>JAEOAD010001989.1:5620000-6223121 GCA_036365145.1 Orientallactaga sibirica
TGCATTTGTTTTCATTTTTTCCCAGAAAGTCCAAGTTTTGGATAGCTCATGTAACATGCATGAAATTGTGTCATTGTCAGCAAATAACTAGGCTGGGGAGAGTTCCATGCTAGCTTGCACGGATTATTAATTTTGTTACCATATGTATACGATGAATAAAGTAGGATCATGCTTGCATAAACAGACAGGACTTTCCAGATGACATTATCTTAACATGTTAAGTTTTTCTCTCTCAGGCAAACAATGTCATTTGTCTCTGAGACCATGAGGAATCACCACAGGTCTGCTATCTTGCTGCTAGGACCTGGTCACCACGTGACCTCCACACCATGGCTTGATAAGCCCAATTATTCCAGCGTCTTATCCAAGTCCTAGTTAGCATGAAAGATAGAGGATCCCATAGGGGGCACAGTTCAATTACAAAGGAAGAAAGGGAAACATGAATTGATGGAAAATTTCCATCTCTTCCACCAAAATATATATATATATATATATATATATATATATATATATATATATATATATTTTTTTAATTTTCACAAAGTACCAAATTTCAAGGCACAGAACTAGTTTTATATAGTGTTTATATTTATATTGTTATAGACCATTCTGTTATTTCTGCAAAGTGGTTTTGATAGAAGTGTTGTCCATTTTTTATATTTTATTTATTTGAGAGAAAGGCAGGGAGAGAGAGTGACAGAGAGAGAGAATGGGAGTAGCAGGGCCTCCAGCTACTACAAATGAACTCCAGATGCATGCGCCACCTGGTGCATCTGGCTTGCTTGACTACTGGGGAATGGAACCTGGGTACTTAGGCTTTACAGGCAAGCAGCTTAAATGCTAAGCCATCTCTCCAGCCCAAGAGTTGTTTATTATACAAGGTGTTTATAATTGTAAAGAGAGCTTGGGAAAATTTAGAAACTTGACTATTGTGATTGTGAAATACACTGTGTAGAAAAAATATGCTCCTAAGGAATTGAAGCTTTACTCAGAAGAAACCAAAGAGAATAGTGTACAAGTAAAATTTGTACTTAGAATGATGCATTTTCTTAAAGAAAATGTGGACTGTTAAGAAGGCATGTTAGGGCTGGAGAGATGGCTTAGCAGTTAAGGCCCTTGCCTGAGAAGCCTAAGGACCCATGTTCTACTCTCCAGATCCCACATAGGCCAGACACACAAAGGGGAGTCAAGTGCAAGGTCACACATGCCCACTAGGTGGCGCAAGCATCTGGAATTTGATTTCAGTGGCTGAGGCCCTGACACACCAGTTCTCTCTCTCTCTCTCTCTGTCTTGCTTTCTCAAAATAAAATAAAAAATATAATATAATATAATATAAATATAATATAATATAATAAGTAAAAAGAAGGCATGCGATGGCATATAAACATCTAAAAAAATGTTCTACATCCTTAGCCATCAGGGAAATGCAAATTAAAACCACTTTGAGATTCCATATCACTCCTGTCAGAATGGCTGCCATCAAGAAAACAAATGACAATAAGTGTTGGCGTGGATGCGGAAAAACAGGAACACTTCTACACTGTTGGTGGGAATGTAAGCTGGTCCAGCCACTGTGGAAATCAGTGTGGAGGTTCTTGACAGCTAGAAATAGATTTACCATATGATCCAGCTATAGCACTCCTAGGCATATATCCAGAGGACTCTTCTCACTTCCTTAGAGATACTTGCAAAACCATGTTTATTGCTGCTCTATTCACAATAGCTAAGAAATGGAAGCAGCCTAGATGTCCGTCCACAGATGAGTGGATAATAAAGTTGTGGTACATTTACACAATGGAGTTCTATTCAGCAGTAAAGAAAAATGAAATTATGAAATTTGCAGGGAAATGGATGGATCTGGAAAGGATTATACTTAGTGAGGTAACCCAGGCTCAGAAAGCCAATCGTCACATGTTCTCTCTCATATGTGGATCCTAGCTACCAATGTATAGACTTGTGTATGAACTGGAACCAAAAATAGGTACCAGAAACCAGTAAGCGGGTAAAAGGCTATAAGGGAGGGAAGAAAGGGAAGGACTTAAGTGTATGGTAATGCACATATGTAAGTAGAAGGACTGAGTACAGGGAGGGAATGGCCTAAGCGAGGCCATGGGAAGAGAATGCATACAAAAAAGGGCAGGGGAGGGACAATCTAAACTCAAGATATTATCAATAAGACATATGTAAAACTACTTTTTTGATTAAGGTCACGTCTAGAAGATGTAGACTGTTACTAGAAAATTTTCAGTACCTGGGATGGAACTCCTTCCAGTGAGATGTTGGCCAAGGAGGTCCCGGTAGCCTCCAAAACATTAAGGCTTTTGCCAAAGCCCTTGGTTTCCCTAGAGAAATAGATAGTAAGACCCTATTGCTGAAGACATCTCATGCCTGAGAGGCAAGGACACTGAGAAAGCAAGCTGGTGCTGAGCAGAAAACCTTCTCCCTGTAGACCAGCCAACTGAAAGCTGGAAAAAGCTGCACTGCACGCAGCGTATGGGAGACAGAAGCCATCAACAGTGAAAATAGTGGATGCTGAATATTCAAGCTTGGCCAGACAGGCCCAATGACTGAACGGGTGCAATAGTGGCGTGTCTACTCTTGGGGTAACCAAGTGCTCCATAATTGGACTGAAGGCCCTCTCTACGGGAGGGAATACATACCTGGTACTGAAAAACCTAAGTAAAAGTCTATGGTAGGTGAGGTCATGAGCCTTGGGGGTATAAGCCTGCTCATGTCTGACTAAATGTATATATTATTCCCACCAAGCTGCCCTGGGGACACTACACTAAATGTTCATGTCCACATATTAATGCTATTCTCACTTCTGGCTAGAGAAGCTTCTCTTTTCAGATGGTGATGACCACTGGGATGACACAAAAGGCAACATAGTGCTGAGAAGAAGGGATGGAGGAGTGCCTAGCACTGAAACACCTCTGTCACATCCTCCAGTGGCTCAGGGACCATTGCGGAAGAGGGGGCAGATAGAATGGAAGAGCCAAAGGAAGGATATGACCTCTTACTATGCAGCTGCCCAGACAGAAATTGGCCTCGATATCCATGATCTTGCAGTGCCTAGCAATACCTTTGCAAGACCCTCAAAATAGAAGAGAAAGATGATGTCATCAAATTAGGAGAGAGACTAATGGAGAAAGGGAGGGGATATGATGGAGACCGGAGTTCTAAAGTGGAATGTGGGAGGGGAGGGAAATATCAGGTGGGGTTTTTTTGGTATGTAAGATTAAAAGTCAATAAAAATTAAAAAAAAAAAAAAGAAAGCATGCTAGCTTTATGAGGGCAGGAACTTTTATCCATTTTATTTTCTTATTTTCTGTTTTTTACAGTGTTGAGGATTGGACCCAGGACATCATGCATGCTAGACAAGATTAGAGAATACCGAGCTGCAACCCTGCATTTTCTTCACTATAACCTTCTTGCTGCTACTCCAGTGCCTCAGAGTAAGTGCCAAGTCAATGTATGCTCAATTAACTGATCAGTTTGCCCATTGATTGATTTATCAATGTAACCTGACAAAAAAGAATTTAAGAACTTTTTACTGACAATTTTAGACACACATCATAGATGCTATATATTTTGATCATAATTACCTCTCATTGCTTTCTTTTGTCCCTCCTCCCCCATCCCCCTTTCACTGGATCCCTTCCTCCTTTCAAATAGTCTATGTTCTATTTTGATGTCATTTTTTCCCTCCTCAGTATCCATGACAACATGTCAATGGGTCCAATATTATACAGGTCTTGTGCAGGTAAAAACAGCCTCTGTGAGCTCATTAACTCAATGACCACTTTGTGTTTGGAAGATGTTTCAAAACACTCCTGCCCATCCTCTGACTCTTTTATATTATTTCTTCCACGTCTTCCACAATGGTCCCTGAATGTTAGTGGGTGTGATAAAAAAGATGGGTCATTCTGTGGCGAACGCTCAGCTGTCACGTCCATGAGCGTCTCGACAAGTAGGTTCCTACGAAAGAGCATTAATTCAATAATGACTGACCAAAAAGGACAAAAATTTCACCCAACATACTAAATGAGGTCAGTTTTTCCTCAATTTACGTTATGAAAAATACATTATTTGAAAACTGTGTGGGGAAAGAAAAATTCAATTATATATGAAACCCACTGAAAATGCCAAAATGATCCTAATTTAAAAGAAGCTTCCAAACTCTCTGCAGATAGGAGAGCGGACTCGAGCCAACTAAACACTTACCGTGACGAGTCACATTAAAATCTGTGGTCTGGCCTGCAGTAGAAGCACAAGGTCATGGGAAGTTTATCAAAGTGCTTTATGAACCTAAGAAGGAAATACAGAGATTTGCTTGTAATTCACATGTCTTTTTTTTTTTTTTTTGCACCATAAAAGATAATCTTTCATGAATAAGCAAAAACATTACGACAAGTTCTCAGTATGGTACATCTATATGTGTCACTTCTCGAGAATATACAAAAAGATGATTTTTTTTCCTCCTCAATATCTGAGAACAGAATTATAAGCAGTAAGACACAAAAGTATTAAGACATGGGCTGGTATGTATTCTCTTTTATATTTCTGTTGTAACTGAAAACCAAGTGGAAATTACCAAGCCTTCAAATATACAGTGGCTAGTGAATATACTCCAAATTTGAAATAATAATTTCTTTAAAACGATTTTATTTTAAAAACAACCTTTGCTGTAATTAGCATGCTCTCTTATGAGCCACAAATACATTACAGAATCTTTTTCTTTGCCTTCAACACAGAGCCATTATTTCATTTGTTGTCAGAGATAAGAACTATCACAAGTGTTATTTGGGAATGTCAGGAAAAAATACACACTACAAAATAATTTATAAAGCTTTCTAAGTATACGTGCCAAATAGGAAATTTTTGCAAGATAAACTTTTATATTTTATTTGTTTATATTTTATTTACTTGGGAGAGAGGGGGGGTTATGGTGAAAGAATAGACAGGCCAGGGCCTTCAGCCACTGTAAACAAACTCCAGATGCACATGCCACCTTGTGCATCTGGCTTATATGGGGTCCTGGGGAATTGAACCTGCGTCTTTTGGCTTCGCAGGCAAATGCCTTAACCATTAAGCCATCTCTCCAGCCTCAAACTTTTAAACTTTATGTAATAACACTAGGGTGCTCATGGGAGAAAGGCTGTATCATTTGCTCTATTCCCCTCACCCGCCACAGGCCCCAACACATAGTGGGTGCTTCTTGTAGTCATCTTCTTGTTGCTGGGATAAAGCGCCTGACCAAACGCAGCTGATGGGAGGAAAGGGTTTATTTTGGCTTATAGTCTCAAAGGAAGCTTCCGGATACTTTCCTATACTGTATGGCACAATGCAGGTCGGGCCCTAGCCAGACCGCATGCTAAAAGAAACCAGGCCACACCCCTCGGGTCTTCTCACCAGGATGGCGGGTAGTCAATGACTGGTAAGACCCCATGAGATGGGGCAACCTAAGACAGGCACTGTCACATGTGATGATCCCTTGGGGCCTGGGGTCAACAATGGCTTGGCAAAGAACCATGCCTCCCAGCATCATCAGTAATAAAAACAAAAAGGAGGATATACATGGCACAATGCAGGTAGGGCCCTAGCCAGACTGCATGCCAGAAGAAACCAGGAAGTGGCTTCTGTGGACACGGCGTCCTGCACAGTCCTACCGTGACAACAGCTACAGTCCCATGATAGCGAGAAACCTGCTGTGAGATAATCTGCCCGGAGACAGGCTGTCATTGGTCACAAGAAGGGGACCACCCCATACAATGATTGGCCAGCCAAACCCCTTAAAACCCCCTACACTTCCTTTGAATAAAGGAGTTTGCAGCAGCTTGCCTCTGCCTGCTTCCACCCAACTCCTGGAGTCTGTGTCTTGACTCTGTGCCACTCAACCCCAGTTTGGCAGAGACCCTGCTGTCCCTCCTGGGCTGGCCCTAGGAGGGACCCCAACAAATGAGCAGGTAATCACGTGCGTATGAAGTCCTACCACTCAAACTGTACTGAAGTTCTTCCAATCTTGAGCGACTGGCTGGTGATTGCATCAACACCATCATTTGGGGCATTCGATATACTTAGGATGGTATTCATAACTAAAGCTGGCAATCAGTGTTTCAAGTTGGCCAGTTGGTCCAACCAAGAGTACTTAAAATATTATGGAGAAACATAAAAGTAGTGTGTTGCATTGTGGGAAAATAATTAGAAACCAACCTGGCAGGCCGAGAGGACTCAGCATGTTGGGAAGAGATCTGCCAGTGTGTGGAGAGAAGTGATGCTTTGCAACTGCTTTATCTATGAGTCCTCTGCCACTGTTCCCCATGTACCCACAGTTTATATTTCATATTTTAACCTCTCTCGGATGGTTTACTCTCACGCCGTTTACTCTCAAAGCTTCCAAAATTGTTAATGTGAGTAATGCATTTACCCTGAAAGTTGTCATAAAGCTCATAATTGTTTTGTTTAAAAGTCTTTGCCTGGAGTAAGTGTCCCAAGCAACTTCAGGCAGTCACAACTGTCCCGCAGGCAGGCTGTAAAGTAAAGGTTAAAATTCAGCCTGTTAGATGCCTTGGGAAGGGAAATGTGATGGTTTTATTCTTTTTTTTTTTTTTGAGATAGGGTCTCATTCTGGCCCAGGCTGACCTGGAATTAACTATGTAGTCTCAGGGTGGCCTCGAACTCACGGTGATCCTCCCACCTCTGCCTACTGAGTGCTGGGATTAAGCGCCTGGCTGTTTTAAATTGGTTGGAGAGTTCACATGACCGCATTTTCTAGAAAGTAAATTATCCACTGTCCTTTTGGGAAAACCAATAGGACTGTGGTGCGATTCTGCTGAAGTTATTCTGCCCGAGATAATCAAGAGACGCTATACCAATTTGCCTCCACTCTGGTAGTCCATGAAGTCTCTGTTAATTTTAAAGTCTATTCTCTCAGTTTTGTGTTCTTTTGTGCCCCGTCCCTCTCATGCTTTAATTTTCTCCTCACTTTTGGATCCTACGATTCTTTTTGTATTAAGTATATTCTTCATGTGGACACATCATGTGTTGGTTCCATCCTTTTCTCCTCGCTGCCCCCACTCCACTGGGGAACCCCCCCCTCCGTGGAATTGCTGGTTTCCCCCATGGGGTTCTGGGGTATGAGTTGTGGGAACTGCAGCCAGTCATTGTGCGGGAGGCAATGCCTCTGGATATTCCCTCCCACCTTGGGGCTCTTACAACCTTTCCACTCCCTCTTGCCCAAAATTTCCAGAGCTGTGGTGGGTGTGTTTCAGTCTACTTCAATGTTGAACTTTCAGGAGGCTCTGGATTTCTGCTTTGGTGGGTGTTGAGTATCTTTAGCATCTGCCTCCTTCACCCTGGTGATTTTTCTTTTTGGCGTGAGGAGACAAATTATCATATTGTCATGTATCCCACGCTGGTCCAGAACTCACTATGTAGGATGACCTTGAACCTAAATTTTTTTTTTTAATTTGGGAAAGACGGGGGGAGGGAGAGGGAGACAGAGAATGGGCGCTCCAGCAGCAGCTCAGCCACTGTGAACAAACTCCAGATGCGTGCGCCCCCTTGTGGGCAAGTGCAGCATTACGCCCTTGCATCACTTTTGCGTCTGGGTAAATGTGGGACCTGGAGATTTGAATGGGTGTTCTTAGGCTTTGCAGGCAAGTGCCTTAACCACTAAGCCATCTCTCCAGCCCCTAAATTTGTTTTTATTTTTATTTATGAGAGAGCGAGAGAGAAAAAGAGAGAGAGGTAGAGAATGGGCATGCCAGGGCCTCCAGCCACTGCAAACGAATGCCAGACTCCTGCGCCACCTTGTGTATCTGGCTTTATGTGGTTACTGGGGAACTGAACCTGCGTCTTAGGCTTCACAGGCAAGAGCCTTAACCATTAAGCCATCTCTCCAGCCCGACCTTGAATTTTTAAAATCTTCATGCCTCCACCTGTGGGGTGGCGTGGCATTATAGGTATTCACCACCTTGCCTGGTTTATGTAGTGTTTTGGACCAAATCCAGGTTTTAGGCATGGTAGGTAAGCACTCAGCCCAACGAGCTATCCCCCAGCCTCGTCTGCTTTATACTCAGTCTGGGTATCTGGTTTCTGGCTTCCTGAACACAGTTTGGGGGTTGGTGTGTTCATGTCTCATCGTGATCTGTTCTTGCTCATATTGGTAAAGTGTGTCTTGCTCCCATCCTGTCACTTTTCTCCAGTGCACGCCCCCTCATGTCAGGTCCTGAGCTAGTTAGTTACTGTTCTGTCACTGTGACCCAAAGGCAGTGTGTTAAAGGAGGAAAGACTCATATCTGGCTGTGGTTTCACATCATTCCTCTCATCATACATTACTGAGTAGTTTTCTAATATCTACCTTTACCAGTGAGGTGACACTTGCTCTCTATGTCTCTAGCTGTAGAGTAGCCTAGCATGGTTTGTCCCTCAAAACGAAGCTTTTGGTAGCAAAAAAATGACAGATTGAGTGTCTTCTAAATTAAATGATGTTTAACGTGTTCATATGCTTGAGATTTTGATCTGTCCTAGATAATCAAGCTTCAGTGCTTTAAAAGATTTTTTTAGGGCTGGAGAGATGGTTTTGAGGTTAAGGTGCTTACCTGCAAAGCCTAATGACCCGAGTTTGATTCCCTAGTACCCACATAAAGTCAGATGCACAAGGTGATGCATGCATCTGGAGTTCACTTGTGGCTACAGGCCCTGGGAACACCCATTCTGTCTGCCTCTGTCTTCTATCTATCTCTGCTTGTAAATAAAAATATAAATATTTTTTAAAAGATTTTCTCTTCCTTAGGGGTACATTCAGAGCAGTGTCATTTCACCTGGTCTGTCTGGAAAAGATTGTAATAGCAAGAAGAAAATTACTGTGCTGTAGTAACGTTACTTTGATGATCCAGCCATGTAAAGAGAGGCCAACCATGCTGCCGGGAGACAGCAGAAGGTGGCACAAAGCCCTTAGCATAAACACGTCCTCTGGCTTACCCTACACGCTTTGGAAATGCACTGCTATTTTTTAGGTTTAATCAGCACTGACTGTGAGCTCGAAGTAATTGCTTAGAACTCTTAATATCATCAAGTGCAGGTTTTTTTTTTGTTTGCTTATTTTTATTTATTTATTAGCCACAGACAGAGAGAAAGAGGGAGAGAGAGGAAGAAAGAGAAAGAGAGAGAGAATGGGAGCACCAAGGCCTCCAGCCACTGCAAATGGACTCCAGATACACATACCACCTTGTGCATCTGGCTTACGTGGTTCCTGGGGAATCCGGCCTTGAACCAGGGTCCTTGGACTTCACAGGCACACACTTAACCACTGAGCCATCTCTCCAGTCCCAAGTGCAGTTTTTTTTTTTTTTTTAAAGGATGGAAGGGTTTACTTCAGCTTTGATTTCAAGAGGATACAGTCCATTAGGGAAGGGAAGGCCAGCTTGTTATATCGCAGTCAGAGTCAGGAAGCAAGAGCGGGAACAGGAAGTGGGGCCGGGCTATAAACTAGTAAGCCCTGCCCTCAGTGACCGGTTTCCTCCCTCCAGCCTCCACCTTGCAGAGGGTCCACAGCTTTTCCACCAGCGGGGGACCAAATATTCAAACGCATGAGCACATGAGGTACATTTTACATTCAAATCATAACATAAGGCATGCTTTTTATTATTTTCAGCAAATTAAGACCACCCTGAAATGCCTGCTCTAGTTCTTACACCTCCAATGTGGTCTCTTTAGCTCTAGTATTTGGCCAATGTTAAAAAATTTTTTTATTAGCTATGTATATAGTGTGTATACAGCCATGATGGTACCATCGTTAACCTTCTCCCTGTCCTCCCCCTTGGGTAATGTGGGTCTTGCCTTATGGGGGTAGCCATCAGTTGTGTGGGAGAGGCAATGATTCTGTGCATAATGACCCAACTTATGGCTTTAACAGTTCCTTATAAAAACTACACTTCAGGGCTGGAGAGATGGCTTAGCGATTAAGGCACCTGCCCGCTAAGCCTAAGAACGCCAGTCCCAATCTCCAGGTCCCACGTTTAGCCAGATGCAAAGTGACTCAAGGGCACAATGCCACCCCTGACCACAAGGGGGCGCACGCATCTGGATTTCGGACAGCAGCTGAGAGGCTGCTGGCGCGCCCATCTCTATCTGTCTTCCTCTCCCTCTCTCTTTCTATCTCTTTCCAAAAAAAAAAAAAAAGAAAAGAAAAGAAAAAAGAAAAACTGCACTTCATTGTCCAAGTGCAGTTTTTATAAGGAACTATTCTTTGTATTATTATTTGTGCATGTGTGTGTGAATAGGTGTGTGGAGCACAGAGGATAATCTTGGGGTGTTGGTCCTTTACTAAGTCCTTATTTGAGAGAAGGTCTCTTTATGGTTTGCTAGCTAGCCCATGAGCGTCAGGATTTTCTTGACTCTAACTTCCCATTGCCAGACGTGTATCAGGATAGCAACATGTGTGCCTCTGTATTCTGTCTTGACGTGGACACCTGGAGATCTACACTCTAGGTGGCAGATTTGCACAGTAAGTGTCTTTGACCACTGCACCATCTCCCTAGCTAGTCCCCCCAGGAACTGTTCTTAAAGAGTTAAGTGAGGGTTACGGATGTATCCCAGGGGTTGAGAATACTTGCTTAGCATCTACATTAAAGCCCTGGGTTCAACCCTCAGTAACACACAATGGATCATACCCTACAACCATCTCCTGTATTTTCTCCCCCCCCCCGCCTGACCTTGTATATAGTTGAGATTTATATTACCCATAACCAGCTGACTCCTCAGATCAGGTTTGATCTACATAGGAATAGTCAATGGAAACTTCTGGAGCACCTACACTGACCAAGGAGACTACCACATTTCAGTTCCCCTTGACCAAATGAATTTCTCTCTCTCCCTTGGCTGGTTTTACTCAATCCAAGTTTGAAGTCTCAGTTGAAAGATTCTATTTTTTAAAATATTTTTATTTTTATTTATTTATTTAAGAGAGAGAGAGGCAGAGAGAGGGAAAGAGAGAGAGAGAAAGGAAGAGAAAGGGAGAGAGAGGAAGACAGAGAGAGAGAGAATGGGCGCACCAGGGCAACCAGCCACTGCAAACGAAATCCAGATGCATGCACCCCCTTGTGCATCTGGTTTATGTGGGTTCTGGGGAATTGAACCTGAGTTGTTTAGATTTGCAGGTTTGCTTCCAGGATTCTAGGTGAGGGTTTTTTTAGGAGTACAGGTGATGCTTCTAATATTTTATTTTTTATTATTTTTTGGAGAGAGACAGAGAGAGAGAGAGAGAGAGAGAGAGAGAGAGAGAGAGAGAGGAAGACAGAGTTGGGCGCGCCAGCAGCGTCTCAGCTGCTGCAAACGAAAACCAGATGTGTGCGCCCCCTTGTGGTCAAGTGCGGCATTGCGCCCTTGTGTCACTTTGCATCTGGCTAAACGTGGGACCTGGAGATTGGAACCAGTGTTCTTAGGCTTAGGAGGCAGGCGCCTTAACCCCTAAGCCATCTCTCCAGCCCGTGCTTCTAGTATTTAAAGACAGATAAATGAAGCCTTTACAGAAGTTAGGAGCTCACCAACGTTAGTCAGCTGGCTAGTGGACCTGATCCTGGGGTAAATATATTCATCTCAATTCTTTTTATAGCTACATCTCTCCCTTTTTTAACTCTCATATTTTCTTAACACACTTTTGTACACCCACAGGCTTGCAATCTGGTCCTCTTAGGCAACAGTTTTGAAGAATTTCTTTTTATCATTCACAACACTCAAATGATAACATATGTCAACCTTTCTTGTGTGTGACAGTGAAATTTATGCCGGTTCCTTCACTGTTGTTATTCATGCTAATTCCTCCTTCTTGAAGCTCTTCATGCCCCTGGATCATGTGAAGACATCCTGACTCACTGAAGAGAAGTAATTGAGGGTGTGTCAAAAAAGCTTCAGGGGGCTGGAGAGATGGCTTAGCCGTTAAGGCGCCTGCCTGCCAAGCCTAAGAACGCCCGTTTGATTCTCCAGGTCTTATGTTTAGCCAGACGCAAAGTGATGCATGGGTACAATGCCACACCTGCCCACAAGGGGGCACACGCATCTGGAATTTGTTCATAGCAGCTGAGAGGCTGCTGGCGCATCCATTCTCTCTCTCTCTCTTTCTCTGTCTCTCTCTCTCAAAAAAAAAATGAAGCTTCAGGGTTTAGAAGCCAGCATAGGCATTGCCCGCCACCCCCACCCACAATGACTGACTGCTGCTCTCACAACTCATAACCCACAACCCCATGGGGAATAACAGCAACCCACTGAGGAGGTCCCTCGGCGGTATGGAGGTAGGGAGGAGGGAAATAATGGTACCAACGCATGATGTGTCCATACAAAATGTATACTCAATAAATGAAAACAAACAAACAAACATGCCAGCATACTACTGGAATGCGTACACACACTCAGTATAAAGAGTCTACGTAGCTTTGGGGCTGGAGAGATGGCTCCATGGTGAATCGAGCTTGATCCTTCTCATGGAAAGCTGTGTCTGTGATCCCAATGCACCTGTGGCGATGGAAGGCAGAACCAGGAATCTGGAAACTTACATACAGAGGTGACAAAAGAGACCCTAACTAAAAAGAAGGTGGAAGGAGAAGAGACACACCCTCAAGGGTGTCCTCTGACCTCTGCATAGCATTTGTGGAAGTACACACACACACACACACACACACACACACACACACACAAGAATATAGAAATTATTGAAATAATTTAAAATGTTCACAAAACTCAACATTCCTGTTTTGTTCAGCAATAGCTAAGCTCATAAAAATGTGCATTACTCAGCTTTAGAAATAGAGTAATGCGGGGGAAGGGCAAGAATACAGCGTTCTTGGGGATCAAGACACCAGAGAAAGGCTGAAGGAGATAAACACAGAGAACATCCAACTCCTACTAAGCCAGATATCCAGAGACACAGAGGCTCCCAAAACCTCATCACTGAACTAAAATGACCCCAACATGGCTCAGGGAAATTCGCGGAAGAGGGGGTGGAATGAATGTTAGAACCACAAGTTGGGGCATTATGCACAGAGACTTGGCCTATCCCCCATAACTCTTGACTACCTCCACAATGCATGACCCACATTCCCCATTGATGAGGGTCCCCATGGAAGAGGGAGGACAGGGAGGAGGATAATGGAGTCACCATTATGAATGTAAAATCAGAATAATATAAATAAAAAATAAATTATTAAAAAAAAGAAATTTCACGTGGAAGCAAAGAAACTGAAAGTCATGTCAAGAAGCTGAGCTTTGAAAGGGTCTCACCGTGTAACGGGGACCAATAGAGACAACCTGGGATGTCCCATATCTACCTCTACAGAAAGACAACTGGAGTTCAGATTTTTTTTTTTTTTGACATTGTCTTCTGCAGAGGCATTATCTTCAAATGAAGTGCTTGTTTGGCATTTTGAAGGGCTGGAGGAATAAAAAAACATGAAAATTTCCAATTCAGTCTTGGCCATGCTAACTTCATGCACCCACCACAGAAAGGAAATTACAGCAGTCAGTCTGCCCGGGGTCAAGGGAAATTGAGTGTCTGAAATAATAGCTGCAAAAGGGAGGGCGTGCACAGAGCACCTTTGATATATACTTCCAAGATTCCGAAACTCTGGGCACACTATCAAGTTATAACCCTATATATATATGCCAAAGAAAGCATAAACAAAATAATTTCCTTTTTTATTACCATTTTGACTTATTTTCTCCCAACCGATAAATACCAAGAACATTTTCCTGGCTTCAAAGTTTATAAAATAAAATGTCCTGGATGTTTCAAGTGTAAATTAACCTCTAATGGAATCCTAAAAGCCCAATTTAAATGCTCGGGATTCTATTCTAGGTTCTAGTAATATAAAGTTTCCAATAAACTTCAAAGGTTGATATTTTGTGTATCAGATGCAAAAAAAAAAAAAAAAAAAAAAGAAAAAAAAAAAAGAGCCATTGCCTTTTATGTGCATGTTTGGCTTTCATTAGCTTTCGCCCATTTCCGGAATTCTGGAAAAGACATCGGCATTCATAGAATTGTCACTTGACTTGTAAAGGTCTGACCAAAGGGGGGAACCATTGGGTAGGGTGAATGGATAGAAACGCTGCATAGAAACCAGAGAAATGAGAATGGCTGGGGGAGAATCTTTGGCGATTACTGCTAGGACAGTTATCCCATTTCTACAGTTCAAGCTACAAAGACGCCACAAACCTGTACATAAGCATGTCATCTATGCCTAAATCTGCAGCAAGCCTATGTGCTCGATATTCATCACTTTTCTTGTTGTTGAGACAAAATACCAGACCAAAAAATAAAGCAATTTAACAGCAGGTTTATGCTGGCTGACGGGATGCAGTGCATCAAGGCAGGAAAGTGCTGCTGCCATTGCCAACACAGTCAAGAAGCAGAGGGAGAACAGGAAGTGGGGGCCAGGCTATGAAACCTTAAGGCTCACTCCTAGTAACTCGTTTCCTCTTGCAAGGCTCCGTCTCCTGAGGGTGTCACAGTGGTCCACAATACTATGTCATCATACAGACCAAGTGTTCAAACCCATGAGCCTACAGGATACATTTCATAGTCAAACCAGAACACACTCATTAAAAATAATAAAAAGGGCTGGAGAGATGGTTTAGCGGTTAAGGCGCCTGCCTCCTAAGCCCAAGAACGCTGGTTCCAATCTCCAGGTCCCACGTTTAGCCAGATGCAAAGTGACACAAGGGCGCAATGCCGCACTTGACCACAAGGGGGCACATGCATCTGGATTTCGTTCACAGCAGCTGAGAGGCTGATGTCACGCCCATCTCTGTCTCCCTCTCCCTCTCTGTTAGTCTCTCTCAAAAAAAAAAAAAAAATAATAATAATAATAATAAAACACTTGAATACAGGAAATACTAAACAAATGCAAGAACCAATTTTTTTTAAAGATTTTATTTTTATTTATTTATTAGAGACAGAGAGAGACAGGGAGAGAGAGAATGGGCAGGCCAGGGCCTCTAGCTACTGCAACCGAACTCCAGATGTGTGCGCCCCCTTGTGCATCTGGCTAATGTGGAAGCTGGAGAATCGAACCAGGGTCCTCAGGCTTTGCAGGTATGTGCCTTAACCACTAAGCCATCTCTCCAGTCCAATTTTTTTAGTTTATTTATTTATGAAAGAGAGAGAATGGACACACATGCGCCACCTTGTGCATCTGGTTTACATGGGTCCTGGGGAACTGAACCTGGGTCCTTAGGCTTCGCAGGAAATGCCTTAACTACTTAGCCATCTCTCCAGCCCAAGAGCAAACTTTGTCCTTAAAATGTCTGCAGCGATTGATGATAGCCCAGGGCACTGACTGAGGGACATCTACTGATTATGGACCTTATCAAGCTGAGGGCAGCAGACTGCTTTGTTCCTGTCAGGACCGGACAAACATTTCCAGGCTCCAAACTGGCTTTCCAATACATATTATTTTCTCAGACAAACTGTTAAAATACATATTTATTTATTTATTAACAAGAAAGAGAAGACAGAGAGTAGGGTACACTAGTGCCACTTGCCACTGTAAAAAATGTTCCAGATGCATGTGCCATTTTGTGTGTGGGCTTTACATGGGTACTGGGGAATTGAACCCAGGCAGAGAAACTTTGCAAGCAAGTGCCTTTAACCACTGAGCTCTCTCCCTAACCCTCTGCCACATTATTTTATGATCCTAAAATCTCATCCTGAGCAAGACCCATTTCTGTGGCAGAACTGGAGGTAGATTCTGAGGAGCAGCCCAGTTTGCTTCCCTCCATTTTCTTTTCTGAGGTTTCTCACACCAGTGTCACGTTTGGATCTTGTCTGGGGCTGGGAGAGATGCCACAAGAAGTAGAAGAGACGCGTTTCAGAATGAGAGAAGCGCCAAAGCCCAGTGATGGGTTGAGAGGTCGCAAGGAGGGCAGGCGGTGGCAGCAAACCTTAGCATCAGGGGAACACGTTCTGATGTGGCAGGTGACACAGGTCCGTCAAGAATGAATAGGTGCCACGAAACCAACGGGAGTGGTGGTGATAACACTATATTTACTTCTTTTCTTAGATTTTATTATGGCATTCTCTCTCTCTCTCTCTCTCTCTCTCTCTCTCTCTCTGTGTGTGTGTGTGTGTGTGTGTGTGTGTGTGTGTGTGTGTAGAACAAGCATGGGTGTTGTTTGTCAGGACTGCTATCTGCATTTTTTTTTTTTTGAGTCAGGGGTGTTCACTGGCCTGGTACTTGTGCAGTGGGCTACACTGGATGGCCCTGGAGCTTCAAGGATTTGCCTGTTTCTGCCCTTCCAGCCCCAGGATTATGAGTACATACAGCCAAACCTGGCATTTTGATGTGGATAATGGGGATCAAACTCAGGTCTTCATGCTTGTGAGGAAAGCACTGCACTAACTGGTGTTTCCCACTCTCAATTTCATCCTGAAATTTTCATATGTCTTTATATTTTTGGCCTTCATCCTCTTCTTCCTCTGCCCTCTCTCATCACCCTCGTTGTTGGACCAGTTCCTTCCTCTTTCTGATTTCATGTCATATGTATTGTGTTACCCTCTCTTTCCTCATTTCCCTCTCCCTTAAGATCTCTTCCCCCCGCCATAGTCCTCTTTCTATTTTCATCTCTCTCTCTCTCTCTCTCTCTCTCTCTCTCACACACACACACACACACACTAAAATCTAGATTTCACATGACCATTGTCTTTGTAAGTCTGGCTTCTTTAGCATAAAAGAGTTCCAGTCCCATTGATGTTCCTGAAATTGTCTCCATTAATCTTTTCTTTTTTATATATAATTTATTTTTATTTATATTATTCTGATTTACATTCATAATGGTGACTCCATTATCCTCCTCCCTGTCCTCCCCCTCCAAAGGGACCCTCATTAATGGGGAATGTGGGTCATGCATTGTGGGGGTAGTCAAGAGTTATGGGGGATAGGCCAAGTCTCTGTGCATAATGCCCCAACTTGTGGCTCTAACATTCTTTCCATCCCCTCTTCTGCGAGTTTCCCTGAGCCACGTTGGGATCATTTTAATTCTACTTCAGTGATGAGGTTTTGGGAACCTCTGTGTCTCTGGATATCTGGCTTAGCAGGAGTTGGATGTTCTCTGTGTTTATCTCCTTCAGCCTGTTTCTGGTGTCGTGATCCCCAAGAAAGCTGTACTCTTGCCCTTCCCCTGCATTACTCTATGGTTTCACCTGGGGCCCTGGTGAGGTGTGATTGGCTGATCCTCCCTTCAGGTTCGTTGTCCATTTCTCTTTTCTTTGTGGCCGCCTAGAAATCCATTGTCTAAACGCACCATTGTCTTTATCCATCACCCTGTGGGTGGACATCTAGGCTAGTTCCATGTCCCCACCCCTTCAGATGAACATGGAACTTTGTGGAAGAGCATTTTCTCCTCCATGCTGTTGAACTCATTGCTTTTCCTCACACGAGGAGGAACCGAAAGGACCCCCGCCCCCCCCCCTTCCTTCAGATGACTGTCAATGCTGCCAAGAATGCTTTTTCAAAATCGATCTGTACGATGAGCCTTCAGTGTGAAAAGGGAGTTAGAAATGGCCCTCTAAGACAAGTTATAAAATCGATAGCAATTTCAACAGGAACGATATCACTTTATTAATATTCATTAAGGGGCTGGAGAGATGGCTTAACAGCTAAGGCATTTGCCTGCAAAGCCAAAGGATCCCGGTTCAACTCTCCAGGACCCACATAAGCCAGATGCACAAGGGGCCACATGCATATGGAGTTCGTTTGCAGTGGCTGGGGGCCCTGGTGTGCCTGTTCCCTCTCTGTCTGCCTCTCTTCTCTCTCTCTCTCTGCTTGCAAATAAATAAATAATTTACTAATATTCAGTATATGGATTGATTCTAGTGGATATGACAGTTGTGCCTCCTGCAGCTCCTGACACATTTTTTTTCTTCTTCTTCCTGTGAATATATGTGAGGCACTCACCTGTAATGTACATCTCCCCATACACCCTGGAAAGCAAGCAGAGGTAGGACAACATAAAGGAGTTTGTGCGTCACAGCTTCCCTGACCCCAGGAAAATGAATTTATGGAACTAGTTTTCATCGCATCAGTCCTTCTCCAAATGAGCACAAAACATTCCTGCACAAAATGGCAATTGAAAAAAGAAATTAATAACTGAAAACAAGTAAAGAAGATTCGGCCCCCACTGTTCACCGTCTCACTTCTGGGCCAGCGCTTGGCCCTTCACTTTCTCAAAACAACGGTTGACAAGTGTGGCCAGGTGTCTGCAGCCTGCATCCCACTCAGCAGCCATACCATGTTTCTGTACAGGGGAAAGTGCTGTAGTAGCAGTTGATGTTATTTTTATTGCTTCTTGAGGTTTAAAAAGAAGCTGTGGCCTGAAAGAGGTAGAATGGTGACTGTGATGTGCTAACAGCCACGACCGTCCTCACCAGAGCAGCTGAAATGACTTGCAAGGATTGGGATTTTAGCAGACATTCCGTTGGCGGAGGAGAGAAGGGAGGGTCATCAGACCCTCACCTGGGCTCTCAGCCACTCCCTCTTGCCCCTCACTGCTAGCTGTCTGTAATTCTACTCAACTGCAATTGGTCTTGGGACGAGCTAGGATATGTTCGAGGTGGAAGGTTTACGGATGGGGTCCCCCATCTATGCAGTTGTAGGGAGGTCCACGCTGGCTGAGCGTTTTCAATGATGCAGTTGCCTTCGAGTTTCCCATGCTCCTGTGCGCAGAGCAAATAAACTCAGCCGGGCCACCAAGCTAGACTCGGGGAGAATCATTGCTTTCGTCAAGGTGTCTTACCTTGGGGAAATGCCTCTCTGGGAAGGTCCCCAGGGCAGGAATCATATGATTGGCCCGAAGCAAATGCAATAGAGAGGGGATGTATGTATCGGGTGAAGAGCATGTTAGGCCGTCTGCAGCCATGGGCTCCCACAGTGCCATGAATGTGCCTGGTACATAGCAGGCTGCGAGGGACAGTCTGGATCTGTCCTTATTGAGAAGGTCATGTTCATTCATTTTCCTTCTTCCATTGTCTTGGGAAAATAGAAGAAAAGTTACTGAATGGGACCGTGTCCTCTCCCTTCCTGCCAAAAGGATGGTTGAGTCCTAACTCTGTGTCTCTGTGAACGTGACCAGGGAAATAAGGTCAAGAGTGGGCCCTGATTCATTCACTTGTGTAATGTATAAAAGGAAAATTTGCTATACCCAAATTTTATGTACCGTCATTAAATTTCTCTAATTTGTCTGTATTCTATAAGTTCCCACATTTGCAGTTTCAGGCTGGGACTCTTGGACTTTTTCCCCAAGTTTTAGAAGTTTACATCATATATATATATATATATGTGTGTGTGTGTGTGTGTGTGTGTGTGTGTGTGTGTGTTTGTGTGTGTGTATCATAGGCACTACAAGTATACACAAAATACAATCTGATATTTTATCCATATTTTTCTCCATGGAGTGCCCCTTCTTGGACCAGAAAGTCCTCAGAAGGTTGGGTAGATTTCCATATTTATGGGAAATTTAGAACAGAGCTCGTCAGAATGATTATTTCTGATCCTTGGCTAATTAAATTTTCACATGAGCCATTTAATGCTAAGCAAATTTCATCTTTAATAAGCAGTAGACTTACATTTGTTCCACGTATGGTTTGCTTGTTGAATTTTAATAGTAGTATAAATCTCTACAATTAAAAAGAAAACTACAGCTGGGCATGGTGGCGCTCGCCTTTAATCCCAGCATTTGGGAGGCAAAGGTAGGAGGGTCGGTCGCCATGAGTTCAAGGCCATCCTGAGATTACATAGTGAATTCCAGGTCAGCCTGGGCTAGAGTGAAACCCTACCTTGAAAAACTGAAAAATGAAAAAAAAAAAAAAAGAAAAGAAAACTATATGGTCATTCCAACTTCTTTGTCATGCATGTAACTCTTTAAATGTTTTATTATTTAGGGTTTTTACATTAATATTTACTTCATTAGGAAATATTCTTTTCTATATTTTGAGGTAAAAACACAAATATGTACAAAGATGACCAACTGTACCCATTTATTGAATAAAATAGTTTTCATGCTTAAGGGTTTTTTTTTTTTTTTTTGGTTTTTTTCATCTTTCAGTTTTTCAAGGTAGGGTCTCACTCTAGCCCAGGCTGACCTGGAATTCACTATGTAATCTCAGGGTGGCCTCAAACTCATGGCGATCCTCCTACCTCTGCCTCCTGAATGCTGGGATTAAAGGCATGCGCCACCACGCCCGGCCATGCTTAAGTTTTAAAAACATTTTGTTGACAACCTTTAAAAAAAATACACAATGACCCTAATAATAACCACACCACCCTTTTCCGTTCCCCTGCACTGAACTTCTTTCTTTTCAACTGGTCTCTCTTCTATTTTGATGTCATCTTTTTTTTCTTTCTTTTCCTGCTCCATGCAGGTCTTTTGTAGGTAGCATCAGCCGCGGCGAGATTATGAATATCATGGCCACTTTGTGTCTGAATGACAATATTCCAAAACACTTCTCCCCTTCCTTTGGCTCTTACATTCTTTCCTCCACCTCTTCTGCCATGGTCCCTGAAGCCTAGAGGGTGTGATAGAAACGTCTCATTGCTGAACACTGTACTGTCACTTCTCAGCACGTTGGTCAGTTTTGAGTCACCCCAGTGGTCACTGCCATCTGAAAAGAGAAGCTTCTATAATCAAAAGTGAGAGAAGCATTAATATACGGGCATAACCATAACCATTTAGAGGGCAGTTTGATGGGCATAATATATCCCCTTAGCCAAACAGCAGTAATAGCTTCCCTTCCCTGGTAGGGCTTGTTACCTCCCCGTTAGCTTTGCAACGTCAGGCATGAATTCCCTCCTATGGAGTGGAGCGCATCTCAGATCCCATCAGACAGCGGTTGATTTCCCCCATAACAGACATGTCACCATTATGGTACATTTTGCCTATCTGGCCAGCAGAACTGCTGGTGGAGACGCTTGGTGACCTTTCTGCAACTGGCTGCACAGCACTGTTCAATTCCGGTACGTCTAGGCTCCCAGCCTCAGCTCCAGCTTGATTACTCAGTCCATACTTAATTTTTTATATAGTAACATCGGATTGTATCTTCGTTAACATTTGTTAGCCGAAACGGCAAGTCCCTTCTCGTGATTGCTATGGTGAGAATTTGTGCTTCTTGTAAAACCCAAGATAACTTTGTATCTCTTCTTTCCCTAAAATCACAGAGGTGAGGTTAGAATTCGAAAGATATTATGTATGCCTATTAATTTTAGGACAATAGATATTTTCTTTTGAAGAACATCACTTATTGTATTTTATACCTTCCCATTAAGATTTCCTATTTTTATAAACATGATATCAAAATTCATTTCTACTACTTACATTTTTAGAGAGCCATTGCTAATATGAAAAAAAATATTTTATACACTTACTTAACAGTCATCCACCTTACTTACCTCTTCACTAACCAGATAGTATGGTTTCAAATATGCAATGAAATTAGCAAAATAGTTCTGAATGTCTAATTTCAAATTTTATGATAGCCATTTAGGTTGGAGAAGGACAGAAAGAGAGAAACTGAGACAGGGATATGACAGACACACAGATAATGGGTGACAGATTTTTTTTTTTAATCTGGAGAAGTTTTTGTTTAAATTCATGTCTGATATTCTACTGTAAACAAATGGGCTGGGGGAATTGCTCAGCAGTTAAAGGCACTTGCTTGCTAAGCCTGACGGCCTGGGTTCAATTCCCCAGTGCCCATGTAAAGCCAGATGCACAAAGTGGCCCATGTGTCTGGAGTTTGCAGCAGCAGGAGGCCCTGGCACACTCGTTCTCTCCCCTCCCTTCTCAACTAAATAAATATTAATGTCAGTAGACATTCATAGTGAGAAATGGCACCGTCATCTCTTTTTGTTATTTTATTGGTTTCAATGTTTTCATTACTCTAAAATGCTGGAGCACATAACACTGCTAGAATTCACTTGAATTCACTTAGAATCAAAGCTGGTGTTCCTGCACTTGTGTTTCACCAGACATGTGAAGTGTAAGGTTGGCATTGATTTTAGATCTCAGACTTTCTTCCTTAAAGTAAGTACATATATATTTTTGTAATTAGATTTTAAGATCTTCTATGTTATCATTATGTTAGGAAATGGAAATGGTTAAAGCAAATGGATTTTTGTTTTTTAGATAGGGTCTCCCTTGAACTCATTGTATAGCCAAGGATGAACTTTAAAAGAATATTTTTGCAAGAGGAGACAGAGAGAAAGAGAGAGAGAATGGCTGTGCCAGGGTCTCCAGCCACTTCAAATGAACTCCAGATACATGTGTCACTTTGTGCATCTGCCTTTATGTGGGTACTGGGGAATTGAACTAGCATGGTTAGGTTTTGCAGGCAAGTGCCTTAACCATTGAAAAATCTCTCCATCTCAACCCTGAACTTTTGATCCTCCTGCCTCAACCTCCTGAATACTGGATTAGAGGTGTGTGCAACTTTTCCTGGTTTACATGGGGATGGGAAGCCAGCTCGGGGTTTAGTTAAACCGAGCAAGCATTCTGCCAAACTGAGCCTTCATTCTAAGCAACTGGATTTTTAAAATGATTTTGGGTGACTTTATTTTATTCCCATATCTATAACTTAGCTTTATAGTATTTGTGAGAGAGCCATTTCAAGCTTTAGAAGGAAATAATATAAGTGTGGAGTTTTATATTTCCATTCTGAATATATTTCATGTCCTAACAAGTGCGCCACAAACATTTTGCTTGAATTTTTTTGAGAGAGAGGGGGACAGAGAGAAACAGAGAGAAAGAGAGAGGGGAAGGGGCAGAGAGAGAGAGAGAATGGGTGTGCCAGGGCCATTTCAGCTGCTGTGAATGAACTCCAGACGCGTGTGCCCCCTTGTGGGCAACTGCAGCATTGCACTCTTGCTTCACTTTTGCGTCTGGCTAAATGTCAGACCTGGAGACTCGAACAAGCATTCTTAGGCTTGGCAGGCAGGCACCTTAACCGCTACGCCATCTCTCCAGCCCTGCTTGAAGTTTTAAAAAAACTCAAAGTGACACCGAGGATGTGACCTGAATGCCATCCTGAGACCAACACTAGGGTTGGCCTGCTGGTATGGTGGGGTATGGTGTGGTGTTGAGTGGTATGGAGTGCATGCGGGTGCTTTTTCAACACATACTCTACTTACATGGTGACATGAAGCAGTAAATGCCAGTCATTCTTAGTATTGGCTTTTCTTCCATTGTCAATATACTATTTGCTTAAATATTCCTTGTTTTTCTACTTCCTGGTCCAGTCTACTTCCAAGCCTTTCCTCAATAGTTTTGATGACTTTGGAAAAGATTAATATGGTTTAACTCCTTGTGATAAAATCGGTTCCTTCTATTTTTCTTGCAGACAAAATCATATATTTTACTGATCTTTTTGGCCTGTTCTTATAAACTCTGCAGTCTGTGGAGAAGAAACTATTCTGAACAGATTATCTTTTTGCAGATACAAGTGTATTTTATTGAGTCCGTTATTTTGATAAATCACATAATATTTGAGTTTTATAGTCATTTTTATAGATAAACATTTTCCATGGAATCTTTTCGTTGCTAACGGTGTTGCTAGCTTGTTATTCAAACAGCCCGTGATCTGTTCAGTAGTGCTCTATGGAAAAAAACAAGTCCTGATGAGAGTTTGATAAAGGGCTTTTCAACAACTTTGATCCAGTATTTTTCATCCCCAACACGAGTCAAAATAAAAATGACAAAGAGAAACTGCTTAGATAAACTTTATCTTATCCATATGTTTCTTTTGTATATGTTAGCTAGGGTCTAGAGATGGTTATTAAGTCACAAGTGTTTGTTTTAGCTTGTCAGCCTTACTTTATTATTATTATTGTTGTTGTTGTTAAGAAGTCCTGATTTAACAATGAGGCAAGGGAATTTCAGATGTGAACTCCTCAGGCAGCCGGGGAATATTCATAGCATAGACTAGAACCACAAACCAAGAAAACTATCTCCAAAGATGCAAGACAACTCACATCACACACGTTGTGATATAAAGCTGCCTCGCTAATCATAGACGAACAGGATATCGATGGTTCATACTGATTCTTCTTCTTGTTGTTGTTGTTGCTATTCTCAGGACAGATATGATGATTTCATCTATCTATAGTCAGTATGTACTATAGAGTTCTATAATATAAAAGGCTTAGGGCTGGAGAGATGGCTTAGCGGTTAAGGCGCCTGCCTCCTAAGCCTAAGAACCCGGTTCCAATCTCCAGGTCCCACGTTTAGCCAGATGCAAAGTGACACAAGGGCGCAATGTCACACTTGACTACAAGGGGGCGCACACATCTGGATTTCGTTCCCAGCAGCTGAGAGACTGCTGGTGTGCCCATCTCTACCTGTCTTCCTCTCTCTCTCTCTCTCTCTCTCTCTCTCTCTCAAAAAAAAAAAAAAAGGCTTAGGCCAAGGAGAAAAATCTTAAGAGGAAAATACACACTTCACGGGCCCAAGTAAATTCATCAGGAAACACTGAAAATGCATGTTCGGATTTTTTCTTTCTATTTTGTGATGGTAGATATTGAACCCAGGATCTAGTGCATGCTAGGTAAACACAACCAACCAACTAGTTGAGATATATCCCCACCCCAAATCATATATGTATGTATGTATGTATGTATGTATATGTGTGTGTGTGTGTGTATGTGTGTGTGTATATATATATATATATATATATATATAGAGAGAGAGAGAGAGAGAGAGAGAGAGAGAGAGAGAATCCCACTTCACATCTGGTAACATCTGAATTTTTTCACATGAACAGTCAATTGCTTAGACCATACAATACTTAGTTTTAAAAGAAGTCTGAAAGCAGATAGGATTGAATTAATTGTATAGCTGAGAAGACAGGGCTAAAGAAATGAATGACTTATTCAAGATCACATAGCACTTATCTTGGAAATGTGTTTGTAAGTCAGTTTTCTAAGTGTCTAGCTCAATACTCTTGGGTTTATTGCCTGGTAGGCATCACATATTATTAAATATATGTTATTAACTTGTATATTTTCTGGATTGTTCCTAACATAATTCTGGGTTTGGCAAAGGCTCAATAAATGCTTAGGAAATGTATGAATGAAAAGTGCTCTGGAGGTAGCATGGGCCAATATTTCATTTTTCCCCACCCCTTTCTTCAAACAAATCCTATATTATTCCTAGAATTTCTCTCAAACCACAAATCCGAGGTGTAGACTAAATGATTATTTTGTTTTACCTCTGCCAGCCAAATTGTGACATTGAGCTTCCCCATTTTAAATGAGGAAATTGTGACTTTGTTTTATGGTTATAATCTTCAGTCCTGAACTGAGAAGGAGACGTAGTATCCTGTAAGGGCCAAGGATGTTGAATTCTGGGAGCTGAGAAGTAATTTGTAGCTTCTGTTCTCATGAGTGCTGTTGAAGAAATCATGGATCACACCTGAATACAGAGATTAATAAGCAAAAGGGGAAAATGGCCCATTGCTTGCTTGTTGTTGAAAATTATTCCTTAAAGATTAAATTAAAAATTGAAATGGATTTGAGTATAGAATCCCAGGTAAAGTTAGCATCAGTTTTTTTGTTTTTGAGAGGAACAGAGAGAGAAAGAGAGAGAGAGAGAGAGAATGGGCATGCCAGCAGCCTCTCAGCTGCTGTGAAAGAACTCCAGATGTGTGCGCCCCCTTGTGGTCAAGTGCGGCATTGCGCCCTTGTGTCACTTTTTGCATCTGGCTAAACATGAGACCTGGAGATTGGAACCGGCGTTCTTAGGCTTGGCAGGCAGGCACCTTGACCATCAAGCCATCTCTTCAGCCCTAAAATACAATTTTTGTTGTAGTTCGGCTTTCCACCAATGGAGACATTAAAGAAAGAAAATCAGCAGGAAAATGGGAAATAATTAAACTACTTTGAAATAATCAATTAAAGAAGGTACTTCGAGAAGACCACGCCTGAAGACAGCTCATAGTTTGAAAAGAACGTGGTTGCCATGTTGTCTTCTGGCCAGAGTAACAGAGTGTGTCCCCAAGGCGCCCAGAGTAGTAGATGACATGCAGAGTCAACACAGTCACCATCTCCTCCCTGGGCCCCACACATGATCCTTTCTCCCTCCCCTGTTCTTCTCCCTTCTTCCTCTTTCCTCCCACCTGTTTCTCATGGCAATGACAGACCGACTTACCAAAAGAACGAGGGAACAACCACAGGACACTGTAAGGGCTGGGGTGGACATCAGTGGTGTAGTGTGTTTAACATGCACAAGCCTGCAGATGGCCCCTGGCTTCCAAAATCAGGCCAAGTGAACGAAATTCAGTGAAAAAGAACTCTGGTGGAGGCATGAATTAAGTTTCCAGACATGGCAGGCACCTTCCCTTTCGGCCAGTCTTCCGGCAACTACGGGATGCCTGCTTATTTCCACAGAAGAGATTCTGGTGCTCCCCTGGATCTCTATCAGTGCTCCCTTTGTACCCACTCAGTAGCCGACAGGTGAA
Source organism: Orientallactaga sibirica (assembly GCA_036365145.1). Lineage (NCBI taxonomy): Eukaryota > Metazoa > Chordata > Mammalia > Rodentia > Dipodidae > Orientallactaga > Orientallactaga sibirica. The sequence goes on from JAEOAD010001989.1 coordinate 5,646,496, forward strand.
TCCAGTTGCCTGTGCATATGTGTACTGTAAGGGTTGGCATGAACCCCATTTAAGTACTATTCATGGAACTCTTTACTCATTTATTCCCAGAAGACTTTGTGAGACGAGGTCTCGCTGTGTAGCCAAGGCTGGCCTGGAGCTCACGCCTCTGTCTTGTTTTGGTAACTTCAGCCCCTGAATCCTGGGGTTATGACCCTGAACCCCCACAGACAGCCAGTCCAGCAGGCTTTTTAATAATTTTCTTACCAGTTTCTAGTCGAGTAACACTTTGTGACTCTTTTTTTGTTTGTAGTTTACCACTTGCTAGTTTGGATATGCTTACGACATTTGCGTTCTTTTTGCCACACCATTAAATGTTTAATTTTATGTGTGGGTGTATGGGGAGGGGTGCAGAGTACAACCTCAAGCACTTTTGAAAAATATTTTTATTTATTTATGTGTGTGTGTGTGTAGGTGTGTGTGTGAGTGTATGGGTGTGCCAATGTCTTTTGTATCTGCAAACGAATGGTAGATGCATGTCCTGCTTTTTGTTTCTGGCTTTACATGGGTGCTGAGGAATTGAACTCAGACCGCCAGGCCTTGCAGGCAAGCATGTCTAACCTCTGAGCAATCTTTCCTGCCCCACTGTCCACCTTCTTTTGTGAAAGTGTCTCTCACTGGACTGGAATTGGCCAAGAAGGCAAGACTAAATAGCAAGCCTCAGAGCTCCACCTCTCTGTTTTCCAGCGGTGGGATTTCAAGTCCATGCCACCACATCTGGTTTTCATACAACTTGGGTTCTATGGCCAGAGTTTAGGTCCTCATGCTTGTGACTGAACCATCTCTCCAGCCCTAATTGCAAAATCATTTTGATGTCTGGCTCAACAGGTCGTAGCTGGCACATGGTGGGCACTTCTGAGTGTAATCTGTGTGGGAATGTTGTATATAGGAAATCAGCTTTCTCACAACTATGCTGCTAAATACTGGAGAACGTTTTTTCACAGTTTCAGACATTGTAAATATCCCTCTTTGACATTTCACTAAAACTCAACAAGTCATCCCATTTTCAATATCAGCTTTGTTGTAAAGTCTAAAACCCTGCCAATGAAGCTTGGTATTCTGTTACAGTGATGGTATTCTGTATTTTGCACTTTCAATGAGTCTATTGGCTATCTATGCTTTTTAAAACTTTTTTTTAATTGACAGCTTCCAGACAATAAACCATGATAACTCCCTCTCACACACTGGCCATTTGGAAAATATTGGTTCACTGTCATATAGTTCCTCCAAAAATTGACACATTTTATTAAGTAATACAAGAGACAGATTTATTCACATCATTGCTGATCTCATCAGAAAAAAAAAATCTCTAGTATTGGAAAACTGTCAAGCTCAAAGTAGCAGATATCATTTTGTTTTATTTTTTGTTAAGATTTTGGTTTTTGCCTTTGCCTGGGGATTTTCTTGAACAGATAGGCTTGGTTTTCTCATTTTCAAAAACATGTCTGCTCATTGCTGAAATCAAATTAACCTGAGGCTGGCAAGTATTTATTCATGAAGCAAATAGCTGGTTCCAGTCACCACCAAGATGACTGCCTGAGTAAGTTTTCTTGAGCTTGTCACCCCTCCTGGGGGTGCACCCGACCTGCCTGTGTCCCTGCCATTTTTGCTACACCCAATGTTCAAAGGACACATCCTTCCGGGTTGAGGTTTAATAAGATCGAGAATTTCTATATCCAACAGGGACATATTGAAGTAAATCTGGAAAGAACAAACTGAACCTAAACTGGCATTACAAAGGCAACTAGCACTACTACAGTGAGGTGGTGTTTCTGTGGGTGGTGTCTGATGAAGTGCAAACCATTTTTCCAGTTATCAGCAAATACTCAACACAAGGACATATAAACTCTTGGTACGAATAGGTAAGTTCTGATAAAGAAAAATAAGCGTAATAAAATGAATTTATAGGCACATGGTATATTATATAGTGATATAAAATGGATATTGAGTTTTATTTGGAGCTTTTTTGGGGGACAAATGTCTTCCTTTGGCCTCTGTGCAAGCATCTGTACACGCAAGCACAAATAGCATGTATGACACACCTAAATATGAATCTTGAAAAACACACAATGCTTCGTTTGGCCTTGCTGTCTCACGGCACCATCATTCTCTTGTGTATGTCCTGACATCAAACTCTGCCATGAAAGTATGACTACTCAGGCAAATGAAATGGAGTAGCTGTTTTGTGGCTTCAATCAGTGGGAAATGTCCTGGACATTTTTAAGCCTCATTTCCCACTTTTTCATTCATAACATTTACTAAGAGTTACAGTGAGATTTTGAGGCAGTTGCCTCAATGATGAAAAAACATCGCTAATGGTCTGTTTGACATCAGAAATGTTATGGAAAATTCAGCAGACGAGCCTGGCCAGAATCCCTTCCTCTAGGCATCCTTTCCATTAATTTTGCTTTAGCCGAGAAGATCTGTCTGCAGGTTCAGGTTTGCAGGTGACCCAAGGCTGAATGATCTAGCAGATTGCACTGTGACTTAAAAACAGTATCTGGGCTGGAGAGATGGCTTAGGGGTTAAGGCGCCTGCCTCCTAAGTCTAAGAACACTGGTTCCAATCTCCAGCGGTTCCAATCTCCAGGTCCCACGTTTAGCCAGATGCAAAGTGATGCAAGAGTGCAATGCTGCACTTGACCATAAGGGGGCGCACACATCTGGATTTCGTTCACAGCAGCTGAGAGACTGCTGGCGTGTCCATCTCTATCTGTCTTCCTCTTCTTCTCTCTCTGCCTCTCTCTGTCTCTCTCCAAAAATAAAAAAAATTATAAAAAACCAATATCCCAGGAACTGGAATGCTCTATTCTAGTAGCATGAGAAAGGTAAGGCTAATAGGTATGGATAAGTTGTGCCTTTTACTGTTGTTCACATAGATAAGCTGGAGCTGGAGCTGGAGTGAAGAAGATCCTGGTCAAATCTCATATCATGGCCATGTTTCAGCGTCAAGAATCAACGATGTGCTTGCTCCTGCCCGACCAGAGGCAGCAGCTGCTGCTCCCGATCTGCCAGGATGGTGGCTGTCACCTGCAGCCTTACAGACACAGCGTCCACCCAGAAAGGACAGTGCGCCAGCTACTTAGCTTAGGTGCTCACATGGCATGATTTGAGGCAGAACATTTTTTTTTAAATCACTCTTTCTCCAGATAAGTGACTCTTTCAGATTAAAAAGAAGGAGGAGGAGGAGGAAGAGGAGGAGGGGGAGGAGAAGAAGAAGCATAAAAAATCAGACAGGAAAGCCAGGTGTGGTGGCGCACACCTTTAATCCCAGAATTCAGAAGGCAGAGTGGGGATCACCATGAATTCAAGGCCACCCTGAGATGACATAGTGAATTCCAGGTCAGCCTGAGCAAGAGTGAGACCCTATCTAGAAAACAAAACAAAACAAAAAAAAAAATCAGAGAGGAGCCAGGCATGTTGGCACACACCTTTAATCCCAGCACTCAGGAGGCAGAGGTAGGAGGATCGCCATGAGTTGGAGACCACCCCGAGATGACATAGTGAATTCCAGGTCAGCCTGGGCTAGAGTGAGACCCTATCTTGAAAAAACAAACAAACAAAAAAATCAGAGAGGAAAAAAATTCTGAGAGGAAAACTAAATGTTGAGAGCAGGAGGAAGATACACAAGTGGGAGGTTCCCCATGACATATGGAGATTGTGTTATTGGGGGAATGGAACCTTTTCAGGTGATGTCTGCAGTTACAGTGTCCCCTGGTTTCATCTCTGTCTCAATGGGTCACTTTCCTTGTCACATAATTTCACACTCTGTTTGGCTTCCTGGCATCAGACGTGTCCTGTAATGCCTTTACATCAATAAAACCTGAATGAAAAAAAAATGGGTTTGGGAACAGTGGCTCAATTGTTAAGAGTGAGGACCTGAGTTCAAATCCCAGCAACCCCCATAAGAAGCCAGGCGTGGTAGCCATGCCTGTGACACCAGCACTGGAGAGAGTGGAAGGAGAAAGATATCTGGGGTCTGTTGCCAAACCAGCTTAACGGAGCAACAGGGAGCTCTAGGACCAGAGAAGGCATTATGTGTGGGAAATAAGGCAGAGGAGAGACTGGAGAAGGCATTTGGTACCTTCAGCTTTCAGCAGGCATGTGGATGGGGAACACACATCTGCACGCACATGTTCATACCCCATGTTCACACACCCTCAACCCCACCACAAAGAGAACAATTGGCATCTGCTCTATTCCTTTGGAAACCTGAAGTGTAGTTGAGATTGGTTATCGTAATTCTTCTTGCTGTCTTGGCTGTAGGCCAAGCATGATTTTCATTACTGACCCTTAAAGAAACATTTAGAATCGGAGAAAGCCAGAGTATCCAAGTCTAACCTTGCTGGCCGCTTCTCTGAATTGTGTTCCCTCTGTTCCTCTCCCATTCTTTTGGGATCCCACCATGTCAACTTCACTCGTGATCTTATCTTACCTTAGTGGATGAGCAAGCTCCTAAGCTGCCACCTTGTACATGCTGTTACTCGTAGGATAGAACCCCAACCGGGATCATCCTTTCTTTTTTATTTTTATTTATTTATTTGCAAGGAGAGAGAGAGAGAGAGAGAGAGAGAGAGATTGAAGAGAGGCAGCCGGAGAGAGAATGGGCACGCCAGGGTCTCCAACCACTGCAAACGAACTCCAGATGCATGTGTCCCTCATGCATCTGGCTTACGTGGGTCCTGAAGAATCAAACTGGGATCCTTTGGCTTTGCTGGCAAATGCCTTAACCGCTAAGCCATTTCTCTAGCCCCAAGCATCCTTTCTTTATGTACTCCTATCTTCTGCTTCACCCTGCAGCATCTCTGGGTGAAGTGGTGATTCCATCACTTAGCTAAGTGTGTGTGTTAAATGCAAGAGGCCGTTCTAAAGCTGAGGTTGTGTACCCCCTCATCTTTGCTTTGACCCCAGTGTCTCCTGAGTTCTGCCGTTTGCTTGGTGGGGATATATCCTACCTCCTCCCTATTTAAGCTTTCAGTTCTGAGTGCTGCCACCTGCCTCTGCCTCTCCATGGGAGGTCTGGGCTCTGCATGAGTCTCCAACAGACCCACCAGTGTGAGAGCCATGGTGGCTTTGGCACCCAAGTCTAACTCCAGTTGGAACCTGCTTCTTCACGCTGCTTCCCAACTCAGGCAAAACGGGCCAGTGCCGGAGTGGGAGCTGGTTTCCTGGAGCGGTCAGGTTCACAGGCGGGAAATGCAAGGATTCAGCCTTGTGGGGTGACTTGAACTTGGACCAAATGGGGCAGGAAGTTGAAAAGGATCGCACTAAAACTTTCCACTTTCTTCAAATCTGTGACTCTCCACACACTGCACTCATGAGAATGGATGGAAACCTCTCTCTCTCATGGGAAATCATTAATTCGTTTTTCAAATACGAATACTCACCATTGGCTACTGCTTATGGTTTAGTATTCAGTAAAGCAGAGCTATATTACATGGAAACGCTTTTCTACTACCAAATCTGGTTAGGTATTCTCGTGTTTTCTTACACATTAGTGACAATAACTGATGCCAAAAAGGAGACTGGGAAATTTGGCACTCTGAAAGGCAGACTGGTTTGCTATTATTTTTTCCACTTTATTTGACACGCATGTATATGGGTTTAAATGTGTGAGTATGGGTGCACACACCATGGTGTACATGTGGAAGTCAGAGAACAACTGTTGGTTCCGTCTTTACATTCTTCTGTTTTATCCCCTTTCAAATGTAGGAGTATAGAAGCCCACCCAAGCTTCAGATTTTAAACGGGATTAGGGGATCTGAACTCAGACGAGCACAAGTCATTGTCATTTTCTGAGACATTCTAGAACATCGTCTCTCTGCGTAACATCAGGCATTTATTATCGAGTGAACTTGCAGGTATATCTTTATTTAAAAAAAGAGGGCATCCATCACTGAAGACTTGCGTCACCCTGCATTCGAGCATCATACTCGAAGCATTGTTCAGTCGCCATTGTGCCAACTCCTGTGTGGTGCTTTCCGTATGCAACTCCTGTGTGGTGCTTTCCGTATGCAACTCCTGTGTGGTGCTTTCCATATGCAACTCCTGTGTGGTGCTTTCCGTATGCAACTCCTGTGTGGTGCTTTCCGTATGCAACTCCTGTGTGGTGCTTTCCGTATGCAACTCCCGTTTTGGAGAGATGGCATTTTGGATGTTGCTAAGCTTGCTCAGTTGAAATCATAGAGTATCAGTCAATGCCCCAGTGAATTTTGACACTCGGTTAAGAAAGATAAACATGTCAACACATCTGCCATCAGTCTCTTTTCTCTTAGAAAATAATTCTTGGGAATTTCTGAGGCTATTCCAGTTAGACTATAAAAGCAATTTCAGCTTAATGATGTAGAGAAGAAATTTAATGCTTCCTCAATTTAGTAAATCCTTTTAATGTTCCATGTCCAGGTCCCAGTCTAGTTCAGAGGTAGGCATTATGAAATATAACTCCGGTTGTGGCAATACCTTCACACTGGTTTTTTTCATATGTTCCAGGAATTATAATAGCATAGGTCTATTTGACTATAACGAATGATATTATTTTCTATCAGTTTGATAATTATGTTGAAAATTTACTCCTGGATCCAACTTCGTGTGATTATTTTAATCTGGGTTCTTAACGGCAACGATTAATTTCTGCATGATAATTCTTCAGCAGTAAACTAAGTAACATTGGGCTTCCGCAATCCAGTTTTTCACATTCAGTCACATTTAAAGAAGAACGAATTAATTCCACCGTCCTTAAATTGAAAATGCAAACTTATTTTAAGTAGTGGACAAAAGACTGCATGAAGTAATTCTCTTATTAAAAAAATTATATATGTATATTTATTTATTTAATTTATTTATTTATTGGAGGGAGAGAAACAGAGAAAGGCAGACAGAGAGAGTAAGAGTGTGTATGGGCACCTCAGGGCATCCTGCTACTGCAAACAGACTTTAGACACAGGTACCACTTTGTGCGTCTGGCTTTACGTGGGTACTGGAGAACCAAACCCGGGCTGCTAGGCTTTGCATGCAAGCACCTTTAACCCTTGAGCCATTTCTCCAGACTAACTCATTCTGTTTGGACACTACCACTCCTTTATTTCTCACTCTCTTTTGAAATACTAGAAATAATTCTCTCTTTTTTCCTACCGCTGGGCAGATTCTCTTTTTATTTTCCACATTTTCCTCAACAAGCATTGCTCTCAAGTTCCTACTGTCCATCCTCATCTCGGTCATGCTTCTGTCCTTGTAAAGTTCTGGATGACTTGATTAACAAATAACTGTCTGGGAGGATTGTAAAATATTTTTATTTATTTATTTATTTGAGAGAGTGAGAGAGAGAATGGACATGCCAGGGCCTGTAGCCATTGGAAACAAAAACAAAAAACTTCCAGACACGTGCACCACCTTGTGCATCTGGCTTTATGTAGGTACTAGGGAATCAAACCTGGGTCCCTAGGCTTTGCAGGCAAATGTCTTAACTGCTGAGCCATCTCTCCAGCCCCACAGCCTATCCACTCAGTACCATGTTGCCCACTATTAATTATGAGGAATCAACCGTAACAGGAACTCAGCATTGGTCTCTGTTGCTGGCCCATCGGACATCTGACCATAGTAACAGATCAAACAAGATGTTGTGAGCTGGAGTCCATCCTGTTGACAAGCACACCCTTTATCTCTGTCACTGTTTCAGCCACAAGGATGCTTTCTGCTACACTATGAAGGGACCAGAGTTTTCTGTCTACCTGTTTGTTTATAGCTCTCCTGTGTTGGATGTTTTGTGTTGTACATTAACAGAGACCTATTAATAAGCTTTGCGAAATGCTCACCTCCATTTTTGCGCCTGTGTAACTCAACCCTACACCCACTTTCCCTCACTTACTAGTTTTTTTCCTGTCCATTTCCCTGAACAAACTGACCAGGACAGTCATGACTGCCCCTGAGACTCTCTGTACTTGAAGTAGGTTCACTGCCCTTCCCGATTTCACTGCCAATGAATTGTAACAGTTGGCTGGTCACCTTTTGTAAAAGGGGGGGATGTATCTGATCTCAGCAATGGGTGGCATATCAGCAGCTGTCCAATCTCATTTTCTCAGTCGCCCGAGGGACCACTGGTAGCGCAGATGATCGCAGGTGGCTGTCTCTAGAAGCGGGCACGGAGGGTAAGTGCAAAGTGAAAGTTGCTTATTAGTCAGTAACACCCGTGGAGAGAGGGGAGCCGAGGCTGAATTTGGCAGAGGAAGAAGCCAAACACATCCCAGAGTGGGCAAACCCTTACTTCTTAGTCCTACACTGAGATATTGGGTGAGCAGAGCCATTGGATATCCCATATTTGGGCCACAAGACACAACAGCTGCTTTCGTGCTTCCTCGACTTCACTGAACTTCCAGATGCAGCGTGTTCCTGACAAAGGCACGTCCTGAGGTGAGGAAGGTAATTTCAGCTGTGTCTGATGGGAAAATACTGCAGGAAGCTGCTGCCTGCCTCACTGGAAATAACTGGTTGTCAGGAAACTCACCTTAGAAATAGGGTTTGCCAGTGCATCTCTGTCTCCATCCCTGATTTGCTGGAATGGTGAAAGGTTTCTTTCTGTTGGGGCAAGAAGTAGAAAAATCAGGGGAATAAAGAGGTGTTTTTTTTTTTTTTCTTGACAAATTCCAAGTTCATGAGGATACAATAAGGGAGACCAGGATGGCAACTTATGCTAGAAGAAGAGATGTATAGAACAGGCCGGGTTTTAGAAGGGGAGAAAGCATAGATGAATAAGTGTGGGGGTCTGGAGGATGATGAGAAAAAAATAAGAACGAGAAGAATTATCAATTGCTACATATTTGAGCCCCTTCAGCACCACTGATTTTAGTTGCACTCAAAGCGAGGTAGCAGCGGCTTGCGGCAGTCATTTCCACCATCTGTCCCCATTTCCCTTGCGGAGTAAGTGGCACTTACAGCATCTTCGACCGGCCTGGCAATTTAAACTGAGGGCTGGGTATTAATGTTTCTGAGTCTACATTTTAATCCTCTCTGCTGACTTGGAAAGACTTCAGTGTGAGACTTCACAGAGCCTGTCAGAGCTGACGGGGTAATGGAGGAAAGCATGCTGTTCTCACATGCAGGAGAGTTACCAGTTCTCCAGAGCCTTCCCTCCGACTCGGAGCTTAACGTCAGCAGCTCATTCATCAGAACAAAGAGGCAGGAATGGGTGCTCTTTTCTTTGTTGCCAGGGAGTTAATAATAAAACCATTAGCACGCCCTGCAAGCAGAAAGGGAGGCCTCTTGAGAATCTGCCACACAGCTGATGGCGAGACCATTTCTTTTGCTTCTTTCCGTCCTTGTGGTATCAAGCCTCATGGATACAGAGTCACACACTTTTAAAGCACTGTATGATCCTACAAGTTCACATTGACATGCACCCCTCCAGAAATTATAAATCTATATGTCAGTAACTACGCGATAAAAGTGTCAATTCTAAGGGCCACTTAGAGTCCACCCTACATGGTTGTTTTTTCCTCCTGATATTTAGTAAATTCCTACATTTGGCCACTTTATGTATTTCATTTTTGTATTTTAAAAATATCTTGGGGGCTGGAGAGATGGCTTAGTGGTTAACGCGCTTGCCTCCTAAGCCTAAGAACGCTGGTTCCAATCTCCAGCGGTTCCAATCTCCAGGTCCCACCTTTAGCCAGATGCAAAGTGACGCAAGGGCGCAATGTCGCACTTGGGTAGCCGGGCGTGGTGGCGCACGCCTTTAATCCTAGCATTTGGGACCAAAGGTAGGAGGATTGCCATGAGTTCGAGGCCACCCTGAGATTACATAGTGAATTCCAGGTCATCTTGGGCTAGAGTGAGACCCTACCTTGAAAAACCGAAAAATGCAAAAAAAAAAAAAACCAACAAATATATGTATATCTATCTTTGACAAATTTCCTAGGCTTTTTTTGTGCCTGACCTATACAATTATTTCTTGATTTTACCCTTCATTCCTTCCTTCCTTCCTTTCTCTCTCTCTCTCTCTCTCTTTGGTGTGTATATAGTATATTTGGTGTGTGTGCAAATGTGCACACCTATGGGCATGCCTGTGGAATCAGAGGAGAATGGCAGGTGTTCTCCTCTACCCATCTTCCGTCTTCTAGACTTGAGCTACAGTCTCTCACTGAACCTGCAGCTCACTGGTTTTTGGCTAGCCTAGCTTACCAGTGAGCTCCACTGATCCTCCTTTCTCTGTCTCCTTCAGCACTGGGATTAACGATGAAGTATGCAGCCATACATGGCTTTTTAAAAAATATTTATTTATGAGAGAGAGAGAGAGAAGGAAGAAAGAGACAGACAGACAGACAGACAGACAGACAGACAGACAGAGAATTGGCAGTCAAGTGCCTCTAGCCACTGCAAACAGAACTCCGGACACATGTGCCCCCTTGTGCATCTGGCTTTCCGTGGGTTTTGGGGAATCAAACCTGGGTTGTTAGGCTTTGCAGACAAGTGCCTTAACTGCTGAGCATCTCTCCAGCCCTATTTAAAAAATCATTTTATAGATCAGAGACATTTACTCATTGGGTCTTCAATGTGTATATTATCTCTCTCTCTCTGTCTCTCTCTCTCTCTCTCGTGTGTGTGTGTGTGTGTGTGTGTGTGTGTGTGTGTGTGTGTGTTGCTGGAGATCCAACATGGGTTTTCATGCATGTTAGACAAGTGCTCTGTCACTGAGTCACAGCTTATTACACTCTGCATCGTGTTGGCTGATCATTCTTTTCATGTATGTTTGTTTTAAATTTTAATTTGTTCAAATGAAACCCATGCCTCCTTTCTTACTTCTAACTGTGCTCTAGTGCATATGAAGACAAATTCTGATGTAGAACAAATACACGTTTTCTGTTTGTTTTTTCACAGTTAAAAATTTCCATACGTCTGACATTTTAGGGTCGGATTTTAGGTTGTTTGATTTCTCATGAGTGGTGTACTTGACTCAATATCATTTTCTCATCGATATGCACTTGATAAGACTCTGACCTTTGACTTCTCCTGTATTAATGAATCTCTGCAGACCATCTTCGTATTTGTTCTGCTTTCATTATTGTAGCCATAAGACATGTAATCTGTAATGTAATCTTTAATCGCTCAGCGGTTAAATGCACTTGCTTGTAAAATTTCCCAGCTCGGGTTTGATTCACTAGTATCCATGTAAAGCCAGACTCACAAAGTGGTGCATAAGTCTGAAATTAATTTACTGTGTGTGGCAAGAGGCTTTGGTATGCCCATACTCCCTCACTTTCTTTCTCTTCTCCCTCTCTGTATCTCTCTCAAATAAATAAATAAATAAATAAATATTTTTAAAAGGGACATTCCAATTTCTCTATTTTTTTTTTCACAGTATTGAGGATTGAACCTAGGGCCTTGTATATGAGGGTACTTTAATATCTTAGAAAAAAATGGCTAGTATGACATTTTTCTTTTGTAACAAAAGGTGCAACAGGTTTTTTTTTAAAAAATAAAGGTCATCTCAAACTTGAGCAAACCATGGACTCCAAGAAAGTTTTGACAATCTTGCTTTGAAAAAAAAAAAAAAACACAAAGGGGGCTGGAGAGATAGCTCAGTGGTTAAAAGGACTTGCAACGCTGCTGGGCGTGGTGGTGCACACCTTTAATCCCAGCACTTGGGAGGCAGAGGTAGGAGGATCACTGTGAGTTCGAGGCCACCCTGAGACTACATAGTGATTTCCAGGTCAGCCTGAGCTAGAGTGAGACCCTACCTCAAAAAAAAAAAAAAAATACTTGCAAAGCCTAATGGCTTGGGTTTGATCCCTCAGTAAAACCAGATACACAAATTAGTACATGCATCTGGAGTTCATTTGCAGTGGCAAGAGACCCTGACACACATATAGTTTCTCTCTCTCTGCTTATAAATATACATATATAGTATATATTTATATGCTATATATATATATTTATATTGTATATATTTATGTATATATTATATATTTATGTATATATTGTATTTACTTATTTAAAGGCTCCATGGTGCTGAGAAGAAGTGACAGCAGTGGAGTGTTCAGCACTGAGTCATCTCTATCATAACCCCCACCCCAAGTCTCAGTGTCCATTGTAGAAGAGGTGGTGGAAAGAATGTAAGAGCCAAGGAAGGGAGGAGTGCTTACCGTGCACTCTTCCAGACACACAGAGGCCTTGGTATTCATCACCTCGCCGTGTCCGGTACTACCTACACAAGACCCTCATAATAGGAGGAAAAATGATGACATCAACACAAAAGAGAGTAATTGGAAGGGGGAGGGGATTTGACAGAGGGTGGCTTTGAGAAGGGGGGAATGGGAGTGAAGGGAGGGAATTATCATGCTATAGTCCATACTTATGGAAGCTGCCAATAAAAAGTTTTAAAATTTAAAAAAAAATAATAAAGGTGGGCTGGAGAGATGGCTTAGGGGTTAAGGCGCCTGCCTCCTAACCCTAAGAACACTGGTTCCAATCTCCAGCTGTTCCAATCTCCAGGTCCCACATTTTAGCCAGATGCAAAGTGACGCAAGGGCGCAATGCCACACTTGACCACAAGGGGGCGCACGCATCTGGATTTCATTCCCAGCAGCTGAGACACTGCTCACGCGCCCATCTCTGTCTTCCTCTCCCTCTCCCTCTCTCTCTCTCTCTGTCTGTCTCTCTCTCTCTGTGTCTCTCTCTCCAAAAATAATAATAATAATAATAATAATAATAATAATAATAATAATAATAATAATAAAGGCATCAAGAACATAAGAGCAAGAGAAAATAGTGTTCAAAGTTGATGACGTTGTCTTCCTGGATGTGTTGTCTCATTCCCTCAGGGTCTGATTCTCATGATGGGGTATGTGGCTCTTGATAACTCCAGACTTACCGTAAGGCCTCAGCTACCTGATAGAAATAATCTCTATTTTTGTTTCTGTTCATGTTAGAGTTTTCCAACAAGGGACACAATGACAGCTTAGGTTATGTTTCTGTCTTTCTACATGTTCTGTGCATGCAGTTAAGTCCCCTTGGTAGGTTTTGTCTGGGACACATCAGTAGGTTTGAAAATTGGGTGCAGACTGCTTTGAGTTTTTGGTTAGAATTTGTTTTATTTTTATTTATTTGAGAGAGAGGCAGAGAGAGAGAGAGAGAGAATATGGGCATGCCAGGGCCTCTAGCCACTGCAAACGAATTCCAGATGCATGCACCACCTTGTGCATCTTGTTTATATGGGTCCTGGGGAATTGAACCTGGGTCCTTTGGCTTTGCAGGTAAGCACCTTATCCACTAAGCAATCTCTCCAGCCCTATGATTAGAATTTTATTTGGTGAAATAGCTGGACAATGGAGATGCAAAATTTACAAATAATTATGAAATGTATTTGTTTTTGCTTATTTCAATGATATATTATTTGTTATTTTATTTATTATTTAAAATTTTTATTTATTTGTGTATTCTTGAGACAGGGGAGAGAGACAGAGGCATACAGAAGAGAGAGAGAGAGAGAGAGAGAGAGAGAGAGAGAAAGAGAGAGAGAGAGAGAATGGGCATGCCTGGTCCTCCAGCCAACTACAAATGAACTCCAGACATATGCGCCACCTTGTGCATCTGGCTTACATGGTTCCTGGGGATTCGAATCTGGGTCCGTTAGCTTTCTAGGCAAGCACCTTAACCACTAAGCCATCCCTCTAGCCCTGGTTTGTTATTTTAGAAGTGGGTTTGCACAAGTGGCAGAGAGGCTTGAGGTACATGCTTTGTTTGGGCCAAAAAATGAATGTTTTGGTGCCGTGTGGATGTGCATTGAAGTTCAGCAACATTTTATGACAGTAGGCAATCCTGATTGGCCACTTCCTTTAGGCTTCCAGACTCTACCTACAGTGGCAGAAAATGGAACAAACACCCCCTTCACACAAAACTTCACATAAAACAGGAAAAGAATGTGGAGAAGTGGCCCTTTTATTTGTTTTTAATTGCTATATGTATAAGAAGCAAGAAAATCCTGGTTTAGCTGGGTGTGGCAGCACACGCCTTTAACTTCAGCATGGGGAGGCTGAGGTAGGAGAATTGCTATGAGTTAGGGTTTGCCTGGTTCTGCAGAGTGAGTTCCAGGTTCACCTGGGGTAGAGTTAGACCCTGTTTCAAACAACAACAAAAACAATTTTGTTCAAGTGTACAGGAAGAAGAAACAAGTTATGAGTTCTATTTTGACTAATCCTTGAATGATTCTTTAACCTCCTGCATGTTTTTTTGGGTAGCTGTCACAGCATTTGCTTACATTTCCGGACAGTTCTTAAACTCATCCGTCTCCTTAAACAATCAGTTCCTTTAGCTCAGGGGCTTTCTTATTTCTCTGAGTTCTTAGTGGCAAACGACTACAATATAGGTTATTATCCTGCAAACTTTCAAAAATGAAAATTTGAAAACAAAGATACAATAAAAAGCTAGAACTGAGAATGGGATAGAAATTGTTACTCATTTTATAGGCTTACATATTTTATATAATTGAATTTTAAGTGAACTTGCTCCTTAGGACCTTATCTCTTTACTATTGTTCTGCCTGGTGGAAAGTGCTTATCTACCCTTTTCCTATTGAACTAAACCCTTTTCTCCCTAAGGTAGGTTCACTGAGCTAAACACTTAAATATCATATGTTAATTACTAAATGTTATAAGCAAATATTATTTCATAAGAGTTCTCGAAGACATACTGACATTTGACCATAGATTAAATGCATAAATGTGTTTGGATACATAAAGGTTTTGGAGGATCTTACATGCACTGTGAAAAAAACGCCTTCCATATTAACATCTGTTAATTAAAAATTCAGCTCTGTTTTGCAAAGTGAAACCACTAATCAAACATATTCCTTTTGCCAATGATAGTTTTTTTTTTTTTTTTTTTTTGGTTTTTCGAGGTAAGGTCTCACTCTGGCCCAGGCTGACCTGGAATTAACTCCAACGAGAGTTTTATATCAGTATGTATATTACACTGCATATGGATACACTCGGAGGTATTTTTTTGTGGGGGGATATAAGGTAGAGTCTCACTCTAGCCCAGGTTGACCTGGAATTCCCTATGTAGTCTTAGAGAGGCCTTGAACTCACGGCAGTCCTCCTAACTCTGCATCTGGGATTAAAAGCAAGAGCGACCAGTCCTGGCTACTCAGAGGTTTTGGTATATATATACATACAAGTGGTAAAACTGTCTCTCATTCCTCAGCTTTCTCTGCCCTTACCACTCCTTCCCCTCCTGGCAACACTTATCCACTTCTGCTCAATAATTTCCATTTTCTACAGCTTTATATACTGCATTGGGGAGGTCATTAATTATTTTTAACATTCACCCATGATTTTCCTACAACAGGATTTCCTTCCTTTTTTGCTGTTTTTTTTTTAATACCTGCTTATTTGAGAATGTGAGTGCGAGGGAGAGAGGGAGAGGGAGAAAGAGAGAGAGAGAGAATGGGCATACCAGCAGCCTCTCAGCCACTGTGAACGAACTCCAGTCGCATGCGCCCCCTTGTGCACATGTGTGGCATTGCGCCCTTGCGTCACTTTTGCATCTGGCTAAACGTGGGACCTGGAGAATCGAACGGGCGGTCTTAGGCTTCACAGGCAGGCACCTTAACTGCTAAGCCATCTCTCCAGTCCCATAATAGTTTTAATTTGGATTTCCCTCATGATTGACCATGTTGACCACCTTTTCCTGGGCTTTTTAGACATCTCTATTTGTTCCCAAGAGTTGTTGTACCTGATCATCCCAAACCTGGGGTCTTGAAATCACTAAGTATCTTTTGACTGTTCTCACGGCTAGATGTCTGAGAGCAGCCTCACCTACGCTAACAGGTCCCGGGCTGCTCCAGCTCTGTCTTCAAAGCCTGCAGTGTGGGACACCTGTTCTCTTGGACCCTGCTTTTTTTTTTTTTTTATTTTGGAGAGAGACACACAGAGAGAGACAGAGAACAGAGAGAGAGGGTGAGGAAGACAGATAGAGATGGGCGCACCAGCAGCCTCTCAGCCACTGCGAACGAAGTCCAAATGTGTGCGCCCCCTTGTGGTCAAGTGCAGCATTGCGCCCTTGCATCACTTTTTTTGCATCTGGCTAAACGTGGGACCTGGAGATTGGAACCGTCGTTCTTAGGCTTAGCAGGCAGGCACCTTAACCACTAAGCCATTTCTCCAGCCCTCGGACCCTGCTTTTCGCCATCACTTCATTCTCTTCTGTGCTTGACATTTCCCTCTGTCTGTCATCAGGGCCCACTCAGATGACTCAGCATATTTTCCCCATCTTCAAGGTCATTAATTTGGTTCCCAAAATGCAATGTGGATACACTTGGGAAGCCATTACTGAGCTCACTGTCCCTCTGTTGGCTTCTTCTCTCTTCATTCAATTTGGAGAATTCTTTATATATTTGGATATTTCTCTTATGATACACACACACACACACACACACATATATATATCAACATATATCATTTATATGTCCTCTCACGGTCAGTGTGCCTTATCTTTTAATTATCCTCAAGCTTTATTTACTTATTTATTTTTATTTGCAATCAGAGAGAGATAGAGAGAAGAGAGACAGAATGAGAATGGGTGTGACAGGGCTTCCAGCCACTGCAAACGAACTCCAGATACATGCACCCCCTTGTGCATCTGGCTTACATGGGTAGTGGGGAATCAAATCTGGGCCCTTAGGCTTTGCAGGCAAACACCTTAATCACTAAGTCATCTCTCCAGCCCCTAGAGCTTTATTTTGAAGAATTGAAATTCTTAAGGTCCAATTTATCATTTTGTTTTCCTTTTGCTTTGGTGTCATAAGCAATGTTTGACCACCCAAAGGCACAAAGATTTCCTCCTCCAGTTTTATCAGAAGTTTCATAGTTTTAGGTTTTACATTTAGGTCAATGATCTATTTGTTGAGTTAATGTTTTTCTCCTGTAGTAGATAGTAGGTCCAGACTCAAGTCCATTCTCTTATGTATGGGTTGCCAGCTATTTGAACACTACTTGGAAAGTCTGTCACTCCTGAACTGGATTGCTTTTGCATCTTTGTGAAACACCATTTGTTTAGTCAGCTGTGATAGCTCACTGCAATCCCTGTGCTCAAGAGGTGGAGGCAGGAGGATGATAGGTTGAGACCAACTTGGGCTAGGTAGTGAAACTCTGACTCAAAAAAAAAAACAAGGTTTAATTTGTTCGTATATGTATTTATTGCTGATATTGTCTTGTTCCATTGATATGTCTCATAGCTTTGCAACACAACTTCAATCACACAGAGTCAGCTCTCTAACTTTCCACTTCTTCAAAGTTGTCTTGGCTTCAAAGTTGTCTAATTCTTTCCATTTTCATGTGAATTGTGTAATGCTTATCAAATCCTATTCAGAAGGAAATGTTGTTGAGATTTCTCCTGAGTATGTGCAATTATCAAAAAATCTTAAAGCTTTGTCAGACTAGCTATCCTTCTGTTATTTAGGCCTTTAGTTTCACTCAGTAATACTTGTTAGTTTTCAGGATGTAGGTGCTTATTCCAATATATTCTTATTTTATTTTATTTATTTATGAGAGAGGGAGAAAAAGGAAGAGAGAGAGAGAATGGGTGTGCCAGGGCCTCCATCCTCTGTAAATGAACTCCAGACACATGCACCAACTTGTGCATCTGGCTTATGTGGCTACTGAGGAATTGAACCCGGGTCCTTAGACTTTGCAAGCAAATGCCTTTACTACTAAGCCATCTCTCCAGCCCTCCAATATATTCTTTACCTGGACCAACCATCATTAAAGAAAACTAATCAATACCAATATCAAATGATTTATCCTTCCTCTATATTTCACTGAAAAAAAAAGTGCTTCATTTGGTTGAAAATGTGTTTTGTCATTTGTGTTATATTTGAGTCATTCCTATTTCTAAAGGACAGTGAAATAAGGCTTTGAATAGTATTCCACAGATATATAATCATTATCTTAAAAATATGTTTCTAGGGCTAGAGAGATGGCTTAGTGGTCAAGGCGCCTGCCTGCTAAGCCTAAGAACCGGGTTCCAATCTCCAGCGGTTCCAATCTCCAGGTCCCACGTTTAGCCAGATGCAAAGTGACACAAGGGCGCAATGCTGCACTTGACCACAAGGGGGCGCACACATCTGGCTTTCATTCACAGCAGCTGAGAGACTGCTGGCGCGCCCATCTCTATCTGTCTGCCTCTCCCTCTCTGTCTGTCTCTCTCTGTGTCCCTCTCCAAAAAATAAATAAAATAATTTTTAAAAATACGTTTCTATATATTATATCAATATTTATAATTATATTATTATTATAAATATATAATTATATTTTAAATTAATTATAATTATAATTACCAACAGGTACTGGAACTAAGCACAATCTTTGTAATTCTCATCCTAAAATACTTTACAGCAGCATCAGCATGGTCTATTGTCGTTCTGTAAGACTGAAGTGTGTTTCTCTGTTATGCAGTGCAGGCAGCATAAAATATGTTTTCTCTGGGGCTGGAGAGATGGCTTAGTGGTTAAGATGCTTGCCTGTGAAGTCAAAGGACCCAGATTCAATTCCCCAAGACCCATGAAAGCCAGATGCACAAGGTGGCACATGCATCTGGAGTTCATTTGCAGTGGCTGAAGGCGCTAGCATGCCCATTCTCGCTCGCTCTCTCTCTCCCTCTCTCTCTGTCTCATAAATAAAACAATACATTTAAAGATAAATTAAATTTTTTTTTCTCTGATTCAGAGGAACTATGAGCCAGAAAAAATCTTATAGTAATTGCCATATGACTTATTAAAGCCCAAAGGCCAGGTTTTGGCCCTGTGAGCTAGTAGTTTTGAAGAAGCTCATATAAATTATGTAATTACCCTTCTAGTTGGTTTCTTAATATTTAAAATGAGCAAAAATGGATACTAATGACTAGTTGCCATAACTTCAGCTCATTTCAGTGCATGATGACCAATTTAGTTCCTTTAGTAGAAACTTCAATATGTGTGAGGTTTCATATTGGAAGCCATGATACATTTGAGTGGCTTGAATTCCCTCACCAAAACTATTTGTCTAAATTTTTTAAAATTTTTATTTATTTACTGAAAATGGCCTCTTGCCACTGCAAATGAATGCCAGATGCATGTGCCACTTTGTGGTACTGAGGACTCGAACCCAGGCCATCAGGTAATTGCCTTTAACCACTGAGCCATTTTTCTAGTCCTATTTTTCTTTCTTTTTCTCTTTTTTTGGTTTTGCGAGGCAGGGTCTCACTCTGGCCCAGGCTGACCTGGAATTAACTATGTAGTCTCAGGGTGGCCTTGAACTCACGACGATCCTCCTACCTCTGCCTCCCGAGCGCTGGGATTAAAGGCGTGCGCCACCACGCCCGGCTCTAGTCCTGTTTTTTTCTAAATGTGAATGTAAATATATGTTATAGCATTGTGTGGCATGTCTAAAGTAATCATGATTTTTTTTTTCTGTAATGTGACAAATGACTCACTGTGCATGGACTGATTTTTTTTTTATTTATTCAGAGGTTTTTATTATTTTTATATCACCATCCAGGCATGACAGTAAATGTTTCTCACTTCATTATTATGCAAGGCCTCCGGGATCCCACTTAATACAGAATGAAAATATTTGCCCAAGTTTGGTTTGAATGTTTGTAAGCTTGAACGATTATGGTGAACCAGGTATAGTTGTAAAAAGAAGAAAGAGTTTTCACTGAGGAATAACAAAACCTCTCAGAGCTCGGGGTACATGTATTTTTAATAGGTACCTTTATTAGACTGCCACCAGCCACTTGTAGTGCGTTCCAGTTGCTTCCTTGGTAATAGACTTGAAGAAATAATTATTAAGCCAAGACTTCTCAGACACTCTGAACAAGACTGACTTATTTAATGATAAATTCAAATTTATGAAGTATTTACAAAACTAACCCCTTTTTAGCATTCAGCTTATTTTGGATGAGTTTGTGTGTTTCTTTTGGTTAAGCTACAAATAAGTATTTGAATTTTAGGACTGAAAATGTATCTCTAATATATCTAAATGACCCATTGTTAAAGCAACTTGCTTTTAATAATTAGACATTGATTTTGTTTTTTAGGAGTACTTCAGAGACCCTTTATAAACTAAGATCACACATTTCTACTTTCCTTAAAACAATGAACAGCTTGTTCTAACCAGCTTTACTGGAGTTGCTAAATTGCCTTCAGGGCAAATACAGTGAATCAGCGTGTTGTTCGGGTTGATAGTATATGATGATTTAACCCTCGCAACTCCAGCAGTGTGTGTTTTGGCTCGATTCCAAGTCACCATGAGATAAACGCAGGGCACAATTTGATTTTGCTGGAAGCACGAAAAGACTGCAATTTCAAGTTACGTGCTACCTGCTCCAAAATAATAAACTGCCCTATCTATTACGTTCACTCTGGAGCCCGTAAAGTTTTCCCCACGGTTCCTTTAAAACTAAATCAGGAATGTACCCTGTCCGTGGATGGCCGCATGAATGTGTGGGTTTGTGTGCTGCTGTTCCTTTTATTTTAGAAGTGGATTTTCAGAGGAAGTCAGCTATGTTTCCATAAGAAGTTTAGGTATAATTTCACATAGATAATTCTTCCTGCCTCCCCCTTTAATCTCGGCATGTAAAATTGAGCCGTGCAATCACTCTTCCACACTCAAAGTCACGAAGTGGAGACTCAGCCCACGATCTCCTAGCATAAAGCTGTCTCTTTTGTAAGTAGCTGAAGGTGGAAGTTAAACTACATGGAGTAAATTTGCAGATTAACAATGTTTTGGAAGCACTTTGAAAAGGAATCTTAAGGCTTCTTTTACAATAAGCAGGTTTAAATCAACAGACTTGCCTTGTAAAAGGAGATCTGAGAGATAGGAGCACCCCAAACCTCCATGTGTGCATAAACCAATGTGGCATAAATAAGGTTACAAAGGTTTGAAGTGTTTAATTGGGATTTTCAGACTCAAGTACACTGAAGAGTCCATTTAGTGACATAATTCATGATCTTTCACTAAGATTTCAGGAGAAATAAAAACCAGATACTACTTTGATTTTTTAATATTTATTTATTTGAGAGAGAGAGGGAGAGGCAGAGAAAATGGGCGCGCCAGGGCCTCTAGCTACTGCAAAGGAACTCCAGCTGAATGCGTCACCTTGAAATCTGGCTTATGTGGGTGCTGGGGAATCAAACCTGGGTCCTTAGGCTTCACAGGCAAGCACCTTAACCGCAAAGTCAGCTGTCCAGCCTGGTATTACTTTTCTTTTCTTTCTTTTTTTTTTTTTTTTTTTTTTTTTGGTTCTTCGAGGTAAGGTCTCACTCTAGCTCAGGCTGACCTGGAAATCACTATGCAGCCTCAGGGTGGCCTCGAACTCATGGCGATCCTCCTACCTCTGCCTCCTGAGTGCTGGGATTAAAGGCGTGCGCCACCACGCCTGGCTTCTGATAGTACTTTAAACTTGAGAAAAATCAAATTCTGTACACATTAACAATTTTAGTAAAAGAAGAGATAGGCATCTCTGATACTCTATTTTGAATCTTTCGTGCATACTCAATAATACTTATAATAATGTAGTATGTAAAGTATTTTGGTTATCCTACTAAAAATCTTCCTTACATAACTTTGGCATGCCTAGATATCTGCCTCTATTTCTACATATCTATAGATGTATACATAACAAGAAAGAGACTTCCTGTATGACACAGATGTTACATAATCTTGATCATCTTGAAAATCTGTATCTGATTACAATACATAATAAGCCATAATCAGTATTTTCTGCATTTATATGTGTATTTGTATACATATAATACATATGCTTTATTTTGGAATGTTTCCTTTGAAAAATAAATGGAAATCTATAAAACAAACTTTAACATACTTCAAAGGAATTAGTTACAAAAATTAATTCAAAAATGGATTAAAGACTTACATATAAGACTCTAAAAAATATGAGGGAGACACTTCAGAGTGTTGGAATGGGGAGGACATTTTGTAAAAGATTCCACAAGCATAGGGGACAAAATTAAAAATCACAAATGGGATTACTTCAAATTAGGATGCTGCTTTATAACAAAACAAACAATTTGTCTTTGGAGGGTCGACATAACCTACAGAACGGGAGAAAATATCTCCAAACTATATATCTGCCAAAGAGTTCGTACCCAGAATATATAAGGCATGCCAGGCAAGTCAATATCAGAGAAACCCGGAAAACTCTGATTAAACAGAGTCTAGGGCTGGAGCGGTGGCTTAGCGATTCAGGTGCTTGGCTATAAAGCCTAAGGATCCAGGTTAGATTCTGCAGTACCCACTTGAGCCAGATGCACAAAGTAGCACATGCCTTTGGACTTTGTTTGCAGTGGCTAGAGGCCCTGGTGTGCCCATTCTCTCTCTCTGTCTTTCCTCCCTCCCATCCTTCCTTCCTTCCTTCCTTCCTTCCTTCCTTCCTTCCTTCCTTCCTTCCTTCCTCCCTCCTCCCCTCCCTCCCTCCCTCCCTTTCTTCTTTCCTTCTTCTCCCTCTCTCTAAAATAAATAAATAAAATATTTTAAATATTTATTTATTTGACAGAGAGAGAGAGAATGGGTGCTCCAGGGCCTCCAACCACTGCAAATGAATTCCAGACCTGTGCGCCCCCTTGTGCATCTGGCTAATGTGGGTCCTGGGGGATCAAACCCGGGTCCTTTGGCTTTGCAGGCAAAAGCCTTAACTGCTAAGCCATCCCTGCAGCCCTAAATAAAATATTTTAAATAAATAGAGTCTGGATCTAAAATCCATACATTTCTTAAAAGTGGTCAAAAGCACATGAAGAAATGGCCAACATCAGTAATTGCTGGCAAAAGGCAAGTGGAAACACAATGAGACAGAACCTCATTAATAAAATGACTAAGGATAACGCCTGCAGGAGAGGGTCTAGAGAAGGGCACCCTTGCCCACAGCTGGTGGAAGTGTGTCATAGCTTAGCCATCACCGAAACCAGTAAGGAGCCTGCAATAGACACAGGACTGGGTATGGAATCAGCGGGGCTGGGGAGATGGCTCGATGGTTAAAGGCGCTTACTTGCAAAGCCTTCTGGCCCAGGTTCGATTCCCCAGTACCCATGTAAAGCCATATGCACAAAGTGGCCTGTGTGTTTGGGGATTTTGGCGAGACGCCCCGGCCCTGTTACCTGCTAGATTTCCCGATTTCCTCTTGACTCCAGAGCGTGTCTTACCCCCGGGATTCCCCGCCTGTCCTTGTTTCTCTTCCTAGTCCCTCTCCTTCAGGCGCTGTCTCCAGAACCTGAGCCAGCCTCCCACCCATTTCTCTTCCCAACAAACGCATCCCCTGTGAACTATCCCATTTCTGGCAGGCACCAGCAGCAGCATTTGTGACAAGTTTTGAGACTCCTTTAATTTATTTATTTATCTGCCAGGGAGCATGAGCTGAGTAAGTCCCAGTGTCCATATCTAGGCTTTTACTGTTCAGTGGGCCAGGTGAGAAAAAAAACTAAATAGCATAGAATAAAAGGTTGTGGGCTTTCTCATAAAAGTATGCACTGCTCTGAGAAGAGAGCATACGCCGGGGGGATTCAGAGAAGGCTTCACAGATAAAATGATGCTTATGCACATGATTTTCCAAATGGACCAACTGCAAAGAGTGTTCCAGGTAAGGCAGGACACGCAAAAGTAAAGAGACTTGAAAAGACAGACACACACAAGATGACGTCACCAGTCTCGCTATGGCGGGAGCAGAAGATGCCTATGTGCGATCAGCAAGACAATGCCCAAGTCGTCCAGAAAAGCGGGATTGAAGAGCAGTGTCCTTTTAGACCTCAGGGATAGGTGACAGAGGGACTTCTTGTGTCGTCTGGTGGCATGCTCTTTGAAGCTCGTTGAAGCAATGACGGATTTCACGAGGTTCCGGTGGCAGAAGCAGAATGGGGAGGCAGTGTCACAACGATGCAGGTTACAATGAAGGTCTGGGAACATTTGAGATCGAGGGATGACACACAGCCATGATGGGATAAGGAAACTGGATCACTTTCTATTGAATGAAAGGAAAGGAAATAGAAGTTATGAAAGGAGAGTGAAGATGGAGGTATGACACAAAGCGGTGATTGGTTAAAGACTGGATCACTTTCTATTGAATGAAAGGAAAGGAAATAGAAGTTATGAAAGGACAGTGAAGCTGGAGGGATGACACACAGCAGTGATCGGTTAAAGACTGGATCACTTTCTTTTGAATGAAAGGAAAAGGAAAATAGGAAGAAATGTTTATCTTATGTACTCCAAGATCAGTTGGTTTGGAGCCTGAATTCTCTCTTCTCTACTTACTTGAGGGTTAATGCACATTTATATATGTAGAATATTTTTTAAATTCCCTGCAATTCTTCCTTATGGCATAATTTTCTTTCTCTCCCTTTTCTCTTCCTTCTTTTGCTCTTTCTCCCTTTTTCTTTCCTTTCCTTTCTTTTGCTCTCCTGTCAGGTTTTTGTTGTTGTTGTGGTTGTGGTATTGTATATGTAATAAAGTTTATGCTGAAAAAGGAAGTCAGAGCCAATTTGAAATGAAGGAATTCACTTTATGTGAGTGTATTTATTCATTTTGTGTAAGTGTGTCTATTCATCCTTCAACAGATATTTACATAGCTCTAGCACCGTAGCAGATCCATGGACTTTTTAAAGATGCCCCAGCAACATGAACAGAAGATATAGGAGCTGCTATGATATATAATGATATGCTATAATATAAAATGTGGTATAATTATTTCCATAATGGGGATATGCATGAACTTCCTGAAACCCAGAATAAAGCAAATGTTTAAAAGGAAGACTTGGAAAATGAGTCATTTGCTACAAGGAAGGAGGAGCTAGACAGAATCAGTGCTTAAAATTTTAGATGCACAAGAGAATATAGCGTATTGGGAAAAAATAACAGATAGTTCAGAATGACCTGGAGAAGAATGGTGAGAGATAGACACAGCCAAGGTGGAAGGGGCAGGTTGGAGAGGGGCCTTCCTGGCAAAATATTCAAATAATGTGTGATGTGATCCAAATTGCATGTGTAGAGGAAGGGAAAGGAGTCCGCATTAATTCGGCATTGCGTTCACTCTGTGGGGAATATTTGACATTGTATCTCCCACGGTGCAGAACCGCAGGCTCGGGCTGCAGTCTAGGGTTATAACTCCGTGAGTAAAGCGCCTGCCTATGCGCAGCTATGAAGCCAGTCAAACGTGGGTTCAGAACTCAAGATCTTCCTTATTAATTTTAAGAGCCGGGCTAAGTACTTTAGTTCTCTGAACTTCTATCATCTTCGTAATGTTTAATGAGTAATTTGTAGGGTTGTTTCAAAGGATAGATGTTGGTGTCAACCACAAGACGTTCTGGGAATAGATAACATTTATTGCTACTCATAAATAGTGTTGGAGCTGGAATTCCAAGGATACATACGTGCTTTGTTCTAAAGACACAGGCTTCATCATATGACACGTATGACACATGTGACACAGGCTTCATCATTTGATACATATGATACATGTGACACAGGCTTCATCATATGACACATATGACACATGTGACACAGGCTTCATCCACAAGAATGCCGAAAGTGCTTGTACGAAGTGCCTGGTTCAGTGGTTTGTGGCTGATACATATATAACTCTGAGGGTTATAAGGGAGATAGGATCAGCTAAGCTGTCTTTCCTTCCTTCCTTCCTTCCTTCCTTCCTTCCTTCCTTCCTTCCTTCTTTCCTTCCTTTCTTCTTTTTCCTGAGAGATTTCTAGAAGATAGAATGTAAATCCGACCATTAACCACCATGAAGCATGTGATGGTTAACCTTCCCTGTCACCCTGATTGGCGTCACCTTGGAGACACACTTCAGAGTATATCTGTGCAGATAGATGTTTCCAGAGAGTTCTCTGAAGAAGGAAGACCCACCCGGAATGTGGGCATCATCATGAGTTCAAGGCCACCCTGAGACTACAGAGTGAATTCCAGGTCAGCCTGGGCTTGAGTGAGACCCTACCTTGGACAACAAAAACAAACAAACAAACAAACAAACAAAAAAAAAACCAGACTGTCCATGTAGATTCCTGTTCTACAAGCAGAGATTTTTTTAAATATATATTTTTATTTATATTTATTTGGGAGAGAGAAAGAGGAAGAGAGAGAGAACGGGCCCGTCACAGCCTCCAGCCACTGCAAAGAACTCCAGATGCATGCGCCCCATTGTGCATCTGGCTTACGTGGGTCCTGGAGAACCAAACTGGGATCCTTTGGCTTTGTAGGCAAAGGCCTTAACCATTAAGCCATCTCTCCAGCCTGTTTTTTTTTTTTTTTTTTTTTAAAGAAAAAGGGACAGGAGTCAGGACAGGAGTCAGTTGAGGAAGTATGCATTCCCAAGATGGAGCGACTTCAGCATGTTTATAGGCTGAGGAAAGGTGCCAGAGGGAAAGGGCTGAGGGGATGATAAATGGGGGGAAGTCAAGGCAGAGCAGGATGTCAGGAAGGTTTCTGGCACCATGACCGCTCTGGTAAGGTCTAGTGTCTGTGGGATGGCAAATTTGACTGAAATTGTTCATTATTTCTAATTTTTATTTAAAATTTGAGGTTTTGCTTCTTTAGTGTGAGTATATTTTTATGTCTCCTTTTATTCCTTTGATTTTCTTTAATCAAAAGACCATCCTCAGACGGGCGTGGTGGCGCACGCCTTTAATCCCAGCACTCCGGAGGCAGAGGTAGGAGGATCGCCATGAGTTCAAGGCCACCCTGAGACTACAGAGTGAATTCTAGGTCAGCCAGAGTTAGAGTGAGACCCTACCTTGGAAAACCAAAACAAAACAAAACAAAAACAAACAAACTAACTAACAAAAAGACCATCCTCTTTCTACCAAGGCAAAAACCAATCTACCCCAATACACACACACACACACACACACACACACACACACAGAGTTGTAATTACCTTCAAGTAATTACACCTGACCCAAAGCAGCTACTGAGAGGAAAGGGTTTATTTTTGGTGTACAGTCTTGGCGCGAAGCTTCAGGATGGCAGGGGAAAGGAAGCAGGGACATCACCTCTGCCAGGGCAGGGGAAATACAGCAGCAAAAGAGTAAGCTCTGAAGCCGGGCATGGTGGCACACGCCTTTAATCCCAGCACTCGGGAGGCAGGGGTAGGAGGATCGCCGTGAGTTCAAGGCCACCCTGAGACTACAGAGTGAAATCCAGGTCAGCCTGGACCAGAATGAGACCCAACCTTGAAACACCAAAAAAAAAAAAAAAAAAAAAAGAGTGAGCTCTGTCAAGGGGGAGCTGGCTGTACCTCAGTACCAGTGCCCAGCCACACACCTCCTCCAGGAAGGTTCCCCAGTGCCACCGGATGAGGACCAAGTATTCAAAAAAGCAGTTTTTTTTTAATGGCAGACATATGATTCAGACCACCGCACACACACACACACACACACACACACACACACACACTACCAGAATTCAATTATCCCTCTCAATTTAAGCTACTAGAAATGTAGCGAAGTGGTTCGTGGCTAAAACATACCCAGGATTGCTGAAGGCACATCAAAATCGTCCCTTTGCAGGTGTGTGTGTAAGTTCCACCTTTCTCCTTTTTTTTTTTTTTTTTTTTTTTTGTCGTCGTCGTTGTTGTTGTTGTGTGGCTTGGAATTTTGTACAATCCGATGTACAGAAACAGTGGGAAAGGGGATTACGTCAAATGTATGAAAGAAATGGCAGGAATCCAGTGGGAAAGACATGCCCTCGGCTCTTGGCAGGAAAAGGGCAGGGAATTAAGCATTTGTGGAGTGATGAGTCACACGGGCGCAGAAGCTCTGGAAGGAATTAGTTCAAGAGAAGGTTGGAGTGCTTCCTAAGCGCCCTGTCTGAGTGCCTCCGGCCATTAGCCGTGTGTGTGTGTGTGTGTGTGTGTGTGTGTGTGTGTGTGTGTGTGTGCAAGCCCTGGATTCTATCCTCAGACCTCTCTGGAGCCAACAGAGAAAGAGACACGGCTGCTGGGTGTAGAACTGCATCCCTTGTTTTGCTTCAGGCAGAAAGAGATTTCCTAAAGACCACTTCTTCGGAAACTCTATCTGGGGCAAAGTATTTAACAAGGATTTTAAATCACAAATAGAAATAAAATCATGACAGAAAGAAAGAATGGTCTGCTCAAAGGTCAGGCAGGTAGACCAGAAGATGAATGGGGATGGGAAAAGGAGCGAGGGCAGAGGGGAAGAAGCTTGTTCATTTAACTCTGAATGGATCTGTGACAATTAGTAACTGTCACGGGGTGTGGTGGTGCAAATCAGTTATCTCAGCGTGGAGGAGCCTGAGGCAGGAGTTCAAGGCCAGCCTGGAGTATATAGTAAGCAGCAAGCTAGCCAGGGACACATATAGCAAGACCTCAAAAGGCCAAAAGAAAAGAAAATTATTTAGTGTCTCACTGTCGTCAGCCCGTTGACAAGCTGGAACATGACCAGACAAAAGAAAACCAAATTTAGACATCAAACTATTGAACAATATTGCACACAGCAAATGTCATGTATCATGAATGGGAAATTCCCATTACCTGATAAACTGCTCAGTATTTAACATCTGGAACAGGGACAGGCCTTTTTGCAATAATTTAAAAATCGATTGTTAATCCTGGAATGTCAGCGTATGCTTTGAATTCCAGCACGCTGGTGGCAGAGATACAAGGATTGCTTTTGAGTTCGATGTCAGAATGAGCTAGATAGTATGTTTAAGGACAGCCTAGTATACATAGAAAAACTCTTTTTCAAGGAAAAAAAAATGTTTTAGTCTAGGTTCTCTAAGATGGCAAGCACTCCTTTGGGGATTAGGGGGACACAAATAAAATGAAGGTTTTATTGCTTACATGTCTTGGAGGACTTGCAGTCACACCCAGAGATGAGAGGGTACAGACAGCCAAGGAGATGAAAGGACCAATGGGCCGAAGCTTTTACTGAGGCCAGGGAGGTTTCCAAACAGGTTTCCCACAGGGCCACATCTGTGTACTTCATGCACAGTCAGAGGGTCCGTGGGGCCAGTCAAGTATGCTGTACCTCACTGTCCCCCAGGGAGGAGTCCACAAGGAAGACATTGTAAAAATGCAGCAATATCTCGTTGGACCCCACTGAGTACCACAGCGGGTAGAAGTGTAGAATTTAAAACTGCCTGTCACCATCATAACCCCACGGTGAAGATCAGTAACATCACCCAGGAGGGCCCTGAGTGGACCTCAGGCAGTGGGGAGAGGACAGAAGAGTATGGTCTGATGGGAATACGGCCAGTACCACTTCCAATTTCACACCAGTGAATTAAAACATGTCAAACTTTTTAAATGTGGGGGTAGAATCATATGACTCTTTACTATATTTTTCTATGTTCAGTTCAGTTTTGAACAGAAAAGAAAAAGACGCTGCTTTTCTAAATATTTATTTATTTATTTGAGAGAGAGAATGAGAGAGTGAGCGAGTGAGTCAGGGCTTCAGCCACTGCAAGCAAATTCCAGATGCATGCGCCGCCTTGTGCATCTGGCTTACGTGGGTCCTGGGGAATTGAACCTGGGTCCTTTGGTTTTGTAGGCAAGTGCCTTAACTCCAGCCCCAGAAGCTGTTTTTTGTAATGGGCTGAGTTGTCACACTTTGTGACCTAAAATCCACCAATTGGTTTTTAAGCTAGGTGACACAAAATCAATGAAAGGTCTTTGCCAGACAAGGCAGCCGAGTTGGCCCATTGGCTCATAGCCTATGATGCGAAGGGACAGTTAGTTTCTGGAGCAGGAAGGGTAGATTGTAAAGGGTATGTTGCAGAAGAGTAGGGGAATGCTGGGCCACCGAGAATGGATGGAGAACCACTGGTCAGAACATGGCCTCAGAGTGGTCCAAAACATGTGCTCCTTTCTACTGTGATACTGACAGGTTTTCGCCATTTCAAAAGACACAGTGCACTTGAGATGAGGAAGGACAGATTGCTCCTGGTTTGGGCAACTCGTCCTGAAGAAACACGAAGTAGAACATCGTTGTGATCCAGTAGCTAGAACATTTCATAATTCTACTTTTGTTTGCTCAGGAGAATAACCTTGACGTTAGATGAATGCACAATGAAAGTGATGTCCCCAATAAACTATGAACACCTCCACCATGTGACTGGAACGATGTCAGTAAAGCCCAGGGCCCGAGGCCAACAGTGGACTGTGAAAGGATGTCCTCGAACGGCCACTGAAGAGAGGGGTCTGAGTGGGCTTTGACTTCAGAACACTGACAGAGAGCAACGCTCTCCTGGCATTCCAGGCCGTGTGTGCTGAGTGCATGAAAATTCTGGGCCCCCTGCCTGGTTTGCTTTACAATTTCTATGACCTCATTCCTTTTGCTTCTTTTCCTTCAGTGCCCTTCCCTGAAGAACTTGTACTGAATGTGATCTTCTTCTGTCTCTATCTTCAGAGTGGGTCATGCCGAAATCTAATCAATAATATCCAATGCTTGCTCTCAGGGAGTGATAACAAAGACATTTGCTTTGAGATCACAGTCTACCCAGTAAATGTTGACCTCGGAAGCGGGCATTTAAAAGAATCTAATATGTTTCCCCATCTGACAGATTATGAAATCCAGCTATATACAAAAGTAATAGAAGGTCAGCCCCACCCATATAATGAGTTCAAGGCCAATTTGGGCTACCTGAGACCATTGTGAGAACAAACAGTAACAAGCCAGGCATCATGGCGCATGCCTTTAATCCCAGTACTCGGGAGGCAGAGGTAGGAGGATTGCCGTGAGTTCGAAGCCACCATGAGACTACACAGTGAATTCCAGGTCAGCCTGAGATAGAGTGAAACCCTACCTCAGAAAACCAAAAATGTAGCCAGGCATGGAGGTGCACGCCTTTAATCCCAGCACTCGGGAGGCAGAGGTAGGAGGATTGCCGTAATAGTCCCCCCATTAAGATTATTTCTCAAAACACTTGGTTAACTAGTATTTTATACTCATAAGGATCTCTTGAGTATAATAGTGATTTCGTTAATGTTTGTTACAGAAGAAGAAACTGAAGGTGATGGAGACTCTGGCCTCCTTACAAAGGTTAATCATATTATAGGAAACAGAATTCAGGGCTTTTGTGATGAAATACTGTACCATTTACCTTCTCCATTTTGGGGTGTTTGTTTTGGGATAGACCCAAGGAAGTTAAGGTCAATGACACATCTACCAGGATTTCTATGCATAAGCACGTGATTTACATTCTACTTCTCTGGCTGTAGGTAAGGAGTGCTATTGTACACTGTGGGAGAAATGCAATTTTGTTTCCCAAGAACCGAAAACTTGTATCCTCAGCAAGTAGCATCTCACTTGATAAACAATAGTATGTGATTAAATATTTGATGGGGCTGGAGATTAAATGTGCTTACTTGCAAAGCCTGATTAACCAGGTTCTATTCCTTAGT
This sequence comes from Orientallactaga sibirica, assembly GCA_036365145.1. Lineage (NCBI taxonomy): Eukaryota > Metazoa > Chordata > Mammalia > Rodentia > Dipodidae > Orientallactaga > Orientallactaga sibirica. Next base: position 5,677,935 of record JAEOAD010001989.1, read on the forward strand.
ACCCACATAAAGCCAGTGGCACATGCATCTGGAGTTCATTTGCACTGGCAAGAGGCCCTGATATGCCCATTTTCTCTCTCTCTTTCCCCCTCTGCCTCTCTTCAAGAAAAATAAATAAATAAAATCTGATGTATGAGTAATGAAAGAATTTAACACTTAGAGTTTATGAGAGAACTTGTTATTGAGAACAAACATGACAATGAATAGAAAATGTACTTATAAGTATAAAGCTATAACTGTGTGAGGACTGATACACAGATAAACCAAGAGATTACCCCTTCTCAAAGGGCTTCATAAGAAAAATATTTTTTTAGATATTTTCTTTTTTGAGACAGAGTCTCATATAGTCCAGGTTGGCTTCCAGTTTGCTTTGTAGCCGAGAATGACCTTGAATTCCTGATTCTCCTGCCACTACCTCCTGAGTGCGGGATTATAAGCATACACCACCTTGCTTAGATTTCTGAAATATATATTTTTAATTTGACTGTGCATATAATACCAAATTCATGTATGCACTTAAAATCCACTAGATTTACAAAGAGTGTATATACTCTTTCATTTGAGTCACTGAAAACGGCCTTACGTTGATAAAGCTTTGTTAATTGTTACAATCAATAATTAAAAACATTTTCCTCTATGCCTACCATTTGCTGGTTGGGTTGTGGTTTTAGATTCGGGAGACACAGTCATAAACAACACAGAAGAACGCTCTTGTGTTCGTCAGCCTCTTGTCACTACAGTAAATACTGGTGATAACCAATTTACAAAGAGCAAGAGGTTATCTGGGCTCATAGTTTTGAAGGATTGAGTCCATGGCTCTGAGGATCAAGTAGACTTGTTGGCTTTGGGGCCTGTGATGAGGCAGCCTATGATGGTGGGGACTGTGTGACAGAGCACAACCATTTATTCACTCGCTGGGAAGCAAAGAAGAGAAATCGGAAGAGGAAGAGACCAAGGTCCCAAAGTTCCCACTGTAGCAGTCAGCTTCAGGTTCGCTGAGATGAACTTCCAGACCAGGCACAGTTATGGAGGAAGGGATTTATTGTAGCTTACAGATCCAGGGGAGGTTCCATAATGGCAGAAGAAGCTGGCCTGCCTTTACAGGATCAAACACAAAGAGCAAAGCCATAAGCCGAAAGCCACACAGCACAGCACAGCACAGCACACCTCAGGGACTCCAGCTAGGTACACTTTGCAAATCTTTAGATTGAAATCCAAAACCCACCACCACACCTTAAGATCCGCCCAGTGACATTGCCTCCAGCCAGGTGGCTGCAGATGCAAACTACAAACTAATAAACAAAGAATATATTGGGGGATAGCTATTCAATCTACCACACCCACATTAATGACCTGAAACCTCCCAGTGGGTCCTATCTTCTAAACTTTCTATCATCACCCAATAGCACCAAGCTCAAGACTAACCTTTGAACACATGGTCTTCAGAGAGTGGAGGGAAGGGGGCATCACTCAATATACAAAGCAACCCATTGCATTTTCCCATAAAGAAGAATAAACAAATAAATATACTGACACAAAAGGTCTCAGAATCTTCTGGGGCTGGGAAACCATCAGTAGGCCTTGGGCAGAATAACATGATTTAGTTTGTACTTTGTAAGAATTATTCTCACTACTTGCCATTTTGTGAATTGCCAGGGGCAAGGGTGGAAGCCATTTCAAGGGTCCTGGTGATGGTGGCTGGCTGAAATACCAAGAGTTGAAATCATCAAAAATGGTCATTTTCTCTATAATATTTGAAGAAGAGTTGCTAAGGTTTGTCAAGAGATTCAATACAAGGTAGAAAAGCAATAAAAAGGGTTGAAAAAATGGCTTAGTAGTTAAGGCACATGCCTACAAAGCCTAAGGACCCCAGTTTGATTCCCCAGAACCCACTTAAGCCAGATGCCCAAGGAGGCACATGCGTCTTGAGTTCATTTGCAGTGGCTGGAGGCCCTGGTGTGCCCATTTCACTCTCCCTCTCTGTTTCTCCCTCTCTCTGTCTCTAATAAGTAAATAAATAAATAAATAAATAAATAAATAAATAAATTTTTAAAAAAACAAAATAAAGACAGAGATGGCCCAAGCGGCAGGGCAGATGGAATTAGCATGTGCTGCCATGGGAAGTGCTCTTTGTGGAGAAGGCTTCACAGCTGGACATTCAGTTTGGGGATCCAGAAGTGACATCTGAATGTGCAACGCTGGAGCCCAAGGGTGTCCATGTCTGATCAATCATCAGTTGATGAGGGCCACTTAAAGGCCTGGGATGGAATTAGCTCACCTGAGGAAGTCCAGGTAGTGATAAGAAGAGTCCAAAGATGAAGGCTTTGGAGACAGACACAACCCTGGGAGCGTACCCAGGAAGCGGGAGGAAAGTAGAGTGAGATCAGAAAGCCAAAGTGATAAACTGTCTTAAGGTAGGTTAAGCAATAGCCCCAAATGTTGCTTAAGATCACAGGAGATGAGAACGGGGAATTTAAGAGATTTAGCTGTGGGAGATTTACTCTCATCCCAGGCAAGAGCTGTTTCAGTGAAGGGAGACGTGGGGCCAAAGTCCGTATTGGATTGGGTTAAACAGAGGATGGGAAATGAGGAATTGAAGCCAAATTAATATGAAATCTTGTGTTTTGGCAAAGGCAGGAAAATGGAGCAGTAACTGGAAAGGGCTAAGAGTGAGGAAGGGATCAAGCAGCATATTCTGAAAGCGTAAAATTCTCTTTGGGCCGGGCTTGTACCACCACCCTTGTGTTTTCATGTCACGTGTATTCTATTACTCTCACTTGTTCTCCCCTCCCCTTTCACTTAAGATCCCTTCTTGCCCTCTCATGCTCTTCTTTCCAAAAACCTTTTATTTTCATTGGAACACAACTTTAATATATATATTAAATGTATATTGAAAATAAATTAAGCATAGTCAATTTGGGGGAAAACAGTAAATTTCAGTATGGAATCTGTCCACTTTTTTGGCTTCTTGATCTGAATGGGGAGACAGCAGATTTATTTTTTGGTTGTCTGAGGATGTTAGCCTCCTGTTTTTTTGTTGTTGCTGTTGTTGTTGTTGTTTGTTTTTTGTTGCATCTGTGTTTTAATGATGCCTTCATTCACTCTTCACTCTTCCTCTTCATACTCCTCGTTTTTATTCTCTCTCTCTCTTTTGTTTTTTGTTTGTTTGTTTTGAGGTAGGGTCTTGCTCTAGCCCAGGCTGACCTGGAATTCACTATGTAGTCTCAGGCTGACTTCAAACTCATAGCGATCCTCCCGCCTCTGCCTCCCGAGTGCTGGGATTAAAGGTGTGCGCCACCATGTCCGGCCTTTATTCTCTTTTTTATTTTATTTGAAACACATCTCTGGCTTACCAGAGTGGTGGTGATTGGTTTTCTGTCATGTGATTATTTTGAACTTATTTAAAAGGTCTAAGGAATGTAAAAGACAGAAGAAATAGAAAAGCAAGTTAAGTGAAGTAAACAGGGATATATTTTAGAATTCCTTAAATGTCACAAAAACGTATTAGAAAATATATTTTCCTTTTAGGTGAAATCAGAATAAATAACATTTCACAAAAAACTATAATAAATTTACCTTTTGTCTTATTGGTATCACTTTTAATACACATGTGCAATTTGAGCATTTTTCTTAGAAATAGGTTTAGATAGATGGTTTTGGCCAGAATTGATGAATTTTATGTCCCAAAAATTGGATTTAGAGGAGAAATCCAAAATTGTTGACATTGTAATTATTTTTCCCTCCTATCCAGAGTGAAAAATTATATTTAAATTCTATTCTGTTAAGCCATCCCTTGGTGTCAGAGGGGATCGGTTATAGGAGCTTCAAGTCAAACATCAAAACTGATAGATGTTCAAGTATCTCAACCAGAATGATGGGATATTTACATGTAACCTACCTGAATCCTCCTGTAATCTTTAGTTCATCTCTAAGGTAGCTGTAATAGTTAATGTAATGCACCCTGTATGTGACTATTATATCGTATTACTTTGGGAAATAATGATAAGGAAAAAAGTACATTTTCAGCACAAATGCAAATACTTTCAATCTGTGGTTGGTTGACTTTGCAGATATGGAACCTGTGAATAAGAATGGCAGCCATGAGTTTTTTGTATGTGAGTATGGTATGCGTGTGTTGATGTATTTGTGGGTGTGCATATGTGCACAGAGGCTAGAAGGACACATCAAGTGTCTTCATTAGTTGATCTGCACCATAGTTTGGAGACAGTCTCTCGCTGAAGCCAGAGCTCACCTATTAGTCTAGACAAAGCTAGTCAGCAGGCCCTTTTTTCTTTCTCCACTCCCTAGCACTGGATTACAGGGACGCACCACCATTCCAAGCATTTAACATGGATGCCTGGAATTCAAACTAAGGTCCTTGTGCTTGTGCGGCAAGCACATCTTCCAACCTAACCACTTTCCTAGCTTTGACTGGATGTTTTAAGGTGATTTGCTACCATTGTAAGTGCATTGTTTGCGAATCACCCAAATCAAATGGAATTGCAATATTAATATGGTTCAAATTTCTTCAAGATGATTAAAACAGTAACTATAAAAATTATAAAAATAAAATTGTTAAGTTAAAGTAAATGAAATTAAAGTCAAAGAGCAAACTCATTTGATCCATTAGACGCTTAAAAATAATAACATTAAGTACCCATAGTGATTTTTCTAAGTCATAGTTTTAAAAAAATTAATATTACTTATGAATAGTAGCAATTATAATGGTACTGTATGAATTCTACATGCCGACAATTTTATAAGATATATAGTTCACCAGGCCACCAAAAATAGAGCAGTTTTGTGTGAGTTTTAAGAGAAGCATTTCATTTTTTTAAGTAGACTACAGAAATTGACTTACATATCTATAGAAACTTATAGGCCCAACATTTTAAGACATATTTATAGCCTTATAATATCATATGCATATAGCTGGATATATTAGTAAAGTCTTAGAGGCCATATAAAATGCTTTGCTTTATGAATAGTCTGTGATAAAGTTAAAAAAATACATTGGGATATCCCACAAAGAGCCAAGCAAGCATGTACATTATTTATGTTTATTAAACAACCTATAATCTTGAAGTTATAGATTCATACATTACTGCTTTAACCTTTCAGAGATATAAAAATGGAATTTTCAAGGGCTTAACAGCATGACTTTCATATGATAAAAAGCTACATGCCAATGATTTATTGAACGCATTAATGAGCAAACAAGAATAGAGAGACGCTTTTTCAAGGAACGTGTAAAGAGCAGTGAAAGTCTTGATAGTGTTTGAATGAAAGAATGGTATAACAAGATTGTGAAATGACCCCCCCAATACTGAATAACGTCTCACAGGGCAAAACGAGGATGAAAGGGAGGGGTGGAAAGGAACCTTGTGGTTTAGAGATCAGTGGCATCTCTACGGGGAACACACCCCTTCTGGCCTGGAGAGATGGCTCAAGGGTTAAGGCACTTGCCGGCAACACTGAAGGCCTCAAGTTTGATTCCCCAGTATTCACGTAAAGCCAGATACACAAGGTACGCGTGCCCATTCTCTATCTATCTGCACTCCTCTCTCTTCCTTAAAATAACTAGCTAACTAACTAACTAAATAAATATTTTTTTTAAAAAAAATTCCTTTTGTGGTGGTAAGTAAAGTCTGGAGATTTATTTTTTATTTCTCTGTGTGTATGCATGTTTGCGTGGCGCAGGCACATGTGGGTGTGCATGATTGTATTCTTATGTGTATGTGCAGGCCAGAGGACAACCTTGAGTGTGGTTCTTTGGGGACAGCATCCACCTTTTTTTTCTTTTTTTCTAGATAAGATCTCACTGCCTGGAGCTCATCAAATTGGCCTAGACTGGCTGGCCAGTGAGCTCCAGGGATCTGCCTATCTTCGCCACCCCAGTGCTGGGATAACGTGCACACCACAACACCCAGCATGTGGGTTCTGGGGAGCAAACTTAGATTCTGATGCTTTTAAGTCAAGCACTTCACTGCTGACCTAAATACCTTTTTTAAAAAAGATATTTTATTTATTGATTTAAGAAAGAAAGAGGCAGATTTCACACACACACAAACACACACACACACACACACACACACACAGAGAGAGATGGGCACGTCAGGGCCTCTACCACTGCAAACAAACTGTAGATGCATGTGCTAATGTGTGCATCTGGCTTACGTGAGTCCTGGGGAATCGAACCGAGGTCCTTAGGCTTCACAGGCAAGCATTTATTTTCAAGAAAATATATGTTTTCTTTTGTTTTTTCCTTTCTCTACTTCCTTCTCCTCCTCCACATCACCTCTTTGTTTCTCTTCTACTTTTTCTGTCTCCATTCTCCATCTCCTTCCTCTTCTTCTCTCCCCTTCTTCTCACCCTGCTAGTTTCTCCTGACTTAAATGCTAGCTCATTTTAAATGTCTAACGTTTTATGTTTTTATTTTCAGTAAATATTAGAATTATATCTATGTTTATTATTTATCTGAATAGATCTCTTATTTGGGTGGAATTTGTACTAATATACACATATATTCTGTGGAGTAGGAGACTGTTTCACTGATAATGAGAAATCAGGGCTTTCTTAATTATAGAAACACATACGCACACATGCACACACACGCTCTCTCACACACACTTTGGCAACCTCATCCTCCAACATTATATGTAAACCACATTCAACCTATAAACACATCCACCCACACAAAGCACTGCCCCAGATTCCAAAACGCTTTATTCTATGCAATAAGCACGAAATACTTCCAGAATTGACTTCAGCTCACACACACACAAGAAGACTAACCATGAAGGCCTAAAATCACTAACTCTGATTGTGGGCTATATCCCACCCATTGGAGAATAAATGCGTGTTATCATGCCTTTGCAATTATAAAATGGTCAGACAATGACCTCAGAAGATGATTTTATATAGTCCTAAGAGAAACTAACTTCATCAAGAATTAGAAAACAGGTTCTAGAATCAGAAAAAAAGAGTAGTAGAGAAACGTGAGTCTGTAAAGATAGTTTTTACTGCTACTTGACATTCTAAGAACTAAGAAAATATGTGCTTTGCCTAATACATGCGGGATATATTTCTGGGGCTGCTTAGGCTTACTAGTTTAGGAAGATAAGCCCACTCGGACATTTTAGTCAGGTCTATGAAACCATCACACTGTAATTTTTTTTATTTCTTTTATTTTATTTATTTTTGGAGAGAGACACAGAGAGAGAGACAGAGAGGGAGAGGGAGACAGATAGAGATGGGCGCGCCAGCAGTCTCTCAGCTGCTGTGAACGAAATCCAGATGTGTGCGCCCCCTTGTGGTCAAGTGCGGCATTGCACCTTTGCATCACTTTGCATCTGGCTAAACGTGGGACCTGGAGATTGGAACTGGGTTCTTAGGCTTAGCAGGCGGGCGCTTTAACCGCTAAGCCACACTGTAAGTTTTTTAATTTTAATTTATTTATTTATTAGAGACAGAGAGAGGGGGAGTGAGAATGGGTGCACCAGGGCCTCTAGCCACTGCAAACAAACTCCACATGCGTGCGCCCCCTTGTGCATCTGGCTTATGTGGGACCTGGAGAATTGAACCAGGGTCATTAGGCTTCGCAGGCATGTGTTTGTTTGTTTTGTTTTTCGAGGTAGGGTCTCACTCTAGCTCAGGCTGACCTGGAATTCACTCTGTATTCTCAGGGTGGCCTTGAACTCATGGTGATCCTCCTACCTCTAGGCCTCCTGAGTGCTAGGATTAAAGGCGTGCGCCACCATGCCCGGCTCTCCATTGTAATGGTTAAGGTTTAAAATATGACATTCAGGGGGCTGGTGATGTAGCTCAGTTGGTAGAGTATTTGCCTGGCACTCACAAAGACCCGAGTTCATTCCTCAGTATGGTATACAAGGGTTATGATGAAGCACACAGGTAATCTTAGCACTTGGGGGATAGAGGTAACAGGTCCAGAAGTTCAAGCCATCCTTGGCTACAAGATATGTTTGATACAAATTTGGCATATATGAGACCCTGTCTCATAAAACAAGTAAAATATTCCTATAATGAAAGCTCATATCACAGATTGACTTATGGAGGTAATAGAGAGACTTGTCACAAAAGTTAAGTCTAAAGTAGGCGGAAAGCATGAACAGACACCAGCCAAAGAATTTGTGCAAATACTCCATACATACATGAAAAAGAAAAGAAGTTTGTCATCGTATGACGACAGGGAAATGGGAGTTCCCACACCTGCTAGAGTGGAGCAGACCCGGGCCACTGGCAGCTTTACAGTTTGTGGGAATGTGGGTCCCCAGCAGCTCACAATCATCCCCGGTAGAAATGCAAAAAATGACTCTGGGAGACACATTGGCAGTTTCGAATAAACCTAAACCCACTTTTACCATTCCGTTTGGTCCCCGTGCGTCTTTCATCTAACCAGACTGTGATGAAAAAGGTCATGTCCATGCAAAAACTTGAACGTAGATCTTCACTGACATAGTAGCTTTTTAAAAAAAAAAAAAATTTATTGACAACTTCTATACTTACAGACAAAAACCATGATATTTCCTTCTCCTCCCCCATTCCTCTTCAGAACTCCACTGTCCATCATATCCCCTCCCTCTCTCCCATGAGTCTCTCTTTGAATTTGATGTCATCATCTTTTTCTTCTATTATGAGGGTATTGCTAGGCACTGCAAGATCATGGATACCGAGGCCAATTTCTGTCTGGACAGTGAAAAGATCAGTGTGTTGCCAGGAGTCAGGAAGAAGAAAGGATGGATAAGCAGCGGTTAAGACGTTTGCCTACAAAGTCAAAGTTATCCTGGTTTGACTATCTGGAACCCATCTAAGCCAGATGCACAAGGGGGCGTATGCATCTGGAGTTCATTTGCAGTGGCTGGAGGCCCTGGTGCGCTCATTCTCTCCCACTCTCTCTGCCTCTTTCACTCTCAAGTAAATATATATATTTAAAAAAGAAATGACCAAAAGAGTTCTTCAAATTTAAAACAGAGCATGCTATACAGAAACACAAAATGACTGAAATAGTATTGCAGAAATTACTTTAATTTTTAAAATTTTATTTTCTAGCAAGGGGGGAGAGAGAGAGCAAGAGAGAATGAAATTGAGACAAAGGGAATAAGCAAACCAGGGCTTTCTACCACTGCATACAAGCTCAAGATGCATGTGCCTCCTTGTGCATCTGCCCCTACACGGGTACTGGGTAATTGAACCCAGGACATCAGGCTTTGCAAGCAAATACCTTTAGTGCAGTGTGCAAAGTTCAGCCTGGCTTCAGTAATACAAAGTGTTGACGGGAAGTTAGCGCCATGCAAAATTGTTGTATGATACCAACATAAGATTATAAATTAAAGATAAGTGGTTATAGATGCAAGATGGTTTAGACAGCACTACAACAACTGCAAAGAAACATCTTGTAGTAAATACACAAGAAAAGGAAGAAAGGCAAAATAAGAACAAATTTAAAAAATAGAGATGAAATGAGAGAGAGAGAAAAAAAAACCCACTCAATTCCAACAGAACACAGCTAACATTGTGCCAGGAGTTAGGTCTTCACCTGTCAATAATCACTTTCAGTAAAAATGGTTTACAATTCCCAGTCAGAATACGTGGTATAGCTAGCCAACTGGAGTAAAGAGAACAAGATTCAGTGGTACGTCATCCATAGAAGACTCACTTGAAGGTCATGCATAAGCTGGGAAAGTTGAAAAAAGTTGCAGATCAGACCTCCGGCAAGACTCGTTATCTTCACAGCCTCTGCATCCACTTTGTATCTCTATCAGCTTTCTGCTTCTGTACCATTGGGTCTCTTTGGAATCCCTTAAGCTCTGCTGTGGGCTCTTTAACCCTTTGTGGACATTCTATAACACGGTAGATGATGCATGCATAATTGATACCAGATAGATAGATAGATAGATAGATAGATAGATAGATAGATAGATAGATAGATAGATAGATAGATAGATACATAGATAGATGATAGATAGATAGATAGACAGATAGATAGATAGATAGATGACAGATAGATAGATAGATAGATAGATAGATGACAGATAGATAGATAGATGACAGATAGATAGATAGATAGATGATAGATGATAGATAGATAGATACATAGATGACAGATAGATGATAGATAGATAGATGACAGATAGATAGATAGATAGATAGATAGATAGATAGATAGATAGATAGATGGGGATATGTTTACTCTGTGATATGTGCTGTGTGATCAGAAAGTTAATATGAGAAGTTAAGTTTGGAAGAACAGAGCCTGTGTTAACCTTGGCCAACTCTCAGGGGAATTGGGAACACAAGGCAAATTGCCAGCAATAAAAACCAATGTATCTTGTGGATTCGTTGTTTGTTCAATAAATTCTTACCTTGTAAAAATGCAAAAAAAAAAAAGAGCCGGGTGTGGTGGCACACGTCTTTAATCCCAGCACTCGGGAGGCAGAGGTAGGAGGATCGCCGTGAGTTCGAGGCCACCCTGAACCTACATAGTTAATTCCAGCTCAGCCTGGAATAGAGTGAAACCCTACCTCAATAAACCAAAAAAAAGAAAGAAAGAAAGAAAGAAAGAAAGAAAGAAAGAAAGAAAGAAAGAAAAGAAAACAATATTACGTGCAAAGAGGAACCAAAAGAAAGTAAACATAGAAGTGTAATATCAGAAAAATGAACATTTAGTCAAAGATCATACGATAATCAATGGGAAGACGCCATTATATATATAGAGAGAGAGAGATACACACAATTGTATGCATGTTTTCACCTCAAAACATCTGAAAACATAAAATGAGCACTGGCATATCTGAAAGCAGGAAATGAAATCAACATGATAATAGTATAGGAATTCAGTACTTGGCTCTCAATAGTGAACAGAACAACTAGAAAGAAAATCAATAAAGATAGCTGGCTTCAGTAGGCATATAAAGCACCACCCCTAATGGATATACATAGAGCTTTCTTCTCAACACCAAATGCACAGCTTTTTGTCCTTTAATTGTCCTAGAAAAAGCAACGTTAGTAAAACATTGTCCAAATTCTGAAACAAACCAACAAACAAAAACAGCGTGTCTTCCAAAACAGATACATGGAACTGGTGTTGCATTTTCTTGAGCCATTCATACCATACATATAGTGGAATTATTTCATCCACCAGCTGGTGAAACCCACCCCTGACTGGAGTGCGGGGACACACACACACACACACACACACACACACACACACAGTACACTACACACACATTCCATGTAGAGGTTCCTCAATTTAGAAATACAGATGTTTGCGGGACATACCACATCACGTTAAGCACTATTGCTGAAGGGAGATTCCAAATATCAGTGTTTTCCAGATTTTCCCACATGATTTCAGCGTTCAGAAATGCAGACGTTGTGAATTTTCCAGCTACTAAGTATGACTTCGCTCTTCACATTTCTACCAACATTTTCTAAAATTTTAAAGAATTTTTACTGTGATGTTTTTGGTTTAAAAAATAAGAGGCTTAAAATATATTCACTAACGTCTTATTTTACAATTTTCTTAGAAATAGACAAGTTCTTCTACTAGCATACAGAACACCTTAGCTTAAACACTTCCTGATGGAAGATACATGTGTGCCCCATATGCTGAGGAAGGGAACTGCCTGTTTAACTGCAGAAGGAGTTCCCACCAGTGACTCACCATGGTGGATTGATGCAAGTCAGAGTTTCCAAGCTGAAGCACTGGTATTTGCTTGCTTGGAGATGATATTTGCGTGTTTGTGGAATGAACATATTGAGGACAATGAAATGATATTGATTTTAAAGTAAACAAAGAAAACAATTGCCAGGCTTGGGACTTTACCTAGGCAAGTGCTAGGCCCTGGGTTCAATCCCCAGCACCCAAAATAAACAAGGAATAAATATGAATCAATATTATACAGGGGACTGGAGAGATGGCTTAGCGGTTAAGGCGCCTGCCTCCTAAGCCTAAGAACGCTGGTTCCAATCTCCAGCGGTTCCAATCTCCAGGTCCCACGTTTAGCCAGATGCAAAGTGACGCAAGTGCACAATGCCGCACTTGACCACAAGGGGGCGCGCGCATCTGGATTTCGTTCACAGCAGCTGAGAGACTGCTGGCGCCATCTCTGTCTTCTTCTCCCTCTGTATCTGTTTCTATGTCTCTCTCCAAAAATAAATAAAATAATAAAAAAATTTTAAGTAAATTTAAAAAAATATTATACAGGACCGTGTTTATTCTATTCTGGAAGGAGTTGGGGATTCTCTCACAAACCTACTTTGGGAGACTATCTGAAAGTAATTTTCTGCGTTCTTTGGATAGCAAGGCACAGTAGGGAGGCATGGGATTTCTGGTCACATGAGTGCTGGGCAAAAGACCAGTTGAGAATTGCTCAAGGTATCTGTGGAGTAGCTTGGTTTGAGAACTGGGGAAAGTGTTCAATGAACTTTCAGTGAGTGTGTCTGTCTGTCTGTCTGTCTGTCTATTTACGTTTCCTGGATATGAAATTTTGAGCTTTTTTTTTTCTACTGAAACCCTTATTAAAATCTTGTGAGATCACTTTGGCCTGATTTGGCTACACTACAGGGGAGTGGGTGGACATTCAGGACACAAGCTCGCAGCAGAGCACCAAAGCAAAGTGAGTAAATGCACGAGGAGGGAGAAACATCATCTGTCACCAGGGCCAAGGGATTGGGTAGAAGTGATAAGTAGAAGAATTCCGTGACCTGTAAACATCCCTCAGCGATTCTACAAATACCTTGGGAAGAGAACACATGGTCCCAGGATGCGAATTGTGGTCACATGCAAAGTGGATCTTGATGGCCCAGGAAGAAAAGCCAACAGGAGTAAGGGGAAAAGAACACAACTTTATAAAGTAACCATTCATTCTATCAGTCAGCAAGCACACATCAATTATATTAATTGCAGATATATCACACATTTTTCTCTTCATTGCACTAAACTGGGACAGCTGTATCAACTGTTCTATTCTTTAATGATGCATGGTATTAAAAATAACAAGGCACCTTGGCCGGCCCTGTACATGTGAAGCTATTCATCATTATTGGAAGTCTTTGATAAAATAATGTTTTAAAACAAATTGAAGACAGGCCAGTCTATGTTAAATTTGAATTTTTAAGATTTAATCTTATGAAGTTTTTGATTAATTATTCTTTTCATATGCAGTACTTCTATTTCTGGGTATATATGTAAAATAAAATTGGTCTAGGAGTTGATCCGTGGAGAATCCCTTCTAGCAGGATGACAGCATAATGAGAGAAGGTTAAATAAAGGGAGCCAGTACAGATGAGGATCACGAAAAATCAGCATGGGAGGAAATTCAGGATATAGAAGCCATCTGGCCAGAGGTAATTCAGAAAATCCTCAAAAGGAAATCTAGCTTTTGTTAACATTAGGGACAATGCAGAACAGAAATGTTTTAAGATCAATAATACTCATGATTCAAGATTTGGAGGGCGGATACCCTGTAATGCCGGGCTCAAATTTGGTAACGTGAGAACATTTCCTTTTCAAATATCTCTACTTAAAAATAAAAATGAGGGGCTGGAGAGATGGCTTAGTGGTTAAGACGCATGCCTGAAAAGCCTAAGAACCCATGTTCTACTCTCCAGGTCCCACGTAAGCTCGACACACAAGGTGATGCAAGTGCGCAAGGTCGGACATGCGCATAAGATGGCGCAAGTGTCTGGAGTTCGATAAGAGTGGCTGGAGGCCCTGGCACACCAGTTCTCTCTCTCTCTCATAAAATAAAAATAAATGAATAAAAAAATCAAAAATAAGCTGTAACCTATTCAGCCGTATAACAGCTTCATCCCGATTATTTGCAAGGAGTACGTGCACCATGTTCACACAATGATGTTGTGGAAAATGCCAGTGTTCCAAAGGCAGTGATTGTTCAGTTGACATGAGAACTCTGTTGTGCACATCTGTTTATCTTTCCTTTGCTTTTGATCTTCACCCTTGGTTTTCCTCCCATGGTTCCTTTCTTCTTGGACTGCTCCCAGGCTGGCCTAATTTTAGAACTGACTCTCATATTAGCATTTCCTATAAGACGTGGGTAATTGCCAAGGAAACGGTGGAATTCGTGCTTTCCATGCTACAGATTTGAGCTCAATCTTTTAAATATACCCTACAAGGGAGTTGTGTTCCAGAACACAATTGGAAGTCCTAAGACTTTCTTTTATCCTTGAGAAATTGCCTTCTTTTTGTTCAACAAATAATTTAGAGGGTTTCCATGGGCAAGATAGTTTTGTAGATATTGAAGATAAAGCAATAAAGAACAACAAGATAATCCTACAATCAGAGTACTTATAGTTGGTAAATGTGTATGTTGTGCATCCTTACCTTAAAATATTTTTTTGTTAAAATTTAGATGTGTTTGACTATGTAAGAATAGGCACATGGCTATGTATTTTTGCCTCATTTGGACTATTCTAGAGATGGCAGCTATTACGGTCACCTTCTTGTTGCTGGGACAGAGCACCCAGCCCAAACTAGCTGACAGGAGAAAGATTTTATTTTGGCCCAGTCTTGAGGGGAAGCTTCCTGATGGCAGGGGAAAGCATGGCCTGCACAGAGGCTGGACATCACCACGGCCGCAGCACACTGGACAGCTAGGGGCTCACAAACCTCACGACCCTTTCCCTCCCCCCGCCCCCGTGACACACCCTCTCCAGCAAAACTCCACCTTCCAAATTGCCACCAGCTAGGGATGCATTCAGAACATAAGTTTATGGGGACATCTGATTTGAATCATCACAGCTCCCTACACTTCTTATGATATTCTGCTGTGCCCTTGATAACTTCATTGCTTATTGGGCCTTATCTCAGATTCTTACATCTACTTACTAATCTGGAGCAGCAACGCATGTATACCCCCCTAACATATGGCGGGATTCATACAGCCAACGCTAATGTTGTCGTTCCATCCTGGACCAATTTTCAGCTCCATGTCTTTGCACGGCTCTTCTGTGTACCTATTGTTGTTTCAAGATGTATTTGCGTATGTGGTTACAGATCCTTCATCAAGTAAATGTTTTACAAATACTTTGTTTTCATCTGTCTTTCTATTCTATTAAACTTTTAGCAGCTGGGCATGGTGGCACACGCCTTTAATCCCAGCACTTGGGAGACAGAGGTAGGAGGATCACTGTGAGTTTGAGGCCAGTTTGGCACTACATGGTGAATTCCAGGTCAGCCTGAGCTACAGTGACACCCTACCTCAAAAACAAAACAAAACAAAACAAAACAAAACAAAACAAAACAAAACAAAACACCATTTAGCACATTTAATTATTTGTTAAAGTTCAGTAGAGGGATTTATAGGGTGAGATTTTTGTCTTGGGAACCTTTCTGGTTTAATGTAGCCAGCTTGCCAAATCCAGTAATACTCATGTAAGTCTTTGGCATTTGCTGTGGTCAGTCTCCTTAATGAAGTGTGGAGAAACTGAGAACCGGGTGTTTTATGTGTTTTAAGGGCTCACCTACTCACAAGTGTGTTTTTATTTTTTCTGGAGAGAGACAGAGAGAGAGAGAGAGGGAGAGGAAGACAGAGATGGGCATGCCAGCAGAGTCTCAGCTGCTGCAAACGAAATCCAGATGTGTGCGCCCCCTTGTGGTCAAGTGCGGCATTGCGCCCTTACGTCACTTTGCATCTGGCTAAACATGGGGCCTAGAGATTGGAACTGCTAGAGATTGGAACCAGTGTTCTTAGGCTTAGGAGGCAGGCGCCTTAACCCCTAAGCCATCTCTCCAGCCCCACAAGTGTGTTTAATACATGAAAAGATTATTTTACCAAGCATATAAGTAGTAAAATAAGTGCGTGTCATTCCAATTTTGTAGGTGACCAGTATTTAATCTGCATACAAAATTTTCTCCTTGTATTGTCTTCAAGATTAATATAATTCCTTCAGAGAATCCAAATGGATTCTTAATATTCAGTTTATCTTTTCTGTGTTTCCAGTGGCTTCTGAGAGCGTAGCTGAAAATATCATAACATTACAGTAATTCTTTCAAACATCTGAACTCCTAAATCTTTTGAAAAATAGTTTCATCTTATTTATTTGCAAGGGGAGAGAGAGACAGAGAGACTGTGAATATGGGCACGCAATGGCCTTTTGTTTTTAATACATGAAAAGCTTATTTTACCAAGCATATAAGTAGTAAAATAAATGCATGTCAATGCATTATAATTTTGTAGGTGTCCAGTATTTAATCTGCATCCAAATTGGAAATAGGTGCCTTTAACTGCTGAGTCATCTCCCCAACACCACTGAGTCTTTGTGATGCACAGGAGGTCAATAGGAAACGAGATAAAACTTCAGTGAGTAAAGGTAAGAAAAACATAAAGTCCAGACAAAAAGGACTGGAAAAATGTTTTGTGAACTATCAGTCCTCTGGGGTTTAGTAACTCGGTAAGAGTCCAGCCAGGAATGTGAAGTCACTGGCCCGCAGAACTTGGATCAACCGTATTTTGAAAGTTATAAATTTAGTTGTCAGCTTATTAATCTCCTTCCTAATTTGTGAAGCATCCAACTAAGCCGCATAGCAAATTATATTTTTATCCACTTTGATAATGCATATTAATTTTCTTACATATGACACTGGATGCTTTTTGTTTCACTTTTGAAACATTTCATTTTCAATTTTTAGATATTTATTTATTTATTCACAAGCAGAGAGACACAGAGAGCAAACAAGTGTGCCGTGGCGTCCAGCCACTGGAAAGGAATTCCAGATGCACTCGCCACTCTATGTCTGTGACTTTACGTGGGTACTGGGGAATCAAACCCAGGTCATTAGACTTTGCAGGAAATTGCCTTCACCACAGAGCCATCTCCCCACCTCAACATTTTTAGTTTTTTATTTTATATTTTTATTGTAGAAGAGATAAGACAGCCATTCTTTCAACTCATTTATTTCACATATTAGATCCTTTCCCCCAAAAGGTCGGAGGAATTTCAAATTCAATATGAGAATTTTCCCTTGACTCCCCAGATCATTTTTATACTCTTTGGCTTAATTAATGGCATAAAATGTATCTATTTGCCAGGCAAGAATCTTTAAAGTTATAGTCATTTTCTAATTATCCCTGGATGCCTCTTGCTGTGGAAATTTGATAGCAGTCCCTAGCCTCAAAATTTTAGCCAATGTACACTTAGTTATTTTGAAAAGTGTAACCAAATCCTTTCAGCACAATTGAAGCCTTTCGTAAGTAGACTTCTATCAGTCTTCCAACTTAATCTTTCTCTGCACCCCAGTACCCGCTTTGCAACAACTCCACTAAACTCTAGTTTCCAAATACAATGTGTTCCGTTTATCTTACACATTCTTCCGCCTGCTTATTTCCAATTCAATGTTTCTTTTTCTGAAAATACTATGAATTTCTGTCACATGAAGCCTCCTTTCCTTGTGTTATTCTCACAGCATCTCATTCTATTTCCTTATAATTGCCTTTTCTGTTTTCCACCTCCACTATGACTTCCTTGAGAATTGTAAGTCAGGCCACTGAATTTTGTCCCCATCATTAGCACAATAGCTGGCTCAAGGTTTGCAGTGGAAATCAGTCAAACAAATAAAAAGCTCAATGGGAAAAAAATGAGCGATTAATTTTTCCACTGTTTTTCAAATTTAAATAAAAATTCTGGCTGCATAGAGAGACCTAGCTGGTATTATTTTTCATGAATACTTTTTTTTTTTTGAGGTAGGGTCTCACTCTAGCTCAGGTTGGCCTGGAATTCACTCTGTAGTCTCAGGGTGGCCTTGAACTCACAGCAATCCTCCTACCTCTGCCTCCTGAGTGCCGGGATTAAAGGTATGCGCCACCATGCTCAGCTCATGAATACTTTTTATTTACTGGTATATATATTTTTGGCTTTCTTTTATTCTGTTTTTTTTTTTTTTTTTTTTTTTGTTGTTTTGTTTTGTTTTGTTTTTCGAGGTAGGGTCTCACTCTAGCCCAGACTGACCTGGAATTCACTATGTAATCTCAGGGTGGCCTTGAACTCATGGCGATCCTCCTACCTCTGCCTCCTAAGTGCTGGGATTAAAGGCGTGAGCCACCACACCCAGCTAGGTATATTTTTTAAAAATAACTCCATATTTCAGGGTGGTTCGTTATTTCAAAAGTGGTGCAAGGGGCTCTAGGAAGATGGCTAAGTCCATGCAAGCTTGCCACACAAGCATGAAGCCCTGAGCTCAGATCCCTGACAGCCATGTAAATTGTGGACATGGTATCATGAACCAGGAGTCTCAGAGCTGGGGAGGCAGAATCAAGGGAATTCATTGGGCCTGCTGGCTAGCCATTCTAGCTAAATTGGTGAGTTCTAAGCTCTGTGAGAGACCCAGCCTCAAAAATAAGGTGGAAGATGAGGACACCTGAGGCTCTCTGGCCTCCATGCACAGGCACACACATGCACATACATATGCAACACATGTACACTTGACATGCACATGCAAAAGAAGAAATGGGGCAAAGATAAGATGCCTTGTGGTTCTAGGATTTGAAAGTAACGACTTTCAGCATCCTACGAGGAGGTGGAGTTCGCTTCAATTGTTTGAGTTTCAGTACAATTTAGACAAGCAGCCATACAATGGAAATGCACGATTTATGGTGTAAAGAGAGTAACAAATCAAGGCTGGGGGTTAAGGATGATTACTTTGGCATGACTGCTCTGTGAAGGGCATTCAAGGTCAGGCTGAGGAGGATGACATTTATCCCATCCATCCCAGAGACCTTTCCACTTTCCAGAAAAAGATGAGCCTGGATGGGCTGGAGAGATGACTGAGTAGTGAAGACACCTGCCTGCTAAGCCTAAGAACCCCTGTTGGATTCTCCAGGTCCCACGTTTAGCCAGACGTAAAAGTGACGTAAGGGAGCAATGCCACACTTGTCCACAAGGGGGCGCACACATCTGGAGTTCGTTCACAGTGGCTGAGAGGCTGCTGGTGCACCCATTCTCTCTCTTTCTCTCTCTGACTCTGTTCAGAAAAAAAGATGAACCACAGAGAAGGCTGACCTCTAGGACAGTTAATCTGGAGATGACTCAGTATCTAAAGGTGCATGCTTGCAAAGCCAGTCAGCCGGGGTTCAATATACAAGCCAAGCCATCCATATAAGCTGGATGCAGAACGTATTGCAAACATCAGGTGTCTGTTTGCAGATGCAAAAGGCACCTGGTGCATACCAAATGGAGAAAGAGAGAGAGAGAGAGAAGAGGGAGAAAGAGAGAGAGGGGGAGAGAGAAAGAGAGAGAGAGGGAAAGAGAGAGAGGGAGAGAGCGAGGGAGAGAGAGGGAGGGGGAGAGAGAATAGAGAGGGAGAGAGGAAGAGAGAGGGAGAGAGAAGAGAGAGAGGGAGAGAGAAGAGAGAGAGAGGGAGAGAGAGGGGGGAGGGGAGAGAGAAGAGAGAGGGAGAGAAGGAGAGAGAGGGAGAGAGAAGAGAGAGAGAGGGAGAGAGAGAGAGAAGAGAGAGGGAGAGAGAGGAAGAGAGAGGGAGGGGGAGAGAGAGAGAGAGGGAGAGAGAAGAGAGAGGGAGAGAGAGGGAGAGAAGAGAGAGAGAGGGAGAGAAGAGAGAGAGAGAGAGAGGAAGAGAGAGGGAGAGAGAAGAGAGAGGGAGAAAGAGGAAGAGAGAGAGGGAGAGAGAAGGGAGAGGGAGAGAGAGGAAGAGAGAGGGAGAGAGAGAGAGGGGAGAGAGAGAGAGAGAGAAGAGAGAGGGAATGGGTGAGAGAGAAACCAGCATGGGAAGACCACGATTACAGACTGAGACCCTTTTGGCATGCTTTCACGTTTCACGTGCTGGTGTAGCTTTGCTTCCATCCTTCCCTTTTTAGCTCATTGAATCTTGGCTAAACCTAGAAAATGGGGGTATTTTGTCCTTCTTCCCCTGGCCACGGCGATAATTTCTCAGAACAGTGCCCCAAGGCGGAGGCATCAGACAGTTACACTCAGTTCTGTACTTCTTCAGAAATCATCGGGGAAGCAAACTATCTTCTCCTGGGTGGGGCAGTGTCTTCTCCTGAGCCTGAATCTGCCCAGGCCTTCCCACTGAAGGCCTCCTGCGGCACAGACAAGTACTTACCAAAAGCCGCTTGGGAAGGAAGGGTTTGTTTCAGGGTCTAGTTCAAGGGTGCAGTCCCTCATGTAATGGCATGGCAAAGGGAGCTTGAGGCAGCTGGTCACTTTGCAGGAGCCCCGGGCCCATGGAATGGTGCCACTCATGTTGAGGATGGGTCTTAACCCCCTCACAGACGTGCTCAGAGATTTGTTTCCATGGTGATTCTAAATCCCAGGAAGTTGGCCTTCAAGATTAACCTCCAAGGCTCAGGGACCATTGCGGAAGAGGGGCGGATAGAATGGAAGAGCCAAAGGAAGGGTATGACTTCTTACAATGCAACTGTCCAGACAGAAATTGGCCTCGATATCCATGACCTTGCAGTGCCTAGCAATACCTTCGCAAGACCCTCAAAATAGAAGAAAAAGATGATGACATCCAATTAAAAGAGAGACTAATGGAGAGAGGGAGGGGATTTGATGGACATTGGAGTTCTAAAGTGGAATGGGGGAGCAGAGGGAAATATCATATGTTTTTTGTATGTAAGTATAGAAGGTGTCAATAAAAAATAATAATTTTTAAAAATTTTTAAAAATTAAAAAAAAATAAGCCCATTGGGCTGGAGAGATGGCTTAGCAGTTAAGGCGCCTGCCTCCTAAGCTTAAGAATGCTGGTTCCAATCTCCAGCGGTTCCAATCTCCAGGTCCCACGTTTAGCCAGATGCAAAGTGACGCAAGGGCGCAATGCCGCACTTGACCACAAGGGGGCGCACACATCTGGATTTCGTTCACAGCAGCTGAGAGACTGCTGGCGTGCCCATCTCTGTCTGTCTCCCTCTCACTCTCTGTCTGTCTCTCTCTGTGTTTCTCTCCAAAAATAAATAAAAAATAATAATAATTTAAAAAAATAAGCCCATTTAAGCCCAGAAAAAAAAAGATTAACTGTCATGGAGACTATATACAAACTAGTCTCCGAATGGACCATAGAGATAAATCCTGAATGTATAATTTTGCCTCCATGCAAAGTTACATCTGTTGAAAGGACCTTGGTACATCCGTTTGTTTCACCGACCATTCATACCATTTCATGGTGTCAGATTTTATGGCTAAGGCAATTCAGATGTTTGTATGTCAGAATTCAGACTAGCCCTACTTCAAGACTTAGCCCTGGGCAACCTTGCGATTTCAATGAGCCTATTTCATGAATAATGGTGACTGGTAGACAATGAATGATTGCTGAGAGTAAAGAGTTGTTTTGAATTACAGTATGTGCAAAAACATGGGTAAATTGTGAAGCGTGCTACAAAAAAATGCCTGTGGTGCATGCCCTTAAATCCCAGCACCCGGGAGGCAGAGGTAGGAGGATCTCTTGAAGTTCAAAGCCAGCCTGAGGCTACATAGTGAATTCCAGGTCAGCCTGTGCTTGAGTGAGACCCTACCTCAACAAACAAATCAAAACAAAAAGTTAACTGTAAAACTCAGTACCACTTCTGGATGCTCTAACCTTTATTGCCCTGTCCCCTGGCAATCGTCTTTTTGTGCTTTCTCTTGCACACAGTTGCTCCACTGACTCCCTTTGTTGCTTCAAAAAAATAGAACAGGTAAAACTCATTTCTTCAGTGAAGAAAAATGAATTAATCTTTTCTTAAATCCCTTAGAAAAACACCGCGGTAACAATGAAGCCTTTACTGCTGAGTGTTTTACTAATGATCCATCCTCCTCAAACCCGGGTTTGCAATTCAATTGGCAGGTGTGACACACTCTCCATTCTAACCTCACATTACAGAGGTTTTCGCCAAGCAAATGAAGCAGCCTCTGAGCTGAGAAAATCAAACTTTAATCTTAATTTGGACTTTTCCAAAAACACATCTGCCTGAGTGACACCAAGAGTGAAAGTGGAGGGTCATAACCAGAAGGAAATGGTCGGAAGACAAGGATACGGGCAGTTTACAGAACCTTATATAAATATTCCTTTTGGATTAGCCAAAGCTCAAAGCTTTCATTCTTTTGAAGTTTGAAATCAGCCAGATTTGTAAAATATATTTTTCAACTTGGGCAATGTATTTTTATTACGCAGTTGAAATATTTTCTTTAAGCAAGACTTGTCACATCTATTATTTAAGCTCTTTAAAATTAGCACTGCCTTTTGCTGATGGAATATTCCATTTCCTCACTTCTTGTCCTCTCATTTATTTAAGTGAAAAAAAAAATTCCCCTGAGTCCTCTGAAACCATTTGTTATGTTTTTTTTAACCCCTTGGAATAATCTGCCTTTTTATAATAGTTACCTATGTCCCTGTTATATCTTCATGACCCATTTACTGTGGATATTTTTTTTTTTTTTTTTTTTTTTTTTTTTTGGAGAGAGACACAGAGAGAGAGAGACAGACAGAGAGAGAGGGAGAGGGAGACAGATAGAGATGGGCACGCCAGCAGTCTCTCAGCTGCTGTGAACGAAATCCCGACATGGGCGCCCCTTTGTGGTCAAGTGTGGCATTGCGCTCTGCGTCACTTTGCAGCTGGCTAAACGTGGGACCTGGAGATTGGAACCGTGTTCTTAGGCTTAGCAGGCAGGTGCCTTAACCGCTAAGCAATCTCTCCAGCCCTTACTGTGAATTTTAAAAGTAACCCTTGGTTCCTTTCTAAAAATATGAAGAAAGATTACCCTTGTCCAGAAATCCTGACTCCCAGCACCTGATGGCAAGATAAGACTGACTATAACAGCCGCCCGTCCAGGGAGCTCATAGAAAACCCTACCCTGAGTCTCAAGGTGGGCTTCTTAAACCCTCTCTTGCCTTCATGGGCAAGAGTGCTGCCTTCTTCCTTCTCTGTCTTATACAAAAAATATTTTTATTTACTTATTTGCAAGCAGAGAGAGATAGAGAGAAGAGAAAACAGGCAGAGAGAATGGATGCACCAGGGTCTCTAGTCGCTGCAAACAAACTCCAGACACATGCGCCATCCTGTGCAGCTGGTTTACGTGGGTCCTAGGGAATAGAACCTACGTCCTGAGGCTTCACTAAGCCATCTCTCCAGCCCCCTTCTTCCTTCTCTTAAATTCTCCTTCTTCCCCTTAAGCTCCCCCTCTTCTCTTCTCTCTCCTAAAGCTTTACGCTGTCCTAAAATCATTCCTGAACCATGTGCTCTGGTGTGTGGGTTTCATCCTTCGGATTCATAGGACAAGAATCCAGAGACACCTCAAAATTATTGGTGCACTGACATTATTATATCAGTAGCGTCGGCAGAGAGCACTCCAAACTTCCTGTATCAATAGTGATTGAAAACACATGTGAGGGTGTAATCTGTTTCTTAAATGTAAAACCCCAGAGCTGGAAAATCCTTTAGTGACATGTGTAAGGTGACAAAACAATAGGAAAACAAACACAAATCTTAATTTTCTTTTTTCCTTGCTTGTGTGCATATAGTATGTGTGATGTGTGTGGTACATACATACATACAGGTGCAGATGTGTGTGTCCTGTGCACATGTGCATGGAGGCCAGAGGAAGGAATCAGATGTCCTGCTCCATCGCCTCGCTACTGTATTTCCTTCAGGCAGGGTCTCTTGCTGCACCTGGCTAGACCAGCTCACCAGCAAGCCCTTGGTGACCTTTCTGTCTCTGCTCCTCTCAGCCGTGCTGTTCCAAGCATGACGAGCCATGTTTGGCTTTCTGTTGTCTTTAACAGGGTTCTGGGGATCAGATTCAAGTTCTCATGTTTGTGTAACAATGCTGTCCCCACTGAGCCATCTCCCAGTCCCCTACACCCCACAACCTTTATTCTGAGCAAATATTTATGCATCTGAATTTGTTTACCAGATCCACCTCTTGCCATTTCCCGTCTGCCTTTGCTCCATCTTGTCCCATGCTCCTTTCAGTTTATTATCATGTCAGTTTCTGGAGTCCTTCACACTTGCCTCTTCATCTAAACTAAACCATCAAGGACGCGCTGACCCCTCCGTTCTCACAGGCTTTTCCACTTGTGGAGCCAGACAAGGGATGTTGTTGCCCATTACAAGGCAGAGGGGAGAATAACCGAACCTGTGAGTAGAAGGCTACGAACG
Source organism: Orientallactaga sibirica (assembly GCA_036365145.1). NCBI lineage: Eukaryota > Metazoa > Chordata > Mammalia > Rodentia > Dipodidae > Orientallactaga > Orientallactaga sibirica. The sequence goes on from JAEOAD010001989.1 coordinate 5,702,066, forward strand.
ATTTTTTTACGCAGCTTCCACTCATTTCTGGAACCATTTTCTTACGCAAGTAAACTTCATGCAATGCATAGACCAGTTTTTCTTTGAGCAATATTTGGACCTGTGGGACCCAGTTTTGTTCTGTCAAAATGATCCAATAAGCCGCTTTGAAGAAAAGATATTCTAGAATTTAACATGATTTACAAACATTTTCAGGAGCTAAAAAGCTGCATTCAGATGGCTGGCACCTTGCCCTGACATGCTGTAAAAAAAAAAAAAAAAAAATTCTTTTTTAAAGGCATTCTTTTTAAACCACACATTCTTTTTTTTTTCTATTTTTTGTTTATTTTTCATTTATTTATTTATTTGAGAATGACAGAGAGAGAGAGAGGCAGATAGATACACAGAGAATAGACGTGCCAGGGCCTCCAGCCTCTGCAAACAAACTCCAGATGCATGCACCACCTTGTGCATCTGGCTTCCATGGGCCCTGGGAATTGAGGAGCCTCGAACTGGGGTCCTTAGGCTTCACTGGCAGGTGCTTAACCACTAAGCCATTTCTCCAGGCCCTAAACCGCACATTCTTTAAAACTTAGCATAAAAATTTCCCCATTTCCTACCACTTACTCACTAAAAGAAGCATGGGACAAGACAGAGTGAAGGCAGATAGGAAATGGAAAGAGGCAGATTTGGTAAGCAAATCCCTATGTAACCGAGTCTACATAATCCCTCCTAGGTGACTCTAGGTCCTGTCAAGTTGACAATCAGCGTTAACCATCATGCGCAGTGTTCTAGGGAAGACAGGAAGGACGTCAAGAATGAGGTCACTTCCTTATCAGATGTTTCCATTTTCACTAAGATCCTCTTCCTCCCCACAGTCTTGCTGCTACTGTCATATCACACACACACACACACACACACACACACACACACACACACACACACACATGAACTCTAGGATCAACATATGAAAGAAAACACATGATGTTTTTTACTTTTATTTTACTTAATATAATGATTTGCAATTATATCCACGTTCCTATAGGTGACATAACTTCATTTTTTATGAGGTAAGGCATGTAAATTATTTTAAAAATCTATAAGGAAGGGTAAAAATACAAGTATTCCTCATCATTTCTAATATTTCAAAATCTTTAAAACTGCCTGGGAGGTTTTACCTTCATTTTATTTTAATATTGGATTTTTTTTTATTGAACATATTCCTGAATGCTCACATATTGTTAAGCAGCCTGCTGAGAAATTACTTAACACATTTTGACTAATGCCCATGTGTGGGGGAGAAATAATACTTCACCTTAAAATTATGCTACCTTTTTTTTTCTGATTGAAATGTTTGATGGTTTGCCTCACTCATACTCCCACTGTCCTGGGGTTCTGGCCTCGCAGAGCCTCATATTGAAATTATGATTTTCCTCCTGCTTATATCAGCTCACTTCCTAGTGGAGCTTGATGGATCCCAAAACGTACTGCATTGTCCCTAAAATTCACTTCTGGATCAGTGAGAACTCTAAGCGCCTCTTGACGAAAATCCAGTGAAGATCTGTTTTGAAGGTGTTCTCTATAAGTAAAATGCAAAGCGGGCGCACCATCACTGCATCCGAGAATATTCATGTTTTCCCCTTGTCTGACAGTCCTTTAATCTAGGGAAGGACAACAGAACGCCAGTGCCTTGAAAGACGTTTTCTCATAATGCTGACTTTTAAGCTGGGCCTTTCAACTAGGTTGATAATCACAGTCGTTTCTAGTGAAAAATAAAATGTGTAGAATGAATAGGATCTAAAAAGTTTTCCTACCTTACTGGACCATTCCACCCCCAACCCCCACACACTATAGACTATGTCTTGAAAATGCTCCTACAGAGATTTCTAAGCCAGAGAAGATGTTTCTCTGTCTTATACAAAAAAATATTTTTATTTACTTATTTGCAAGCAGAGAGAGATAGAGAGAAGAGAAAACAGGCAGAGAGAATGGATGCACCAGGGTCTCTAGTCGCTGCAAACAAACTCCAGACACATGCGCCATCCTGTGCAGCTGGTTTACGTGGGTCCTAGGGAATAGAACCTACGTCCTGAGGCTTCACTAAGCCATCTCTCCAGCCCCCTTCTTCCTTCTCTTAAATTCTCCTTCTTCCCCTTAAGCTCCCCCTCTTCTCTTCTCTCTCCTAAAGCTTTACGCTGTCCTAAAATCATTCCTGAACCATGTGCTCTGGTGTGTGGGTTTCATCCTTCGGATTCATAGGACAAGAATCCAGAGACACCTCAAAATTATTGGTGCACTGACATTATTATATCGGCGCGTCGGCAGAGAGCACTCCAAACTTCCTGTATCAATAGTGATTGAAAACACATGTGAGGGTGTAATCTGTTTCTTAAATGTAAAACCCCAGAGCTGGAAAATCCTTTAGTGACATGTGTAAGGTGACAAAACAATAGGAAAACAAACACAAATCTTAATTTTCTTTTTCCTTGCTTGTGTGCATATAGTATGTGTGATGTGTGTGTGGTACATACATACATACAGGTGCAGATGTGTGTGTCCTGTGCACATGTGCATGGAGGCCAGAGGAAGGAATCAGATGTCCTGCTCCATCGCCTCGCTACTGTATTTCCTTCAGGCAGGGTCTCTTGCTGCACCTGGCTAGACCAGCTCACCAGCAAGCCCTTGGTGACCTTTCTGTCTCTGCTCCTCTCAGCCGTGCTGTTCCAAGCATGACGAGCCATGTTTGGCTTTCTGTTGTCTTTAACAGGGGTTCTGGGGATCAGATTCAAGTTCTCATGTTTGTGTAACAATGCTGTCCCCCACTGAGCCATCTCCCCAGTCCCCTACACCCCACAACCTTTATTCTGAGCAAATATTTATGCATCTGAATTTGTTTACCAGATCCACCTCTTGCCATTTCCCGTCTGCCTTTGCTCCATCTTGTCCCATGCTCCTTTCAGTTTATTATCATGTCAGTTTCTGGAGTCCTTCACACTTGCCTCTTCATCTAAACTAAACCATCAAGGACGCGCTGACCCCTCCGTTCTCACAGGCTTTTCCACTTGTGGAGCCAGACAAGGGATGTTGTTGCCCATTACAAGGCAGAGGGGAGAATAACCGAACCTGTGAGTAGAAGGCTACGAACGATTTTTTTACGCAGCTTCCACTCATTTCTGGAACCATTTTCTTACGCAAGTAAACTTCATGCAATGCATAGACCAGTTTTTCTTTGAGCAATATTTGGACCTGTGGGACCCAGTTTTGTTCTGTCAAAATGATCCAATAAGCCGCTTTGAAGAAAAGATATTCTAGAATTTAACATGATTTACAAACATTTTCAGGAGCTAAAAAGCTGCATTCAGATGGCTGGCACCTTGCCCTGACATGCTGTAAAAAAAAAAAAAAAAAAAAAAAAAGGCATTCTTTTAAACCACACATTCTTTTTTTTTTCTATTTTTTGTTTATTTTTCATTTATTTATTTATTTGAGAATGACAGAGAGAGAGAGAGGCAGATAGATACACAGAGAATAGACGTGCCAGGGCCTCCAGCCTCTGCAAACAAACTCCAGATGCATGCACCACCTTGTGCATCTGGCTTCCATGGGCCCTGGGGAATTGAGGAGCCTCGAACCGGGGTCCTTAGGCTTCACTGGCAGGTGCTTAACCACTAAGCCATTTCTCCAGGCCCTAAACCGCACATTCTTTAAAACTTAGCATAAAAATTTCCCCCATTTCCTACCACTTACTCACTAAAAGAAGCATGGGACAAGACAGAGTGAAGGCAGATAGGAAATGGAAAGAGGCAGATTTGGTAAGCAAATCCCTATGTAACCGAGTCTACATAATCCCTCCTAGGTGACTCTAGGTCCTGTCAAGTTGACAATCAGCGTTAACCATCATGCGCAGTGTTCTAGGGAAGACAGGAAGGACGTCAAGAATGAGGTCACTTCCTTATCAGATGTTTCCATTTTCACTAAGATCCTCTTCCTCCCCACAGTCTTGCTGCTACTGTCATATCACACACACACACACACACACACACACACACACACACATACACACACATGAACTCTAGGATCAACATATGAAAGAAAACACATGATGTTTTTTTACTTTTATTTTACTTAATATAATGATTTGCAATTATATCCACGTTCCTATAGGTGACATAACTTCATTTTTTATGAGGTAAGGCATGTAAATTATTTTAAAAATCTATAAGGAAGGGTAAAAATACAAGTATTCCTCATCATTTCTAATATTTCAAAATCTTTAAAACTGCCTGGGAGGTTTTACCTTCATTTTATTTTAATATTGGATTTTTTTTTATTGAACATATTCCTGAATGCTCACATATTGTTAAGCAGCCTGCTGAGAAATTACTTAACACATTTTGACTAATGCCCATGTGTGGGGGAGAAATAATACTTCACCTTAAAATTATGCTACCTTTTTTTTTCTGATTGAAATGTTTGATGGTTTGCCTCACTCATACTCCCACTGTCCTGGGGGTTCTGGCCTCGCAGAGCCTCATATTGAAATTATGATTTTCCTCCTGCTTATATCAGCTCACTTCCTAGTGGAGCTTGATGGATCCCAAAACGTACTGCATTGTCCCTAAAATTCACTTCTGGATCAGTGAGAACTCTAAGCGCCTCTTGACGAAAATCCAGTGAAGATCTGTTTTGAAGGTGTTCTCTATAAGTAAAAAATGCAAAGCCGGGCGCACCATCACTGCATCCGAGAATATTCATGTTTTCCCCTTGTCTGACAGTCCTTTAATCTAGGGAAGGACAACAGAACGCCAGTGCCTTGAAAGACGTTTTCTCATAATGCTGACTTTTAAGCTGGGCCTTTCAACTAGGTTGATAATCACAGTCGTTTCTAGTGAAAAATAAAATGTGTAGAATGAATAGGATCTAAAAGTTTTCCTACCTTACTGGACCATTCCACCCCCCAACCCCCCACACACTATAGACTATGTCTTGAAAATGCTCCTACAGAGATTTCTAAGCCAGAGAAGATGTATTGCCTTGGGGTCAGTTTATGAGCAACATTGTCACGTTCATGTAGGAAGACATTTTCTTATTTGAGAGAAAGAGAGAGAGAATAGGCACATTATAGCCTTCAGCTGCTGCAAACAAACTCCAGACATGTGCGCCCCTTTGTGTATATGTGCGAAATTGTGTGCTTGTATCACTGTTTGTCTGGCTTATGTGGGACCTGGAGATTGGAACATGAGTTCTTAGGCTTCACATACAACCCAATACACACTTTTTTTTGAGAGAGAGCGACAGAGAGAGAGGGAGAGGAAGACAGATAGAGATGGGCGCACCAGCAGCCTCTCAGCTGCTGCCAACGAAATTCAGATATGTGCGGCCCCTTGTGGTCAAGTGCGGCATTGCACCCTTGCGTCACTGTGCATCTGGCTAAACGTGGGACCTGGAGATTGGAACCACTGGAGATTGGAACCAGTTTTCTTAGGCTTAGGAGGCAGGTCCCTAAACCTCTAAGCCATCTCTCCAGCCCCTATGCAAACATTTTTAACCAATGATTGCTTTAACTTTCAGCAAGAGGTCTCTTTTAAACTGAAATGAGGGAATTCCAGAATGTTCTGGCAAACATATAATGCTAAAAGAAATAGCTTGAGAAGGGCTTCCCAGTCCATTAGAAGACTGACAATGGACTTAGAATAAACCCAGTTATAATCCTAAGAATAAATAGTTCACATTTGTGTATATATATATATATATATATATATATATATATATATATATATATATATTATAAGGGAATCAGCTAATGTATCTCCAGTTTAGACACTTTGGTTTCTTAAAATTGAAATTGCAGGGTCTGGAGAGATGGCTCAGTAATAAAGGCATTTGCCTGCAAAACCTAACAACCTGGGATCAATTCCCTAGTACCCACATAAAGCCAGATGCACAAAGTGGTACATATATCTTGAGTTCATTTTGCAGTAACTGGAGGCCCTGATGTGCCCATTCTCTCTTTGTCTCTCTTCTCGCTCTGCTTGTAAATATATTAATAAATAAATGAATAAAATACTTTAAAAATTGAAATTTCAGATTTCAAGACAGTCCACATGTATGAATGCATATACATACATAACATATACATACATACGTGTACACATTTGCAGAAGGGTATGCACATATAGCACTGTGGACTTTATTCAAACCATGACATTCAAAGTATGCTACTATCTGTAGACCTTTTATCACATGAGATATTCCGTGATGAAACTGACATTCCAGGCCATTGATAAGGAATAAACAAGGAAAAGGAGACACACATGTTAAGAGAGACAGAAATCTTCACCAATTTTATTTGCAATTTAAAAATTGTTTAGGGCTGGGGCTACAATTTAGTGATAACTCATTTGCTTAGCATGTGCAGTGCCCTGGGTTTAATACCTCATATTTCTAAGATGAACCAAACAAAAATTTTTTAAAAAGGTATAGTTACAGTCTTGGTCATGATGCTAAGATTTGTTTTTGTTTGGCTAGTGGGAGCTACACAGTGATGAAGTGGTGATAGCTCGTCAAATTGGTTGCATAATTCACCCACATTGGTTGTCTTGCCTAGATCTCAATGGGTTTGTGGTAAGGGGATACAATAAACTATACCGTCCGATGGAATTGGAGAATACAAGGTTTTTAAAACTACTGGATATTGATTTCACAGCAGAGACCTCGCTGCCACTTTTGGCTCATTCTTCCTGTTCTTTCTGTCTAATTTGGTACGTACTTATCATCCCTGTTCTTTGCTGACATCAGTCTTGGGATACATCTCAGCACTTCCGTTTGTTCTGTGAATGAAGAGAAGAGAATAATGAATCTTAGATGTGACGTGTAGGCATGAGAAGAGAGGGGAAAGGCACATCTGATACTACACATGAGATTCATGATGGTCTTGGATATATATGCTTAAGTATAAAGTATATATATTAAAGGTAATATTTCCAATAGTATATAAATTTTATTATTTTTCTTTATATATATATTTTTAATTTGAGAGAGAGAAATGTAAAGAGAAAGAGACAGAAAGAGAATGGGTGTGTCAGCAGCCTCTCAGCCACTGAGAACGAACTCCAGATGCATGTGTCCCCTTGTGTGCATGTGTGACATTGCGTGCTTGCATCATTTTTTGTGTCTGGCTAAATGTGGGACTTGGAGATTCAAACTGGCATTCTTAGTCTTTGCAGGCAGATGCCTTAACTGCTAAGCCATCTCTCCATCCCTAAATATATATATTTCTTTCTCTCTCTCTCTCTCTCTCTATCTATCTATCTATCTATCTATCTATCTATCTATCTATCTATCTATCTATCTATCTATCTGTGTATCTATCTATGTATCTATCTAATGGATGGTCATGCCCCAACACATGTATGGCCATCTGAGGTACTGGTCCCCCCTTCCCTTGGTTTTTGAGATAAGTCTCTCTTGTTCTCTTCTTCCCACTGGGAGGGCCAGTCTAGCTGGTCTGTGAGGTTTGGGCGTCTCCTTGCTCTGCCTCCCGTTGCTTGTAGGTGCATTGGGATTAAGATGTGTGAACCACTTTGCATCAGGCTCTACTCTGGGCTATCTTGCCAGCTCCAACAGAAGTACTTTGACCTTCCAGAATCCCATGTCGTCGCCTTTGTTCTTCTGCCGTCCTTTGTCAGAAGACCAGGCCCATTTTATTGCCTATACTTAACCTGGGATCGGTAATCAGGGACATGTAGAGAAGATTTTGAGCCAAGTAGCCTGAAGCCACCAAGCCTAGCCCATATCCAAATCCCCGAGCAAAGGGCCAAACCACAGACCTATGAACTAGACAGGAATGCTTGCATGTACAGGACCTTGACATCCTGAGTTGCTTTTGACAATATCTGATGAATATAATATCCCATGAACTTAACAGCTGGTCTGAATATAAGTAAAATAGCTAAAACTAGAAACAAGAAGCAGAAGGGAAAAAGAATTATGTTGTTCCCAAGTGACACCTTGCATATTTTATCTGCTTTCATTTTATAATCACTACGATATGCTTGTTTTTTTTTTTAATATTCATTGACTTTGCAAGGAGAGAAAGAGTGAGAGAGCACTCACCAGGATCTATGGCCACTGTAAACAAACTCCAGCTGCATGTGCCATTTTGTGCATCTGGCTTCATGTGGGTACTGGGGAATCGAACCCAGGCTGGTAGGCAGACTTTGCACAAGCAAGCACCTTTATTTGACTGCTGAGCCCTGGTATCTCCTTAGGTCTGATATGCTTACTTTTTAAAATTATTATATATATATATATATATATATATATATATATATATATATATTTTTTTTTTTTTTTTTTTTTTTTTTTTTTTGGAGAGAGACAGAGAGAGACAGAGAGGGAGAGGGAGACAGATATAGATGGGCGCGCCAGCAGTGTCTCAGCTGCTGCGAACGAAATCAAGATATGTGTGCGCCCCCTTGTGGTCAAGTGCAGCATTGCACCTTTGCGTCACTTTGCATCTGGCTAAACGTGGGACCTGGAGATTGGAACTGGGTTCTTAAGCTTAGCAGGAAGGCGCCTTAACCGCTAAGCCATCTCTCCAGCCCCTGATATGCTTACTTTAATCTCCAATTTGTCTAAGAGGTTATTTAGAACTTTAGTAGCAGGCGCCTCTTCAAAATGTATCGTATGTGTGTGCGTGTGCGGACCTGGGCAGGTCACTGCTAGAACCTTTGCTTCCTTATGTTCTTTTTAATTACAATTATTGATTTTAAAAGTAAGGATTTCTATACTTTCAAAAAGGAAAGTGAGGCTGTGTCAAGGTAAACATGAAGCGAAGCTGGCACCCAACTCCCCACAATGACTCGTGCACAAAATATTCTCATCTCTTGTGATGGTTCATCTCAACTGTCAGCTTCATTGGCTTGGAACTTAACTAAGAAGCATATCTCTGGATCAGTCTGCAAGGCTGTTTCCTGGGAGGATGAGCCACGGGGTGGGGGGGGGAGACCCTCCTGCAGAGTAGGTAGCACCTCCCAGTATGGCCGAGATAGGAAGAGGACAGGGGGAAAAGCTGTGCTACTTTTTCCACCTGCCTTTTCTCCTGTTTGGAGCGTGCATCTACCCTGTTGCTGCTGTTCTTTGCGGACTTCAGAACCCAGCTTCTTCAGCCTTCCTGTGCGCGCTGAAGACCAATAGCTCGGTAGGAATCCTACAGGCCTTCAGGACCAGATTGGGACTGCTGAGGCATCCAGCCTCACAGACTGAGCAGCTTCTCAGACTCCCCAGCCTGCAGACAGCTGTTGGACTGACCAACTTGCATTGTGCAAGCCAACGTATCAGTCACCTTTAAGGATAGACATTTATTCTACTGGGTTTGTTCCTCCATGTTGGGCATTGCTAAAAACGGGCTGGGGGCTGGAGAGATGGCTCAGCGGTTAAGGCGCCTGCCCGCTAAGCCTAAGAACATCAGTTCCGATCTCCAGTTCCCCCGTTTAGCCAGATGCAAAGTGACGCAAAGGCGCAATGCCTCACTTGCCCACAAGGGGGCGCACGCATCTGGATTTCGTTCGCAGTGGCTGAGAGGCTGCTGGCGCGCCCATCTCTATCTGTCTCCCTCTCCCTCTCTCTCTGTGTCTCTCTCCAAAATAAAAATAAATAAATAAATAAATAAATTTAAAAAAATGGGTGGGACTGTGAGGAGGCTGGCCTGAACTATTGGACATGGCCAGGGTTGCAGCTGGCCCTATCATCAGGAACCCACCCAGGCGGCGGTGACTGGCCTTCCCTTGGTTGTAGGTTGTAGTGTGCCCTGTCATCTCCCAAAGTGGGCAGAACTGGCAAGGCCCTCCCCCTGGATCCCAAAAAGCTCGGACCAATTCCATAAGTCAGCCCTATCCCCCCCCCACAGTTCCTGACCTTGTGGCTAGCTGCCCAAGGGACCCTCATGTGGCTGAAGTCACGTAGCTTTTCCACCATCTCTCTCAGCCCCACAGCTTTGAAATCACAGCTTTCTGCCATTCCCCTTATCTCCCTCGCAGCTCTTCCCCCCACAGCTCTGAAGTCACAGTAGCTATCTCTCAGCTCCTGCCTCACAGCTTTGAAGTTACTCGTTCTTCCGCCACTTATATAGCAGCCCATAAACTATGCATCCAATTTCATATAGTCTGTATGTGCCATCTCAACCTTCCCCACGTGTTTATAAACCCACTCCCCTTTTAAATAAATGAGTGCTTTCCATCAGACAGTCTCCGGGGTGTTCATTGCTGTCATCTTTGTCATCTCACTTACCCGCTGCTCCAGGATGTTCCCTGCTTCCCCCCCCACAACTCCTCCCTCCCTCACCCAGGACATTGGTTGGTGGCCAATGACCCTGGGAAACGGTAACGACCTACACCTCCAGAGAAGCCTGACTAACCCAGCTCTCTGGTCATAGCTATGCACTGAACAGAGAGAGGGTAGCCGCTATCCATCACGTTCCCATCCCTTGGGTCAGCTGATCAATTTCCATCCATTTTTCTCATTGAAAACCTTCCCAAGGGTCGCATCACCCTCAGCTGCTGGGATGAAGCACAGTAATATGAGATGCTTCGTGCTTATCAAAGAGTTTGCGTGAAGCCTGGGAAAATGTGAGCCCACATCTGTGTTGCTGATGAACTGGAGTGAAGTTGCTGTCTATCCACAGGAGCCTGCAGAGTGGATTAGGAAGCGTCGTTCCAGTCACTCCTGTGCTGTCAAGGACCTTGCTCTGGGTATTAGCCAACCTGAGAGTGTTTTCTCATTTTATTTCCCAAGCATAGATAGGGTGTGAACTCTCACTTCTGGTTAGAGAAGCTTCTCTTTTCAGATGGCTATGACCACTGGGATGACCCAAAAGGCAACATAGTGCTGAGAAGAAGGGATGGAGGAGTGCCCAGCACTGAAACGTCTCTGTCACACCCTCCAAGGCTCAGGGCCCATTGCGGAAGAGGGGGCGGATAGAATGGAAGAGCCAAAGGAAGGGTATGACTCCTTACAATGCAACTGTCCAGACAGAAATTGGCCTTGATATCCTTGACCTTGCAATGCCAAGCAATACCTTCGTAAGACCCTCATAATAGAAGAAAAAGATGATGACATCAAATTAAAAGAGAGACTAATGGGGAGAGGGAGGGGATATGATGGAGACTGGAGTTTCTAAAGGGGTATGGGAGCAGGGGAGGGAAATATCATGCATTTTTTGTATGTAAATATAGAAGTTGTCAATAAAAAAAATTTTTTTAAAGTAGTGTGTTCTTTTCCCCTCCTAATCTCGACTGGTAAACAAGTCTTAAGATGAAAACATCCTCGCAGACTTTCATCTCTTAGCTTCAGAAAGAATTTCTGACATCCTCGCTGTGAGAACGGCCAATAGAGGCTCGTGCTAATGCATGGAGGGAGTCACAAGAGTTTGCCGGGGTATGTCACACCATTAGTGTGAAGTATTTCACTCCTTCCTGCTGCACAAGAGCTGGATCCTAAAGTGTTCCGGCTCTGATGACAGTGTCCCACAGGCTGTGGCCACAGGCATAACACCACCAACAGAAGGCACGTTTGTGCTTGTTTCTTCCGCAGGAACGAGGGATACAAGAAAACAAACTTAAATCTGTAATAATCCAAGTTGCGCTAGAAGTGCTATTAAGAACTTTGGAATTTAAATAAGACAATACATCCCAGAGAGAGGCCACTTGGCTATCCCAAACATTTTTAGTGATCTTACAGGCTTTGGTGATTATTTTAATATGGTGGTGATTATGATCTTGGCCTGAAAGGTGTGATAGGCGAGCATTTCCAAATATTTATACATACTGAGCCAAAGTTTGAGCAAGAGGGAAAAAAATGTAACTTTCCACAGGGATTATGACTACATAGTCAAATGTATTTGTAACATCTTTTTTGTGCATATGGTCGTCTAACAGCAATCTTAACAAATTACCAAATCGCTGAAGACTAGAATTCATATTTTATTTTGGAATAATTTGGGACCAAGATGTATTACATTGTCACCTCTGCAGTGTATAATCGATTTGTGATGAAGTACAAGATATTTCAAGAGTAAAGAGCATGATTTCATCTTCTACAGCACATTTGTCATTTTTTTTTCCCTCCGATGCATTTTCGGGGTTTTCTCCTTCAGCAGTGCCAGGACGTTGCTACATCCTGCGCAGCTACAGAGCAATTGAGACGGAATGAAAGAAAGGAGGGCTGGGGACATGGCCCAGTGCTAGAGTGCTTGCCTAGCATGTGCGAGGCTCTGGTTTTAATCTTAGCATGAGAATGAGAATAGAAGGGACACAAATTGGCATCAATCCCATTTAATATGATTTGTGTTGATAAACAAACATGACAAATCTATAATAAAGTGAGCTGACTGAATATGCATTTATTTCACATACCAGCAGAGTTTTCATTGAGGTTAGAGACACATAAACAACAAGACCACAAAGGCAAGTACTTTTACTGTCATCCCTAACATTGGTTTTAATAAAATTATGCTCAGGTGTGATATGGGGTTTGGATCATAGTTCTCTCATTTATATCACATGTCACGAATCATCCATGTTTAGACTTTTAAAGATTAAAATAAAATGTTCATGGCTGGGGAGATGGCTCACAAGTTAAAGTCACTTGACTGCAAAATCTGCTGGCTTAGGTTTGATTCTCCAATAGACACATAAAGCCTGGTGCCCAAAGTGGCACATGTGTCCAGAGTTCATTTGCAATGACAAGAGGTCCTAGCATGCCCATTCTCACACTTTCTTTCTGCTCACAAATAAATGTTAAAAATACTTTAAAAATAAACATTTAAATGTAAACAAAATTTTCATGATGGAAATTAAGAGAAATTGTTATAGAGTGATCATAGACCTTTTCTTTTTCTATTAAGGATGTACATTTATTGCCAGATAACAGAGAAGAAATAAGACTGTGTAAGTGTGTGTGTGTGTGTGTGTGTGTGTGTGTGTGTGTGTAAACTTTTACTATTAACTATATGTTTAAAACTTGAATTTGGGGCTGAAGAGCTTGCTCAGTGATTGAAAGTACTAGTTTGCAAAGCCCCGTGGCCTGGGTTCGATTCCCCAGTACCCACGTAGAGCCAGATGCACAAAGTAGCACATGCATCTGGAGTTCCTTTACAATAAAAGAGGCCCTGGCATGACCATACTCACTTTCTGCCTCTGTCTCTCTGTCTCAAATAAATGAATGAATAAAAGTCTTTTAAAAACATGTGTCTTATATGTTCATGTTTGTGATTAGAGCTAATGATAACTAATTTTTATAAATTAAACTATTCTAATGACAATAGCTTATGTAAATCTTATTGACTTCCTTTGTTCTTGTTGTTTTTTTTTATTAGTGAGAATTAAAATGATTTAAATGCCCACTGCTGAGGAACTATGTCTATATTCAGTTCATGAGATCTGACAAAACATTCTCCAAAGTCAAAATTCTTATAGTTACCCATTGTTTTAACATCTATTGAAATGATAGGACTTTGGACAAAAGACTACAGATTAACTCAGGGTCAGGCCTGTGCTCAGACCCTGTGAAAGAGTTTCAGGGTCAATAAAGATCAGCTCAGTAAAGAGACAATGAGACAGCTATTGGCACATTGTAATGGGGGGAAAAAAAGATTAAAGAGTGCACTTCAAAAATGGAGTCCTCTGCTTCTCAATGTGAACTTATCCATGAATGGATCTGTTACAGCAACCAGGCGACCAGTCAGCAGAAATCTTGCAGAAAAAAATCTGGTTTTTCCTGAGTGGGAAGTTGGCCTTGATATCCATGACCTTGCAGTGCCTAGCAATACCTTCGCAAGACCCTCAAAATAGAAGAAAAAGATGATGACATCCAATTAAAAGAGAGACTAATGGAGAGAGGGAGGGGATTTGATGGAGATTGGAGTTCTAAAAACTGGGAAGAATGCAACTCAGTTGGGGGAATTAGTGTGAGAATTAAGGTACTTAATCCTCGAGTTTGCTTGAGACAAATGTTCCCCTTTCTATGCATTCCCGCATTCTATAAACAATTACTACCATCGCTATTTTATTTGTTTAAATTTCTTTTATTATTTTATTTGTTTTATTTATTTCTTTTATTATTTTATTTGTTTAAATTTCTTTACACACAGACACCCCTGTCTCTCTGTATATGTGCATATCCAGGTTTGATGGCATGTGTCACTTTGAGTCCTTTGAATCTAGCTGCCAGCAGGTTTTGTACCTACTGAGCCACCTCCCAGCCCTGTCATTACTACATATATACATATATGTGTGTGTGTGTGTGTATGTATGTATGTATATGTATATATATGTAGTATACTATATATTAACTATCATAGTGATTATTGACAGGGTAGTGTAGAACAAGCCCTGAGGCCAGAATTCCATTTTAAATTTATTTTTTTTTAAAGAATAGCTTTTTTTTTTTTTTTTTGGAGGAGACACAGAGAGGGAGGGAGGGGGAGAGGAAGACAGAGATGGGTGCACCAGCAGTGTCTCAGCTGCTGCGAACGAAATCCAGATGCGTGTGCCCCCTTGTGGTCAAATGTGGCATTGCGCCCTTGCGTCACTGCATCTGGCTAAACGTGGGACCTGGAGATTGGAACCGCTGGAGATTAGAACCAGTGTTGTTAGGCTTAGGAGGCAGGCGCCTTAACCCCTAAGCCATCTCTCCAGCCCTGAATAGCTATTTTTTAAAGATTTTATTTTTATGTATTTATTTGGTAGAGACAGAGAGAGGGAAAGATAGAGAGGGTGAGAGAGAACAGGCGCGCCAGGGCCTCCAGCCACTGCAAATGAACTCCAGATGCGTGTGCCCCATGTGCATCTGGCTTACGTGGGACCTGGAGAATCAAACCGGGGTCCTTAGGCATGTGCTTTAACTGCTAAGCCATCTGTCCAGCCCCTTTAATTTATTTTTTGTTTCTCTCTCTGTGTATATGTGTGGTGTGTGTGTGTGTGTGTGTGTGTGTGTGTGTGTGTGTGTACGCACGCTAGTTTGAATGTAAGCCCCCATAGACATAGACTCAGTCTTTTTTTTCTTGTTGTTGTTGTTGTTTTTCAAGGTAGGGTTTCACTCTAGTCCAGGCTGACCTGGAATTCACTATGTAGTCAGTTTCAGGGTGGGTGGCCTCGAACTCATGGCAATCCTCCTACCTCTGCTTCCCGAGTGCTGAGATTAAAGGCGTGTGCTGCCACGGCCCGGCGACTCAGTCATTTTTCATTAAACTTCCCACTGGAGCCCCTAGCTGGCAGATTCCTGCTAGAGGGGCCATGTCACTAGGGACAGGTCTGAGTCCAGCCCTAAGGTGTGCCTGGAGCAGATCTTCATTCCAGGCCAGAGGTGTAAGGAGAGCAGTTTGAGCTCTGGTGGGTGGGTTTGGTGCTTGCCTTTGGTGTTTTCTGACTGCTTAGTGGTTTCTGCTTGGGTCTATGAAAGGGAGCCACTTTCTTCTGCCTTTGATGGAACGGTCCCTGGTTCGGGAAGCCTGAATCAAACCCCTTCCCATAAACTATGTCTGCTTAGATGTTCGACCCAGCAACGTGGAGCTGACTACAATGGCCTGCATGCATGTTCTTTTTTTTTTTTTTTTTTTAATGCTTTTCACTTTTAAAATATATTTTATTTATTTATTTATTTATGAGAGAGAAAGAGGCAGAGAGAGAGAGAGAGAGAATGGGTGCGCCAGGGCCTCCAGCCACTGCAAACGAACTTCAGATTCATGTGCCACCTTGTGTATCCAGCTTACATGGGTACTGGAGAATCAAACCAGGATCCTTTGGTTTTGCAGGCAAATGCCTTCACCACTAAGCCATCTCTCCAGCCCCTGCATGCATATTCTTATGAGTGGGGATGCACGGATGTGGGGGTGCACACATGCATGTGGAGGCCAGAGGTTGAAGGGCGTTTCCCTCAATTGACATCCGCCTGTTTCCAGAGGCAGGGTCTCTCTAGCTAGCTAGCTTGCCCTGGGGGTTTATCCTGTTGCTTCCTCCTGAGTGCTTGGATTACAAACAGGCTGCCACTCCCACCCAGCATTTATGGGCGTGCTGAGTAGCCAAATTACAGGTATCAGCCACTCTGCCCAGCTCTTCTTGCTGCGAATTTTTTTTTTTTAAGTTTGGTTTGGTTTTATTTCAACACTTCTTGGGAATCAAACCCTGGGCCTGTGCACTCCAGGCAAGAACTCTGCCCCTGGATTATCTTCCCAACATGCAGCTTTATTTATTTGTTTGTTTGTTTGTTTGTTTGTTTATTACAAGTATGTGTCATAAGTACAAAGAGTAAATAAAATAGGAACTCCAGTCCATCTCTACAGGCACACACAAAGCTGAGTTAAGCTCTTTATGACAAGCTGTGCCCGGTGACAGGGGTAATTAACTCAAACCTTTATAGTTTCTTAATGTGAACCTTGCTCGGACGTCTATGACGTATTTTGCTGTGCAGAAATTAGAAAGTGCCAAGTAATGTTCTGTTAATGTAACTAGTTATATATTTATTTTATTCTTTCTATATAATTATTATTTTTTATTGACAACTTCTATACTTACATACAAAAAGTGCATGATATTTCCCTCCCCTTCCCCCATTCCCCTTTAGAACTCCACTCTCCATCATATCCCCTCCCTCTCTCCATTAGTCTCTCTTTTAATTTGATGTCATCATCTTTTTCTTCTATTTTGAGGGCCTTGCGGAGGTATTGCTAGGCACCGCAAGGTCATGGATATCGAGGCCAATTTCTGTCTGGGCAGTTGCATTGTAAGAAGTCATACCCTTCCTTTGGCTCTTCCATTCTATCCGCCCCCTCTTCCGCAATGGTCCCTGAGCCTTGGAGGGTGTGACAGAGATGTTTCAGTGCTGGGCACTCCTCCATCCCTTCTTCTCAGCACTATGTTGCCTTTTGGGTCATCCCAGTGGATATTTTTATGCAAAAGTGCTGGGGAGAATACTGTACTGTGTACTTAGCATCCTCTCTCTCTCTCTCTCTCTTTCTTGTTCTCTCTCACTTTCATGCCAGACCAAAGCCCAGCTAGCTGCTGAATTCATGTGCCCTTTCTATGCTTCTCCTTGGAACTGAAACCTAGCATTCAAGTTTAATTTGCACCGTGTGGTATCCAACGCCACATTCTTCATAAATAGCTGAATACTGGAAGCTAGTTAGGTACTTGATTTTTTCCCCCTTTCAAGCAAATCAAAGAAGCTGAGTTATATAAAACAAGAAAATATACAGAAGTGAATCCTTCACGTCTTTTGGATAGACTTTATTAAATAGCCTGGTTGTGCTCACCTTCTCATCCCTGGGAAGAAACATCCAAACAAGAGTTGCTGACGGGAGGAAAGTTGCTTTTTTTGGCTTATAGACTGGAGGGGAAACTCTATGTCCGGCATTTGCCTCTGCCACAGAAGGTGGATACAGCAGCGGGGGTGAGCCAAACTCTGGCAAGGGGGAGCTGAGCTATAGCATCCCTAAGCTCACCCCCAGAAACACACCTTTCCCAGCAAGGCTCCACCATCCAAATTGCCATCGGCTGGGAACCAGGCATTCACAACACACGAGTTTATATGGAACACCTAATTCCAACCACCACAACACTGCCATTTCCCCCCACACCCTCTTTTTAGCTACCAAGAAGGTAAACCGAAGCATCCTTGTGCTGTGGGCAAAGAGTTCAACATACCACCCAGTTCAAATAGTTCCCAGGGGGAAAAAAATGAGGCAAAGTGAAAAATCTCTTCAATTTTCTAACAGCCGGAGCTTAAACTGCTTAGGAATGTAATGGTAGTTGTTAATATAACACAAGCCGGCTGATGAGTATTTCAAAACCCTGTCCCCTCATTTCTCATTTTCTCTTCTGCTGGCCCATCTCCTTGTGGCTTATGTGAAAAAGAACTTGCATAGACTCGCTTTATAGTAAAGTCAGCGCTTACAAATTCAGCATGACTGCCCATGCATTAGACAACACTTAGATTAAGATGCCAGTGACAAAAGCAGATCGAAGGTTTATCTACTGAAGGCCTGTTTTACATTTTTGAGTGAGAATGACGAGGAGTTGAAATATCGCATAGGCCATAACTCCTGAGATAATGTGCAAGCACTCGGTCTGGTAGAGAGTATTATCAACATGAAGCAGATGCATGATACACTGCTAATGATTTTAGGCAGCCAACAAGAAAATGCTTCTGGGGGGGGGGGACTGTGAAAAGACTTTATTCATGTAGTTCAGAATCTATAGAACAAGTTTGTAATGAACCTTTTTTCAATTATCTAAGTGTACAGAGCCATAAAATTGTGAAACTAGAAGTTTATTTGAAATCTGTTTATAAGAGTAAAATATTGAAAATAAATGAATGATAAAAATAAAATCATACAATCAAAGACATTCTAGTAATGTGGAGTAGTGGGAAAATGAACTATCAAAGAATTTTGTGCTTCTACTAAAAAACTAAAATTTAGGTTAAAGGCTATGTTTCATGCTGTGCCTGCATCTTTGGGGGGAGTGACATGTATTCCTTTTTAAAAATATTTATTTATTTATTTATTTATTTATTTATTTATTTATGAGAGAGAATGGGAGAAAGAGACAGAGAGAGAGACAGAGAGAGAGAGAATAGGTCTGCCATGGCATTTAGCCACTGCAAATGTGTGCCACACATGTGTGTCATCTTGTGCATCTGGCTTATGTGGACACTGGGGAATTGAACCTGGGTCCTTAGGCTTCACAGGTAAGCACTTTAACCGCTAAGCTATTTCTCCAGCCCACATGTATTCCTTACTCTCATTACTCTTTTGTTTTTTTGTATTAGTTTACTAGGATTGCTCTAGCAAAGTACCACAGCCTAGGTGGTTGAAATAATAAAAACTTTGTTGTGGGGGGTTCAAGGTAGGGTTTCACTCTGGCCCAGGCTGACCTGGAATTCACTATGTGGTTTCAGGGTGGCCTTGAACTCACAGTGATCCTCCTACCTCTGCCTTCCAAGTGCTGGGATTAAGGGCATGCACCACCACGCTCAGCTTAAAAACTCATTTTCTTATATTTCTGGATGATGGAAAGTCCAAGATCAAGGTATAGGCAGGACTGTTTTCTTCTGAGTCCTCCCTCCATGGCTTGTAGGTGGCTGTCTTCTCTACATCGTCTCCACATCACCTTCCTCTTGTGTCTCAAATTGCTCTTCCCATGAAGACACGAGCCACACGGCATTAAGATCTGCCTGAATAATCTCATTTTAATGCACTGCCTCTTAAACACTTTAACTCTAAATACAGTCACATTCTGATGTTTCAAACGCTAGAATACGAAGTTGGAGGATTCCCAACACAGTCCATAACAATGCATCCATATTCCTTTACAAAGGGAAATGTAGGAGCTTCATTAAAAGAAGATAAAGAGAGAAAAAGAAAAGGCATCCCTTCTCAATGTTCTTATTCAAAATTAGTAAACTGGTCTTTGTTAATGAAGTGTTTTTTTAATTTTTTAAATTTTTTATTTTTGGAGAGAGAGAGAGAGAGAGGGAGAGGGACACAGATAGAGATGGGTGCGGCAGCAGTTTCTCAGCCGATGCAAACGAAATCCAGATGTGTGCGCCCCCTTGTGGTCAAGTGCGACATTACACCCTTATGTCACTTTGCATCTGGCTAAACGTGGGACCTGGAGATTGGAACAGGTGTTCTTAGGCTTAGGAGGCAGGTGCCTTAACCACTAAGCCATCTCTCCAGCCCTAATGAAGTGTTTTTTTTAATTAATTATGTACTTTACTGTATGAACATGTCACATGTCGGGCATATTCCCATTAGTTTATATTCTTTTTTAAAATATATATATTTTATTTGTTTATTTGAGAGAGACAGAGGCAGAGAGAGAGAAAGAGAGAGAGGGAGAAAATGAGTGCACCAGGGCCTCCAACCACTGCAAATGAACTCCAGATGCATGTGCCCCCTGTGCATCTGGCTTACATGGGTCCTGGAGAATCGAACCTGAGTCCTTTGTCTTTGCAGGCAAATGCCTTAACCACTAAGCCATCCCTCCAGCCCCTAGGTTATACTTTTATATCGCCTCTTCTCCCCGCCCCATTCCACTGAAAGTCTTCCTCAGTGGGGTCATTGAGTATGATTAGGAATCTGTCCTTTCCAATCCTAATTAACTCTGCCAAGTGTTTCTGGAGCTTGGGCCGAGACTGTGTTGGCCTTGGGCCCGTGAAGACACTCAGCGTTTGCTGGGGCACCTTCTTGTCTGTCTGGCTCGTGTTTGGGCTGCAGCTGCCTCTGTGGGAAATGAGTGTCGGTTTCCTTTTGAGAGGTAGAGAGCGTTTCCGTTTCCTTGGAATCTGAGACCCACAGCTAAACTAGGGTCATGATTTCCAGGCCACAGCAAGTGAAAAGGGAAACGGATTTGAGGAAAGGCTTCCAGATGTAAATCGAGCCTTCCTGGGCTTCTGGTACTTAGTGCTGTGATATGTGGACGGTGGCACCTGTACAGAAAGGCAGGCTGCTCTTGGCATCATAGAACTTTGAGAACTCTTTCCGCATGGGGCTGTCTTCTGGAAGATATTAGCTAGGTTAATTTAGTTTCTTTTTTCAAATTTTTATTTTATTTTTCTTAGAGAGAGCAAGGGGAGAGGGAGAGGGAGAAATGGCACACCAGGGCCTCAGCCACTGCAAATGAACTCCAGATGCTTTTGCCATCTATTGGGCATGTGTGACCTTGAGCTCGCCTCGCCTTTGTGTGTCTGGCTTACATGGGATCTGGAGAGTTCAACATGGGTTCTTAGGCTTCCCAGGCAAGTACCTTAACCGCTAAACCATCTCTCCAGCCCTTAGTGTTTTTTTAATATTTGTTGAACATATTGTAAGCAGAGAGAGGGGGAGGGTGAAAGAGGGGGAGAGAAAGAGAGAAGGGGGAGAGAGAGAAGGATTGAATGGGCACACCAGAGCCTCTTGCCACTGCAAACAAACCCCAGACACACGCACCACTTTGTGCATGGGGGCATGGTACCCAGGCAAGCAGTCTTTTAACCACTGAACAATATCTCCAGATCTCATTTAATTTCTTTAATCAAAGTGGGGTTGAGGGAGAGGGCAGGATCTTAAAAGGAGGGGTCTGAAGGAGCTAAATGAAAAAAATGAATGAGAAAGAAACTCCAGAAGTCAATGGCTGAGTTCACTGGCTGTAACGGAAGAGCAGTCAGCCATATTTACTTCTCTAGCATGTGATTGAAGTAAACTTCTTTAAAAAAAAAAAAAAACAACCAAACAGCTTCTATTTTATTTATATATTTTATCAGAGAGTGTAACACTTGCAAAGAGGGAGAGAGATAGAGAAAACTGGCATACCAGGGCCTGCAGCCACTAAATCAAACTCCAGATGCATACACCGTCTTGTGCACACGTGCTACCTTGCGTGGCTGTGCATCTGGATTACGTGTCCCTGGAGAGTCAAACATGACTCCTTAGGCTTCACAGGCAGGTGCCCTTAACCACTAAGCCATCTCTCCAGCCCTGAAGTAAAATTCTAACATAAATGACCAAACAACATGCTTGAGCAAAAGAAATAGGAAAAGGCTTTTATAACACTCCACCAAAATCATTTCTATCTCTCCTTTCAATGATACGTGCTCAGCCACAAAGTACTTTCAGGACTTTACTTCTTTTCCCATTGAAGTAACTTGCAAAACTTATAAGAGATTGGGGGGTGTAATAAAAGGCAAGATACCAAAAGTGAATATATATATACACACACACACATATATATATATATATATATATATACATATATATACATATATACACATATATATACATATATACACATACACACATATATATATATACACACACACACACACACACACATATATATATACACATCAGTAATGAACTGGTTTTATTTTGGTTTTTTTGGTTTTTCCAAGTAGGGTCTCACTCTAGCCCAGGCTGACGTAGAATTCACTATGTAGTCTCAGGCTGGCCTCAAACTCACAGTGATCCTCCTACCTCTGCCTCCCGAGTGCTGGGATTAAAGGCATGCACCACCACACCCAGCTCATGAAGTGGTTTTATACACATATAAATACATGTGTATAATTTATGATCATGACTGAAATGAAATGAACTTGTGATACTGAAAATGTATTTGAGACCTTAAAAGATTCATGAATGTATGGATTAAACATAATGCAAAATGAAGGCTCTCAATCTAGAAAGTATTACATTAAAAATTAACCTAGATACATCTTTCTTTAACAGCAAAAGAGCCACATGTGGCAACAATCATTAAATGTAAACATGAAAAGAGACTGAGTGTGTCTAAATGTAAGTGCTGGGCAGCTCAGTTGCTAAAGTGCTTGCCATGCACACAGGAAGACCTGAGTTTGGATCCCCAGAACCACAAAAAAAAAAAATGATCACAGGGGCTGAAGAGATGGCTTAGTGGTTAAAGCATTTGCCTGTGGAGCCAAAGGACCCAGGTTCGATTCCCCAGGACCCACGTAAGCCAAATGCACAAGGTGACGTATGTATCTGGAGTTCGTTTGCAGCGGCTTGAGGCCCTGGGGCACCCATTCTCTCTCTTTCCTTCCCTCCCTCCCTCTCTCTCTCTCTCTTTCCCTCTTTCTCAAATAAAGAAATAAAAATTTAAAAAATATTTTAAAAAATAAAAAAAAGTTCATCACAGCCACATATACCTATAATCCCAGAACTGGGGACACAGAGGCAGGAGGATCACCAGGATTTCTAGCTTGAGCTCTGCTCTGATGAGAGTCTCTGTGTCATAGGAATAATGTGATGCGCAATTGAGGAAAACACCCACTTTAACCTCTGGCCTCCACAGCCACATGCTCTCATGTGCATGCACACCTCATGCACAGATATACCCACATGCCAACATGCACACACCATGCACACATTCACATGTGAAAAAGACAATATAATTCTAGCAACAAGTTATCTTTTAATGTTTTGTTTGTTGCAGATCTTTCTTTCTTTCCTTTTTTTTTAAAAAATGATTTATTTATTTATTTGCAAGCAGAGAGAGAGAGATAGAAGAGAGGCAGACAGAGAGAGAATGGGCACACCAGGGCCTCCAGAGGCATGTGCCCCTTGTGCATCTGGCTTACACGGGTCCTGGAGAATTGAACGAGGATCCTTTGGCTTCGCAGGCAAATGCCTTAACCGCTAAGCCATTTCTCCAGCCCCCTTTTTTTTTGTAAATACACATTTAAAAGCAAAGCTCTGACAGGCCTGGTGATACAGGCCTGTAATTCCAGCTATTTGGGAGTCTATGGCAGAAGGATCACAAGTTCAAGGCCTATCTCCGCAAGTTAGTGTCTCACATTAATTAATTACTTAAGCTAGGGATGCAGTTCAGTGGTATAGTGCTTGCCTAGCATGTATAAGACCTTGGGTTTAAACCTTTCAGTGTCATAAAAGAAAAGGGCAAATCTTTCTTTCTTTCTTTCTTTCTTTCTTTCTTTCTTTCTTTCTTTCTTTCTTTCTTTCTCTTACTTCCTTCCATTTTATTTTTCAGCACTGGGTCTCATGCTATACCACTAAGCTACACCCTCAGCCCTACAGTTGTTTTTCTTCCACATATACACCCTGTAAACATTTTGTTCAGGCTCAACAATGCAGCTCTCATTATTTTCCTCTGTCCTGTTACTGCATTTAATTGCCTTGGTGTCTGGAAAGAAGACCCGTCTGCTCTGAGCCCTCCAGGGCCTTGGGGCGCTTTTGTCACCAAAGCAGGACACCATCTTTGGTAGGATATTGTTTTTGAAAGAATGTGTAGCCATCATCAAAGGCCACACTCAAAAAGAAGTTAGTGGGTGGCAACTTAGATTGCTTTTTAATTAAAAAAAGAGCTTTCTTTTTTTTTTTCTTTTTCTTATTTTTTTTTCAAAAAAATATCATTTTTTAATTTAGAGAGAGAGGGAGCAAGAGAGAGAGGGAAAGAGAATTAGTGTGCCAGGACTTCAGCCACTGCAACTGAACTCCAGACACATGCGCCACCTAGTGGGCATGTGTGACTTTGCGCTTGCTTCACCTTTGTGCATCTGGCTAATGTGGGATCTGGGGAGTCAAACATGGGTCCTTAGGCTTCACAGGCAAGCTCCTTAACTGCTATTCCATCTCTCCAGCCCATGAAAAAGAAATTTCTTAATGGAAACTTCTGTTTTCCCAGGGCAGACAAACCACCTAAGTGTTACCTGGGCCTCATGGTGTCCACCTATGTGGTCCATCTATGTGGGCCAGACCTGGGAGACTTTGGAACCCACCTTTCAGAAAATAACTAATAATTGGCAAAGGAATAAGAAAGCACCCCCCCCAGGATCAAATTGCTTTTTTTCTCAGTTGTGTGAAATTCTTTTGATGGTCATAGCTAGTTATGAAACCACAACAGAATCCTAATTCATGGCACATTTCACCACTTTACATTGAGATGATGATTCCAGAATGTTCTGTGCTGGTAAAAGATGAGCAAGCATTGAATGAGGCACCACCAGGGTGGCCTGAAGAATTAGTTTTTTTTTTTTTTTTTTTTTGAGAGTCTGGGAATTGTCCAGAAACTAAGATTTTCAAATGAGAATAGTGTTCAAGGAGGTCAGAAAAGTGAGAAAGTGAGGGTCTGAAGAACCAATTCTCTGAATTCTTCTGGAAAGAAAATTCCTGCATTGAGCTCTGTCTCTTAGTTCTTGAAGCCAAGGATGAAAGGAAAAAGTCTTTCCGTTTTCTGTCATGTCTCTTGTACGGTTCTCAGCAATATAAAAAAATATATCTTTTTAAAAGGAAAAGAGAGAGAGAGAATGCATACAAATGGGTGAGCCAGCGTCCCTTACTATTGCAAACAAACTCCAAATGCATGTGTGACTTTGTGCACCTACCTTTACATGGGTACTGGGGCATCATACTGGGACATGCGCATGGGCTTTGCAAGCAAGTACCTCAAACCATTGAGCCACCTTCTCATCTTCCCAGACCCCAACATATTTGAGCTTTTAATGGAAGTACAGAAGTTTGCTAGGAAAGGATTTCATGAGTTAAAAGGCCAAGGGAGACGTGTCTATTTGGGTCTGCCCTGGCAAATCATATTGACTATTATTCATGTCTCTAGGCTTTCGTTCCCACCTGTGAATATTTAGGTGCAGTATCCCGAGTCCACACGCATTTCTTTTAAACCCGTGAGGAAAGAATAAGTGCCAGGTGAGCTGGGAGAGTGGTCAAGTATCTCTTCTGCTGTTTACTCAGCCCTTAGGAGCATTGTAAGTGTAACTACGGCCTCAGCGGACACGTCGTCCACACGTTGTTGAAATGTCATTCCTGCATTTGGTCTAAGTGGAGTATTTTCAGAGTTGGTCCGCTAATTATCACGCACTCACTTGACCATCTGCTCCGTATCTGTGAGTGGTTTAATATCTGACAGAGGAGATGGTCTGCACACGGACCACAATCCCCTAGCAACACAAAGTAGAGGAAGTTGTCCAGTCTATGGAACATCAAGATTCTGTAGTAATCTAAAAATAAAGAAAAATGAAAATCCCCAAAGCTTAGGGTTGTTTATCAGAACAACTACTTTAGAAAGATAAAAGAAGGTGAAATGGAGAAAAAAAAAGAGTTCGGCTTTAAATCTAGCTGGAGGCTGTGAAAGACACTGTGTTATGTGCACTGAGCCTTTTCTGTGGCTTCATATCCTTGCTTTGACATTCAGTAGCTGCGTCCTCTATGTGATCAGCTCCCACGTCTAAAGCAAGAAGACGATGACAGTAAGAAAGCCTGAGCCAGGCATGGTGGTGCACACCTTGAATCCCAGCCCTCAGGAGGCAGAGGTAGGAGGATCGCCATGAGTTCGAGGCCACCCTGAGACTACAGAGTGAATTCCAGGTCAGCCAGGGTTAGAGAGAGACCCTACCTTAAAAACCAAAAAGGAAAGAAATAAAAGAAAGTCTGATCCAGGGCTGAAGAGATGGCTTAGTGGTTAAGCCAAAGGACCCAGGCTTGATTCCCCAGTACCCACGTGAGCCAGATGCACAAGGTGGCACCTGAGTCTGCAGTTCATTTGCAGTGGTTTGAGGCCCTGGTGTGCCCATTCTCTCTCTCTTAAATAAATAAAATATATATTTTATATGTATACATACACACACACACACACACACACACACACACACACACACACATATTAAAAGAACGCCTAACCGTTAGGAGCAGTTTAGGATCGGGCTCAAGCATCTGTAATATATTTACACTTGCCTGGTACATACAGTCTCACATGTTAACAGTGTCAGTCAGGATCATTCTCAAACTGAGAGGAGAGGATCCAGGGTTCGAGAGCTCGAAAGGAAACTATTGGGGGAAGCTTGTACCAACTATGCCAACATTTTTTCCACATGGACACAGCTCCTTAGATGTAGTTGTGCAAGTCTAAGGGAAGCGGGGTGTGTAAGACTTAGTAACTACCATCTGCTTATGGACGAAGAGCTACTGGCATGACTTCTAGTGATCCCTGACTCCTGTCCCACTCCTCTCCTCAGAGTGAGAGCTGGCCCGGTGCTCCTTCCCTTCCTCCATTACTCCATCTTGGTTCTTTCCTTCCTCATTAATTTTTTAAAATATATTTCATTTATTTATTTGAGAGAAAGAGGAGAAAGATAGATAGAAGATAGATAGATAGATAGATAGATAGATAGATAGATAGATAGATAGATGCACCAAGGGCCTCCAGCCACTGCAAACTAACTCCAGATGCTTGCGTCCCCTTGTGCATCTGGCTTACGTGCGTACTGGAAAGTCGAACCAGGATCCTTTGGCTTTGCACGCAAACTCCTTAACCGCTAAGCCATCTCTCCAGCCCCTCCTTTCTTATTTTGGTTTCCCTCTTCTCTTCCTACTTCTTCCTATTCTTTTCTCCTCTTCCTACGCTTCTCCCTCTCCTCTTGCTTTAGCTCCACAGCAAAGTGGAGCGTTAGGTAACAGGATATGTGACAACATATCCTCCCCACGCTTCTTTGCATGGTCTCCCCATTGTCTGTGTCCCCCAGCTTACCGAACAGCACTTGCAGCCAATGAACCCACGTTGACTCATCACGGTCACCCCACAGTTCACCAGTGACGTTAGGTCTCTGGGTGTCTTGCATTGCGTGTGTCCTCACAAATGCACAGTGGGAAGTGTCCCTGACTGTACCATTAAAGTGTGTCGTCTCTTCGAATCATCTCTATTTTCCATGTTCTATAGGTTGCCTTTATGCCCATCCGGCTACTGTTTTCATAGTGTTTGCAGACTTCCCAGCTATACAGTCCTTTGTCTCGTGGTCATGCAAAATAAGGCGCAGGGATGATGAGGATTGAGTCAAGCCAAGGAGATTTACTGAGGGGACAATTCAAAAGCTACGATAGAGCTAGCATAGTTAGGACTTCAACTAGCTCCCAGAGAAGAGATAGAAAGGAGAAAGGGAAGTTAGGTGGGTTTTTAAAACATTTTTAATTTGGGAGAGACAGAGAGTGAGAGAGAGACAGAGAAACAGAGAAAGAGAGAGAATGGGCGCACCAGCAGCCTCTCAGCCACTGTGAATGAACTCCAGACATGTGCGCCCCCTTGTGGGCAAGTGAGGCATTGCACCCTTGTGTCACTTTTTGCATCTGGCTAAATGTGGGAGACGTGGAGAATCGAACCGGATTCCTAGGCTTAGCAGGCAGGCGCCTTAACTGCTAAGCCATCTACAGCCCTGTTTTTTTTTTTTTTAAGAGTTAGAACTCAGGAAAGTAGGCAAGCTTAGCAGTGAGGATACATGGGATACACATCCATCCATTATCTCAGTAAGGAGATAACACCTCCTCTCACATACCTGACCTGTCTTTAGGTGAGGGGTGGTCTTTGAACACGGAATTGATGGGCTCTGTTGGAACAACTCTTAAGGGAGGGGATTGTAATCTTATATTTTGGGTAGCTTAGCATACTCTCCACTCAATGCCAGAGGACTTTGTTCCTCTGACCAAGAAGAAGTAGTATTTTATTTTATTTTCTTAACTGGCCTAACCAAAAGCCATGATTCTGTTCCCCACCTTCCTCTCATCCCCTGGCAGATCAGATGTGATGTTTCCCTTTGACGTGTTAGCAGGGGGACAGGAAGTGGTCCATAGTCCTTAGAGGACATCCAGTGTCTGCCTATCTACAAGAGTTGATCTTGTATTTTTCCACAGTGTCACATGGGATTCATAAAATATGGAGCCTTTTTTCCCCAATAGTCTTTGTTATTTTCATGATTTGATCATTGCTTCTTTTTTTTAAAATTTATTTTATTTATTTACTTGAGAGAGAGAAAGAAGGAGAGAGAGAGAGATTGAAAGAGAGAGAAGATGGGTGCACCAGGGCCTCCAGCCACTTCAAACGAACTCCAGATGCATGCACCCCCTTGTGCATCTGGCTTACGTGGGTCCTGGAGAATCGAACTGGGATCCTTTGGCTCTGCAGGCAAATGCCTTAACCGCTAAGGCATCTCGCCAGTCCCTCATTGCTTCTTAATAACTGAATAACATCACATTGTATGGAGAGAACGTGGTTTGTTTACCTACTAAAGGATGCCTTGTTGACTTTGAAATTTTGTGCATTTTTTAATAGAATTACTATAAGCATCTATGTGCAGGTTTTTGTACGGTCACAGATTTTCAGCTCCTTTGGGTCAGTAAGTACAAGTGCTGGATTGTGTAGTGAGATGACGTTTCATTCCTTGCTAACTCGTCCATCAAAGCTGATGTCCTGGGTAGAATAGGTGAGAACAGGAAGACAAGGTAAATGTCCTGGGCTTATGATTCTGTCAACATGTTCCAAGTTTATTTTGGCCTTTTAATTTTTATTTATTTATTAATTTAAGAGAAGGGGTGGGGCTGGAAAGATGGCTTAGTGGTTAAGGCACTTGCCTGCAAGGCCAAAGAATCTTGGTTTGATTCCCTAGGACCCACGTGTTTGCAGAGGCTAAAAGCCCTGGTGCACCCATTTTCTCTCTCCCTCTCTCTCTGTCTCCCTCCCTCCCTCTGCCTCTTTCCCTCTGTCAAATAAATAAATAAAAATAAAATATTAAAAAATTGCTATCCTTACAGCATTGAGGCACTTTAAAAAAGAGAGAGAGGGGAAGATAGAGAAGATGGATGCACCAGGCTTCTAGCCACTGCAAGTAAACTCCAGACGTGTGTGCCACCTTGTGCATCTGGCTTTCATGGGTACTGGGAAGTCGAACCTGAGTCCTTTGGCTTTGTGGGCACCCACACAAGTCAGATACACAAGGTGGCACATGCACCTGGATTTTTTGTTTGTTTGTTTGTTTTTATTTTCAGTGGCTGGAGGCCCTGGCATACCCATTCTCATTCTCTCTCTCTCTCTCTCTCTCTCTCTCTCTCTCTGCCTCTTTCTCTCTCAAATAAAAAAATTTTTTTAATGAAAAATACCCATCATATTAGACTTTGAATGTAAGTGGAAAACTTGATGAAAGTGAAACTTGGGCAAAGTGAGTGTCTCTAGACACTACACCATAAAGCAATATCCACTTACATTAATCAACACTGAGGCTATAATTCGGTGTCTGACAAATTATTCTATCCCGTGTTTGCATACGCATGTACAAAAAGTCCCCCATGGTAATCTATACCAATTGTTTTGAAGTAGCGGAGCTACTTCAAGGCGACAATATAGGAGGCAGATGTGGTGGCACGTACCTGTGATCCCAGAACTTGGGAGGTAGAGGGAGGAAGGCTGGGAATTGAAGTCTATCCTCAGCTACAAGGTGAGTTTGAGTTTACCCTGGGCTGCACGAGACCCTTTCTGAAAGAAAGGAAGAAAGAAAAGAGGAAAAAGAGAAACCAAGACATAGGGATGGAGAAAGAAAGGAAGTAAGACACACACACCCACAACAAATAAATATAATTTTAAAGAAGACAGTGAGATAGAGAAGAGAAAGGAAAGGAAAGAAAAAAAAAAATGAGATTACAGTATGACTCTAAAACCCAGTGGGCATTGAAATATACAAAAGGCTCCAAGTGTGTGTTTCAGGGTGATATTAGCAGCACAGTAAATCAAACTGAATACTTAGCAGCTAATTACAAACAAATAAAAAGAACGCATAACTACGGATGATGCTGTGAAGAGACGAAAGAAGCCTCACTACTGTGGGGACTGTAAACTGGTACAAGTTCCCAAAAGCAGCAGCATCTGTGCATTGCACACAGGAACATACTCTGACCTCGACATTTCACTCACGCTGTAGAACTGTTGACATACCTGCATAGGGGTTACCCAAACACACATACAAAATATCCATCAATGTTCTGCTCTAAGGATTATACGTAAGCCATGCCTGTCGACAGCAAATGGATAAATAATACAAGCTACACTACATTCGCAAGCAATGTACGTGGCAATAAAGAAAATTAATACACTACCACATCATAATACAAATAATTTCCACATATTGCTCATTGAAACAGATCAGACATAAAAAAGAATCCATTGCTGTACAAAAGCTTTGTAATTTCATGAGGTCCCAGTGGTTGATTAGTGGTTTTATTCGCTGAGCAATTGGGGTTATATTCAGAAAGTCCTTGCCTATGCTAATATGTTGAAGGGTTTTCCCTACCTTTTCCTCTAGCAGTTTCAGAGTTTCAGGTCTGATATTAAGGTCCCTGATCCATTTGGACTTGACTTTTGTGCATGGAGAGAGACAAGGATCTATGTTTATCCTTTTACATACAGATATCCAGTTTTCCCAGCACCACTTGTTAAAGAGGCTATCTTTTCTCCAATGACTATTTTTGGCATTTTTGTCAAAAATCAGGTGGCTGTAGCTGCCTGGATTAATATTTGGGTCTTCTATTCTGTTCCATTGATCTACCTGTCTGTCCTTGTGCCAGTACCATGCTGTTTTTGTTACTATGGCTTTGTAATATAACTTAAAATTGGGTATGGTGATACCACCAGCCTGATTTTTGTTGCGCAAAATTGTTTTGGCTATTCGAGGTTTTTTTGTGTTTCCAGATGAAGTTTAGGATTGTTTTTTCTATTTCTGTGAAGAATGCTATTGGGATTTTAATGGGGATCGCATTAAATGTGTAGATTGCTTTGGTAAGATTGACATGTTCACAATATTGATTCTTCCAATCCAGGAGCATGGGATGTCTTTCCATTTCCTTGTGTCTTCTGCAATTTGTCGCTCAAATTTTTTAAAGTTCTCATTGTAGAGATCCTTCACTTCCTTGGTTAAGTTTATTCCAAGGTTTTTTTTTTTTTTTTTTTTTTTTTTGAGGCAATTGTGAATGGGAGAGATTCCCTGATTTCATCCTCTGCACGTTTGTTGCTAATGTATAGAAAAGCTACTGATTTCTGAGAGAGACGGAGGGGATATGATGGAGATTGGAGTTCTAAAGTGGAATGGGGGGAGGGGAGGGAAATATCATATGTTTTTTGTATGTAAGTATAGAAGGTGTCAATTAAAAAAAAATAATAATTAAAAAAAAAGAATCCATGCTGCAGGATGCTTGCTGTGTACATGTGGAAAACAGGCCAAGCTAGCCTGTGTCAATCAGGCATCCAGATGGGGAACCTTCCTGGGAGGGGGCTGAAGGGAGCCTTCAGAGAGCATGGTACTTTATCTCTCTTCATTTGGATTGTGATTACATGGGTTCCCCATGTTCCGCGAATTTACAGATTCATTCATTCAAGGCTGGTTCACATTTCTGAATGCACGTTATCTTTCACTGAAAGGTTTGCTTTAAAATCCCTTCAGCCATCTGTCTGTGTGTTATTTGAAAGACATGTTACATTTCACGTGGGAGATTAACAGACCACACTGAGAACTATTTGCCAGAACACAGAATTCTGACATACTGTCTTCTGTGGGAATTATTAGCTCGCACAGAAATAAAACTGGATGGACTATTTACTTAATTACTCAAGTCTAAATATTTTCCATTATCTGTCTATTTTTTCCCCGGCATTGTGCTAGAAGCAGGGTATATGACAATGAACAAGACAGCTCCTGAGGAATGAAGGGAATTTGAACTTGAGAGCTGAAGTGTTTGGGTTTTGTAAGCTGTTAAAACACATGAGCATTAAACTCGGTGAATGAAAACAACACAGGCTTATGATCACGTGGTTTAGGAGATTAGGGTTTATGTGAAGTGTCACAGGGCTCTAGAGGAGGATGGTTTCCCTCACTTCCCCGGCATCCGGAGGCCACCTGCGTCTCCCTAGTTCACGGCCTCCTTCCGGCTGCAAAGTCAGCCATGGCATAGCTCTTGCCCATGGCCGCTGGCTCACCAGTTCTCTTCCACCAACTCTAAATCTCTTTCAAGCAGAAGGAACTCTGTGATTACGTTGGATTCAACAATTTAATCCAGACCAATCCTTTCTAAGCACCTTAGCTCAAATATTGGTACCAGGTCCTTACTCTGTAAGGTAATGTATTTCAGCATTGTATAAACTGAGAATTTGGGGAAAGGCGTTATGTCAACCCTATGATATTAAGAAATAGTTTCTTTAGAAAGGTATCATTTTCATTCACTTTTTTTTTCCCAAGGCAGAGTCTCACTCTAGCCCAGGCTGGCCTCCAACTCACTCTGTAGTTCCAGGCTAGCCTTGAACTCAGGAATTCTCTTCCCTCAGCCTCCTGAGTGTTGGGACTAAAAGTGGGATCCACCATACCTGGTACACAAAGCAGTTTCTGATTAAAAAGTCTGTGTCCCGCAACAAGGAAGCTCAAGAAATACCGGACAAAAAGCTCCGTGATTTCTTTTAAAACCGCTGCCTGCTTCTCAGGTTTTCCTGGAGTGATTGGAGGTGAGACAGTCATACGGAGTTGAGCTCTCTCTGGCCACATGGATTCTGGCCGGTCCTAAGTTGTTTGGATCATCTGAAGCTGCCGATGTATTTGTATCTGGTTGCATGTGTGTGTGGAGGACGTGTGATTGGGTATGTGTATGCACAGTGTGTGCAGGTGTGTGTACCCACTGTCAGAGCCCATGTAGAACATTGGGTGGCCTCCTCTATTGCTCACTCACTTGCTTCCTCGAAGTGGAGTCTCTCACTGAACTTGAAGCTGCTGTTTATATTTTGAGGGGCATGGGTTTTGAGGCTGACCTGGAATTCACTGTATAGTCTCAGGGTGGCCTCGAACTCACGACAATCCTCCTACCTCTGCCTCCCAAGTGCTGGGATTAAAGGCGTGCACCACCACGCCTGGCTGAAGCTGTTGTGTTTTTGGAAAGACTGGTTGACCAGCAAGCCCCAGGAATGCTCCTGTCCCTGATCCCGACAGGACCGGGGAGCCACAGCCATGTGGCAATGCCCAGTTTTTTATGCGGGTGTTGGAGATTGAACTCAGGCCCTTTCCGACCCTCATGCTTGCGTGGCAAGTGCCACCAGCGAGCCGTCGTCCCAGCCCCAGCAGAGCTGCAAACATATGACCTCTTCTACTGCTAACATACTTACTTATAGTTCTAACTCTTTATTCATTTTTAAAATATTTATTTATTTATTAGAGAGAGAGAGAGAGAGAGAGAGAGAGAATAGGTGGGTCAGGGCCTCTCGCCACTGCAAACTAACTCCAGATACATGTGCCACCTTGTGCATCTGGCTTCCGTGGGTTCTGGGGAATCAAACCCAGGTCATTAGGCCTCACAGGCAAGTGCCCTAACCGCTGAGCCATTTCTCCAGCCGTTTGTCTTAAGTCTTTACATAGAACAAGGCGGCTTTTTAAAAGTTTCCTCATTGTAGCTACCTTCAAGTTGCTGAGAAAACCAACTAAAAGTGAGTGAGGGGAGGAAAGGGTTTACTTTGGCTTACAGTCCTGAGGGGAAGCTTCATGGTGGCAGGGAATAGCATGGCACGGGCAGAGGCTGGGCATCACTTTTTCTGCCACAGCAGGTAGAAAATAGCAGAAGAGATTCAGCGAAGCTCTGGCAAGTTGGGGGCTAGGCTAGAACACCCCAAAGGCCATCTCCCCATCAACACACCTTGTCCAGCAAGGCTCCACCTCCCAAATTGCTATCAGCTAGGGACCAAGCATTCAAAACACATGAGTTGATGGAGGGGGTGGCCTGAAGGGATGGCTCAGTGGGTACAGGATCATGCAAGCACAATGACCTGAGTTTGGATCTCCAGCACCCATGTAAGAGCTGGACACAGGGGTGCAATTTGCAACCTCAGCTCTGGAAGGTGGAGGCCGGAGGATCCCTGGGACTTCCTGCCTCGCTAATTTAGCAGCATCCTTTATGCTTCTTTGCAAATTTTCTTTTCAGGTGGAAACAGTTTTTCTAGAGATATAATGAGTAACTATTATTGTAAAAAAAGTTCTCATGGCCACAGCATTATGGTGACATTGCAGCAGGGTTTGGGGTACAGGGAGGGATTAAATTGCATGAACGTGTAGGAGATCACAGGGCTTGGGCCCCAAATTTTGGTTCCTTCATTTGAGTTAGCAAAGACTTGAAAATGTGGACTCAGAAAGGGGTAAATTTTGAATTGTAAGATTTCTTTGGGGAGAGTTAGGATCCAGAGGGAAGGCTAACAGGAAGACGGGGAATGGAGAGTTGAGGTGGAGAAAAGTCCCCTCACACAGGAAAATGTGTGGAGAAGAAGCCCTTGGGCTCACACACTCGGCAAGCAAAGCATGAGGGGCACTTAGTATTTCTAATCAAGGGAGACTTGGGAAATGAGTAGCCAATGTGAAGCCTGCTCACATTGTCGGGAGCATTCTCATAGCCAAATAAATTCTGTTTCTTCCCTGCCCTAGCTCAAT
The DNA here is from genome assembly GCA_036365145.1 of Orientallactaga sibirica. Lineage (NCBI taxonomy): Eukaryota > Metazoa > Chordata > Mammalia > Rodentia > Dipodidae > Orientallactaga > Orientallactaga sibirica. The sequence continues at coordinate 5,736,833 of JAEOAD010001989.1, forward strand.
ATGACATTTCCTTCCATCTCAAGGTTTGTCTAGTTGAGTTGCCTTGATGTCAACAAATCTTGATGGCCAGAGATTGAGATAGATCAATGTCAGAAGTTTTGACTTGGTAGAGTGTTAGTTTTTTGGTGTCCTAGTTAGAAAACACACATATATCTTCAGTGTGGCAAACTGTCCATTATTACTTACAAATAGACATAGTTACACTCATTCTGGAGCCAAGGAGATTTTCCTTGCATCCCCCTCCATCCTCCCGAGCTTCTCTCCTTGCTGAAACCCAGCCGGGTTGCATGTAACTCCTCAGTGAAGACTGCTTACATATCCCACACACACCTAGATCTCAGCTCACCCAGGTCAGACTCTTCCCCCATCAAGCCTGGCATTCACAGAGGTGGAAAATGACAGATTATGTGTCAAAGGCTAGACATTGAGGGTTGATAATGTCCTCTGACCTCCACATGCATGCTGTGGCATGTTTGTGCCTACATGAATACACACACAGGAATTTTAGAAAATGGTAAGGCAAACAGGGATATTCAGTCAGCAAGGATACCAGAAAGTAAACTGCAACTTCACTACAAGGCTCAATTCCTGTCCACCTCCTTGTGAGTCAATATTATAATAGAACTTATATCAATTATGCCGTTGGTATTTTATAGTTTTATAGTATGTTTGCCCTACAAATTGTTTCATTTTCTTTTCTTTCTTACTTTTATATGCTTATAAGAAATCATAGGTTAACGTATAATTCAGTGACTTTTACCCATAAGTATTATTATTTTTTAAATATTTAATTATTTACTTATTTGACAGAGAAAGAGGGAGAGAGCAAGAGAGAGAGAGAGAGAGAGAGAGAGAGAGAGAGGCATGCCAGGGCCTCCAGCCCCTGCAAATGAAAACCAGATGCATGCGCCCCTTGTGCATCCTGGGGATTGAACCTGGGTCCTTTGGCTTTGCAGGCAAAAGCCTTAACTGCTAAGCCATCCCTCCAGCCCCCAGTATTTTATTTTTTTGTTTCATTGATACTGGTAACCTAGCTCAGCCATTTTCCATAAAATGTGTGGATTTAAGGAGGTTTGTCTAGTTTTTCATCTATTGATTATTTCCATTTTTGTCTATTTCAAATCATGCCTCTATTGACATTTTAAAAAATATTTTATTTGGGCTGGAGAGATGGCTTAGTGGTTAAGGTGTGTGCCTGCAAAGCCAAAGGACCCAGGTTTGATTCCCCAAGACCCACATAAGCCAGATGCACAAAGGGGTGCATGTGTATGGAGTTTGTTTGCAGTGGCTGAAGGTCCTGATGTGCTCATTGTCTCTTTCTCTCTCAAATAAATTAAATTAAATTAAAATATATTTATTTAGTTGTTATTTATTTACTTAATATTTATTTATTTGAGAGAGAGAGAGGCACAGATAGAAAGAGAGAGAATGAGCCGGGCATGATGGTGCATGCCTTTAATCCCAGCACTTGGGAGGCAGAGGTAGGAGGATTGCCCTAAGTTCAAGGCCACCCTGAGACTGCATAGTTAATTCCAGGTCAGCCTAGGCCAGAGTGAGACCCTACCTTGAAAAACCAAAAAAAAAAAAAAAAAGAAAGAAAGAAAGAAAGAAAGAAAGAAAGAAAGAAAGAAAGAAAGAGAAAAGAAGAGAGAGAATGCACACCAGGGTCTCTAGCTACTGCAAACAAACTCCAGACACATGTGCCACCTTGTCTATCTGGCCTACATGGGTACTGGGGAATTGAACCTGGGTCTTTAGGCTTCACAGGCAAACACCTTAACAGCTAACCCTTCTCTCCAGCCCTCTATTGAAATTTTGACACTGAAATCACTTTCCAGACCTAGCCATTTCAGGAAACAGAAGCAGGGGATTGCCACAAGTTCAAGGGCAGCTGATCTATATAGTTACATGCCAACCAGGAATATGTAGTGAGACCTTATCTCAAAACAGAACCAAACAAAACAAAACAAAAACAAGCAATGTGTGATAAATAAGAATAATTTAAATGAAAATGAATATGTAAATGTATCTTTTAAACAGCATTTATTAACATGTATTTTAATAATTTTTTTCTGTGCACTTTTTATGAGAGACAGCTAAAACACAAGGAGACAGAAAAACTGGAAGATGATGCTTTTTATGGTGAGGTAGTTTTCTGCCACACTTGGTGTCCTGGTTTGACCCTTTTCCCAGGTGGTCTGAAAAGGTGCCAACTTCCAGTGGAGCTCAGAGCAAGAGAAGCTTCCTCCCAGGCAGCCTGCCCTACAAAGGGCTTCACAACCAGGTCTTTAGGACCCAGCAGACACAATGATGCTGGAAGTCATGCAAATCAGTCAAGCAGCACAGTATGCTTGGGGTTTGCAGAAAGCCCGTCTCTTTGTGGGAAGGATCTGCACTCTGGAAAGAGCTTTGTCTCTCCACCAGGCTCAAGTGTTAACAGAATTGTATCCTAATCTCAAATGTTGAAACCTTAAATGATCAAAGATGCCCAGGACCCTAAACTCCCTAATCTATAAATTCCTAAATTTTAAAATTCTAAAAGCTCAAAATCTTGAAAATGTAATTCTGGAACAAAAGTAATTTTTAAACAATTTTTGAAAGGCATTTATCTACAGTTTCAACCAGGATTTTTTTTGAGAAACATGTATGACACGGCAGACCACATCACACACCACTCTCCACAATGAAACAGGCAAGAATGTCATGCGTGGCTTTGTAAGGAAAAACACCCTGGCACACTAATACAGTGATGAGAGAGCAGTGCCACCACTTAAAAGTCTTCTCATCCCACCCTGCACATAGTTATTTCCTAACCAATGAGCTCTTCTTTAGGTAAATGCAGTTTTAATTCATTAAGAGCTCCTAGGATTTCATTGGTTGAAAGAATGTTAAGTCAGACAAATGATGCATTTTTAAACTGATGTTTTCCTCTTTGCTGTATTGTGTAGACATTCCCTACCGTAAAAGTACTGTGTATTTTCTTTTTTAAAATTTTTGTTTATTTGCAAAAAGATAGGAGGAGAGAGAGCACATGGATATGTGCCAAGGCCTCTTTCCATTGGAAATAAATACCAGATGCATGTGCCACTGTGTGCATCTGGCTTTATGTGGACCCTGGGGAGTTGTTTCCGGGATGATAGACTTTGATAGCAAGCACCTTTAACCACTGAGATATCTCCCCAGCCCTTAGTGTATATTGCATTGTGGTTCGGAGGATTGCAGATGTAAGTATTTTAATCTTTCAGAATTCAGTTTTAATGTGGTGGCACACACCTTTAATCCCTGCACTCAGAAGACAAAGGTAGGAGGATTGCTGTGAGCTTGAAGCCAGCCTGAGACTACAGTGTGAGTTCCAGGTCAGTCTGGGATAGAGTGAGACTCTACGTTGAAGAAAAAACAAAAACAAAACACAACAAAAAACCCACCAAAGCCAAACAAACAAACAACAAGAAAACCAAAATCAGAAATTGTAATTTTAGGAATTTTGAACTTCAGGCTTTCTCTTTGGGGATTTCAACCCTCAGAAATGTGACATTTGAAATGAAATCTTTTTTTTTTTTAAGTGATTTTTTTTTCTTTTTAAATTTTATTTATTTATTTACTTGAGAAAGCGAGAGAGAAGAGGCAGACAGAGAGAGAGAGAGGCAGAGAGAGAGAGAGAGAGAGAGAGAGAATGGGTGCGCCAGGGCCTCCAGCCCCTGCAAACGAACTCCAGATGCATGTGCCCCCTTTGTGCATCTGGCTTACGTGGGTCCTGGAGAGTTGAACCGGTATCCTGTGGCTTTGTAGGCAAACGCCTTAACCGCTAAGCCATCTCTCCAGCCCTTGAAATGAAATCTTTTTTGAAGTTACACTTGACATCAAGTGACTCAAAGGACCCTCATGAGCTAGGTACTAGAGCTTGATTTACTACCAATTCAGATAGACTTATTTCCTCATGCAAAAAAAGGGGTTTTCCAAACTCTTTTGAGGAAGATCCTCATAAGCAATATTATCCTCTGCATAACTTCTGCACATAAGCACATACTGTGGCAGGTAAACATGCCTTCACTGTGTTTCCTGCACTGTGAAACTGACGGGAAATTGAGGCACGCACTGCATTTTCTGAAGGACAGAGGCTACTCCCTGGAGCCCAGAGGTATCTGAACACAGGACGAAACCACGGCATTTCAGTCTTCCTTTCCCATCTGCCTTCTTTACTTTGGGTCACCTGCTTATCCCTATGGGTCAGCGTGTTGATCACTTGGGGAGTGCCTGTTTAACCTTGGATTCCAGGAAGAGCAATGTCTTGGGAAGCGATCACCCACTCCTCACATGAGGGCGGTCATCCATGGGGCAAGGCTGCAGCCTGGAGGAGAGGAGATCATCTCCCGTGACCCTCCTTGCCCTCCTGGTCCTTTGGATCAACAAGACCTTGGTCCACCTTGGAGAACTAGCATTGAGACAGCGATGACCAACCACACTGTTGCAATCAGGTTTGCATTGCTGGCAGAAAACACCCGACCAAGAGCAGCTTGGGGAGGGGGCTTATAGACTCGAGAGGAAGCTCCATGATGCCAGGGAAAATGATGGCATGAACAGAGGATGGACGACATCACCTCCTGGGCAACATCAGGTGCACAATAGCAACAAGAAAGTGTGCCCAACACTGGCAAGAGGAAGCTGGCTATAACACCCATAAGCCTGCCCCCTACAATACACTGCGACCAGGAGGCGTGAATTCCCAAACTGCCATCAGCTGGGAACCTAGCATTCAGAAGACCTAAGTTTATGGGGGACACCGGAATCAAACCCCCACACGCACCTAGACAAGGGCAGGCAGAGACTGTCACAAGGGGCATCTATCTGTTCACTTCTCAAGGTGGCTGCATTGAACAAATCTCTCTGCTTCTCATAGTCTTGTCTTTAGTGAGTTGATTAGAAAAGTGGCCAAGCCGAGTCTGTTGGAACTACTGGAACCTGGGCTTTTGCCCTAAAAAGCTCCACTTACAAAATTCTTTATTTTATTTTTAATTTCCAAATGTTGGTTGCAATATATGTATCTCAAAACCCACTTGGTGGTGGAGAGATGGCTTAATGATTAACGCACTTGCCTGAAAAGGCTTACAACCCAAGTTCAGTTCCCCAGGACCCACGTAAAGCCAGAAACACAAAGTGGCACATGCATCTGGAGTTCGTCTGCAGTGGCTGGAGGTGTGGGCATGCCCATTCTCTCTGTCTCTCTTCCCTCTATCTCTTTCTGCTTGCAAATGAATGAAATTTAAGATAGGAAAATCCACCTGGGGGTTCGCTCAGTGGGTAGGAGCACGTGGCGCAGGAGAATGTGAAGGTTGGAGACAGGGAATCACAGGACTCCCCGGTCAGTCTGTCAAGCTTCACTGAGAGACTCTGTCTTGGGGAAAGAAGGCCCCAAAACTCTAGAAAATGCCTCATATCCTCCTGTGCTCTCTGAAGCTTATGCATGGGGTTCATGCCCCAGCACACACATGTGCATGCGCACACACACACGCACCCCGAAAACATAGAGCTGTACAAAGCTAACTGGCCCCACTTGCGTCTCCCAGAGTCACGTTCAGTCTGTGCCTGTAAATCCCAAGGGAGTTCCCTAGGACCAAATAATGAGGAAAGAAAGTTTGAGCTGGGAGCAGTCCTTCAGAATGCAATGACCATGAGCCAGCGTATCAATACATTTCTACTCTGTAAGGGTTTTATAGTTCTGTCCACCCTGCTCTCAGCCCCCATTTACTCTTACACGGTGGACGAGCCGAGCTGTCCCGTGATGGACACTACCACTTGCTGTCCTTTTTTTTTTCTTTTTTGGTTTTTTGAGGTAGGGTCTCACTCTAGCCAGGCTGACCTGGAACTCACCATGTATTCTCAGGGTGGCCTTGAACTCACAGCGATCCTCCTAGCTCTGCCTCCCAAGTGCTGGGATTAAAGGTGTGTGCCACCACACCCTGCTCACTTGCTGTCCTTTTAAGTGTCACTTTGCTTTACTAGAAGGCACAAACTGGAAAATTAACTCTCGTTTTCAAATGAATTATCTAGCTTTCAGGATGCCAATTTATGGTCTTTTTACAATTAGCATAACCCTGGCAATTCTCTTGGTATCAACATCCTTTATAAAGTCTTATGATTGCTTGATTGATTGATTGGAGAGAAAGAGGCAGAGAGAGAGAGAGAGAGACAGAGAATAGGCACTCCTAGGGCCTCCAGCCACTGCCAATGAACTCCAGATTCATTCACCACTTTATGCATCTAGCTTTATGTGGGAACAGGGGAATTGAACGGGGGTCCTTAGGCTTTGCAGGTAAGCGCCTTAACTGCTGAGCCATCTCTCCAGCCCAGTATCAACAATTTTTTAAGCAGAGAAAGACACCTCAATGTAAGTGTCTTTTTCAATACAATCCAGGTCATTTATGCCCAAACTCTGCTCTCAGGACTTGGAATTTATCTTTTTTCAACACAGGAATGAGGGAAGGTGAAGAAAATACTAAGCTGACTCCTATCTGACTCCTATCATTGTCACTTTTGATTGGCAAAGTGTCCTTGGGAGCCAAGTGTGTCATTTCTGTGTGGATTCACATGCATCCTGGGATTAAAAACACGTTAAATTATTACTTAAATGAATATGATGAAAAATTCAGGCCCCCGTACAAGAGGTGAACTCATTTATAAATTGTAGACCTAAGAACTTTACATACTTCTCTTTATTTTCATTTTTTAAATTTTTTATTTATTTATTTGCAAGGAGAGAGAGAGAGAATATGGGTATGCTAGGGCCTCCTGCCAACAAATTCCAGATGCTTGTGACACTTTGTGCCTCTGGCTTTATGTGGGTACTGGAGAACTGAACCCACGCCATCCAGTTTTCCAGACAAGCGCCTTAGTTGCTCAGCCATCTCTCCAGCCCCACTTCTCTTTTTAAAAATCTTTTAATGTTTTATTTAGTTGAGAGAAAGACAAAAAGAAAGGAAACGGAAATGGTGGGCTGCTGTAAATGAACTCTAGATGCATGCACCACTTTGTCCCTGGCTTGCCATGTGTACTATGGAATCGAACCCTGGTTGACAGGATTTGTAAACAAGCATGTCTTAAGAGCTGAACCATCCCCCCAACCCCTATCTCTGCCTTAATGAATAGGACCTTGACAATCTCATGAATATCTTTCTACCAGAAACAATGATGAGAACTTTGGCGGCTCATAAAGTTTCATCTGTGTGAAGCAAAAGAATAGTCAGTCTTGGCTGGGGAAATGGCTTAGTGGTTAAGGTGTTTGTCTGTAAAGCCAAAGGATCCCAGTTCAATTCTCCAGGACCCATGTAAGCCAGATGCACTAGGGGCACATGCATCTAGAATTTGTTTGCAGTGGCTGGAGGCCCTGACACGCCCATTCTCTCTCTGTCTGCCTTTCTTCTATCTCTCTCTCTCTCTCTGCTTGCAAATAAATAAATAAAAATTGTTAAGTTAAAAAAAGAATAGTCTTAATTTTAATTACTTTATACAAATGGGTTTGCTGGTTTTTTTTAATTTGAGAGAGACAGAGAGAGAGAGAGAGAGAGAGAGAGAGAGAGAGAAAGAGACAGAGTTTGGGCGCACCAGCAGCCTCTCAGCCTCTGTGAACGAACTCCAGACACGTGCACCCCCTTGTGCACATGTGCGACATTGCACACTTGCATCACTTTTGCGTCTGGCTAAACGCGGGACCTGGGGATTTGAACGGGCGTTCTTAGGCTTCACAGGCAGGTGCCTTAACCACTCAGCCATCACTCCTGCTCAGGTTTGTTATTTTTGATGTTTTCTTTTGTTCTTGAATTTTTTTCTATCATTGTAGTTCTCTGACACGAAAACACAGGCAGTAACATTTGGACTAAACCACTGTAGTCATTCAAAAACGCATGTTTCCCACGTGTCCGAAACAAACGAATTTATCTTGGACAGCAAGGTATTAATAAGAATCATGGTGACAGGGATGGGTCCCAAGCACTCAACTCTGAGCTCAGAGCGCCAGCTCAGTCAGTCCTCAACCACTTCATCTCACGAAGGTGGTACCACCATGCTTCTACCGTTGCTTCGATGGACTGAGAAGCTAAGCCTGAGACAGTTAGTCTGTCCCTCACAGAACATTTGGAGTGAGAGGAAGCCACAAATTCACGAGTACAGGCTTATCTGTAATCAGAGACAGACAGAGTTGTACACAAATGAAAATTAGCCAGAAGCTCTTGGCTTGGTGTGTTTGGGTCTCCCTGTTTTTATTATCTCTGGTCTGCTCTAATAGAAATGGCATTAACAGGATATCTTATATGTAATTTTTATTCTCAAAGTTTTGTATGGCTAATGGGAACCACTCAATATTTGGTCTTCTTTTATCTTTTATCTATTTGATCCTGAAGTCCAAGACCAAGGTGCAGGTCTATGTATGATAAAGGTCTGGATTTCCTAGACGGCCCCTGATGGGCGGTAGGAGGAGGGAAAAAAATGAAAATGGGTGATGGTAGAGTGCTTATCCGGCATGTGTAAGGCCCCGAGTGCAATCCTCAGCACTACCAAAAAAATCAACGCTCATTGCACTGAGGATGGTAGCATGTTCTTATAATTTTAGCAGTTGGAAGTGGAGGCAGGAGGATTGAGAGTTCAAGAATAGTCTGTTATGTAGCAAATTTTGAGGCTAGCATGGGCTACATGAGAACCTGTCTCAAAGAAAAGAAACAAAAACAGGGTTTAAATTCTGTTTCCATTATTTTTGTTTAAAGATTTTTATTTTTATTTATTTATTAGAGACAGAGAGAGGGAGAGAGAGAGATAGAGTGAGTATGGGCACGCCAGGGCCTCCAGCTACTGCAAACGAACTCGAGACGCATGTGCCACCATGTGCATCTGGCTTACATGGGACCTGGAGAATTGAACCTGGGTCCTTAGGCTTCACAGGCATGTGCCTTAACCGCTAAGCCATCTCTCCAGCCCCTCCATTATTTATTTATTTATCATTCATTCATTAGTTTTAGGGATGGCATTAGGGACCTAACAAATGCTCAGTAAGCACTCTCCCATCAAGCTGCAACCCCAACCCACTGGGCTTCTTTGAAAAGAGCATAAATCCCTTTCATGAGAGCCCCTCTCCACTCTTATGGTCCAAAGGCTTTGTAAAGGCCATGCCTCTTAATTCCTTCTCCTTGCATCTTAGTGTTTCAGTGCATGAATTGTTTTAGAAGTCATAAACATTCAGACCCCAACACAGGACATGCAAAAGAAATTCAGCCAAATGCTTTTATTCGATTTAGTAGCTTTTTGTTTATTTATTTTTAAAAGTTTTTATTTTTATTTATTTACTTATTTATTAGAGACAGAGGAAGGGGGGGAGAGAGCGAGAGAGAATGGGCGCGCCAGGGCCTCTAGCCACTGCAAACAAACTCCAGATGTATGCGCCAACCTGTGCATCTGGCTTATGTGGGCCCTGGGGAATCGAGCCTCAAGCCTGGGTCCTTAGGCTTCACAGGCAAGTGCGTCTCTCCAACCCCTTTCTTTATTTTTATCATGAAGGATGGGCTTTTTCAAAGGAGAATTGTTGTCTGTTGATTGAAAGAACAAATGCGAGTAAGCTTTAAAGTGGAAATCACACACTGAGGCGAATCAGTCTTGGGGAAGGAGTCACAAAGGTTACAGCTGATGCTGACTGGAGGGCATGGCTTCATGCAGCTGTTCTCAGGGTGTGGGACCAGAAATAACCTGTAGCAACAGCTTCCCTGGGGCACTTGGTGGGCTGGCCCTATGATTTGCTGATCCTTTCTGGGCGGGGGTGGGAGGGTTGGGCCCAGCATCTATTTTACCTGGCCCTTCAGGAGATTCTGATGGGTGCCATTTAAATACTTTAAATACATTTAAATGCCACCAGTCCCAAGCCAAGAGCTCTGTGCATTTGCATCACAAAGCCTCCAGGTAAAGCATTTTTAGCATTTAAGATTTGTCAGAAAGAACACATTTTATGACACTTTTGAAGATACCCCTTGGTTGTATTCTAGCAAAGGGGTTGCATTTGAGCAACCTGATATTAACTCAATCCTTATTCCTTATTGTTGTAATGATGGGTTTTTGTTTCTTTTCCTCTGAACTATTTTGGAAAATGTTTCTATCTTTCACCCCCCGCCCCTTTATTTTTTTCTTTCTGAGATAGGGTCTCATTCTAGCCCAGGCTGATCTGGAATTTACTCTGTATTCTCAGGGTGTCCTCAAACTCATGATGATCCTCCCACCTCTGCCTCCCTAGTGCTGGGATTAAAGGCATGTGCCACCACGCCCAGCTTCATCCTTTTAAAAAATTTTTATTTTCTATGTTTTATTTATTTGACAGAGTCAGAGAGATAGAGAGAGAGAATGGGCACACCAGGGCCTCCAGGCACTGCAAACCAACTCCAGGTGCATGTGCCCCCTTGTGCATCTGGCTAATGTGGGTCCTGGGGAATCGAACCTGGGTCCTTTGGCTTTGCAGGCAAACGCCTTAATCACTAAGCCATCCCTCCAGCCCTTTTAAAATATTTTTTAATTTTAATTTTTTAAGTTTTATTTATTTGAGAGCATCAGAGAGGGAGAGAGAGAGAGAGAGTCTTTCACCCTGTGTCTGTCCTGTCAGTTACAGCTGGGAGGCTGACGGAGAACGTCAGGTAGAGAGATGACATGTGTGAAAGTGAGGATCCTCCTGCAGAGCTGGGCCAAGGCTGGTAGTGGCCCGCACAGGGGTCTGTGTATGGAAGGCTCTGCGGACACCTGAAAGAATTGCCTGCCTAGATCCTGATATATTTTTCCTTCCTCCCTCCCTCTTGTATCTTGGGGACCACAGAGGTGCCATAAGTTTTCCTTGGCTTCTTCCCAGCTCTAGAAGTTGTGCTCCCACTTTGTGGAGCTAGAAGCCCTCCAAATGGTAGCTGAAGCCGAAAGCCGTCAACGGCAGCTGTACGGAATACACAGGCCATCGGACAGGGAGAGGGTTGTGATTCCCTCTGGGGATCTGCAAGCAGCTAAATTCATTTCCATGGTCGAGTTCCCTGTGCATTGGTGGAGTCTGCGGCTGGGGGTACTGCAGGCCTCCCATGTGGTTGTTCTAAGCTCCTCCAAATGTTGGATCCGTTTTGGTTATTTATTTATTTATTTATCTTTCTGATTTCTCTGTCCCGGAGATGTCAACTGCTCTCCCTTTCCAAGATCGTTAGTCAATCCAACGCCATTTTTAAAAGAATATTATTTTAAATATTTTATTTATTTACTTATTTATTTGACAGAGAAAGAGAGAGAGAGAATGGGTGTGCCAGGGCCTCTAGATACTGCAAACGAACTCCAGACACATGTGCCCCCTTGTGCAGCTGGCTTATGTGCGTCCTGGGGATTCGAACCTGTTTCTTTTGGCTTTGCAGGCCAAACCGCTTAGCCTTAACTGCTAAGCCATTCCTTCAGCCCGCCATTTGTTTTTTGCCTACAAGAATTCATTGTTTCTAAGCCGGCGTGGTGATGCACGCCTTTAATCCCAGTACTTGGGAGGCAGAGGTAGGAGGATCGCCATGAGTTCAAGGCTACCCTGAGACTACAGAGTGAATTCTGGCCTGGGCCAGAGGGAGACCCTACCTTGAAAAACCAAAAAAAAAAAAAAAAAAAAAAGAATTCATTGTTTCTACACAATACTAACCCTCAAATATGGGATCAGGTGCGTGAGTCATCGATTTCCAGAGAAATAAAGTCAGTAATGCTATAGAGATGAGCAGAAAGAGAATTAGTATGAGGAACTGGCTCCATAACTGGCAAACAAGACGTCATACACTATAGCATGCTTTCCTCCCAGCATGACAGTCATAACCGGTCTTCATCAAAGCAGTAAAAGATCTTTAAGATCAGACCTGCAGGGCTGGAGAAATGGCTCCATGGTTAAAGGCTTGATTGCAAAGCCTGACAGCCTGGGTTTGATTCCCTGTTATCCATGTAAAGCCAGATGCCAAAAGTGGCGTGTGTGTCTGGAGTTCATGTGCAGTGGTAGGAGGTCCTGGTGTGCTCATACTTGTGCTTGCTCTCTCTCTCTCTCTACTTCTTTCTTAGTCTCTCTTTTCCTCTCTCAAATAAAAATGTTTAAAAAATAAATAACGATTCAGTAGTGAATTGAAAAGAAAAGGTCAAGTCTGCTGATATTCCCTCATAGAAAAATTTTATTTATTTGAGAGAAAGAGAGAGAGAGAGAGAGAGAGAGGGAGAGAATGGGTATGCCCAGGGCCTCCTGTCACTGCAAATGAACTCCAGATGCATGTGCTATTTTGTTCATTTGATCTGGCTTTACGTGGCTACTGGGGAAGTGCCTTTACCACTGAGAAATCTCTCCAGGTCTCCACTTCCAATTCTTTTTTTTTGTTGTTGTTTGTTTGTTTTGTTTTTTCGAGGTAGGGTCTCACTCTGGCCCAGGCTGACCTGGAATTCACTATGTAGTCTCAGGGTGGCCTTGAACTCACGGCAATCCTCCTACCTCTCCCTCCTGAATGCTGGGATTGAAGGCGTGCACCACCCACGCCTGGCTTTCCACTTCCAATTCTTAATACATTTTGTTTATAAGTATTTTGCCTGTACAACCTCAGTCCTGTTTTATTTCTCCCTTAGACTTCCTCACTGCCTGTTCTACATTGGTGAGTTCAGCTTGCTCCCTACTCTACTTAGCATGTACAGTACTTAGCATTTTTAAGGAAGGTGAGAAATACCATGGAGTAGAGTAAGCAAAGGAACAATAAGGTCCATTACCAAATCCGACAGGCGGATGGAGACTTAATGTTCCAGTCCAGCTTTGTTATCTATTTCAGACTAAACATGAAAAGTAAAAGCAAACGTGAATGGCAAGAATATAGTTCATTTCTCCATTTAAATAACTTGTACAGGGCTGGAGAGATGGCTTAGCATTTAAGGCACTTGCCTAAGGACCCAGGTTTGACTCCCTAGGACCCACATAAAATATTTTTTAAAAAATAAGTAAAATTGAAAAATGACTAAATAACTCACACACTACTAGTGAGTGCATTAAAATCAGTGATCTTAAAATCTGGAAAAGCACATACGCTCAATAGTAGCAACGTAGATCTGTTACTATTTTCTTTTTGTTTTTTTTTTTAAATTTTTTAAAAATTTTATTTATTTCATGCAGAGAGAGAGAGATAGAAGAGAAGCAGACAGAGAGAGAATGGGCATGCCAGGGCCTCCAGCCACTGCAAACGAACTCCAGATGCTGCATGTGCCCTTTGTGCATCTGGCTTACGTGGGTCCTGGAGAATCGAACCGGGATCCTTTGGCTTCACAGGCAAACGCCTTAACCGCTAAGCCATTTCTCCAGCCCCTTTTTGGTTTTTGAGGTAGGGTCTCACCCTACCTCAGGCTGACCTGGAATTCACTCTGTAGTCTCAGAGTGGCCTCGAACTCATGGTGATCCTTCTACCTCTGCCTCCCGAGTGCTGGGATTAAAGGCGTGCGCCACCACGCCCGGCTTTCTGTTACTATTTTTGAAACCCCTTTTGAAGACGAGCAGCTTAATCATTCCAAACAAGGTGTCAAGTAGACAATTCCTCCCTCCTCTTGCAGAGTGTGTTTCCTGTTTCATTTATTGTTGATAGGGTGCTTATCACCGTAATATCTGTCTTGTCCTCAACAACAAAGGGGGATGAGTCACAAGCTTAGAACTTCTGATCTGCTCATAGCATTGTGCCCAGGAGAAAAAGCCTCAAACTAGAATGATCTCAGAGGTCACAGACTGTCACTTCATCTGTCTGGACCTCATTTTTCTCGTCTTTAGAACAAGTTTGAAAGCACGTGACATTAAATTTTTATTTATTTTTATTTGTTTGTTTGAAAGAGAGAGAGAGAGAGCAGATAGAGAGAATGGGGCACACCAGGGCCTGTGGCTGCTGCAAACGAATTGCAGACCCATGTGACACGTTGTGCATCTGGCTTATGTGGATCCTGGGGAATTGAACATGGGTTTTTTGTTTTGTTTTGGTTGGGTTTGGTTTTGCTTGTAAGCACCTTACCATCTCTCTAGTCCACAATGGTTAGTTTGAAATGCATGGGCATATTTTTCTGTATACATTTGTTTCTGATCATGAAGTCAATGAAAACTAGCACAGCATGAATCTGAAACATACGTAAGCGAAGGCACATTTCCATCCCAGGCGCTCAACCATAACTGTCTAACATAAGATAAACACATAGAAAGGCCTGTAACGCAACTGCTAACGTCATGGAAACTCAAGTCCCAGTGGCTAGGTTAAAATCCAGGTCCAACCACTCTTTCGATAAATAACTTCGGGCGTGCCTTTTCCTTTCTCTGTACCTGTTTCCTGATCTGTAAGATGAGAAAGCTTCCTAAGGTTCCAGTGGAATTTAAGTGAATTCATTTCATTGCGGCTGTCGGAAGCTCTATTATTTAGAAAACACTTCTTAAATATTTTCTACTACTGTCATCTAATCCAAAAAGTTAATGTGAGCATCAAGTGAAAAGGCACAGGTTAAAAACCTCACAGTGTCTAGCAGAAAGAAATCCATCAACCGACAATATTTACCCAGGCTTTTCCCTGTGCCAGACATGAGCTCAAATACTGGGACACAATAGTGAGTTAAACAAATCCCCACTCGCGGAGCCTGCACTTTGTTGGAGAGAGACAGAAAACGTACAAATAAATACTAAAGCAGAATGATTCCAGTCATGAAAATTGTTAAAAAATTAATAACAATTTTGGAAGGCACTATATCTGTCATATGTCCTATTTTGTTTAAGATTCTCAAGGAAGTCTCACCTAAAAAGATCCATTTTCCTTCAAGTTACATAATAAAGCAAGCAGAACTCTGTAAATGTGGTGTTAATACCAGTCTCTACAGACGTAATTGAAATTGATTACATTAGTAATTAAAGTTTGCCTTTGACATATCATTACTATATTTTCATAACAAGTAGAGTGATAAAAATGTCTGCATTTAGAAAATATACTGTCCTTCTAGTGACTTTAAAAAAAAATTTTTTTTTTTGGAGAGAGACACAGAGAGACACAGACAGACAAAGAGGGAGAGGAAGACAGATAGAGATGGGCGCGCCAGCAGTCTCTCAGCTGCTGCGAATGAAATCCAGATGTGTGCGCCCCCTTGTGGTCAAGTGCGGCATTGCGCCCTTTCATCTCGTTGCATCTGACTAAACATGGGACCTGGAGATTGGAACTGCTGGAAATTGGAACCAGCATTCCTAGGCTTAGGAGGCAGGTGCCTTAACCACTAAGCCATCTCTCCAGCCCTTTAGTGACATATTTATTTCATTAAGAAGCATTAATATAGAGTTCATGGTATGGAGGATATTTTTATTTTGGTCTGTCTTTTCTTTTCTCTTTCTTTCTTTTTCTTTTTCTTTTTTTTTTTTTTTTTTTTTTTTTTGAGGTAGAGTCTCACTCTATCCCAGGTTGACCAGGAACACATTCTGTAGCCTCAGGCTGATCTCAAATTCACAACAATCCTCCTACCTCAGCCTCCAGAGTGCTGGGATTAAAGGTGTACACCACCACATGTGGCTCACGGAGGATATATTTAATCATGATATACAAAATGTGAATCCTCCGTGTTTTTACTAATCATACCTTTAAGAACCTCTTACCTCTTCAGCTCACTTACATACATGACTGCCACTGGGTATGACTAGGACTTTTGAGAGCACAGAAAGCCATACTCATAGCACTCAGACCTAGCCCTGTGAGTCTAAATTTTCCTACTCTCAACGTCCAAATCAACTTTTATTGCATAGACTCTGTAATTTCTTAATTCTGCAATACATACTACTAGCCTTGTTTAATGATTATTAGAATTCCTGTGGACTCGATCATACAAAATAATGTCATTTACCATGTTAGCAGACTTTCAGGGCCTTTAGCCTGTGGAAGTCATTTTATTATTCTCGTGTTCAGTCTCTTTTCTGTTTTAATTTTTTTAAATTATTATTTGAGAGAGACAGAGAGAGAGAGAGAGAGGAAGAGACAGAGAGAGAGAGAGAGAATGGGAGCTCCAGGGCCTCTCAGCTGCTGTGAATGAACTCCAGATGCATGCGGCCCCTTGTGGGCAAGTGCGGCATTGCGCTCTTGCATCACTTTTTGCATCTGGCTAAACGTGGGACCTGGAGATTGACCAGGTGTTCTTGGGCTTGGCAGGCAAGTGCCTTAACCGCTAAGCCATCTCTCCAGCCCAGTATCTTTTTTTTAAAATTTATTTATTTTTATTGACAATTTCCTTAATTGTAGACAATATCCCATGGTATTTCCCTCCCTACCCCCACTTTCCCTTTAGAAACTCCACTCTCCATCAGATCCCCTCCCCCTCTCAATCAGTCTCTTTTCATTTTGATGTCATGATCTTTTCCTCCTATTATGAGGGTCTTGTGTAGGTAGTGTCAGGCACTGCAAGGTCATGCATATCCAGGCCATTTTTGTCTGGAGGAGCACATTGTAAGGAGTCCTGCCCTCCCTTTGGCTCTTACTTTCTTTCCACCCTCCTCTTCCACAATGGACCCCGAGCCTTGGAAAGTGTGTTAGCGATGTTTCAGTGCTGAGCTCTCCTCTGTCCCTTCTTCTCAGCACCATGGTGACTTCTGAGTCATCCCAAGGTCACTGAAAATCTGAAAAGAAAAGCTTCTTGGGCTGGAGGGATGGCTTAGTGGTCAAAGCATTTGCCTACAAAGCCAAAGGACCCTGGTTTGATTCCCCAGGACCCACATTAGCCAGATGCACAAGGGGGCGCATGTGTCTGGAGTTCATTTGCAGAGGATGGAAGCCCTGGCACACCCATTATCTCTCTCTCTCTCTCTCTCTTCCTCTTTCTCTGTCAAATAAATAAATAAATAAATAAAAATATTTAAAAGAGAAGCTTCTCTAACCAAGAGTGAGAGTAGCATTAATATATGGCTTATGTTCAGTATCTTGTCTGTAACTCAGCAGAACTTTAAAAATTTTTTTTATTTTTATTTAATTATTTGACAGAGAGGGAGAGAGAGAATGGGTGCACCAGGGCCTCTAGCCACTGCAAATGAACTCCAGATGTGCACTCCCCCTTGTGCATCTGGCTAACATGGGTCCTAGGGAATCGAACCTGGGTCCTTTGGCTTTGCAGGCAAACGCCTTAACCTCTAAGCCATCTCTCCAGTCCATTGATTTTTGTATTAGTAGAACTTCTCATTCCATAGCACCTAATTAAGTTTACTTAATCCACAGATTTATCCCAAAGTAAGAGAAAGTATTTTAAATGCCAATGGGTAGGTTGGCAAGCTAACATGAAGCAGGAACATTCTAGAACATGTTCTATTAAGGCATGGAGTCTGCTTATCTTATGCGACAAACTGTTGTGCATATGGCTGTGTAGATGATGATATGCAAAGTGAGCTTTCAAGGGAGGGAAACACTGTGATCCAGCAGCTGAATGACCAGGCTGTGGTTCCGAGACCACCGTGTATCGGTGAAGAGAGCTTCATGCTTTGGAGGACTGAGCAAAAGTTAGAAGATTATTATCATTATTATTATTATTATTATTATTATTATTTTGAGGTAGGAGCTCACTCTAGCCCAGGCTGATCTGGAATTCACTATGTAGTCTCATGACAGCCTCTAACTCACGGCAATCCTCCTACCTCTGCCTCCCGAGTGCTGGGATGAAAGGCGTGCGCCACCACGCCTGGCTAGAAGATTCTTATTCAAGGGCTTGGGCACAACTCATTTTTAGAAGAGTGGCCCCACTTATGTGTGAGGCCCTGGGCTTTATAGAAAACTACCCCACCCCTCACACCCATTCTTATTCAAATATTGTGTATATTGAATCAATGAAACACTTAAAAATACAGTTTTTTTTTTTGTCTGTTTTTGAGGTAGGGTTTCACTCTAGCTCAGGCTGACCTGGAATTCACTCTGTATTCTCAGGGTGACCTCAAACTCACGGTGATCCTCCTACCTCTGCCTCCCAAGTGCTGGGATTAAAGGTGTGCACCACCACACCCGGCTAACATAGTGTATTTTTAATCTTTGAAAATATCTTTAGGAACTCATTATTTTAGAAGTGTTTAAAAATAGAGTTCTACTACGTTATCTATTTTATTTTTGATCTTTTTTTTTGAGACAGGTCTTTCTACATAGCCTCACCTATACTGAAACTCACCATGTATGCCACGCTTGCCTCGAATGTGTGCCAGTCCTCTTGCCTCTGCCTCCCTGGAGCTGGGATTATGGACATATGCCACGACACCAAGCTCTGTTAAGTCATTTAAAAAAGAGAAATAGGGCTGGAGAGATAGATGGCTTAGCAGTTAAGGCACTTGCCTGCGAAGTCCAAGGACCCATGTTCGACTCTCCAGATCACATGTAAACCAGACACAAAGGTGAGGGAAGTGCAAGGTTGCACATGCCCACTAGGTGGCGCAAGGGTCTGGAGTTCCATTGCACTGGCTGAGACATTGGTGTGCCAATTCTCTCTCTCTCTCTCAAATAAAAATAAAAAATAAAAACAAAGAAATACATGATAGTTTGATGATATATTATTTTTTTAAAAAATATTATATTTTTTTTTAATTTAAGAGCGAGAGACAGAGAGAAAGAGGCAGGCAGAAAGAGTGAGGATGGGCATACCAAGGCCTCCAGCCACTGCATAGGAACTCCAGATACATATACCACTTTGTGCACATGACTTTATATAGCTACTGGGGAATTGAACCCAGGCCATCAAGCTTTGCAAGCAAGTGCCTTTAACCACTGAGTCATCTCTCTAGCCTGATTTATTGTGAGATTTTTTTTTTGAAATTTTATGGTCTATAATTTTTTTGGTTGAGGGAAAAGATCATTTAAGATCTTTCTTAGTACATTTTAGACGGGTAACATATCATTTCCTCTATTAATCAGAGTCATGATGTGGCACCATAGCTCTTTAGAACTCATTTACTCCGTCTCGGTGAAATGGTGTTCACTGACAGCTTCTTGTCATGTCTACGTACGACTCCCTCCATGGCGGTTGCTATTCTGTCTAGGAGTTTTTCTTTGCCTCCACATATGAGATTAAGTGGTACTGACCTTTCTCTGCTTCTTATTTCGCTTGCCACGATGCTGTCTAGGTTGTCACAAATGACACCATTTCCTCCTTTGTAAAGAGTGAATAACGTTGTGGATAATTACCATACTTTGCTTATCGTTCATCTCCTAATGGACATGCAAGCCGTTTCTACATCCTGGGTGTGGTAAATAGTACTGATACAGGAATGTTGGGTTCCTTGTATGCCAATGTACCAATAATTTAGGGTGTTCCCAAATCTTTGCCCTATGAATGCAAAGAATGAAATCCACATATGAGACGATAAGGTTCAGAAAGAGTTTATTAGTAGCTTAAAAGTTTAGGAAGAAGAAGAGAAGGGGCCTTATGCCTACAGCATAAGAGAAGCAAAGTGTTACTCTTGCCCAAGGAGACAAGAAGGAATTTGTGAAAACCCATGGGGGAGAAGAAGGCAGAGCTCTTTCCCAGAAAGGCAGGAGGGGTTTCAGAAGCCCACCTCAAGACTCAGATCTAGGTATTTTTTTAAATAATTTTTATTTATTTTTTAGAGACAGAGAGAGGGAAAGAGAGAGAGGGAGAGTGAGTGAGAATGGGCACTCCAGGGCCTCTAGCCACTGCAAATGAACTCCAGATGCGTGCGCCACCTTGTGCATCTGGCTTACCTGGGACCTGGAGAATCAAACTGGGGTTCTAAGGCTTCACAGGCATGTGCCTTTACCGCTGAGCCAGCTCTCCAGCACTATTTTATTTTTTAAGTGGGAAGCGGCTACGTGAAAAAGACAAGGTTTACAGGTAACTACAAAGACCAGATTTTACAACTTTTCCAGTGGTCTTAGGTAAGGATCAGAGTTTCTGCCCTCTAGGCAGCCTGCAAGCTTAATCTTGAAATCTTTCCTGAAGGGTGTCCTGTCCAGATTTGTGTAAGCTTAGTGACATTTCCTGCTTTTAGTCAAAGGAAAAAATTAACCAACTTGGAGTTCAATTACCTGACTGCCTAGCCAATTTCTATCTCCTGTCATATCTCCTTTCTGAAGAAGTAGCCCTAACTGCCATTAGGGAACTGGGGTGCCAAGTGATCTAGCATTTTCGGGCTGAGTGGGATTGCTAGATATGGCAGTTGGGGTACCCCTCCAGTGAGCCTATTCTACAGGACCCCAAAAGTGTATTGGTGGTCTTATACTGTGGGAAGCAACACATGGTTCCTGGATAATGACATTGGTGGGGAAAGTGGATGTGGGCTAAACTGAAGTTAAGCAAGATCCATAGAGGTTCCAGTTCATGTAACATTTCAGGACTCAGAGGGTGATCGAGGGGACCCAGCTAAACGGAGTTAGGTTTTTGCAGAACCATATGAGCATGGACTGACTGTAAATGAGAGGAGACAAATTGAATACAGCAATTGAGTACACAGGGTCCAAGAATTAATAAAATTATTACTAGAGATGATAGGCATAATTCTCTTTAACCCTGAAGACCTGGCTAAGCTGTTTGCCAAATGCTACGGCATATACCTATTTTGTAAAATGAATGAGACATTTGCAGAATTATCAAGGATACACACACAGAATTTTAACTGGGATAATAACACAGATGCCTTTGCGTTTTCGTGAGCACATCTACATAAAATGACAGTCTGGGCTGTGATGTCTAAACTTTTTAAAAAATATATTTTGCCGGGCAAGGTGGTGCACGCCTTTAATCCCAGCATTTGGGAAGCAAAGGTAGGAGGATCCCATGAGTTTGAGGCCACCCTGAGATTACATAGTGAATTACAGGTCAGCCTGGGCTAGAGTGAGACCCTACCTTGAAAAAAGAAACCAAGGCCGGGCGTGGTGGCACACGCCTTTAATCCCAGCACTCGGGAGGCAGAGATAGGAGGACTGCCGTGAGTTCAAGGCCACCCTGAGACGACATAGTTAATTTCCAGGTGAGCCTGGGCCAGAGTGAGACCCTACCTCGAAAAACTAAAAAAAAAAAAAAAAAAAGAAACCAAGAAAATGAAAAAGAAAACGAAAAAAATATATATAAATATATTTTATTTATTTATTTGAGAAAGAGACTGAGAGAGAGGGAGAAAATGGGTGTGCCAGGGCCTCCAGCCACTGCAAACGTACTCCAGATGCATGTGCCCCCTTGTGCATCTGGCTTATGTGGGTACTGGGGAATTGAACCTGGATCCTTTAGCTTCACAGGCAAATGCCTTAACCACTAAGCCATCTCTCTAGCCCCTGACTATCCTTTTAAAGACTGTATATAGATTGGAATCCAATCTGTGGGTTTCAGGGTCTTCCCTGATTAAAAAGATAGGTGGCTTACCAAGAGCTTTAGGACCCTCTCAAATTGCCCCATCTTCTCCTAGGCCTTTTTGACTTGGAGGGGCTGAACCAACATATTGGCTACCCTTTTAGCCCCAAAGTGCACATTGGTTTTGGCTGCTATGTCTGCTTGTTGCGAATATGAAGCATATCTGTTCCATCTGTACTTAGCAAAACTGATTTAGTTAAAAGACATCTTTAATCCCAGCACTGGGGAGGCAGAGGTAGGAGGATCGCCTGAGTTCAAGGCCACCCTGAGACTACATAGTGAATTCCAGGTCAGCCTGGGCTAGAGCAGGACCCTGCTTCGAAAAACCAGAAAAAAAAAAAAAAGATGACATTAATAAAAAAAAACCTTAACATTGGGCTGGGGAGAGTGCTCGTTGGTTAAGGCGCTTGCTTGCAAAGCCTAACAACCCACGTTCGATTCCCCGGTACCCACATAAAGGCAGATGCACAAAGTTGCACATATATCTGAATATTGAGTGGATGGAGGCTCTGGCATGCCTGTCCCCTCTCTCTCCCTCCCTCTCTCTCTCTCTCTTTCTCTCTCTCTCTCTCTCCTTATAAATGAATAAGTAAATTAAATATTTTTTTAAAAATCTTAAGATTACTTTGTACCATTTAACTTATGTTGTCTGGCCATATGGTAAGACATATCAGAGATCGGTAACATATATATATACACATACATACATACACACACATATACATATACATACACACACATATATATGTATATATATACACACACATATATGCATGTGTATATATATACACATACACACACACACATATACACATACATACACACATATATATGAAACCTAACATTTGTAAGTACAGGCAAAACATATTCCTGGAGACAATTTTTATCAACAAAACCATTTCGTTTAGCTCTTGTGCCGTGGTGGGACGCACCGGTTTTGTGCCTGAGCATTATGAGCGGGTGTGCTTTTATTCTTCAAGGAACTCTTAGGAAGACAACCTGTTAGCTCAGTGGGCAGTGAGTTCTCAGCCAGAAAGTTTCCCTAGAAGATAACAGATTTAATCATGGGCACACATGCAGTCAGGTTGTTGCAAGCAATTCTTTACCGGCCTGTCTTACCTCATCTGTCAGAACCTTGTGAGTCCCAAGAATGTCCCGAGTTGGTTGAGGGTCCCAGGGAGTGAGCAGGAGACAGTAGGCTTCAACTCCTGTCCACTTAATGTCCCCGTTTCTCCGACAAAACTGATCTCAAATCTAGTGTTTTGGCACAGTTGTGCTCCGGAGTATAAAGTCTTATAGCTCTATCAGGCAGGAAATTGAACGACTTCAGGGTCTAACCCATGGCTCTGAGTCAGTTTTGGATGGTCTCAGAGATAAAAGGAGTTGGACATAGAAAAACACAGTCTATTTTTCCCTCTCTCTCTTTTCTTGTAAAACAGGTCTAGCTGCAGAATGGTATTGTCCCCTCAGGGGGCCACGTTTCCTTATCTACTGGAAAGCATGTTGCCTGGGATAAGGAAAATGAGGGTGACGGCCAGTCTCACATGGGTGAGAGTGAGTCCCGAGTACAACCCTAACTCAGAACTCCCTGACCCATGACAGCCATTGCTCCCTGGTGAAAGTCCAGAGTAGATTGTTATTTACACGTTGGAGGCTCCAAACTTGAATATGGGACAAATAGCAGTGCATTATAATTATATATATATCATTATTATATTATATAGTATATATATATATATAATACTGCAACCTGCTACATGTAACCTCGAGAATGTAAAACGATCTAAAGGAAGACATCATGTTTTATCTAAAACAAAGGCAAAAGTCAGAAAAATGAAGTCATTAGCAAGTATCTCTGACCATTGAGCAGTCTCACCAGTCCCTAGGGTGTTAGCTTTCTGCCCTTACATGGCAACTAGGTTCCTGTTTCAATACCTGTCTCCTGTTATGCTAGGAACAAAGGATATGGTTGAGAAGGACTGGGAGGCTCAGGATAAGGACAGTAAGAAGGCAGAGGTGCCTCCTTTTGTTCTGGAGGTGGCTATACATGTGAGAGGCTTTTAGTATCTTGCTCTGACGTGGGCTCAGCCAGAAAAGGTTGAATCTATATTATACTGTCTGCATATGTTTGGGTTTTCTCTTAGAGCAAAGCATATGGACATCTAAGGCACTTCAGGCCATTTACCAGTGTGTGTGTGTGTGTGTGTGTGTGTGTTTGTAGAGAGAGAGAGAGTTTTTTTTACAGTCTAATTGCAAAATCATTTTAAAATTAATATTTCCCTGTGCCAATCGAGAGCGAGACAGACAGAGAGAACTGGGGCACCAGGGCCTCAGCCACTGCAATTGAACTCCTGACATTTGCGCCACCTAGTGGGCATGTGCAACCTTGCGCTTGCCTCTCCTGTGTGTGTCTGGCTCATGTGGGGTCTGGAGAGTTGAACATGGGTCCTTTAGGCTTCGCAGGCAAGCGCCTTATCCACCGAGCCATCTCTCCAGCCCCTGTATTTTTCCTTTTTGATATTAGCTTGGCCACAGAGAAACCATCATCAAAAACTCTGAAGTGACTACTTCAGCCTTAGGTCTCAGGAAGTCTGATCATTTCTAACATCTGGATGAACAGCATGGGTCCCCAGCACCCTCGCAGGCTGAACCTGTGAGATGTTCCTAGAGGTTTTCTCAAGTTTATGTTATCTTTTGTGGTCTAGATCTGCCTCATAAGTCACCATTGCAGGGTCCTAGTTTTTGTGTCTGGCTGTGCCATGG
Organism: Orientallactaga sibirica; assembly: GCA_036365145.1. Classification (NCBI taxonomy): domain Eukaryota; kingdom Metazoa; phylum Chordata; class Mammalia; order Rodentia; family Dipodidae; genus Orientallactaga; species Orientallactaga sibirica. The sequence goes on from JAEOAD010001989.1 coordinate 5,760,965, forward strand.
GGTCTCTGTGTTGCCATCCTGATGCCACTTGCCATCTAGCAAGGGCTGCAGCTTTTCTGGGTCTGTGCACCCCACAGGACATCCCACTGTGCAGTCTCACACGGAGCCCTGCCAGCCTGTCTGTGCCTGCTGTTCGAATCTGTGTCCCATAGCACTCCTGCAGACACACACCACCACAGCAATGTGAGGCCGAGTCTGCGTTTCCCATAGACTGGCACTGCTCGTTCGTATTTAAAGCTCAAGTCAGTGTTCCACAGAGCAAGCGCAACAGCTCTCCTGAAAAGACTCCGTGGACGTTTACACACAGCATTCATGTTGTGCTTTTAGCTGTCTAAGAAGGCAAAAGAGAAAACAAAAGTTTTAATACACGTCTCCCACAGGCATTTCCAAAATTATACCATTTACCATGTACCACGTTTTAAACACTCATAGAAGAAAATGGAGAGTTAGGGACAGGACAGAAGGGAGAAAAAAATTCACAAGAGACACCATGGCTGTCAGAAGGCCATGGCCCAGCACACAGGCAGCTCTAGAATGGAGCGGCCGTGAGAACACTTTGATTTTCAGTCCTGTTCAGTGTATTTTGCACTTCCGACCACCACAACGGTAACACCGTAAATCTGTGTAGTTTTCCATCTCTAAATTTCTGTGAATTGTTGTAACACCAATAGGAAACCAACACACCTATCACATGGTCTAATTTGTTAGTTTTTGAGGTGAAGCAATTTTGTGAGATTAAAATGGAAAGAAAGAAAACACAATACAGCATAGAAATATGTATGGTGTGTGCTTAAGAAAACGTAGGTTTAATTGTGGCCTTCATTTACATAAGCAATCTAGAAATTTTTCTGCTCTGGCTACCTGGTGAGAACTGGGTATTGCAGTTTCTTCCCTTCTTATCTTCCAAATGAGCATCATCGTTATACGGGTCCAGATGACGTATTCTTAGGGCTTAGGGTTTTAGTTCAGTGGCAGAATGCTTGTGTAGCATACACAAGGCCCAGGGTTCAATCTTTACAATTACAAAATGTCAAAACATCTGGGTGTGGTGGCACACGCCTTTAATCTCAGCACTCAAGGGGCAGAGGTAGGAGGATCACTGTGAGTTCAAGGCCAGCCTGAGACTACATAGTGAATTCCGGGTGAGCTTGGGCTACAGGAAGACCCTACTTGCAAATAAATAGATAAATATGTAAGTAAATAAAAATAACTAAATAAAAAGTCAAAGCAACAAAACTTTTGTTGTTGTTGTTGTTAAGGATTCTGTTTTTTATCTTCCTTTTTTTGAGAAGGGTACTGGGGATTGAAACTCAGGGTCTTAGCCGGGTGTGGTGGTACACGCCTTTAATCCCAGCATTCGGGAGGCAGAAGTAGGAGGACCGCCGTGAGTTCGAGGCCACCCTGAGACTACATAGTGAATTCCAGGTCAGCCTGGGCCAGAGTGAGACCCTACCTTGAAAAACAAAAAAAAAAAAAAAAAAAAAAAAAAAAGCAACTCTCAGGGTCTTTAACGTGGTGAATAGGTGAATATGTGCTCTGCCACTGAGCTCTCTGTGAATTTTTAATTATGATTCTTTTTTTGAGGTAGGGTCTCACTCTAGCCCAGGCTGACCTGGAACTCACTCTGTATTCTCAGGGTGACCTCGAACTCCTGGCGATCCTCCAACCTCTGCCTCTCAATTGCTGGGATTAAAGGCATGCACCACCATGCCCAGCTGTCAATTTTTTGTTTGATTTTTGTTTTTCAAGGTAGGGTATCACTCTAACTCAGGCTGACCTGGGATTCATTATGTCATCTTAGGGTGGCCTCGAATTCATGGAAATCCTCCTACCTCTGCCTCCTAAGTGCTGGGATTAAAGGTGTGCACCACCATGCCCGGCTCTGCCTGTCAATTTTTAAATTAAATGTTCTGCAGCAGAAAAATGGGCCAAATATGCCAGAATATTGACTGTAAATTTTCCTAAACAGTATATGAAAAGAACCATACTTTAAAAAATATTTTTTGAATTTTTAAAGTTTTACTATTTATTTGATAGAGAGAGAGAGAGGGTGGGTGTGCCAGGGCCTCCAGCTGCTGCAAACGAACTCCAGACATATGCACCACCTTGTGTAGCTGGCTTACATGGGTCCTGGGGAATTGAACCTGGATCTTTTGGCTTTACAGGCAAGTGCCTTGACCACTAAGCCATCTCTTCAGCCCACAATAACCATAGTTTTGAAGGGGATGGCACCTAGGAATGATTGTCTGTGCCAGAAATAAATCAATGCAGGGCTTGTCCGCAGAAAAGTCCCCTCCCCCATGCCCTCCTAGCTGTTTCAACTTTTTCAACTGAATGACTAAATACATAGCTTCTCTTGAACAGTTGTCAACCATCAGGAAGCTCCAGTATGCCTGTGGTGGCTGTGACTGCGTGTGTTTTCATGCACCAACCATAGAGTATGAATTGAAAACATGGCACTCAAAAGTAGAGCAGTTCCCCTTGTTTAATTATTGTTTATTTTATTTTATTTTATTTATTTATTTGCCAAAGAAAGAGGAAGAGAGAGAGAGGGAGAGAGAATGGGTGCACCAGGGCCTCCAGCTACTGCAAATGAACTCCAGATGCATGCACCCCCTTGTGCACCTAGCCAATGTAGGTCCTTGGGAATCAGACCCAGGTCCTTTGGCTTTGCAGGCAAATGCCTTAACCACTAAGCCATCCCTCCAGCCCCCTCCCTTGGTTTGTTTTAAAGGCTGGAGCTGCTCTGTAGAGGTACCAAATGTTCATTTACATTCACGTGTATCTCATTTACATTGCTTTATACTGATGGAAGAATTAGGAGAATGTTTTCAAACCTTAAAAAAAAAAAAAAAAAAAAAAAAAAAAGAAGGGCCGGGAGAGATGGCTTAGTGGTTAAGGTGCATGTCTGTGAAGAATAAGAACGCTTGTTCAAATCTCCAGGTCCTACATTTAGCCAGATGCAAAAGTGACACAAGCATGCAATGTTGCACTTGCACACAAGGGGGCACATGCGCCTGGAATTCATTCACAGCACCTGAAAAGGCCCTGTTACACCCATTCTCTCTCTGCCTCTTCCTCTCTCTGCCTCTTCCTCTCTCTCTCTCTCTCTTTCTCTCAAATAAAAAAACAGAAGAAGGATAAAGAAGTTGGAAGAACAATGCATTTCTTACTTTTCTATTGTAGGTGATAAAATATCTGGGTAAAGTAATTTAAAGGAGGAGACATTGCCTTTGGCTTATCCTGTACAGAGATCCAGTCGCTCATGGAGAGAGAGGCTGGCGGCAGGAGTGCTCTGCAGACATGATGGGGAAGTTGCTCACATCTGGGTGTATTCAGAAGCATGCAAAATCTAGAACCAGGGATGGCTATACCCGTGAAGGCCTGTCCCCAGCTGACTTACATTATTTTCAGCTGGGACCCACCTATCAAAGCTTCCACAACCTTCCAAAACAGCGCCACCATCTGGGGACCAAATCTTCAAACCCGGAACCTGTGGGTGACACGTCACCATTTCACATTCAAAGCATAACAGGCAGAGAGAGAGAGGGAGAAAGTGTGTGGGGAAGGGGAGAGGCTTTTTAATCTGGTAGTACAATGTTTTTCTTAAATTTTTATATTTATTTCTGTTTAAAAGAAAACAAGAACAAGTTGGCACTTTTTTTTAACAGATTCTGATTCCTCGCTATACTGCATATTACACAGAGATTTAAGCATAGATGTAAAACATCTTCTCGTTATTATTATTATCTCAAAACACATATGGCACCATCATTTCTAAGAGTGTTTAGATGTGTGTTTGTAAATCCCTAATCGTTTTTCTGGTTCCTTGGTATCCCCTGTGCACACAACACACTGCCTCGGCCTGTGGTTAAACAGACAGCTGCATATCCACGGCGGGTTTCCAACAGCAGAGACCTGTCAGTGCTGGATACAGATTGCATGTTACATGCCAGCTCAAACATGGACATTTCCTCTTTCTGTTTTCCTGCTCCTCAAAGGCCAGCCAATCTGGGGTGAATGCCGTCAGACCTGGCACATGGATTGCAAAGAAAACACCTCAATCCAAATGATTGTGCTTTCATCCCAGCTCGTGTGCAGGTGACAGAATCAGGAGCAGCTTCTATCCAGCAGAGGACCTCGGCTTCTGTGTTCACAAGTGCTTCTCATTTTATGAAGGAAACGATTCACAGCACAGGGCCCTGTTTATTTGGTCTGAAAGCTCCTCTTAAAAGCGCTGCTTCTGAAGTTGCCCTCCATGGACAGAAGGAAGAGGGGCTTGTGAACTCTGCTTGCTCTGTGGACTCCAAACCCCACCAAACTCAAAAAGTTAGATTAGATAGTGTTTTTTTTTTTAAAGATTTTTATTTTTTGATTTATTATAATCAGACAGAGAGGGAAGAGAATGAGTAAGAATGGGTATGCCAAGGCCTCTAGCCACTGCAAACAAACTCCAGATGCATGCGCCACCTTGTGTATCTGGCTTACGTGGGTCTAGGGAATTGAGCCTCGAACTGGGGTTCTTAGCCTTCACAGGCAAGCGCTTAACTGCTAAGCCATCTCTCCAGCCCCGCTGTAGGCATTATTTAATCAAGTCGAGTTGACTATAAAAGTCGTCATCACATGATTTTTCAAGAGGAAAATATCCAAGGTATGTGTTGTGGTTTGACTATAAAAATATCCCTCACGGGCTCATGTGTTTTAACCCTTCATCCCCAAGCTGACGGTCCTGCTTGGGAAGGTTTGTGGGACCTTTAGGAAGCAGAGAATTGCTGGAGGAAGAGGGTCACTGCCGCAGGTCTTGAGGCTTCATAGACCAGCCACACTTCCTGTTCATCCTCTGCTTCCTGATTATGGATACAATGTGACCAGCTGCCTCCCGGTCCTGCTACCATGCCTTTAACATCATAATGCACTGTGTTCCTTCAAACGGTTTACGATGGGATGACCATTTTGTTTATACACAGTTGACCAATATGTATTAATAACCGATGTTGAGATTTTAATTATGTGTGCATTAGACAAGGGGATCAGGGCATTCGTTTGTTTCCTGTGATGCGTTGCCACAAATTGAGCGGCTTAAAATAGCACCCATGTTTCAGCTCACAGTTCTGTATATCTTCTGCCTCACAGTGTGTCTGCGTTCCCTACTAATGGTATCACATGGCTACAATGAATGCCATTTGGGTCCAGTACACATCTGAAAACTCTGGGGAAAAAAAAAAAAAAGATCTTTTGAGCCTATTTGGGTTATTAGTAGATTCCAGTTCTGGGCAATTGTCTGATAGAAGCCCTCATCTTCTCAAGGGCTGCTGGTTGGAAATTATATCCAACAATGAGAAGGCATGCTCAGGACCCCCTCACCCTAAGGCCTTGCCCATAGTCAAGCCAGCCATGGCCTTATAAATCCTCCATATGTTTAAACCCTTTCTGCTGCTGCCTCGGGAAAAACTGCTGCTCTTGATGGGCTTGTGTAACTAGCTTAGGTCCATCTGTGTAATCTTTTCATCTTAATATCAACTGACCGGTGAACTTAATGACATCTGCAAAAGTCCTGTTGCCAGGCAACAAAACGCTATTCTGACAATACTGGTTAGGGTGGAAATTCTGAGGGTCAGCTCATCACACGGGATGCCATGTTTAGCATGCTGGTGTGGTTATCACCACCTTTCATTATTTTTGAATTAGTTAGTTTACAGCTTCTTTTTAACTTCTAGAAGAATAACGTATAACGTAGGCGATTCTTTTTTTGGGGTTTCGAGGTATGGTCTCACTGGCTCAGGCTGACCTGGAATTCACTATGTAGTCTCAGGGTGGCCTCGAACTCTCAGCGATCCTCCTACCTCTGCCTCCTGAGTGCTGGGATTAAGGGTGTGCGCCACCACGCCCGGCTGTAGGCGATTCTTATCCGTTGAAATGAACGTGAACTGTGACCCGTGGAATTGAATAAATGATTTCCCTGGGGGTAGAGGACTCCCACCTCATTTTAATATTCCTACCAAATCTATATCTATTGCTCATTAAAGCTTCTTGGGAATGACTGGGATATTCACTAAATAATGAATCAAATCATACAGTTCATGTTCTGTGTGAGGGGCCTTGACTGTTAGAAAAAAATATTCATATTGTAACAATAATTCGTATAGATTAGTCACCCCAGTGGTTTATGAGCGGCCAAAAATTCAGTCATAGATCAGGTCCTGTGAAGTTTTGTCTTTTGAAAATTGAAACAGATGCTATAACTGACTAGAAACAACACTACTTTTTTAGGTGAACTGTTTTTCTCTTTTGTGTGTGTGTGTGTGTGTGTGTGTGTGTGTGTCTGTCTGTCTGTTCTCACTCTGTTGTGCCCATCTGTCCTCGAACTCACCATGATCTTCCTACTTCAGCCTCCTGTGTGCCAGGGTTATAGGCAAGGACAATAATACCTGGCATTAGGTGAAGTTTTATGTTAATGACTTATAAATAATTATGAGTCTTAATGAAGTTGGTAATTTTTTGGCAAGGATAGAATTGAATGTTTGTATTTTTTGGTGTTAGAAAACTATTTTGTGATGTTAACACGATAACCACTTCCTCCTCCTCTTCCTCGTTCTCCTCTTCTGCCTCCTCATCCTCTTATTTTTCTTTTAGAGACAGGTAGCTCAGACTCAAATCTGTAGAAATCCTTCTGCCTCAGCCACCTGAGTGCTGGGGTTACATGAAGAAACTTCCACACTGCAATGGAAGAATGACCTCCTTCAGGGTTCTAGGAAGGAAGGGAATACACACTGGAGAATTCAGGGGAGCACTAATTGTAATAGACCAGATACGGAGCCGGATGAACACGTAAATAAAATAGTAAATGCCTGATGGAGTTTTCCAGCAGTCAAGGAAGAATCAAATTGTATCATTTGTAGGAAAATGGTTGGAACTTGAGCACACCAAGTTAAGTGAAATAAGTCACCAAGACAAATGTCACACGCTTTTCTCTCTCCTGTGAGGGATACAGATTTAAATAGCTGCACACATTCAGGCGTAAGCATGTCTGTGGTATGATACAGAATGGGACTATCCGAAGGCAGGAAGGAGGGCACTGCAAGCACTGGGGGTGAGGGGGGAAGTTCAGGGAAGCATAAACAAAATGCAATTCCATATGTGTGTGAAGATATCATAATGAAACCATGCTTTTTTAATTAATTAATTATTAACAACTTATTTTGTATGGATCCATCATGTGTTGGTACCCTCTTTTCCCTCGTCCCTGTTCCCATTGCGCTAGGAACCCTCTTCCGTGGGGTTGTGGGAATTCTCCGTGGGATTGTTAAATCCATTCTTTTATATGCTGACTGGAAGAAATTAAAGAGAAAACAAGCATTTACAAAGAAGGGGTCTTTCATTCATTAATTTTTTTAAAAAAGAAACTAAAGGTGATGTATATTTTTATGTATTCTGAACAATATCCAGAGCACTTAGGTAACTAAGATTTCTGTAGGCTCCTCACCCATGACCCAAGTTTCTGGACCTCTTCTTGCTTCATTTCTTTCAGGTTGTCACAGAATGTCATTAACTATCATGACACAACATAGAGAAGTGGGGTTTTCATTTTTATTTATTTATTTGCAAATAGAGAAGAGAGAGAGAGAGAGTGAGAATATGGATGGGTATGCCAGGGCCTCTAGCCACTGTAAACACACTCCAGACTCCAGATGCATGTGCCACCTTGTGCATCTGGCTTTATGTGGGTACTGGCTAATCAAACCCAGGTGGTTAGGCTTTGCAGGCAAGCACCTTAGCCGCTGAGGCCATCTCTCCAACTCAAGAAGTGTTTTTGTTTGAATGCTTGCGAACACCCAAAGCAGTATTTTAGCTTACTCAAAGTCACTAAGATTATTAGAAATTCTCTCTGTATATATAAAACAGCATAACTTTATTGCAAGTGAGACTATTTTTATACACACATGGTGTAATTGTGGAGGGAAAAGAAAGAAAAGATAGTTAAGTTTTTCTTTACCTTGTCCCTAATTCCATATTCTGTAATTAGACATAAGCGGCGGTGTCCCAGATGTTTTCCAGAAGGAGTATTTCAAAGTGTTTTAGAGTCAATGAGAAATAGCTTATTCAGTAAGGGTTCTTCGTTTAACCTTCTTGTGGAGTTTAGAAGGAAAGCACAAGGGTTTGCTTGGATTTCATTCTGACCCAGAAAAAAAATAATTGCCATGACTCATTTAGAGTTTTGCATCTGTGAGAAAGGTGGAAGAAGCAGAAATTAGTACTAAATGGGCAAAGTAAATTGACTTAATAGGCAGGTGGTAGTCCTTCAGCATCACAAATTGTTTGTCATGTCTAGACTCAGTGGTAGCAAGCCCACCCTTAACTCCTCTCAGCCTGCTGGTTTGTTACAGGCATGTGTCCACTGAAGGTCAAGGTCAACGTCATGAAGTAGGAAGTACTGCTTTTGGACTTTACAAGTAGAATATTTCTATTTAAATAAATTGCATAAATTCTGTTTGTTTTATTTGTGTTACAAGAAAACAAACTCAAGATGTTTTCACTTTTGAAAGTGGACCTAGTGTGAGGCAAAAAAATATATATATTTATAAATAATTCCAAGGAACATATAAAATCCATGAGCAAAGCCAAGGTCCTCTGGCAGAAATAGATTGCGTTTGAATGCTATCTAAAGCTGTGGTGTGATAGACCCGACATATAATTATTACACCTTTCAAGATCATTTCCAATGCCTTTGAACAGGAGAGATCTCCCACGGCCACCCTGAGCTGTTCTTTGAATTGCTTGCTTTGATGCATTCCTGATTTTATTACTGCTTAAAGGCAAAGTTTGGGCTTTATTTATTTTAAAAGCAATAAAGAAACATTGGTAGAATGGCTGGATTTATAATAAAGGCTTCTAACAACGGTATCAGTTCATAAACCAGGGCACAACACCCTCACGGATTCTAGAAAAGCCATCGTCAACGGGGTTTAAGTGTGAAATTCTTTTTCAAACTTTTAAAAACCTTCGGTGTCTTTAAGGACAATCAGGTTTAAATTGGGCCACCATTCTGTTCGATTTCAACAAACGTAACACTAGAAATGCACAGAAGCAAGCATTGCCAAACGAAAGCCAAAAAAGATATAGGCTGCAGCTTCATAGGGCCAACATAAGCAATTCCACTGGGAAGAGAATCTGGTATGTGACATGTGGAGAAAATTAGGATAAGCAGTTGTTGGAACCATTATTTTTCAAAAGAACATGTTGACTTTCGATATTAGGACTCAACTGACTTAGAGATGCTTTCTCAGGGCCCGCTCAGATTTCACAAGTCTTTTGAAGCCCTCCCTGTCCACCAAAGGACTATTCAAGTTAGATTTTCTTCACGAAGTTATTTCCTGACTCCCTAAATTTCTTAGCTCAGTTTCTTCTCCCTAGTTAGCTATCCAGGTCATGGCATTTTCCCTTCATGTACACTGTATTACACTGATTCCTTTCCAGGCACGTGTCTGTGTGCGTACATGCATGTGTAAGCATCCAGCTTCCTCCATGCAGATGGCATGGACTTCTGATCTGGTTCTCCCATGGCACCTAGCTGCAGAACGTGTTGGTAAGCACGAAATAGCTCCACTATAAAGCTCGAGGCCACCAAGGCAAAGGGGATTTTAATAGGGCCCACACAGAAAGGATATGTAGAGCCCGTCTTGTTGCCTAGTGGGGGATTCATTTTCATCTGGGACCTAGAATGGAACTTTTCTCTCCCAGCCAAAATGTATTCACATAGTCCCCTCCCTCTTGGTAACTGCTGTGGGACTGGCAGGACACACAAGCAGCAGACAGGATTCAAGGTAAGAGAGAATGTTGTCAGGTTGCTCAAACAGAGACAGAAGCCAGTCTTTGGATAATAAATACTGGCAGCAGCCATTGAGCTGTAAGGAGTGATACAATGTTCATATTTTAACAATATGCATTTGGGAAACATTTATTACAATCTGAAAAGCAATGCAGATATAAACCAAGAGTTCTCTAGTATTAGAAATAAATAATTGGTACTGGAGGAGTGGCTGAGTGGTTAAGGCACTTGGCTGCAGAGCCTAAGGACTCAGATTTGATTCCCCAGTACCCACATAAAGCCAGATGTACATAGTGCTGGGTGCATCTGCAATTCATTTGTAGTGGCTAGTGACCTTGGTGCACCAATTCTCTCTCTCTCTCTCTTATTACAAATATATATATATTTTTTTCTTTTTTTCCTGATTTTTCAAGGTAGGGTCTCACACCAGCTCAGGCTGACCTGGAACCCACTCAGGCTGACCTGGAACCCACTCTGTAGTCTCAGTGTGGCCTTGAACTCATGGCAATCCTCCTACCTCGGCCTCCCAAGTGCTGGGATTAAAGGTGTGTGCCATCACGCGCGGCTAAATAAAAAAATTAAGAGTAAGAAAGAAAGAAAGAAAAGAAAGAAAGAAAGAAAGAAAGAAATGGATACAAACAGGTCATGATCATACTATAGAAGCGTAATGGGTGTGATGAAGAGGATATGTACCACAAACTGACAATGCAAAATTTTATTTGCATTGTATCTGAATGGACATTAATCTCTTCAACTATATAGACTTGGAAAAGATTTCCACTTTACTCAGTGTTATTTGTTGTTTTTTTAAATAATATATTCTTTTTTTGTTTTATTTTTATTTTTTATTTTAGAGAGAGCAAGAGAGAGAGAGAATTGTCACGCCAGGGCCTCAGCCACTACAATCAAACTCCAGATGCTTGTGCCACCTAGTGGGCATGTGCGACCTTGAGCTTGCTTCGTCTTTGTGTCTGGCTTATGTGGGATCTGTAGAGTTGAACATGGGTCAAATATGGGTCCTTAGGCTTCATAGGCAAGCACCTTAACCACTAAGCCATCTCTCCAGCCCTATAATATTTTCTCATATTTAAGTGTGAATAAACTTTAAAGGAATTCCTTATTTAATACTTTTCTCACAGATCCTTCTAGGAACCAGTAATGATAGAAATCTGAATTTCATAACCACAGGCATGATTTTTATCATGTAATATTTTTGGTTTAACTTTTTTTCATTATATATTTTATTGTATATGGCATTATGTTTTAAAAGGACATTCTCATACAAGTATATATTTTATTTGAAGCATATTCTCCCATATACTCAGCCTCCCCTCTCCCAGAATAGCTCTTTTTACCAAATATAGCTGTCAAAACAAGGATATGAAGGCTGGGCATAGTGGTGCACACCTTTAATCCCAGCACTTGGGAGGCAGAGGTAGGAGGATTGCTGAGAGTTCAAGGCCACCCTGAGACTGCATACTGTATTCCAGGTCAGCCTGAGCTAGAGTGAGACCCTACCTCAGAAAACCAAAAAAAAAAAAAAAGTGGATATGATACGTGAACACTTTGTTAGAAAACGCAGTTGCTCAATAAATGCCTATCAGTCACAAGTATCTTAATTCCAGACATTTTTTTTCTTTAGGATTTATCTCTAAAATAAGGATAATGCTACCCACCAACCTGTAAACTTTAGAAGAGAAAGGTAGGATAAGGTTGGCTACCCAATAACCCTGTAATTAAAAGTGCAAAACAGCTGGCTGCTAATAAGCCTTAGAGGGTGACATTTACCTTGGTTGGTTTACTTAGGCTCAGAGTTTGGTATCGCAGCCAAAATAACCTTGTCAGTCACACCGAGTCTGTGAATGTCAGGGAGGCAAACCTGCTTTTTCTTTTTTGTTTTATTTTTTAAAGAAATTATTTATTTATTTGAGAGCGACAGACAGAGAAAAAGGCAGAGAGGGAGAGACAGAGAATGGGCACACAAGGGCCTCCAGCCACTGCAAACAAACTCCAGATGCATGCGCCACCTTGTGCATCTGGCTTATGTGGGTCCTGGGGAACTGAGCCTCGAACCGAGGTCCTTAGGCTTCACAAGCAAGCGCTTAACTGCTAAGCCATCTCTCCAGCCCCCTAAACTGCATTTTCTAAACTCAGAAGAGATTGGAAGATGCCAGTAGAATATTCATTTACCCTATTGTAACTTAGAACAGTTGGTCATAAATGACAAAATCTCCAACATCAAGCTAACTTTAAAAGCACAAAAGGAAAGGATTAATTCATATAACTACAAATGTTTGGACCTTTTGACTGGTTTCTTGCTGAGACTCAAATATTTCAAATTGATTCCCACTCTCCTATGTTGGATTCCTTTGTAGACATAATATCCAAAATTTTTTTTTGGTCTTTTTGAGACAGGGTGTCATGTATACCATATTGATCCAGAGTTTCCAATGCAGCTAAGGAAAACCTTGAAGTCCCAATCTTCCCGCCTTTTCCTTCCCCAGTGCTGGGATAATCGCAGGCATGCACTGCCACATGTGGTTATGATAGCCACTCTTAATTTAAAAAGCCAGAATTACCGAAAGTCCAGGTTTCACAACCAGCATTGTCATGGACTCCACAGGTTCCCCCCCAGGTCACCTGCCCATGAGCCAATCAGCAAGAAGATGAAATATACTAATTCACATCACCTGGCTGTGGTGCTCCAGGTAAGGCCAGCCTTTTCACTGTGTGGGCTGAATGCAGAGATTCAATGTTCCTCCAAAGAGAATCCATGTGTCAGTAAAACATAAGAAAGATGCGGGGCGGAGGCCGAGCAGGAAAAAGGAGAACGTGACATAATGAGAAACATGCTGACTGGATAAGAGACCTCAGCTTGGTCAACCTGTTCTTTCCCCCTAAGCAAGCTAAACAAGGGGATATAAGTAAAACCATCTTTTTGGGCAGACGAGGAATTGGGTTGAGGGGAGTTAATAATGTGATCCATATATTTTTGCAGCAGTAACCTATTCATTACTGGACATTAGCTTGCAGGGGCCTCCCTGTAACTCTGAGTGTATCTTTTCATATCAGGTCTCAGATAGTTATTCCATCTGCTTATGCAAACTCTGTTTTAACTTTTAGAAGGTCACTTTTAAATTTTTTTATTTCTTTATGAGATATGAGAGAAAAGAGAGAGAGAGAGAGGAGAGAGAGAGAGAAAATGAATGGGTCACGCCAGGCCTCTATCCTCTGCGAATGAATTCCACACACATGCGCCACTATGTGCACCTGGCTTACGTGGGACCTGGAGAATTGAACCTGGGTCCTTAGGCTTCTCAGGCAAGTGTCTTACCCACTAAGCCATCTCTCTAGCCCTGGATCTGACTTTTAGATCTAAGAAGAGATCACGGTAGATTTCCATGGGCTCTGCAGACTGGGTGTTTTCCTGACATGGCACTCGAATATTACTCTTTCTCTTTCCCGTCCATTTGACAAGTTTAGAGGAAGTATTTTACCTCTCTGAATGTTAGATTGATCAGTGTCCAATGAGAGTTCAGTGACTTCTGTGTACCCTCTCCATCTTCTCCAGGACACAGTTTTAGTAGAGTGTAATGTATCTGGTTACTGGGGCAAAATAAGAGGACAAGAAGAACCTGAAGGCACGAGGGCTTTATTTTGGCTTAAAGCTTGAGAGGACACTGCCTATTACGGCAGAAAGGTGTGGTGGCAGAAGTGTGAGGTATCTGGTCACATTTTACATGCAATCAAGAAGCAGGAAACAGGTAGGAAGTGGATCCTGGCTATAGAACCTCAAGACCCATTCCCATTGACCCACTTCCTCCCATGAGGTGCCACATCCCAAAGTTTTCATAACCATTCCTAACAGCCCCGCCCTGCTCTGGAGCCCAGGGGTTCAAAGACATGCGTGTGGGGGGGACATTTCTACAAAGGGTTTCCCTTTTTATTTACTGCATGTCATGTTGCATTTTGCTAAGCCATCACACAGGAGCAAGTAAATCCCAGACCTCAGTGGTTCAGCAACACTGGTTTATTTCTCATTCTAAATTCGTGTCAACTAGGGTCTGACTGCCTGCATCTTCATTCAGAAATAAAGTGTGAAGAAACATCTTCTGCCTGGGAAGTGGTTGGAAGTGAACTGACCTCAAAGAGCGGTTAACATATGGCAAGGGCTACTTTATCTTTTCTCAGGGAAGGGGAGCGACGGTTATGGGAAAGAAAAAAAAACACACAATGTGCTGCAAAAGTACTCACTGTCGGGCTGGAGAGATGGCTTAGTGGTTAAGGCGCCTGTCTCCTAAGCCTAAGAACCTGGTTCCAATCTCCAGGTCCCACATTCAGCCAGATGCAAAGTGACTCAAGGGCACAATGCCACATTTGACCACAAGGGGGCGCACGCATCTGGATTTTGTTCACAGCAGCTGAGAGGCTGCTGGTGCGTCCATCTCTGTCTGTCTTCCTCTCCCTCTCTCTCTGCCTCTCTCCAAAAAAAAAAAAAGTACTCACTGTCCACACGCATGCAAAACTTAAACTATGTTGCCATGTATTATTTTATGCTGTCTTGGTATGTAAAATAATATGAAAATTTTAACAGTATACGATGTTGGGGCATATAGCATTTGTAGAAGAACCCAAGAGTAACTATGAATATGTCAATTTTTATCAAAAAATAATATCTTAAGAAGTATTTTTTTTTCAGTATAAGGTGCCCATTAGTGACGGTTCTTTGCAATTCAGTAGATGTAAGGACGACCATGAAACTCATGGAGAGGAAAAATGAAGCACGCACTCCAGGTTGCAGACCTTCACTCCCCTCTACTCTGCCTTCTCTCATTTATTTATTTACTTGAGACGGAGAGAGGGGGAGAAAGAGTGAGAATGGGCGCGCCAGGGCCTCCAGCCACTGCAAACAAACTCCAGATGCGTGCACCACCATGTGCATCTAACTTACATGGGACCTGGAGAATCGAACCGGGACCTTAGGCTTTGCAGGCATGTGCCTTAACTGCTAAGCCATCTCCCCAGCCCTCCTCTGCCTTCTCTTGATGCTCTTTACAAATACTGAAAATTTTAGATGTTACAGACAACCCTCAGCCAACTGACTATCAAATGTTCACCAAGTGAATCACTCTGTCAGATGTTCATGGATTTGGCATAAGGAAATATCACATGAAATTCTCGCATATATGAGGCTTGGTCCATATCCATTTAGCATGGTTCTTGTTTGTATGTGCATTGGGTACCTGTGTGTGTGTGCAGGTGCAGGTACATGTGTGTGCATGTCTGTGTGGAGGACAGAGAACAACCTCAAGTGCCATTAATGCTATCCACCTTGTTGTTGTTGCTATTGCTGTTGTTTTTGAGGCAGAGTCTTACTCTAGCCCTGGATGACCTGGAACTTCTTCTGTAGCCCCAGGCTAGCCGTCAACTCATAGTGATTGTCCTATCTTTACTTCTTGAGTGGCGGGACTAAAAGCGTGCATGGCCTCAGATCCACTTATTTTGAGACTGGAGTGTCTTATTGGCTTGGAATTCACCAAGTAGGCTAAATGGGCTTTCTGCCAGCCTCCAGGATCTGCCATCTTTGTTCCCCAGTGCATGCCTCCATGCCTGGCATTTTTACTTGAGTTCTGGGATCAAACTCCGATCCTCAAGCTTGTCTGGCAAGTGCTTCACCGACCAAGCCATCTGTCAGCCCTAGAGTGGTTCTTGAAGTATATCCTGCCAACAGCAGAAGCTGTTATAGAATGTTTGTTAGATACACCCATGTCCAAGCTGGCCTTTGGTCCAGAGAATCACCGCTTCTGAGGCTGAAACCCAGCTATGTCTTCAAGTTGATTCTGAAAGGCACCAAATATGGAGAATATACATCTCAAATATTTTTTAGAGAGATAGAGAGACAGACAGACAGAGAGGAGAGAGAGAGAATTGGCATTCCAGGGCCTCAGCCACTGCAAACAAACTCCAGATGCTTGCGCCACCTAGTGGGCATGTGTGACCTTGCGCTTGCCTCACCTTTGTGCATCTGGCTAATGGGGGATCTGGAGAGTTGAGCATGGGTCCTTAGGCTTCACAGGCAAGCACCTTAACCGCTAAGCTATCTCTCTAGCCGAATTTCAAGTATTTTTAAGCCTGTGAGATTTCATGCCTGTTCAGGAGGTAGCTCTGTTTCTGGGTGACTAAGGACTTAGCAGCACCTGGTCCTTTTATCTGACAGCGTCAATCACCATTTCTAATCTCCCTGGGAAACAAGCTATCCAACAGTGGCCCATGTTCCAAACCTCAGCTTCATCGTTGACATAGATTACTGTGAGACATATTTCTATATCACCGCATATTTGCTTTAAAAATATGTTATAACTATTTGCCTTAATATGCCCCTTTGACCAATGTTATGTGATCTTAAAATTTAAAAGAAAAAAAAAAAAAACCTTGTCTTATTTTAAGGCTTTGCTTTGCCAAAACCTATTTATGGCTTTCCCAGTTTTGCCAGGATTGGGCAAGCTGCATGGGGCTCGCTTCAGCAAGCTGGCTTGTGTAGGTCAGGATGGCCTGTGGAAAAGTCTCAACTTTGCTTCTTGCCCAAGCCAATTTCAGGCTGTGGTCCAACGAAAAGAAGGGCATAAACACCCAGGTGAAGAATTATGCATTCCTTCTGGAATATTTTGAAGGTATTTCACAAGAAAACCGGCTTTGTAATGACATGCTCAAAGAAATAAGGCTGTAAAAGAAATTTTAAATTCCAAATTTAAATTCAATAATGCTTTGTTTCCATTCTGTTTAAAAATTTTCAAATTGGGTTGGAGAGATGGCTTGGTGGTTAAGGCACTTGCTTGAAAAGCCTAACAGCTTGGGTTCAATTCCCTAATACCTATGTCAGCCAGATGCACAAGGTGGCGCACACATCTGGAGTTTGTTTGCAGTGGCTCGAGATGCTGGCACATCCACACACACACGTGTGTGTGTGTGTGTGTGTGTGTCTGTATCTCTCTGTTTAAAAATAAATATAATATTTTTTTAAAATCTTCAAACCACTTTAGGATGTTCTCTTTTTACAGTGATACATTTTTTATTACTACAGACATATATTAAATATATGAAATACCACCATTGTTCTTTTTATGTGTATTAATACCAAATGGCCATTCAGGATATAATTCTTAGAATGGGTTTTTTTAAATCTATTCTTAACATTTGAAGATGCCATTTGTAACTAAGCAGTCTATGCTATGCTTTATTCTCTTCCCTGAAGAATTCACACTATGTGCAGTGGGCTATGTGCATGTGCATGTGCATGAGGTTATTGCTCAGTGACTGTTAGATTCTGCCCAGTCTCTTCCTTTTAGAAGACAGCAGTGACTTGGGGGAAGACACACAACTATGGTGATGTATTGATAATGAACATGGGAGTGGGAAGAGGAGAGTAAACCTTTGAAAGTTTGCACTTGCATGAGAGCATGGATGGACAGCGTGTTGTAATCAAGAATTCCATCAAGTACGTGCTTGCCAGCCTGTGTCAAGGCCACTGCAGGGTCTCATGGCGTCTGGGTCCTTAGGCTTTCATCACATAACCCAGCGCATGACTCTCGATGCCCTACTGTGACATCACCCACGTTAATGTATAGCCTTACCTTAGTTATAGCTTAAGTGGTATTTGTGATAAAGATTAAACGACACAGACTTTCTCATACTGATAAAATTTGTGACTTACTGATTTATTTTCCCTTTTCCAAAAATCCAGAAGTCTAATATAGATTTCCTTCCTTCCTTCTTTCCTTCCTTCCTTCCTTTTTCTTTCTTTCTTTCTTTCTTTTTCTTTCTTTCTTTCTTTCTTTCTTCCTTCCTTTCTTCCTTTCCTTTCTTTCTTTCTTTCTTTCTTTACCTCTTTCTTTCCTTGCCTCTTTCTTTCTTCCTTCCTTTCTTCCTTTCTTCCTTTCTTCCTTTCTCCTTTCTTTCTTTCTTTCTTTCTTTCCTTGCCTCTTTCTTTCTTTCTTTCTTTCTTTCTTTCTTTCTTTCTTTCTTTCTTTACCTCTTTCTTTCTTTCTTTCTTTCTTTCTTTCTTTCTTTCTTTCTTTCTTTCTTTCTCTCCCTCTCTCCCTTCCTTCGTTTCATTTTTTTCTTTTTTGGGGGGAGAGAGACACAGAGAGAGACAGAGAGAGGGAGAGGAAGACAGAGATGGGCACGCCAGCAGCCTCTCAGCTGCTGTGAAAGAAATCCAGATGCATGCGCCCCCTTGTGGTCAAGTGAGGCATTGCACCCCTTTGCATCTGGCTAAATGTGGGACCTGGAGATTGGAACCAGCATTCTTAGGCTTAGGAGGCAGGTGCCTTAACCACTAAGCCATCTCTCCAGCCCCATTTCTTTTCTTTTTTGAAATTTATTTACAAGCAGGGGTTTGGTGTGCATATCAGGGCCTCTTGCCACTGCAAAAGATCTCCAAATGCACGTGCCACATGTGCATCTGGCTTTTCATGGGCACTGGGAAATCAAATCCAGGCTGTCAAGATTTGCAAGCAAATGCCTTTTAACAGCTGAGCCATTTCTATATCCTCTTTCCTTCCTCCCTCCCTTCCTTCCTTCCTTTTCTTTTATCTTCTTTCCTCTTTAAGATTTTTTACATAATATGCAAAATAATGGGTTTCATTATAATATCTTCATATATAAATGTCACTGTACCTTGCTCATATTTGGCTCCTGTTACACCCTATATTGAATTATTCTCCTATTCACTGATCCCTTCCTTTCCCCAGTAGTCTTCCTTCTGTTTATGTCATAGATCAATGATAGATACACGTACACACATCAGTGGAATCTGCATATGAGAGAAGGTGTGGCACAGCTTTCTTGCGTATAGTCCTGGGAAACAATGTGGATGACATCATTTGCTTCTTTTCTCCCAGCAAATTCTCAGTCTGGCCTAGCCCAAACTCACAGCAATCTTTTTCAAGTATAACTCCTCTTCCTTTTTCATATAGTATCTGAGAGGTAAAGCAGGCACCTATTGAAATGTTACGGAATCCAGGTTTCCAAGTAAGAAAGTGAGCGAGATAATCAACTTACTAAGAGGCGAGTTTTGTTTCAACCAAGGACTTAGGGTACAGTTCATGATCTTTTGCCCCATTGCCTGGGGCTGGTGGTGAGGCAGCTTATTATGGCAGTGGGCAGTGATGGTTCAAAACTGCTCAGCTCAGGTTGGAGAGATGGCTAAGCAGTTAAGACACTTGTCTGCGAAGCCTAAGGACCCAGGTACTATTCCGTAGTACTCACAAATGCACAAGGTGGCACATACATCTGGAGTTTATTTGCAGTGACTAGAGGCCCTGGCATGCCCATTCTCTTTTCTCTTTCTCCACCTCTCCTCTCTCTCTCTTCTCTCTCTCTTTCCACCTCTTCCTCTTTCTGTGTGTATCTCTCTCTCTCTCTCCACCTCTTCGTCTCCCTCCCTCTCTTAAATAAATAAATAAATGAAATATTTTTTAAAAACTGCTCAGCTCATGGCTGGGAAGCTAAGGAGAAAGAAACAGGGTTGGAGGTTCTGCCTGCCTCAGAAGCACACCTCCGTGACACACAAAGCTCCTTTTAGGACCCACTTTTTAAATATCCCACCCAACCTCCTAATGGAAGCAAGCTGGGGACCAAGCCTTTAACACACGGGCCTCTGCGGACATGCTAGGTGCAAACTGTAGAAAACTGGTCCCCAGTGCATCCTCTCCTGAGGATGGTCATGCATTTTACATAAATTCTTAACCGACCTTCCTGACCGGAGCTAGTCATGACACAGTTTGTATTGATGGAAGGCCCTTCCTTCCATTGTCACTCTGAGAATATATAGAAATAAGAGTATGTTTTTAGGGGTTTAGGAAATGTCACTTATATAAGTTCACTAGTCACTAGCTAGGTCAGTCTTTCTGGCTGTTAGCTTTGGGAATGAATGGGTTCCAAAAACCATGCCATGAATTGAAATCCAAGTGTGTTGTACCAGGCCAGAGCTAAGTGACTGAAGTACAGAAGCCAAAACGAGGAGGTCAGGGTGTAAGACAGAGAGGACTGCGAAGTACTGCACTTGTTAAGAGTACTTAAGTACCATGCGCAAATCCCCGGATTTGATCCCCTATACAGCATAAAGGGGGTGTGGTAGCACCTGCCTGCTTTCTGAGCACTCCAGAGGTTTGCACCAGGAGTTCAAGTTCATTCTCAGCTACATAGTTAGTTTGCGACCAGCCTGGAATACGTGAGACCATGTCTCCAAATTAAAAAAGACAGAAGGCATTAGGTAAAGTACTTTATTGCATGGAACATTGCAATGGGGAAGAAGCCAGGGGTCAGTGGTTAGAGAATGGCATCCGGAGACATTACAGAGAAATCCGCTTAGGGGCAAAAGAACGCCATTTGTCTACCACGGGCGGGGTGCGTATCCACGATGCACGGAAACAATACTTTGATTCCTTTCTCGTTACTGGGGGATTTGGAACTTCCTTCAGTTTTGGGTGTCGTGACATCTTTTCCGTCAAATACAACTTTGATCAGCACCGAATAGATCCTACGTTCTTTTACTGTAACCTTCCTCCTTTTTCCAGGACAAGACTTTGTCTTTGTTGCATCTGACTGTGACCTTGACCTCCACTCTCCTCATCTTCCCACACGTCATGGCTGCATGTCTGGTAAATCACCCTCAATGAATAGTCCACCTTTCATTTGAATACCTTGGCTGAGGGAACATTTCTAACTCCGGCTTCTCCCTTTCTTTCTTTCTTTCTTTCTTTCTTTTTTTTTTTTCTTTTCTTTCTTTCTTTCTTTCTTTCTTTCTTTCTTTCTTTTTTTTTTTTTTTTTGTTGTTTTTTTCGAGGTAGGGTCTCATTCTGGCCCAGGCTGACCTGGAATTCACTATGTAGTCTCAGGGTGGCCTCGAACTCATGGCGATCCTCCTACCTCTGCTTCCCGAGTGCTGGGATTAAAGGTGTGCACCACCATGCCCGGCTTCTCCCTTTATTTCTATATAGTCTCAGGGTGGCCTCGAACTCATGACGATCCTCCTAACTCTACCTCCCAAGTTCTGGTATTAAAGGTGTGTGCCACCACGTCCAGCTGCCCTTTATATCTAAATTAGTTGTGTGTGTTTGTGCACGTGAGAGTATGTGCTTGCATGTACATGTGTGTGCATACATGTGTGTGGGTTCACAGGTGTGCACATGCATGTGGAGGCCAGAGGACACACCGAGGTGACTTTTTCTCAGGTATGCTTTTGAGGCAGAGTCTCCCATTGTTCTGGAGCGCCCCAGTTTGGCCAGACTTGCTAGGCAGCACGCTGCTCCTGCCTTCACTTCCTTAATGTTGGGATTTTAGACGTACACTGCCATGCGAGGCTTTCTGACGAGGGTCCCAGGAGTCTAACTTAGGTCTGCATGCTTGTGAGGCCAGTACTCCACCCAGTAGTTTCATCAAATCGAGAACTGATGACAGGAGTACTAATTCCTCTGCTACCCAGTTCTACTAGTTAATCTGTTACTTGCTCTATACTCCCCCCCCCCCACACACACGCACGCTTTTTCTAAAAACAGTAACAACAGAAGGATCAGTGGGATAAACTCCAAGTCCGGCTTTCACAGATGGCCTGAGGTCATAATTGATGTCTTTCTACCACCTTTTCTAGACTCTTCTCCCAGTCGGCACTTTTGTTGCAAAGTCTGAATTGTGCCTGGCTAGGTAACACACACTTAGATGCGTAAGGAGGTCTGAGGCATAAATGACCTTGATTCTGTTGCGATAGCCCCTAGAATGGAGCCGTCAAAACGTACCTCAGTGAATTCACTAAATTCCGGGCATAGGCTTCTCTCGTGCAGCGGCAGCTACTTCCATCTCAGTATTAGAATCGATATAGCAACTTTGTTTTCTTTGTCTCCTGCTCCTTGCACGAGACACTCAGTAAGACTAGGCAGTGGTCAGACTGTCAGGTGTACTGAAACTCTTACCGTGGGGTATCTGGATCCAACAACCTCCTTCCCCCTTTTCTCATTGTCTGCATCGTGATAGTTATCCGTCATCTGTGAAATCAGCACCTTATTCCCTACTGCTGTGTGTGTGTGTGTGTGTGTGCGTGCGTGTGCGTGCGTGTGTGTGTGTGTGTGTGTGTGTTTACCTCACCTTCTACAACCCGCGTAAGTCCCCAGGCAAACACCAGCAGTCACAAGTGTGCCGCACAGTGAACATGGGGGGGGGCACCAGTAAAACTTGCTACAGTGACACCAAATGATTTGCATAAAAGACACAAGCCACAAGACCAACCCACACTGTGTTTACACCATGAACTGCTCATTTCTGTCACATGAGTTGGTCTTAGTAGACGAGCCTGATGGATTTCATAAAGCAAAGTACCTTTCCCCGGTATTATGATTATTTAGTCATTGAAGCTTTTACATGAGGCAAAATCGAGGACAGAGAAAGGGAGATAAGGCAAAATGAATATGACCTGGTGTCTTTCCAAGTTCCAGGACCTCTTGAATGAGGACAGAGAATAGTGAAATGAATGCTCGACTTGAAATACTGAGTCACTGAGTGGGACATGTGAGTTTTCCGCACTCAAGTGCTGACAGAGAGCAGTCTGTTCAGATCCCGCTTAGCTCTCCTGCTTGGGTGCAAGAAAGAAGTTATTTTAGCTGTCGGCTCAAATATATTGGTTAAATTATTACCATTTTCATTTAAAGGCAGCTGAGAAAATATATGCCAATTACTTCCAGTGACCACTAGACTCAAGATGTCTTTTCATTCATTAATTATTAGGAATTGGACCTTTGTGAAGAGGCGATGTTAAGCTCTCTCTCTCTCTCTCTCTCTCTCTCTCTCTCATTTTTAACACTTCCTTCATAGGGGTGTTGTGAGGATTTCTGCCTGTGTGGTAATGGTATTCAGTAGCCCGCTTGGAATTTCCCAGTTGAAAAGGGTGTTATAAAAATGTAAAAATAAAAAAATATATATATATATTCTACTAATAATGAGGATGTTGATCTTGAAATGTAATATGAAAACCAGAGACTGGAAATTTAAATTTTGTAATGAAATGCTCTCAAGCTGTGATCTTGTTAGACCCTTGGAGTTCAGCAAGGGTGGGCCCATGGAAGACGTGGATTGGAAGATGCTTCAGGATGTGGTGTGGTGATTCAGTAGGTGGCCCTCGTCCATCCCAAGGTGGTCCTGGGCCAAGTCCCAAGCCTGGGCTATGGAGCACTGTGCTGCAAGAGAACCAGCTATTGGATGAGATGCAAGGCTGGGGTTCTGACCACTTGCGCTTATTAAAAATTCCTAGGCATTTTTATAAGGTTAAAGATATATCCCGTGTTCCACACAATCTGGTTCCAGCTGGGTGGCAATATTAGCTCCTTATAATAAGACCTAGAAAGAGAAGATGTATGGAAAGTTTAGGAAGATAAATAACTGAAGAAATTCGAAGAGATAGATTTAAATTTTCATCCTGAATTCTTATGTGTTAGGTAATCATAAGGTCCAACACCTGCCTAAGTGACTTGCTTATTAGGGTGTGAGTGTATTTGTATAAGCAATTCCTTTAAAGAAAAATCCCTGTAGAACAAGAGTGCCATGAAAGAACCTCTCCAGTATTGATACATCATGATAAAAAAAACTTTTGAATAAACTCTGAAGATTTCTTCTAGACTTTTATTCATTTCTTAGAATAATTAATACTTGAGATAAGAAATGGAGTAAGGCATATGGAAATTTCCGTCAGCTCTTTTAGCTAAGTGCCACTTATTACTCCTGGAATTCTCAGTTATGTGTTACCTATAACTTGACATGTAATATATTTGTTTCATAACAAAAATTAGAGTGATACTGCTACATTAATTATAGTACATGCAATAAAAGTTCTCATGTATAGGTCCTTAGAAAAGCAGAGAGAGAAAGGACAAAAAGGAATGAGAAAAAGGGGGAAAATCAATATAAATATTAAGAGAAAATCATATATATATATATATATATATATATATATATATATATATGGAGATCATCCATTTTCTGGGATGGGAGAATCGGTTCCTCTTGTCATGTATCACGTGCTGTTCTGAATTCAAAATGCCCCATTTCTAGATTTTTGGTTAAAACAGCTCCTTGCACCTAAGCTCTGTATGTGATTTGCCATTGCTGTGGAAAATTACCATAGCCCCATGGCTTCACTAGGATGAAAAAAAAAGAATAAGCCTCACAGTTTGAGGCAAAGGACTAACTTGGTCGCTTGCTCTTGGTCCTGTCCCTGAATGTGCCACAAGGGTTGGGTTGAGAAGCGCAGAGAGCTCTGTACTGTATTGTCTGGGAGAAAGAAGTGACAGGCAATAAGCACGCTGATGTTTTTGTTTAAGTCTTTAAATATAAACATGAAGTGGGATTTTTTTTTTTAGAGACACCAATTACTTTTCTATCATTTCTACCGGTAATTCTAGTTTTAAAACTTTTTTATTGGCGACTTACACCAATATACACAATCTAGCATGATCACAAACCTATCTCTCCACCCTCTCTCTCCTCCCTCCTCCATCCCCTCTCCATGAATCTATTTTCTTTCCAGCTAGTCTCACTCATATTTTAACATAGTTGTTCTTTTTTGTTTGTTTGTTTGATGTAAATGATTCTTTATTTTATTTATTTATTTATTTATTTATTTATTTATGAGTGGAAGAGTGTTTTGTGTGTGTGTGTGTGTGAGGGGGGGGGTGCCAGGGTATCCAGCCATTGCAAATGAACTCCAGATGCATATTCCCTGTTGTGTATCTGGCTTATGTGGGTCCTGGGGAATCAAACTGAGGTCCTTCGGCTTTGCAGGCAAATGCCTTAACCGCTAAGCCATCTTTCCAGCCTGCAAGTGATTCTTTTTAAGATGCTATATTTTGACACTTTTGCTCTACTTTTACAATCATGTTACTAGTATTGTGTTAAAGGCATTTGGACATCTCAAAGGTATAAAAGAAATCATGCTTTTGAAGCTAATTTTAAAGGGAAGTAAGAATTGAAAGGTACTACAGCCAATAACTGTAGGTCCGGTTTCAATCCAATGCAGTCATAAAGAAGAGGCTGTAAATACAAGTAATGTGTGATGACCACTGAGTGACAGTGCTTGTTAGTTAGACTTGAAGATGCAATATGTGTGTGATGTGGAACCAGGAAACCTGGTAGCTAGGCTGGCCTGTGGCATGTCTTACAATGGGCACCTGAGATGGCTATGCTTTCTCCATTTTTATCTAATTGGGGAACTTTTACCTGTACTGCCCATTTCATATATTAAACTAGGAACAATGTTAATAAATAATCTTCAAAAGCAAAATAT
This sequence comes from Orientallactaga sibirica, assembly GCA_036365145.1. NCBI lineage: Eukaryota > Metazoa > Chordata > Mammalia > Rodentia > Dipodidae > Orientallactaga > Orientallactaga sibirica. Next base: position 5,786,119 of record JAEOAD010001989.1, read on the forward strand.
ACCTAATTATTTGTAAGCATTTCTTTTAAGAAAATAAAAAAGATACATATAAGTTAATTCTACTACCTTTTAACTTGCAGGAAATACACACACACACACACACACACACACACACACACACACACGGCAATTATTTCAAAGTGAATTAACCAAATGAACATAAAAAAGTCCTAATGTGTGAGTGCTAAGGAAAGTATAATCTTAGGCTCCTTTAACATAAGTGTGTGTGTGTGTATAAAATCATGTGGAATAAAAGCAGTTTTGGTGTATTTTTCTTTGCATTAGGAAAATCAGATTGCAGCTCTGGAGTGATTTTGACAGGCAGATGTGATGGTTGCATGGATATTGAATGCCCAGTCAGCATATTGTCCAGAAAATTTCTAAGCACACAAGCACTAAGTTTTCATAAATATTGCAAACGTTTGAGATGCTCTTATGTATAGAAAGTGATGTTCCCAGGGCTGGGGAGATGGCTTAGTGGTTAAGGCGCTTGCCTGTGAAGCCTAAGGACCCATGTTTGATCCTCTCCAGATCCCATGTAAGCCAGACATACAAGGTGACACAAGGCCCTAGTGCACCAATTCTCTCTCTCTCATTCTTTCTGTCTCTGTTTTTCACGATCGCTGTCTCGCATAAAAAAAAAAGTTGGGCTTGCCTAAAAAAAAAAAAAAGAAAGAAAGAAAGAAAGAAAGAAAGAAAGAAAGAAAGAAAGAAAGAAAGGAAGGAAGGAAGGGTGATCTTATCCAATTCTTATCTATCCAAAAGTATCACTGAGACATATATTTGAGAAGAGACCCTGATGGAAAGGGTACTTTCTAAGATTGAATTCTCCAAATTCTGTTCTCTTTTTTTTTAAATGATTAATTAATTTATTTATTTGAGAAAGTGGCAGATGGGAGAGAAAGAGAGAGAGAGAGAAAGAGAGAATGGGTGTGCAAGGGCCCCTGGTCACTACAAACACACTCCAGACACATGTACCATCTGGTGTGTCTGACTTACATGAGTACTGGAGAATCCAACCTGTGTCCTTAGGCTTTGCAGGCAAGTACCTTAACTACCAAGTCATCTCCCATCCCAAATTCTGTCATCTCTTAAGGCAGCTGCAATCCTGAGACAAAAATTACTAAATAGCCAGGCGTGGTGGTGCATGCCTTTAATCCCAGCACTTGGGAGGCAGAGGTAGGAGGATTGCCATGAGTTCGAGGCCATCCTGAGACTACATGGTGAATTCCAGGTCAGCCTGGGCTAGAGCGAGACCCTACCTCGAAAAACAAAACAAAACAAAACAAAACAAAACAAAAATCACTAAATAAAAATGGCCTTTTCCACAAATTAGCTAGTTATTCGATGTAAAGGGATAGAACTGGACTCACTTCCTGCCTCACACCATAAACAAAAGCTAACTTAGAATGGATCAAAAACCTAAATATGACGTCTAAAAACACACAACTGTCATGAGAAAACCTGTGAAGATATCCTCCTGTCCTTGGTTTGGGCAGTTATTTCTTGAATATTAGACTAAAGACATATGTGAGAGAGGAAAATAGTGGATATAATGGGCTCCAATGAAGGTTAAAATCTTTTGGCATATATGCGCAGTGTGGTGTGTGTGCATAGGGTTTACATATGTGTGTGCATACCTATGCATGCATGTGGATTAATGTTCTCCTCTAATACATTTCCATGTTGTTTCCTTAACACAGAGTTTCTCACCGAGCTTGAACTTGCCATTTTCTGTCAGAATGGCTGACCAGCAAGCCCCAGGGGTTTCCCTATCTCCACCCTCCCTCAGGCCTGGGATTATAGGCAGGTGTGGCTGTGATTGGCTTTTTTTTTTTTTTTTTAATATGGGTTTTGTGCTGCCACCAAAAGAATAAAGAGTAACCCAAGCTACAGTGTGGAAGAATCTGGAAAATGTGCTCAGGGAAAGAAGTCAGAAGCAAAAGGCCACATATTGTATGTCATTGCATTAACCTGATACTCTCAGACTGGATATTTCCTGGAGATGAAAAGTAGGTGAGCGATTGCTAGGGTCTGGGAAAAGTGGGAGTAAGGAATGATGGCTACTGACTCCAGTGTTTTCTCTTAGTGGAGATGAAAATGTTCTGGAATCGGGGAACCAGTGACGGCTTCATGACTTCCATGCATAGGGAAGGGTACACCGTAATGAGGTGACCTTTATGATGTGCGTGCTACATCCTAGTGAAGACACAACAGCCCTGAGAATTCTCATTTGGAAAATTTCAAGCCGTATTAATTTCAGCTCAGAGAGAGACATCTTGGATCAAGATGATATTGGGGATTTTATGTATTAATGAATACCTTATTCTGAGTCAACCATTATTTGGTTTCTTATGTCTTATGTCTGGCAGCATGAGCAATTCTCAGCCTCCCTGGGTATAGGTTTTCTTTTATCTAGAATAAGATTGACAATAAAAGCTTCAGTGGCATGTGTTGTTAAAATAAAATAGGAAGCCAGGGCGTGGTGGCGCACGCCTTTAATCCCAGCACTCGGGAGGCAGAGGTAGGAGGATCGCTGAGAGTTCAAGGCCACCCTGAGACTACATAGTTAATTCCAAGTCAGCCTGGATCAGAGTGAGACCCTACCTCGCAAAACCAAAAATAAAATAAAATAAAATAAAATAAAATAAAATAAAATAAAATAAAATAAAATAAAAATAAATAATAAATAAAATAGGAAAATAGATGCCAAATTATTTTAAAAGAGGTAGCACACAAGAGTTGTGTTAGGGTACTTCCAGAACTCTGTAATATGTTCTTTTTATGAATGATTTTTTTCATCTACTCTATAATGTGCTCCTAATTTTAAAATATGCTTTCTCTTTTAGAATCCTCTGAAGAAAAATGTCATGAGTGATGGATTACTAAGTAGATACCCAGTTTGTAATTTATCCTGTGTTCCTTCTATCTAGCTCCTCTTCCATCAACTGATTAACTTTACACAGTCACATAACTATTAGAATTTTCTCGAAATGATAAGGTAGGTTTAAAAAAATGTCCATTAACTTCCCAGAACACTAGTAGCTTTCATGCAAAAGAGGACCGAAGATGGATCAAAGATGTTTGTGATGATATAATTTTTTTTTCCTGGCATCCTACTATTTCACACTCAAAGAGCAATAGCATAAACATTACTAGAACTCTTGAAGGGAAAGTAAAAACCAACTCTGAAGCACACTAGTATTGAAATACATAAACGGAGGTTATTGTCTACCAAGTAACTCATGCACTTGTCTCAAATCTTAAATGGTAGTAGAAGAAGAGAGTTTAGACATACCTGGATCTAATTTCTGACCTGAGAAAATTACTATTAAATTAGTACTGCTTTCAGGGCTGGAGAGATGGTTTAACGGTTAAGGCGCCTGCCTGCTAAGCCTAAGAACCCGGTTCCAATCTCCAGGTCCCATGTTTAGCCAGATGCAAAGTGATGCAAGGGCGCAATGCTGCACTTGCCCACAAGGGGGCGCACACATCTGGATTTTGTTCACAGCAGCTGAGAGACTGCTGGCGCGCCCATCTCTGTCTGTCTCCCTCTCTGTCTCTCTCTGTGTCTCTCTCCAAAAATAAAATAAATAAATAAATAAATAAATAAAAATTTTTAAAAATTAATACTGCTTTCAAAATATAAGCAATATATTGATGAAAGAGTTAAGAATACTTCTGTCTTATTTATTAAGGTTATTTTTTAAAATTCTCTTTATTTTTATTTTTATTTTTATTTTTATTTTATTTTTATTTTTATTTTTATTTTGGTTTTGCAAGGTAGGGTCTCACTCTGGTCCAGGCTGACCTGGAATTAACTATGTAGTCTCAGGGTGGCCTTGAACTCATGGCGATCCTCCTACCTCTGCCTCCCGAATGCTGGGATTAAAGCCGTGCACCACCACGCCCGGCTAAAATTCTCTTTTATTACACTCTGGATGGAGTCATACTATAATGGGATCAGTAAACTAAAGAAATTAAATAATTTATAGTAGAAAGAAAAACAGCACAGAGAGCATATGATAGGGAAAGAGTGGGCAAGGAGTTTTCAGTAACACTAACATCATGAAGTTATGATCCATATTTAATATATATATATATGAATGAACTTCAATACTTCAGATAATATAATTGTTTTGAACTTTTAAAGGTATTTGTGATAGTATGAAAATATTTTTTCTTTTGGGAGAAATGGAGGAAAGAAAACGAAGTTCCTTACAAATAAATTGTTAAGGAGACAAATAGCCTATGACGGAGCTCTTATGGCCTCTCTGGGCAAAGTATATCTGTTCCCCCAGCTGCTCCTGGCATGTAGAACATTCTAGAACTCAAGAATGATTTTTGTATTTCAGCTAGAACAAAAACCCCTTTCCTTCCTTAAGTTGCCGTCACCACATAACAGGAAACAGAACTAATACAATCAAATTGTTTAGAATCAAGCTTTCCTTAAAAGAAAACCTTTGAAGTCAGAACTGGTAGATAGGAAGGAACCAGCCACATGAAAATCTATATATACCAAGGGCCCAAATAGGGGTTTCAATTAAACATGTATGAAAGACCACAAACATGGATCCAGTCGGAAAGATGCACTCTTCATTGCTGCAGCCACAAGCCAAGTGACACTATTGAATTTTGAGTTAATTAAAACACGAGAGCCCTGTTTCTCAGTGCTCGTGGTCACGGATGGTCACTTGTGGTTAGCAGACAGTAAGAGCACATTTTTGTGACTGAAAAAAATTCTAATGGATATGGCTGTGCTAGCAAAGTGGGAAAATTAGCATAGAAAGAGAGGTCAGGGACAGGGACTGGAATGCATTATGACTGTCCCTCTAGGGTCTCCTGGGGACTTCGGACTCCACAAATGCAATGAGAGTCTTCAGACAGTTTTAAATAGAGGATGGACATCATCCACTTGATACTTTTTCTGATCTTTTACTTTTATTATTAACTTATGAGAGAGAGGTAGAGGGAGGGAGAGAGAACGGACACACCATGGCCTCCAGCCACTGCAAAGTAATCCCAGATGCATGCACCACTTTGTGCATCTGGCTTAGGTGGGTCCTGGGGAATCAAACCTGGGTCCTTAGGTTTCACAGGCAAGTGCCTTAACAGCTAAGCTATCTCTCCAGCCCGGTTGATATTTTCAAGTACCTTTCTGAGGCATAGAAAATGAACTACCAAGGGGACAAAGGTCAGTTAGGTACTGTAAATGTCCTGGCCAGGGGTGCTGATGGATCATGGGCTAGTGCTTAGAAAGCAGATGGTGAAAAGAAAATTGATTCAGGGTGTATTTTATAGGTAGAACCCAGTGCTCTCATATTTGCTGAGGTCCCCCCCAAGGCCAGCTGAGGAGGGATGGTAGGGTCTCAGCCAAGTTGGGGTGAGCAGCGCAGAGTCACGACACAGACTCCGGGAGTTGGGTGAAAGCGGAAGCGAGGCTCCACAAACTCGTTTATTCAGGAAGTGCATGTGGGTTTTGAGGGGCTTGGCTGGCTAATCCTTGTATGGGGTGGTCCCTTTTTGTGACCAATGACAGCCTGTCTCTGGACAGGACATCTCGTATCAGGCTTCTCGCGAGCATGGGACTGCAGTTTTTGTCACACCAAGCCTGCGCAGAACGCCATTTCCACAGAAGCCATTTCCTGTTTTCTTCTGCCATGCGATCTGGCTAGGACCAGGCCTGTATTGTGCCATACACATATTCTTAGCCAGAGATGAAAGAACAGCAAGGAGAAAGTCTGAGGGTCTAAGTGGTAATGTTGAAGAGAGGAAGGGAATAAGATAAGGATTTTGTTTCAGATACTTTCCATTTCAAATTTCCATGGTCAGTGCCTAGAGTTCTCAGGTTAGGCTGTTGGGAATGAACGGGCCTGTAGTGATGAGTGCCAACTTTTTGAATTTTGCCATAGAATTCCCTTCAGTAGAACTATATTTGGTAAAATACAAATGATTTGCACTGGTGTTACTTTCGACATCTTCCCCAGGAAGAGCTCACTCACTGGATTTGGCTATGCAGAAAGATCTACCAAGTCAGAATTGGCCAGGCTGCTATTTCTTTTCTTTTCTTTTTTTTCTCTTTTCTTTCTTTTCTTTTCTTTTTCTTTTCTTTTTCCTTTTCTTTCACTTCTTTCTTTTCTCTTTCCTTTCCTTTCTCTGTCTTTCTTTTCTTTCTTCTTTCTTTCTTCTTTTCTGAGTGAGTGTGCAGCATCTTACTTCTTCATTGGCTGTGTTGTCAACTTCCTGAATCAGGACCGGTCCCTACCTGCTGAGAACAAAGGAAGGGTAAGATTTACGTGATTGCTTCCTGTCTTCTTTCTCAACTGAGGACCGATGGCAATTACACAGTCCCATAAATGCACGGTCCTTGCTGGTCACTTCCCCTCCTCAGTATCCACATTCTAGCAGCATCCTGTCTCTCAAACATGAGCACTTGCTGGTTTTGGTCATCTTCCTTGGGTTTCTGATTGTAATGACAGAGGAACATTCCTTCTTCCCTTTTTGTGTGATAAATAACTCTCTGATTTATGACTTTTGTTGAAACTAGGGAGAAAGCCAGTTGCCGGGACATGGCTTCTCTTACACTGCTGAATAGACACGCAGACCAGACCATTCTTTTGCTACCACTAGCAAACAGCAGTACTCATGCATCCATTCATTCATTCCCTTGTACCAGGGTCTCTTGCCACAAAGAATGGAATGCCAAACACTTGTGTCACTCCTTGAATCTGGCTTTACATTGGTGGCTGGGGAACTAAACCCAGGCTGGCGGGCATTACAAGCAGGTGCCTTTTAAAGCTGAGCCATCTCTCTACTTGTAGCACTTTCTTTCAATGACAACATTTCTATTATTTTCTTTTGAAAGATATTTTATTTTCATTTATTTGAGGGAGAGAGGGAGGATGGCCACGTCAGGGCCTCCAGCTGCTGCAAACAAACTCCAGACGCATGCGCCACCCTGTGCATCTGGCTTACATGGGTCCTGGGTAATCGAACCTGGGTCCTTTGGCTTTGCAGACAAGCACTTTAACTGCTAAGCCATCCCTCCAGCCCATAATGACCTTAACCTTTAAAACAATATCTGTATTCTACCTTTCAAGAGTTCAGTTGTTTTGATAATCCAATGATATCTTTTCTAAAGAACTGAGATAAGGGGGCCAGGAAGAGAGTGGAGTGAATACAATTCTTACCTTGCGAGCAGGAGGACCTGTGTTTGATCCCCCAGTGCCTTGGAAAATGCCTGGCATAGCAGCGTGTCCCTGTCCTCTCGGCTCTGGAGAAACAGACAGACTGCCTCGTCTAGCCTAGTTGGTGAGCTCCAGGTTGTGTGAGAGGCCCAGTCTCAGACGGAACGGACAGTGTTCCTGAGGGTGAGCTCTGAAGTTGTGTTCGGACTCTCACACATCCACACATACCTGTACATGCACACCTGCAAACCAATATGTGCACGCCCATACACACACACACACACACACACACATGGAGAGCTGAGATGATTGTGGTGGTGGAAGGTAGAGAAAATGGAAGGCTTCTAAAATTCCCCTCCCTATGCTTTTATGATAGTTTCTCAATTTGACATAGTATCTTGATATGCAGAGATCACAACGTGTATTTTTTCCAGTCAAGATTTTCAGTTTGGAGTTTCCCAGGCAGGATTTAGCAGATGAATGAAAGGTCCACAAAGGTAACTCAGGGAAACATGCATTCATGCTAGGGGGCTCATTCAGATATAGCAAAGATTTTGCAACTCCTTTTTTTTTTTTTTAAATCCTTTTTAAAATTAATTTATTTTTTTATTGACAACTTAATTGTAGACAATATCCCATGGTACTTCCCTCCCTCTCCCCACTTTCCCCTTTGAAACTTCACTCTCCATCCTATTCCCTCCCCTCTCAATCAGTCTCTCTTTTCAGTTTGATGTCATGATCTTTTCCTCCTATTATGATGGTCTTGTGTAGGTAGTGTCAGGCACTGTGAGGTCATGGATATCCAGGCCATTTTGTGTCTGGAGAAGCATGATGTAAGGAGTCCTACTCTTCCTTTGGCTCTTACATTCTTTCCACCCCCTCTTCCGCAATGGACCTTGAGCCCTGGAAGGTGGGTTTGAGATGTTTCAGTGCCGAGCACTCCTCTGTCACTTCTGCTCAGCACCATGGTGCCTTCTGAATCATCCCAGGGTTGCCACCATCTGAAAAGAGAAGTTCTCTAAACAAAAGTAAGAGTAGCATTAATATATGGGTGTGGACATTAAGAGGAGTGCTTACTGGGCAGTTTGGTGAGCATAGTATATACATTTAGCCAGACACCAGCAGACATTACACCCCTAGGGCTCATGACTAACCCTGTCATAGGTTTTCAGTGTCAGGCATGTATTCCCTCCCACGGAGCGGGCCTCCAGTCCAATTAGAGAGTGGTTTTTTCCCCATAAGACATGCCACTGTTGCACCCGTTGGCTCATTTGGCCTGGCTGGCCAAATTTAAAGCTCGCAGTGTTCACTGTTGAGTACTTTCACTGGTGTTTTCTCTCTCCCATTGAACTGCATGCAGGGTAGCCTTTTCCAGCTTTCTGTCAGCTGGTCCACCTGGAGGAGGCTTTCAGCTCAGCTCCAGCAGGATTTCTCAGTGACCTTGCACTGAGTCTTCAGCAGTGGGGTCTTACCATCTATTCCTGGTGAGAAACCAAGGGCCTTGGCAATGGCCTATAATGTTTTGGGGGTATCTGTGACCTCCCCAGCCAACAACTCACTGGAAGGTATCCCCTCCTTCCCTGGCACTGAAAATTTTCTAGTAACAATCTATGGCTTCTGAGCTGTTTTCTTAATTATTAAACAGATGGTGCCCACTGTCCCTAACTAACTGCCCAACTCTTAGGTGGTAGCACAGTTCTGGACACATGACAGAGAGAAGCTATACTGTAAGACGCCTCCTATCTATTTACACCACAATACAAATGCCAGTATCTCCTGGAGCTCCAGCAGGCTGTTTCCCATGACGTGGAATCTACAACTTAAGCCACCTTCTCCCAAGCCCTCAGGAACAAATTCATTTTGTCTGTCTCCTTGAAGCATATTTTACAGCTTTATCTTTCTACACAAAATGCAGAGGTGTGTTGAACTATCACTCAGATACTCCAGGCTATAAACATAGTTTAACCGGGAGTGTCAAGATAATTAAGACAAAATTAGTATATTATTGCTAGTGAGAACAAATGACTTCTAAGCTAGCCATGGTCACGTTGAATAAAAATAAACAACCAGGGCTGGAGAGATGGCTTAGCGGTTAAGTGCTTGCCTGTGAAGCCTCAGGACCCTGGTTCAAGGCTCGATTCCTTAGTAACCACGTAAAACAGATGCACAAAAAGACTTCTACACTAGATTTTTTTTGTACTTCTCTTTTGATACTGTGTAGCCACCTCAGGTTGGCTTTTAACACACAGCAATCCTCCTGCCTCAGCCTCCTAAATGCTGGGATTATAGGCCTGTGCCGCCAGGTCCGGCTAAAAATTTAAGTTAGACTCTCAACATTTCTTTTCGATGTATACCACTTGTTCTCCCTCTGAGACTTGTTTTGTGGTCAAGGTAACAGGTAACAGGCGTAGCTTCTCTGTGGCACGTAGAACTTCCACCTGGAGCAGAAAGAACTACAGACCCACCTGAGAGTGATTTGCACTTACCCCTGAACACGTGTATCTTATTATTTTTGGTCTTTTTCGAGACAGAGGCTCACTGTAGCCCAGGCTGGCTTGAGCCTCCTAAATGCTGGGATTAAAGGCGTGCCGCCTCCACCCCTGCCTGCCTGGTTTATTTATTTATTGGATGTCACTTTCCATGACATTAGCAAGTCAGTTGACTTTCACCCCCTGCCCGCAGATTCCCAAAACTCTCTGCTCCCGGGGGGGCGCCACAGGCACCCAAAGCCACGGCGGTGGTGAGATGCGCGCGCACTGTGGTCCCCCCACTGCCACTGCTTCTGCGCTCAGGGTGAGCCCCGCGCGAGGGAGAGAAGCGATGCCGCCGCGAGCAGCGCCTCCTCTGGCCTAGAGGCGGCAGTGCAGCAGGGCCAGCTTTCAGAGGGAGTTGCCTTCCAGAAAGAAAAGAAAGCGGAATTGTAGTGTCCCCCTCCAGCTGCCCGCTTTACAGTTATGAACACTTCTCCATCTGCACTCGCGTCTCTCCTGCAAAACTGCAAATCCACCATCGGCTTGGCACCAGAGAGGGAGGGAGAGAGAGAAAGTGAGAGGGAAGGAGGGCGAGAGAGAGGCCAATTTCATTCTCCCTTCTCCCTCCCTTTCCTCCACCCTCCCTTCCTCTGTAGCTCACAGTCCTCCCTCCCCCTCCCTCCCTTCTGCTGCCGCAACCGCTCCTCTCTCGCGCGGTTCTCTCCGACAGAACTTAGCAACTTTCCCATTATTTCTCATCCGTCTTTTCCATCCCCCCTCGCCCCCTCCCCCAATCTTTCACTGTTCGCCATGAACTGGCTGGAGTGGCGCGGGGGAGGCTTGCTCTCTGCCTGGGCGGATGGAGATCTGCTTCCTCGAGAGGCGCCTGGGACGCTGGGCTGAGCCGAGGGAAGGAGTGATAGAGGAAGGACTCCGGGAAGAGAAGGGAGTGAGGAAAGGAGGGAAGGAGGGAAGCCGCGATTTGCCGTGGGCCACGCGCCCAGCAGCCCCGGGAATGGCCGGAGCTCACCCTGCGCCCCTCGGCTTCTGCGTCCCCCGGTGCACCGGGTGCATTGGACAATTGCAAAAACTCTCAAAGTAGGACGAGACCTCCGAAGCTTAGAACCTCGGGTAGAGGGTGGAGCAGAGAGAGGGGAGAAAAAACATTTTTTTTTTTCAAAGCGAGAAAACTCAAGGGCTGGTCGCGCTAGCTTGCCAACTTGAAGTCACTTTGGGAGCAGCCAGCCTTCTGGGGGCGGGGGGCAGTTTAATCCACTGGCTGAAACTTGGATCGAGGAGCCTGGAGTTCCGAGGGTGGCATCCAGAAGGCCGAGGACGCGCGCACGTGGGACCGACCCGGGTGTGTGTGGGTGTGTTTGGAGGAAGGGCGCGTCGGGGAGAGCCCGTGGGGGGAAAGATCCGCGCAGAGCGCACAGCATGGCGATGCCTGGCGCGGCCTCCTCCGGAGACGCGGATGAGCTGGCCCAGGGACTGACTGACCGGGATGGTCACCTTCGTACGTCTTGTCCAGGTCCACCGGGTCGGGTTGGCAGCGGTTGCCAGGGGTCTTCGGATCTGTCTGCGCACGGGAGATCGCGACAACTTTCCTCCGCGCTGTACACGGGCTCCGTGTGCGTCCTGCTGGCTCTGTTGCTGAGGCTGGTCGGCGGCGAGCTGGAACGGCGGCGTCCCGAGCAGCAGGAGAAGGAGGAGGAGATGGTGGAAGAGGAGGAGGAGAAGAAGGAGGAGGAGGCGGTGGCCGCCCCGGGAGCAGGAGGGGGCGTCTTCCCAAGCCCTCGGGGAGGTACTCCTGGGGGCGGCCCCTGGCTGCAGCTGGCCGCGCTGCTCTTCAGTCTGCTGTGCGCCTTCTCCTGGATGGGCTTGTGCCTCCTGCGCGCCGGGGTGCGCCTGCCTCTGGCCGCGGCGCTGCTGGCCGCCTGCTGCGCCGGCGAAGCGCTCGTGCAGGTCGGCCTGGGCGTCGGCGACGACCGCCTGCTGTCCCTGCCCGCCGCCGGGCTGGTGCTCAGCTGCTTGGCCGCGGCGACATGGCTGGTGCTGAGGTTGAAGCTGGGCGTCCTCATGATCGCCTGGACTAGCGCGGTCCGGACGGTGGCACTGCTTTCCTTGGAGAGGTTCAAGGTCGTCTGGAGACCATACCTGGCTTACTTAGCCCGGGTGTTGGGGATCCTGCTGGCCGGCTACCTGGAGCGGATCTCACCCTCGCCGCCGCCGCCTTCGCCGTCCCAGCAGCAGCAGTCAGCCAGGGCGGTTCCCAGGGAGCATTTTGGGTCCCAGCAAGAGATCCCGGTGTTTAAGAGGAGGAGGCGCTCCAGCTCCGTGGTGTCCGGAGAGATGTCGGGGTGCAGCAGCAAGTCACACCGCAGGACGTCCCTGCCCTGTATCCCCAGGGAACAGGTAAGCTCCCACCGCACCTCGCAGGGGCTTTGGGGGGAGGGGTTGGGTGGTGATTTGGAGGGAGACACTTGAACCGGCCCCGGGGAGCTTTTGACAGGGAAAGGGTCCACAGCTTGTAAAATGGTTTTAACTTTTGTACACTTTGTAAGAAATCAGGTTCCCCGCTTTCTGTCCTACAGTATTTTATAATCTCAACTACAGCAAACACGGGGAGGGAGAGTAACAACACTGTGTGTCATTTGCACGGGCTTCCACAGCCGGGCCATCGTCAATCTTCTACACCTGGTGTGTGATTTCCCCACACTTTTAAAGTCCTCTTTCTTTCTTTGCAGAAATTTTAGAATTTGCTTTCTTATTTTCTTTCCTTCTTCCTTTTCTTGCTCTATTTTTTTTTTTACTTAGTAGACAGCTTTTCCAATCCATGCATTTTTTCTAGATTTTGTGTTTTTTTAATAAAATGAGTTTCTTATAAAACGATAGGTAAACGTTTATTAAAAACAGTAAAAGATAAGATTCTATAGCCAAGCAAGACATCCATCCAAGGAGTTGAAATGTTGACAGGACTTTTATCACCAGCCTTGCTTGGACAGAATGCATCTGCAAGCGGTCAGTTGGTTTTTAAGTGTACTTTGGTGGCATGTGTTATCACATCCCAGTATGTTTTGTGCCCTGAATATAAGCCTCACCTTCAGGGAATGACGTCTCTGAACTTTAGAATGGTTCTGACCCAGAGGCCCATGCTGTTATTGTCAACTGGAAAACAAAACAAAACTAAACAAAACACCCTAACATCTCTCTTGAGTGTTTCCATGGGTAGAAATTCAGATGACTTTTTCAGGCTCTATAGGAAATAACTAATTCCGGAGTCTTTCTTCAGTGGCTGGTGATGTCTATCTTTGAGAAAGCAGGAGGCAGTGGAGTTATCAGGATATTTAGTGAGTTGTGGACGGAACTTTACTCAGTTTGGGGGGGGGCTGAATCTCTTGATTATCATTAAGTGGTTGAACGCCATGGGATAAGATGTAACAGATCAAGTTCCAGTTCTGAATGCACGATGGACCTGAACTTGTTCATTTCTCTAGGGAAGTATAGTTGATGGCTGATGAAGGTGGGTGGGAAGCAGGTTCCCTATAGCGCATGGAAATTTACACTTCCCCCCTTAAATTTAAGCCTACCCTGGTACTGTAGGACATCTTTAGGGGTGGAATAGCACTCTAAGGTGTGGTGGTCTTTTTTAAAAAATATTTTTAAGTTGTATAGAGGATAATTAGTGAGGTACTTCCAAGAAACTGCAGTCACCATATGGTGTGAGTGGCGAGTTTTTTTTTTTTTTTTTTTTCTGGAAGGGGGCTGATAACACATCCCAGTGGCTATTTGGCATGACTTAGCAGGCTGGATGGATAACAGCATCCATCATTCTGTGCTTATTTTCAGACAAATGTACTTACTTAGCTTTTTGTTTAGATAAAACAAGTAGTCCTTGAGTTTAAGCTTCCTCTATGAGTAAAGGGAAACACACACAGTGTCACTGTTTCTGTAGAAGTTTGGAGATTGTTGGGATAAAGTCAGTTATCTAGTGAAGGCTGAAGCTATGTGTGTAAGAGCATAATTTCTTTCCATGGGTGTCTTTTGAATGAAAACCCCACTGTTTTAAATATGTTTAGAACACCACACTATTTAGCTTATAGGGAAACGTGATGTGGCATTTGCAAACAATGAACCCTAATTTAGACGAAACAAAAAACCCAGATTTGATCAAAAGTCAATGGGCTCCAAATTAATACCATTTACCCCTCAAAATTAAATCTCAGAAATTTCATAATTCACATTTAATGGAGCTAAGAGTGGATTAGATAAGCTATTCAGGTGACTTGAATAGCTGTGGTAATGAACCCGTTGCTTGTTTGTTTTCAATAGTTTTTCTCTGGTTTTAATTGGTAAGTGAAGAATAGTGACCATCTGCCCAGCAAGCCCGACACACGTTGAACTGTTCTGCTGATCAATGTGGCGGAGAAGCCTTACTGAGAATCTGTGTTGATAAATTCACTTGGCAATGGCTTATGTCAAGAACTGTGTTCATGAAGAATGTTCTGGAGCAAGAAACCATTTGTTGGAAGACCGTGAACACAGTTAGCAGAAACTTAGGACCTGGAAGTTGTAATGAGGGGGTGGGGAAAGTGTGTTCACTGTAGACTCTATATAGGAACCATTAAAGTTGTGGCCAGGCATAATTGTGAGCACAGGGTGGGAACTGACATGTGATATTATCTTGTAAGACAGGGTGATAGCTCATACGTTGGTTGGCCTAACTGTGTGAAAAGTTCAGGAGCTATGTAGTAAAGGGCTTATCTTGTATATCATAAGGAAACAAACTTCTGATTAAGAGTGCAAAGTGTACCATGGTCATTTGCATCCTTTATGAAGTGAAGAATCAACATAAGGATTAGGGCTAGGGATGTGGCTTAGCAGTTAAGGCATTTGCTTGCAAAACCTAAAAACCCAGGTTCAATCCCCCAGTACTCATGTAAGCCAGATACTCAAGATGGCACATGCATCTTGAGTTTGTTGGTAGTGATTAAAGGCCCTGGGATGCCCATTCTCCCCCCCCACACTGCCTCTCTCTAATAAATAAATATTAAATAAAATATTTAAAATAATGAATATTAAACAAATAGATTGCATTCCTCTGAATGCTAACAGATTAGTTCTTTTCTGAAAGAACAGTTGGTCTCAGCTCAGGAGAATACTCATAGGAAACAAGTGAATTTTAAATAATCTTGAGGGACAAAAGCAGGGTCCTCCTGGGAATTCACTGGGGCTTATTGAGAAGTTTAAAGGTGGGAGAAAGTCAGCATTTTCTTGTCTGTGTGGATGGCAGTGGTCACTTGTTTGTGAAGGGTTCTAAATTCTAAAAGGGCCAAAGAAAATATATGATAACATTCTTATAAGGAAAACTCCCTTAATCTTTTTCTCTGAAATGTAGAATTTTAAAGTCTGTCTGGATATTCCATGCAAACTGAGTTTTGTAGATCATTTCAAGAAAAGAAAGGGGAAATGGGTCTGGTCATTGGCCACAGAACAAATCAGGCATTGGTAGTGTCTGAATGCAAGTGAAAGTATCTTCCCATAAGCTTATAGCGTCTTTGTGGTTTTAGTTCAATCCTGTGCACCCAGTATAGGCAGATTTTATCAATGAGCCCCAGACAGAATGTTTAAGGCTGGCAGTGTTAAGGTCCCTAAGGTGTAGGAATCTTTTGGAAGCAGATTTTCACATCTGACAACAGATTTAACTCACTTAAATTGTTACTGTACCCCTGAACATGTGGGCTGTTCAGAGCTACCTAGCATTTCTTGAATTATTAGGTGTCATGTGTGTTGAATAAACGATAATTTCAACATAAAGTCTTAGCTATGCAATCCCTGACAGTATCTGGAAGTGATTCAAAGTGTGCCTATTCTCTTTATTCATCAAAGCACAGTTTCTTATTTCTCTATAATTCCTGTGCCTATGTCACCCACTCATTTTTGAAAGATTCCAAACTGAATACAATTTTATTTTAGTTCTGCGTTAAGAATTTAATGTTTTTACATATAGTTTCATATGAAATAAACATGTCACATGACTTTCCCCATGAATGGATTTCAGCTACTTTAACAACAAAGACCTTTTGATGGGTACAATGTCAGCAGACATGTACAAGGTACATGCTTCTATTAGCCGCTAAAACTAAAATTGTTTCCTGTCAGTGTATTTCTAAGCTGTCAAACATCCTTAGCCCGGTTGTCAGATTTTAGCTTTGCTTTTCAAAAGAAGTCTTTAATCATTAGTATGTGAGAGACATTTTCAAGTAAAAAAAAAGCAAACCGCAAAATGGAAAGAGGACTCAGTTTTAGGGGGCAGGAATTGGGTGGTAGGCATTTTGTGGGCTTCTGTGCAATTGATAAAAAATGTAATATGATCGTTTCCCTAATACAAATATAAAGCACACAAATATTTAGTCAAAGACTAATTTTGGAGTCACAATTTCTTTGAAATGGAGACGCTTTTCTGTTGGTGGTGGTGAGAACCAAACCCAGGACTCAATGTGTATTATGTAAATGCTCTACCTTTGAGCTCCAGTGCCTCTCTTCTGAGCATGTAGCGTGGATTATACTTTACAGGATAAAATATATTTCAATAAATTTTACTTCTCATTGAATGTATTTCAGAAATAACCAATTTAAGTTGTAGCTTCTATGGTGTTTCAGTATGAGTGCTCAGATTCTGGTGGGGACTTGATGGCAGAATTCAAATAAATTCATGTCAACCTGTGAAAATCCTAAAAAAGGCAAAGTAAGATTTTTTTTAAAAAAAACCTCTTCGGAAAGGTGAGGGAAAATAATGTGATTTTTTTTCTGTGATTTTTAAAATGGCTATTTTACTTAATTTGTGAATATAGATATTGAAATCATACTGAAGCACTGTTTTACGTGACAGAAATAGTCAGTGAATCTCTATAAATTTACAGAGGTTGGAAGGAGTGAAAACAGTCATTTTATTCTCTCTGTATTGAGTCTAAAGTGTAAAAAGTTAAAACTAGAACTGAAAGCTATGCAGTGTGTGCTGGGCTGTCATGTTAATTAAATAAACAGCCAGAACAGTGACTCTGTGTATGAAATACATTTTGAAAAGTCTGGGGGGAGGGGTGCAGGCAGACTAAGGTGAGTGACACTGGTATGAAAAAAAACATTCATTATGTCTGTAGTGACATTTGTGTGAATTTGTTGTATTCTATCAAGAAGTTCAGTTGAGAATAATGTCTCCAGGAATCTAGAGGAATAAAGACTTCACTGCGTTTAATTTTACATCTGTATTGAGCTTGCTCTTACGTCTTATGTTGGAGATAGGATGTTTATAAGAGCTCCAAATTAGAGGCATGTTTGTAAGTACACTTCTACGTTAAGGTTTGCAATTCATACGGTTCATGTTGGTAATATAGCCTAATGGGGTTTATGTTGAATCCATTGAAAACATGTGTCATTGAATCCACTAAAGGAATGAATTTGGGGATGAGGGTGGGAGGAGTCGTTTTTTTAAAAAAACGCTGTTGTGCGCCTTGCCCTCCTGGATGTATGCAGAGGGTCAATGGAATGACTGTACCACTTCACAGCCTAAGAGGTTCTGCCATGCTGAAACGCTGCTGTCTTTGCACTGAGCCATGGGGAATGTTTCTTTAGCGTTATGAAAGGATCGGGACCTTGCATGTTTATGGTGGATTGCCTGCTCAGTTCCCGTGTGTCTCCTGACCTGTAGAGTCTTCCTCCTTCCTCTCTTCTACGTGGTATTTAGCTGTCATCTCCTTTAGACCCTCCTCACACATATTCAAGGCTTTGTGCTTCCATTCTACATTCATGAGGTTAATAAAAGTTTGATCAAGTAACTCTGAAGAAACCCAAGAAGTCCCCAAATCTCTGTACTTTTATAGTGCAGACATGCCCTGATAGTATCCCAGCAAACATGGTTCCTCTACCTAGACAGTAAAACCTTTCAATCATTGCATATGTGTCGTCTTCCTATTGGGAGCAGTTTTAATTGGGAATCCTTTCTTTTCATTGTTTTCTCATACTACACTTGAGAATGTAGAATCTTCCTGTATTCAACATACACTATCAAAACATGGATTTGATTGTGGGCAGGGAGTAGGCGGTCTGAAAGATGTTCCTGTGTGGTAGTTGTGAAGTAGATTGGGAAGATGAAAGTTGTCAAAAATATGAGTTTGCAGTAGCTACTCATCCCGTCTATGGTTTTGTTTCAAAAGATGACGCTCCTTGGTTCATGTCAGCCATCGAGGCCTCTGGTGGTCAGCCTGTTCAAGTCACAGCAACACATCTTGTTTGCGTGCTAGCTGTGTATTGTAATAAATGTTACATAGAACTATACCCAGATAAGTGGACACAGTCTCTTGTCTCCCCATGGCTTAGAGTGTCACTACGACAATGACACATCTACACAAAGTGAAGGGGACCACAGGAGGCTGTGCAGGTGATCACTCTGAGAACAGATGGAGGAAACCTGTGGTGGCATATTCCTGCAATCTCTGTATTTGGGAGACAGAGGCAGGAGCATGAGAAGCTCAAAGCCACCTTCAGCTACAAGGCCAGCCCGAGCTATATATACCCCCTCTCTTAAAATGAAATAGGTGGAGAAATGCATACAGTGGCTTACAGCAGGCTTTTAATGTGGATCTAGGACCCATTCATCTCTGAAATTATGAGCAAAAACATGTATGTTTACTTTTAGGTAGAAAGTGTCTGTGCTGTACAGTCTTTTAAAATGCCTTTAGCACACAAGCGTTAAACACAAATGGTTTAAATTCAAGGCAAGATTACATTTGAAGAATGTCCTCCTTGGTAATCGGAAGTACTGTGCATTCACAGTATGTCCTGAAAGAAAGAAAAACCATGACTAGATTTAGGGCATGTTCCACTTTAGCAAAACGCATTGATTGATTACTTTCATATCTTTAGGTAGTTTATGACTGCAAGTAACTGGGAGCGATGATACTGGAGGAAAAAAAAATGTTCCACTCTGTGCCAGGCCGGAGGTAGCGGTCCAGAACTAGTCTGCTTTTAGGGGAAGTCATGTTGACAGCAGAGCAAGAGGGGCATTCAGCTCATTTTATGATCACTTGGGGAGCAGGCAGACAGGGTTCAGGCAGATAATATCAAGCCTGGATAACACTTCTTGTGATTATACATGTGGAGCCAACTACAACTTCTCGTTAGGAATTAGGAGATTGAGGGCTGGAGAGATGGCTTAGCGGTTAAGGTGATTGCCTACAAAGCCAAAGGAACCCGGTTCAATTCTCCAGGACCCACGTAAGCCAGATGCACAAGGGAGCACGTGTGATCTGGAGTTGGTTTGCAGTGGCTGGAAGCCCTGATGCGCCTATTCTCTCTCTCTCTGCCTCTTTCTCTCTCTCATAAATAAATAAATATATCAATCAATCAATCAATTTTTAAATGAATTAGGAGATTGAGCAGTCAATTGAGTATCAGAGGCAAAGAAAACCTTTTCTAGCCCTTGTAGTGAATCAAATAGCAGACAACCTGTGGCATGTTATTGTCAACATTGTTCCATAAGTGAATATTGATAGGGCTAAAATGTCTAGCTGTGTGGAGTCTTCATCTCAGCACAAAAGTGTTCAGTGGCACTTTAAATATGGCTGTTTTTTTTTTTTTTTCCATTTTAGTTTTCTAATAAGATGATGGAAAGATTCCCAAGATGTCAAATTCCAGGTTTAAAAAAAAAAAGACTCCTGAGTCAGTAAGCCATTTCTGTGTTAGCAAAACCAGCTGGAAATTAGTTTGCCCAATTTCCTTTGCAGCCCATGAAAATAGAATAAGTAAATAGGATGTGATATGAAAGGCAGGCCTGAAGACATCACTGTTTAGAGGACAGACGGGTCTTTGGGAAAAGTCACAAACTAAACAACTTCTGCATGACTGATCTTATTAGAACTGTCATTTATTATTGAAGAATCTGTGAAGGATCATTAAAAATTTCAAGTGTAACTAGTCCCTGAGGAATATGAGTATTCAAGGGCACTCAGTCCTTCATCCTAAGATGATGAATTCCAAGGGACATCTTTTATCCATTGAGTTATATGATATGTATATATGTGTGTGTGTGTGTGTGTGTACCCATCATGTGCATGTGTGATGTGTGCATGTTGTGTACACGTGTCGGTTTTTTTTTTTTTTTTTTTCCACTGCCAGGAAATTGCTTTGGCTGTATCAATTTAGTGGAGAAACAGTGTCACCCAGTGGTTTTGGTGAAAACAGCCCTATAATAAACATTGTGGGAAAGGGCTATTTAGTACATATTTAACGCCAAGGGCACATTTATCTCTGCATTTCCTAGTAGTCACATAAAGCTCAAAGAATCAGATAAAATCGACGGTAATATGCTGTACTTGAACTAGCACGTTATTATATCAATACGTATTCACTGTAAAAATAGAGCTCAGTTGCATTCTGATCGTCTGCTCTAAGTCTAAATACCTGAGATGCGCTTAATACTTAAAGCACCTCTTGGTGTGGAGTAGCCACCATCCACTGATGCAGGGACGCATGTGGCTGGTTGTCACCATGCTATCAACAGTGCGGCCATTCATTTTTGAACATGGAAATACCATACCTGCACATTAATGTCACTGCTTTAGATATAATGGGAAACCTATACAGATTTAATAGTGACACAAATCTTTTGCAGATACTGAGTATAATCTTAAGTGCACACTTTCGTGCCTTTGTAATAGTTGGCAAGTCTATGGCCCCCACTTTAATTCATTTTTACATTATTGTACATCTATGAAAATATGATTATGTTAATGGGGGGATTAAGCAGAGTCTTCCGTGAAGAGTCATTGAACCTGATTTATAACAGTGTCAGAATTTCCAGTTAATTGTGGATTTACTGTTCACGGCTTTCCTGTGTGAAGAATTGCTTATGCGTCCACGTTACTGGTTCCTGCTGATTCGTCTGTAATTACGTTGTCGTCTAATGTAGTTTTGGAAACGGAGGCACTTACGTCTGTAGGGCGGGACAACAAGCTCTCTGTAGTGTACCAACTGCTGGTTGCTGTAATGCATGAAAACTCCAGTGGTGCCTCTGACAGTCACATGGCTTCTCACCTTTGCTCACAGAAACGTTAGTCCTGGAAGCAGAAACGGAAATGGTTCTGTTGTGTCTATGCTGAAGAGTGGAGAGTTCCATAGTGTGCGAGTTCTCAACTAGACATTCAGCCGAGGTGCTTTCTGGAGTCATTTACAGAGTTTCCACACGGGTTGCGATTGCACGCTGAGTTCAGATGAAAGAGCCCCAGCAGTACTAGGGGTCCTTGCCTTCTGTCATCTTTCATCAAAGTCCAGAGCTCATTTATCCTAGATATAGTTCTAGCATTACGTGAAGTATTATGGAAAAATTATATACATGACTTTTCTCATATATGCATATTTACATATATATATACATATATATATGTATACATATATACATATATATACACATATGTACATATATATATGTGTGTGTGTGTATATATATATATATATATATATATATATACATATAATATATATATATATAGTTAAAAGACCTGCATATATTTTGTGTGTGATGGTTTACATCTGAATTAATATCTATAGTGACTTTTGGGCCATGACATAATATTGACCTTTACATTATAAAATAAAAGTAACTACCTAGCTTTTCCACACAGCCCTCGGGAAACAATCTGTAGACATGAAAAGACCATGGAACCGTGCTACCTAAAGAAGCGCAAGAGAAAGGAGCCATGCAAATTCAGGTTCCCTCCTACTGCAGCTGATTTATTTTGCACTTTTTGACCAAACTAACTGAAGAATGCACCATATAAATACATCCATCACATGAGTTTGGATTTAAATGTAGCCAGTCATTTCCCCTGTCTTGGAGTATTTTCTGTCCATCCATCTACAGTCACCTGTCCACCATCCACATGTCACTTTCTGTCTGTGTTTTTCCAGTTTACTTCATATTGTTTTTTAAACATAATATATGTTTCTCTTTCAGTATATTTAAAATGTTAAGAAATGGCTTTCTCCACAGTAATTATAAGAACACTGAAATTATTTTGTGCAAGAAGCTTGTAGTAGAATGTTGTGAGTATTTGATTTCATGTATTGTGTTGAATGTGCATTGTCTGAATCAGAGGAGAACACTGGATGATTGCTTCCACTTTTTAGTCAGAATCTGGCTCATTTTAGTCAGCCCCAGCAATTCTCAGGTATCTGTTCCCTATAGGATGGGGGTTACAGTTATGTGAGGCCATGCCTGCCCAAATTTTTATGTGGGTGCCAGAGAATCAAACTCACACAGTCTTGGGTCCCCCCTGGGCCTCATGCTTGCATATCACTGATCCATCTCGTCAGCATCTTAATGGGATTTTAATAAAGCGTTTCCATCTTCTAAAGTCAGTTCAAGTAACAGAAGATGATTCTCTCCACGATGAATATTTTCTTGTTTCCAGGTGTATATAATACACCCCAATAAAGCTAACGCAGGCTTGAAGTCATGGAGATAAGTTGGGGAATATTTAATAGCACAGCCTCCTACCTCACATTTTTAAAGTTACTTGAACACAACTAGTTTTTATTTTTGCTTTAATCCAAAGGGTTTTAAGGGGCTGGAGAAATGTCTAAGTGGTTAGAGGTGCTTGTTTGCAAAGCCTGATGGCTCAGATTCAATTCCCCAGCGCCTAAGTAAAGCCACATGCACAAAGTGGCATATGCATGTCCATTCTCCTTCTCTCTCTCTCAAACCTAAATAAAATATTTTTTTAAACAAAGATTTGTAAAAGCTTGCAGGGTATCAGGGCAGCAGGTTCACATAAGATGAACTCCCTAAGAGGTTGCATTGTCCTTGTGACGTGGGTTAGCATGGCAGGGTCCTGCCTCTGGAACAGTCTCCCCACATGCGGTGGCACACAGCCTGGTGTGCTTCCTCTGCTTGATGGGAATGGTGCTTTCTAGGCTCCGGAATGAATGAAGTTACATTCAGATCATGACCCTTTCTCTTCTAGCGTCCTCCCATCTTAACCAGAAACATTTCCTTTACAAACATTTGGCCCAGTGCCTTACTTTTTCTTTTTCTTTTTTTTTTTTTTTTTTTTTTGATAGGTGATGGACAGCAGGATGTGTGGCTGGAAAAGAAATGAGTATAAAATGAAATATTTCTCTCCCTTGAGATTGGGGAGGATGACTGAAATGATTTAAGCAAACTTGTATAAGGAGAAGAAAAGAAAAATACTAAGGGCAAATCCTGGAACATATTTAATGTGATATTTGTATTTAAAAAAATTTTGTGTGTGTGTGCATGTTCATGTGTGTGTTCTGTGCGTGCATGCATGGGTCCATGTGCATGAGTACAAGTGTGTATGTACCATGGCATGCATGTGGAAGTCAGACGACAACTGCAAGTGTTGGCCTTTGTTCTCCTCCTCATTTCAGAGGCAATGGCTCTCATTGTCTGTTCGCCACTTGAGTCACCAGGCTGGCTGGTCCACCAGGTGCCAGGGAACTTTCTTTTCTCTCTGCCTGCCATGCCACCCACCTTGTACTAGGTGTGCTGGCATTACAGAATCCTGAGACAACTTCTGGCTTTAATGTGGCATCTGGGGACCTGAGTGCCAGTACTAAGGCTTGTGTGAATTACCCACTGAGCCATCCTTCCCAGCTATGTTATTTATTTATTGGAGAGAAAGAGGGGAGAGAAAGAATGGGCATGCCAGGGCCTCTAGCCACTGCAAATGAACTCCAGATGCATGTGCCACCATGTGCATCTGGCTTACGTGGGTCCTGGGGAATGGAGCCCTTAGTCTTCACAGGCAAGCACCTTATCTGATAAGCCATCTCTGCAGCCCAACTTTTTTGTTTTTAACGTTGCTTGGATATGTCACATAGAGGTCTGAATTCTCCTGCACTGTCAGTGGTGGGAAATCCCATGTGCAATTTGTGTCCTGTTTGTTTACTTTTAGCTCCCTGCCAAGCTTCCACCAAGATCATGGTTGTGCAAACTTTAAAATTAACGTTGATGTTTTAGGAAAATAAACATTTGGGCCTGCAGAGATGGCTCAGTCTTTAAGAAAAGCCAAGTTTAATCCCAGGAATTCACATGGAAAAAGTTAGGTACGGGGGTTAGGGAGCACATACCTGAAGATTCCATTATTGGGAAAGCAGATACAGGAGGAACCCTGGGTCTTTCTGGTCAGCCAGTTTAGCCTACTCGGTGAGATGCAGAATAGCAAGATGCCCTGTGTCGAATGAGGCAGGTGGGCAGCACTTGAGAAGTAACATCCAAAGTTGTCCTTCGTACACATGTGCCTGCATCCACGTGTGCATCCTCTACCTACACATGCACACACACTCACAAAGAAAAACAGAAGTTCAAGTTCTTTTCACCCTCAACATATAACTTGAGAAAGGATTAACTAATGAATTCAAAGTTAGCCTGGGCTACAAAGTGAGACCTTCCCCTCGTCATGGAAATAAAAAAATTAAAAAACAATTTAGTATAATCATTTTTTCTTTGTCCACCTTGTATGTAAAGAGAATTTGACTTGTTAAAATGGGAATTAAAAATATTTTTTTATTTATTTGAGAGAGAAGGAGGCAAGTAGAAAAAGAGAGAATGGGTACACCAGGGCCTCTAGTCACTGCAAAGGAAATCCAGATATGTGCCACCTTGTGCATCTGGCTTATGTGGGTCCTGGGGAATTGAATCTGGATCCTTAGGCTTCACAGGCAAGCATGTTAACCACCAAGCCATCTCTCCGGCCTCTAAAATGGGAAATTTTATTGGTTCAGTTTTAATACTTAATACTTTCATACTTAATAGAGATATTGTCACATCTTCTTACTGAAATGAGACATTTCTTTTGAATATGTTGTTTAGACGTTTATGACCCTTAGATAAACTTAGTACAATGTTTAGGGAAAAAAATCTAACTATGTTTTATGGTGACAAGTTTCCTTATCTGTAGCTATCTGCCAATTCCTCTCCATAGATTTTTCTAGAAATATTTCTGTGACTGACAAACTTTGAGAGTTTGAATTCTTTGAATATATTTTTAATAAGATCTAAATATGGCTTCCATTGAGAAATAACTGACAAGCAGAAGTTAGTTATATACTAAAAATGAATTTGCAATAACCAAAATCTAATTAAACAGTTGTGACTTTGTTAGACTTTTTTTTTTTAACATAGAACTTAGAAGCAAAAATTTTTAACTGGATTTTGCTTGGGGATAAAGCTATGTCTGATTATCTTGAATGGTGATTGGTTTTGCTCTTAGAGATTTGTTCTTTCACTATAATTGGAATTGTTTTTTTTTCTAGATAAACAGGACCTAAGTCACAGCTCAATTACTAAGCCATAGCCTCTTTTTCTCTAGTCATTTCATTCCTTTTTACTTGAATAATAATTGGATTGGCTCTTCTTAACCCCTTTGGAGGACTGGAGCTTTCAAAATGTCTTCAGTGGAATTTCTTCCAGCTATTAACTGGTGCTCGCGTGAAGCGTGAGAATTAGGCTGGGAATGTTGGACAGATAGGAGTGAGCAGTGATAAGGCTGTTATCTACAACATGAAGTGTCAGTCAGAAATACAGGCCCATAAAAATGAGTGAGTACAAATAATGCTAATATTCTACTTGTGCAGATCAACTTGATTACAAGCAAATGCATAATTCTTCAGCAATATTTGTGGTGGTGTCTTCTGGGGATTCGATGGGGGTACCAAACGTCACTGCAGAATGCTGGCCAGGAACCCGGGCCAGTCCCTGGCTCAGGACGTGTCCTCTCACCAGGAGCACTCTGGCGGGGCTCCATGTCACAGCTCTGTTCACAGACTGTTCTGACACTCAGTCCTTTGCAAGCACTCACCGACTCTCCCTCCTCAACGCTCTGGCACATGCATCACCTTGACTTGTAAATGTGACCAGTAGAAATCCACTGTGAACTCAAACCTCTGATGTGACTGGAGTGGATTACATGCCAGCACGTGGAAGTATGTTCCTTGATCCCGGGACTCTACATGGTACTATTACTATTAGTTTGGTTGTGTTTACATTCTTATACTCTTTCCCTGACTTCGCTCTGTTGATCATTATTCGTCTGCAATCACCATGCCGTGTTAAACCAAGTGTTTGCGAGCCTGTGCATTGAAAATGGTTTCCCTTTGATGTCTCCATTGAGGGAAGCTCACTAGGTTGTTCTCGTGGTTTTGTTTTCTTTTGAGTAGCTATGTCTCAATTTCCTCCTCTGCATGCTAGGAATAACAGCTTTTCTATTTCATATGTTGTTATGAAGACTAAGTAACATTAAATTGGTATACAAATGGGAAGTAACAACGCAGGGCTATTAAAGAACAAAGCTTTGAAATGTGTACAAGTTATAAAAACTTCTTAACTTTAGTGATTCTGTCTATATGATAAGAATAATAGGGCTGGGGAGATAGCTCAGTCAATAAAGTTTTTGTTTGTTTGTTTGTTTGTTTTGTTTTGTTTTGTTTTTTTTTGAGGTAGGGTCTCACTCTAGCTCAGGCTGACCTGGAATTCACTGTGTAATCTCAGGGTGGCCTCGAACTCATGGCAATCCTCCTACCTCTGCCTCCCAAGTGCTGGGATTAAAGGCGTGCGCCACCATGCCTGACCCAATAAAGTATTTTTATTTATTCTTTTGAGGTCTCACTCTAGTCCAGGCTGACCCAAAACTTACTCTGTAGCTCCAGGCTGGCCTTGAACTCATTGCCATCCTCCTACCTCAGCCTCCTGAGTTCTGGGATTAAAGGCGTGCACCACCAGGCCTGACTTGCCTTGCAAGTGTCGGCACCTGAATTAGATCCCAGAACCCATGTGAAAATTGGGGCCTAGTTACACATGCTGCTGCTTTTTTAAATATTTTAGTTTTATTTATTTATTTGTTAGAGAGGGAGAGAGAGAGAGAATGGGCATGCCAGGGCCTCTGGCCACTGCAAACGAACTCCAGATGCATGTGTCACCTTGTGCAGCTGGCTTATGTGGGACCTGGAGAATTGAACCTGGGTCCTTAGGCTTTGCAGGTATGTGCCTTAACCGCTAAGCCATCTCTCCAGCCCCTACACATGCTTCTTGATGCAGGGACCCCTAGAGTTCACTGTCCATCTGGTCTAGCCAGGCCAACCAATGAGAAACCCTGTCTCAGAAAAACATGGTTGATGTTCCTGAAGGTGACACCCAGGGTTTGTCCTTTGCCCTTTGCACATATTCACACAAAGGCACATGCGCACCAACACACACACACACACACACACACACACACACACACACACAATAAAAATGGAGTAGGTTATCAAGTTTGAAGGCTAAATGAATATAACGAACAGGCAAGAGGACTTCTTGCCAGGCATCTGACAAGAACCAGTATTTGTATACGGGTTCTGTGGATCTAACTCAGTCCTCATACTTGTGAGGCAAACCCTTTGCCAGCTGAGCTCACTCCCCAGCCCTGCTCTTCTTAAGATACAGACAACATCGCTACAGTTCAGAAGGTTTATATAACTTGTGCCCATTTCAAAGCGTGGGTCTGTTACCATCTGGTATTTCTATGTTAGTATCTATCCTTCCCAATTAAGGTTGTGGCATGGAAGGTTGTAGGCTAAATATCAGAGAGGCCAAGTAAAACATTGCCAACAAATTTTCATTTAATTACAAAAAAAGAAAAACCTCTACTTTCAGCGGTTACACAATATGCAGTTTTGTGGACTCTTAACTACAAGCAGTGGCAGGGAGGTGCTTGACTTACAGTCAGCATCAGCGATGAGGAGGGAAGTGTGGAAGGAGAGAATCTGGCCCAGGTGGCCACAGGTGACACAGAAGCTACAGATCCCAGAGGAGGACGACGGAGATTTAGGAGAACCAATGGCATCCCGGAACATGGCACCAAAAATGGCAGATGCTGCTGCTGCCAGCCTGTTTTTGTCACACAATACAGGTTGAATTTTCCTTCCAATGGGATCTTGTCATTATAACCCATATATTTTTTTGTCTTGAAGGATGAATGAGCAAACAAACAAATAGGCAAAAGGTATCACTTTTCATGACCCCCAAAATGCCTAGGAGGAAAATTGTAGTCAGTCTGTCTTCTAAAAATATTAACTAACCAACACTATTGTCAACTAGAGACTCCTTAGTAACTTCATGTGAATGACAACATGTGCGAATGCAGCAAGGACGGGAGCAATGGGAAAAGTAACTGTAGCAGACAGCTTCAGGTTTGCTGAGACGAACTTCCAGGCCAGGCACAGTTATGGAGGAAGGGATTTATTGAGGCTTACAGACCCAGGGGAAGTTCCATCATGGCAGAAGAAGCTGGCCACAAGCCAAAAGCCACACAGCCCAGCACACCTCAGGAACTCCAGCTAGGCACACTTTGCATAGCTTTAGATTGAAATCCTAAACCCACCACCACACCTCAAGATCTGCCCAGTGATACAGCCTCCAGCCAGGTGGATGCAGATGCAAACTACAAACTAATAAAACACTGAATATATTGGGGGCCATCTATTCAAACTACCACAGTAATAATCACTCCTTTTCTTTTTTTCATACTTATATGTGTTTACTTTTATATTAATTTTTATGGTATATTAAGCATAATTGGTTATCCTCTTTAAATTTTTATTTATTTATTTGAGAGAGAGAATGGGTATGTGCCACCTTGTGCATCTGGCTTATGTGGGTCCTGGGGGATTGAACATGGATCCTTAGGCTTCGCAGGCAAATTCCTTAACCACTAAGCCATCTCCCCAGCCCCAGGCTTTTCTGTTATCCCATTTCCCCAGCTCCTGTTGCCCTGGAGACCCTTCTTAGTGGGGTTATTGTAATCACTGTGGGGTCATGGAGGCCTTAGTCAGTTCCTGTGGGGTAGTGGGGGACTGTGTCACAGGATATTCCTACCCATTCTGTGGCTCTCACAGTCTTTCCGCCCCCTCTTCCGCAATGTTCCCTGAGCCATGGCAGGTCGGCTGGCAGTCTGATTTAGTGTTCGGTTCTCTGTAGCCTCTGAATTTCTGTTTTGATAGTTTTGCTTGATCATCATGTTTGTCACCATCACCCTGGGGCTGGTTGTCAGGCTAGCAGTGAGAGCAGTGTCATGTTGCCACTTCCTCTGCCATTTCTCCTGGGCCCTGGCAGATGTAGTAGAGGTGGCACATCTCATGTGGAGCCATCAGCTAACTTCTTGTGTTCTCAATAGATCTTGGTTATCTTCTGTTTTTTTTTTTTGTTTGTTTGTTTTTTGTTTTCCTGCCAAGTGTAAAACAAAGCAGATTCTCCAAACAAGAGTGAGAACAGCTTTATGTAAAGGGGGCACGTGGATTTGAGAGTTTTATTTTTTTTAATTTTTTTTTTGGAGAGAGACACAGAGAGAAACAGAGAGAAAGGAAGACAGATAGAGATGAGTGTGCCAGCAGTCTCTCAGCTGCTACGAACAAAATCTAGATGCATGCGTCCCCTTGTGGTCAAGTGCAGCATTGCGCCCTTGCATCACTTTGCATCTGGCTAAACGTGGGACCTGGAGATTGGAACCGGGTTCTTAGGCTTAGCAGGCAGGCGCCTTCACTGCTAAGCCATCTCTCCAGCCCAAGAGTTTTATTTTTTTTTTTGATGTGCTAGTCTGCTCTTCTTTTCCACAGAGGAGTGGGAACTTTTCTGTAGAATCTGTAGGTTTCCTGACCATGGGATTCTGACTTGTTTTCCAGTATCAGATGTGTTCTGTCCCACTGTTTTATTTATTCTTTTGAGGTCTCACTCTAGTCCAGGCTGACCCAAAACTTACTCTGTAGCTCCAGGCTGGCCTTGAACTCATTGCCATCCTCCTACCTCAGCCTCCTGAGTTCTGGGATTAAGGCGTGCACCACCAGGCCTGACTTGCCTTGCAAGTGTCGGCACCTGAATTAGATCCCAGAACCCATGTGAAAATTGGGGCCTAGTTACACATGCTGCTGCTTTTTTAAATATTTTAGTTTTATTTATTTATTTGTTAGAGAGGGAGAGAGAGAGAGAATGGGCATGCCAGGGCCTCTGGCCACTGCAAACGAACTCCAGATGCATGTGTCACCTTGTGCAGCTGGCTTATGTGGGACCTGGAGAATTGAACCTGGGTCCTTAGGCTTTGCAGGTATGTGCCTTAACCACTAAGCCATCTCTCCAGCCCCTACACATGCTTCTTGATGCAGGGACCCCTAGAGTTCACTGTCCATCTGGTCTAGCCAGGCCAACCAATGAGAAACCCTGTCTCAGAAAAACATGGTTGATGTTCCTGAAGGTGACACCCAGGGTTTGTCCTTTGCCCTTTGCACATATTCACACAAAGGCACATGCGCACCAACACACACACACACACACACACACACACACACACACACACACAAATAAAAATGGAGTAGGTTATCAAGTTTGAAGGCTAAATGAATATAACGAACAGGCAAGAGGACTTCTTGCCAGGCATCTGACAAGAACCAGTATTTGTATACGGGTTCTGTGGATCTAACTCAGTCCCTCATACTTGTGAGGCAAACCCTTTGCCAGCTGAGCTCACTCCCCAGCCCTGCTCTTCTTAAGATACAGACAACATCTCTACAGTTCAGAAGGTTTATATAACTTGTGCCCATTTCAAAGCGTGGGTCTGTTACCATCTGGTATTTCTATGTTAGTATCTATCCTTCCCAATTAAGGTTGTGGCATGGAAGGTTGTAGGCTAAATATCAGAGAGGCCAAGTAAAACATTGCCAACAAATTTTCATTTAATTACAAAAAAAGAAAAACCTCTACTTTCAGCGGTTACACAATATGCAGTTTTGTGGACTCTTAACTACAAGCAGTGGCAGGGAGGTGCTTGACTTACAGTCAGCATCAGCGATGAGGAGGGAAGTGTGGAAGGAGAGAATCTGGCCCAGGTGGCCACAGGTGACACAGAAGCTACAGATCCCAGAGGAGGACGACGGAGATTTAGGAGAACCAATGGCGTCCCGGAACATGGCACCAAAAATGGCAGATGCTGCTGCTGCCAGCCTGTTTTTGTCACACAATACAGGTTGAATTTTCCTTCCAATGGGATCTTGTCATTATAACCCATATATTTTTTTGTCTTGAAGGATGAATGAGCAAACAAATAGGCAAAAGGTATCACTTTTCATGACCCCCAAAATGCCTAGGAGGAAAATTGTAGTCAGTCTGTCTTCTAAAAATATTAACTAACCAACACTATTGTCAACTAGAGACTCCTTAGTAACTTCATGTGAATGACAACATGTGCGAATGCAGCAAGGATGGGAGCAATGGGAAAAGTAACTGTAGCAGACAGCTTCAGGTTTGCTGAGACGAACTTCCAGGCCAGGCACAGTTATGGAGGAAGGGATTTATTGAGGCTTACAGACCCAGGGGAAGTTCCATAATGGCAGAAGAAGCTGGCCTGCCTTCACAGGACCAAACACAGAGAGCAAAGCCACAAGCCAAAAGCCACACAGCACAGCACACCTCAGGAACTCCAGCTAGGCACGCTTTGCCTATCTTTAGATTGAAATCCTAAACCCACCACCACACCTCAAGATCTGCCCAGTGATACAGCCTCCAGCCAGGTGGATGCAGATGCAAACTACAAACTAATAAAACACTGAATATATTGGGGGCCATCTATTCAAACTACCACAGTAATAATCACTCCTTTTCTTTTTTTCATACTTATATGTGTTTACTTTTATATTAATTTTTATGGTATATTAAGCATAATTGGTTATCCTCTTTAAATTCTTATTTATTTATTTGAGAGAGAGAATGGGTATGTGCCACCTTGTGCATCTGGCTTATGTGGGTCCTGGGGGATTGAACATGGATCCTTAGGCTTCGCAGGCAAATTCCTTAACCACTAAGCCATCTCCCCAGCCCCAGGCTTTTCTGTTATCCCATTTCCCCAGCTCCTGTTGCCCTGGAGACCCTTCTTAGTGGGGTTATTGTAATCACTGTGGGGTCATGGAGGCCTTAGTCAGTTCCTGTGGGGTAGTGGGGGACTGTGTCACAGGATATTCCTACCCATTCTGTGGCTCTCACAGTCTTTCCGCCCCCTCTTCCGCAATGTTCCTGAGCCATGGCAGGTCGGCTGGCAGTCTGATTTAGTGTTCGGTTCTCTTAGCCTCTGAATTTCTGTTTTGATAGTTTTGCTTGATCATCATGTTTGTCACCATCACCCTGGGGCTGGTTGTCAGGCTAGCAGTGAGAGCAGTGTCATGTTGCCACTTCCTCTGCCATTTCTCCTGGGCCCTGGCAGATGTGGTAGAGGTGGCACATCTCATGTGGAGCCATCAGCTAACTTCTTGTGTTCTCAATAGATCTTGGTTATCTTCTGTTTTTTTTTTGTTTGTTTGTTTGTTTTTTGTTTTCCTGCCAAGTGTAAAACAAAGCAGATTCTCCAAACAAGAGTGAGAACAGCTTTATGTAAAGGGGGCACGTGGATTTGAGAGTTTTATTTTTTTTAATTTTTTTTTTGGAGAGAGACACAGAGAGAAACAGAGAGAAAGGAAGACAGATAGAGATGAGTGTGCCAGCAGTCCCTCAGCTGCTACGAACAAAATCTAGATGCATGCGTCCCCTTGTGGTCAAGTGCAGCATTGCGCCCTTGCATCACTTTGCATCTGGCTAAACGTGGGACCTGGAGATTGGAACCGGGTTCTTAGGCTTAGCAGGCAGGCGCCTTCACTGCTAAGCCATCTCTCCAGCCCAAGAGTTTTATTTTTTTTTTTGATGTGCAAGTCTGCTCTTCTTTTCCACAGAGCAGTGGGAACTTTTCTGTAGAATCTGTAGGTTTCCTGACCATGGGATTCTGACTTGTTTTCCAGTATCAGATGTGTTCTGTCCCACTGAGCAGGCCTCATGTCCAATCAGATTACAGTTTGTTACCTGAAGAGACCACTGTTGCCCAATGTGTACTTACCCTGCTGATGACTTTCATAGTCCGTAGTGTCTCCTGCTTATTCAGGCTGTTGGTGAACATTTTTCTCCAGTGGCTCCCAGAGAGCTTTCTAGCACTAATAGGGCTAGCCAGTGGCAGCTAGTTTCCCTTCCTGTTCTTGCATGATATTTTGAATTCCTTATAGCCTCTTGTCCTGGATTCAGGACATATTTTCAATAGAGATATTTGGGGACTCAATTTTTCAGTTATACAAATAGGATTCTCTTGTTTTAGGAAGTTTTTGGTTTTGGTTTTCCAGGTAGGGCTTCATTCTAGTCCAGGCCGACTTGGAATTCACTATGTAGTCTCAGAGTGGCCTTGAACTCATGGTGATCCTCCTACCTCTGCCTCCCGAGTGCTGGGACTAAAGGTGTGTGCCACCACGCCCAGCTATGTTTTAGGAATATTTAAGGTAATTTTATTCCAGCTAACCTATTATCTAGACATGTTCTGTCTCTACTCTCAGTCATATTTTCCTCTACAGACGCAAACTAATTTTTAGTTAATATTAAAGAGAAAATATAGAAAAGGCTTCATCTATATGTATATATGTATTATATATATATATATATATATTCATATTTATCATTCATGTCAAATTACATATTAAACCCATGATTCACAACAATTTTTCTTTGTTCCCCTGCAGGCAGAGAGTTTGTAGAGTTGGTTTTTGCATAAATAATAAGGGACACATTTGTAAATGTGTCTAAGTAGCTACTGAGAATAAAAGTTCCCTCACTCACTGCCAAATTTTCACTTTTTAATAAAAATAACATTTTGATGCTAAAATTGCTTTTCAGAATTCTCAGTCTCATTTTCCATGGCAAAATTCCAGAGGCCCTTTCTTCTTTTTTTTTTTTTCCCCCTCATTATTTGCCTATCGTTCTATCATTTTCTCACATGTCACTTCCTGCTCATTATGTTCGTCAAGCTCAGCCAGTGCCACCTGGGTCTCTCCGTGGAAGGCCGTGATCACGTATCGCACGAGGTGTTCTCCTACGCACTCTTTGTTTAGACCAGGTTTTGAATAGAGTGCAACTCCAGACCTATCTGCTCAGGCCACCCCTCTTCTAGATTTGTCCTCTTATGGAGTGGTCTGTAAGTCCAATCTGACGTGGTTATTTTTGTTTGGTCTTGGCAGTGAGGAGAGTACTCTCTGGAGTCTCATGTGCCATTTCTTCGCTTGGTCATGGGAAACCCTGTAGTTCTGATTCTGCCGCAAAGCTGGAGTAGATGCAAGAAGGTGGAAGGACGAGAGGGTTCTCCTGCAGGTCACAGAGGTCACGGGAGGAGGGAGGGGAAGTCATCGTAAGACTCCTTGCAAAGAGGATAGGAATCATGGGAGTCAAAGGGGCAAAAGAAACTTCCCTGCCATGTTCTGTAGCTCTGCTGGAAGTGAACCAACAGTGGGCGGGTGAATTGGAAAAAAAATTAGAAATACATAAGGGGGCTGGAGAAATGGCTTAGCGGGTAAGTGCTTGCCTGTGAAGCCTCAGGACCCAGGTTCGAGGCTCGATTCCCCAGGATCCACATAAGCCAGATGCACAAGGTGGAGCGTGTATGTGGAGTTCATTTGCAGTGGCTGGAGGGCCTGGTGCACCCGTTCTCTCTCCCTCTATCTCTGTCTGTCTATTGCTAATAAATGAATAAAAATTTTAAAATTTAACAAAAAGACACACAAAGTTACATGTGTGCATAAGAGAGAATCATAAACTGTGTGCAGCTTCTAGACCCAGGAAGTAGATTAGCTTATTCATGTATCCTTCATGGAGCAACAAGGAGCTGGTGCCAGCTGAGGTGTCAGGAATTTTGAGGAGTACAAATGAAGATTAGGGAGTCTGAGTGGGCACAGGGAAGAAGCCATACCTGGCCATGGTTTTCTTTGGGATGTGAATATGAGTCCAATAGCCAGAGGTTATCTCATGTGACAAAAGTCCATCCAGGTGTGGTTACATTCTTCAGGTGACTTTGCTGGGGTAGATAATGAGCACTCGGGAAGGGTTAGGAAGGCAATTCATGGGAGATAAGGGCATGTCAGAGTCCTTCCCGGCCCCTGCAGGAGAGAAAGAACGTCCAGGGAGAGGTGGAGGTGGGGAGAAAGGTCAGAGAGACACTGGGATGCTTGA
The DNA here is from genome assembly GCA_036365145.1 of Orientallactaga sibirica. NCBI lineage: Eukaryota > Metazoa > Chordata > Mammalia > Rodentia > Dipodidae > Orientallactaga > Orientallactaga sibirica. The sequence continues at coordinate 5,820,885 of JAEOAD010001989.1, forward strand.
TTCTGCCTCTGCAGCTCGGCGTGTCAAAAAAAAAGTGCCATGCTTCTTGGGTTGTTTCTAGTGCAACCCAGCCAAGGGTTTTCTGTAAAGAGAGGATTTCCCAAGCTAGGTTTGCAGAATGTGAGGAAGGGTGCAGATGAAGAAGGGAGAGCCGGGATTGGGAATACGTCCAACATAATCATGTTGATGGGCAGATGGTAAATACATGTTGAGAAGGCAATGGACTGCTCAGGCTGGTGTTAACCAGCTGGGCTCTGAGCATAGAGAGATCTCCTTTAGTGCTTTCTTTCTTTTATAAATATTTTAATATTTTATTTTTATTTAATTATTTGACAGAGGAAAAGAGGCAGAGAGAGAGAGAGAGAGGAGAGAATGGGCACTCCAGGGCTTCCAGCCACTGCAAGCAAAATGCAGATGCGTGCGCCCCCTTGTGCATCTGGCTTATGTGGGTACTGGGGAATTGAACCGAGGACCTTTGGCTTTGCAGGCAAGCGCCTTAACTGCTAAGCCATCCCTCCAGCCCTAGTGCTTTCTTTTTATTGCGAGATCTGTAGTAAGAATAGCTCTCTTCGTTTCTTGTGTTTGGGGTGCTGGAGAGATGGCTCAGTGGTGAAAGTGCTGTCTTGCAAGGATGAGGACTGGAGTTCTGGTCTCCAAGACCACCATAAATGCTGGGTGGGCATGACAGCTGCTTTCCACCCAGTGCTGAGTTGGAGGGGATGGGGGATCCCTGGCACAGGCTGGCTGGGTAGACGAGCTCAGTTCTGTATTCAAGTGAGAGATCCATCTTCAGTAAACATAGGGAAGAGCCAGGGAGGAAGACATCTGATGAAACCCTCTGGATTCCACATGCACACACATACATGTGTACATGCAAAAAAAAAATCCAATTGGTGTATGCTAACTTAATTACTTGAGTCAAAATAGCCTATTGTGCTTAGTCTCCTGTCCCTTTTCCTTCATATACTTTCCTGAAAATACACACTATGACTTTCAGAAAAGTTGTCAGATATCCTTAAATGGAAATAAATTTAAGTCAAGCCTTTCTAACAGTTCCAAAGGTTTTAGTTCATTTCAACAATTCATTTCTATCATTTGATAGAATTAAAGTTGTGAAATTTGAATCGGATATAAATCTTCCAAACTTTAGCAAATTTTAGTAAATTTCAGCGCCGTTTCCATGCTTTCTCTCTCCAACAGATGTGTTTGTCGCTCGTTTTCTAATAGCTTACACTGTGATCGATACAAAAAGAATAATATCAAGTGGCTCCAGGAAAGTTCAGGGCGCTCGCTCCATTGGTCTTTGAAGTTTCTAGCAAGTCCATTTCATCAAGTCCATCGAAGGCCATCATCCACAACAAATACTTCCAATTTGTTTTTGTCTTAATTCAGACTCTTGGTCACCCTTCAGAGCACTTTAGTGATCCATGGGACATAAATGCTTAAGTTATGGCAGCTCGATGACTCTCTACTCTTCAAAATTTGCTCAGTCTACACTATAGTTAATCACTTTTTTCAAATGAATTTCTGATTATGAAATATTTTACATACTACTTGGAACAACAATAAGATGGGATTTTAACATGTTTGATATGAAGAGTTAACAATAAAACACACATATATACACACATATATACACACACATATATATATACACACATATACATACATATATATATATCCATATATATATATGGATATATATATATATATGGGTTTTTTTGGAGGCAGCGTTTCATTTTTGCCCAGGCTGTATTGAGGATTAAAGGTGTGTACCACCACATCCAGTGGGAAAATGCTTTTGCTGCGTGGAAAGAGAAATCAAAAAACAAACTCAAGGACAGGGCATGTATCTTCTACATTCGGTCCAAATGTTTATTGTGGTCTGTTTAGGGAAAGCTTAGGTGATTTTCATTTATTTTTCTATCCTATCACAAATGTCTAGCATGTCGCAATATTTTCCCATCAAAAAAATAATTGGAGATTTGATACAAGAATGTATTCATTTGACATATTTCCTTTGAGAATGTTACTGAATTCTTTTTAACTTTTTTTTTTTTTTTTTTTTTTTGGAGACAGGGTCTCATGTGTCCCAGGCTGCTATTGAACTTGCTATGTAGCCAAGGATGACCTTGGACTTCTGATCCTTCTGTCTCTACCTCTGAGTGGTGGGGTCACAGGTGTGCATCAGCACACTAGGTTTCTGTGGTTCTGGGATTGGACCTGAGGTTTCATTCAGGCTAGACAAACTCTCAAACAATGAGGTAGGTATGTCCTGTTTATGTTGCCCAAGCACTTAGGAGAGCTTTTGTCTAGTGCTTGTTTGACTCTCAGACAAGGGGTTGATGGCTTTCTGAATGGTAGTATGACATCCCATAAGGGTTAAAAAGCACATGCAAGATATATCTTAGCAAGCTTGACAGGCCAAGAGTTTCTTATAAAATTGGAGGTTCTGCTTGGCAGATGATCCTCGGAAGGAGCTTTCTGAAACCATACAGTGGCCTAGAACCAGTTTCTGTAACTTGAACTGAGACAATTTTAGGAAAAATATATTTATATATGCTAAAAAATGTACAAATTTACTGAAATATATCTCAATTTCTATGACAGGTTTTTGGCTTTTTTTTTAAATTTAAAAGGTGGTGACCAAAATCCACCACTACTGTGTTGTGCTAATATGAATATGAAAACAAGGATTATTCTACTGAGTAGACAACTTCTCATAACAAAAAAATGTATAAGGAAAGCATTGAGCTGACCTCACTGCTAACTGGGCCAGTGGAAATACAAATGAGCTATATAATGAGAACTTTTCAAAAGGAATGTAGACATGTTGCAAACATTTTATTTGACTGAAAGAACTCTGTGTATCAACATAAGTAATACATAGTGTAACATTTCTAACAGTGTACATGTACCCCATATATATATATATATATATATATATATATATATATATATATGTTTTGATTTTACACTTTGAACTTTCTTCCATAAGTCGTCTTTGGAAATATGAGTTTCTACATTCTGGTCTTTGTTTCTTCAGTTTGAGTCACACTGTACACAATATTGATTAGTTTTAGCTTTGCTTGTCGGGATTTTTCTGGTTATTTTCTGCATTTCTGAATAAAGTCTGCAGAACATTATACATTTCCATTTGCTATTGCTTGCATAAATGAAGACCTAGGGAAAATGCAATGCGTATGTGATAGTTTAAAAATTACTTCCATTAGCCGGGTGTGGTGGCACACGCCTTTAATCCCAGCACTCGGGAGGCAGAGGTAGGAGGATCGCCAAGAGTTCGAGGCTACCCTGAGACTACATAGTTAATTCCAGGTCAGCCTGGACCAGAGTGAGACCCTACCTTGCAAAAACAAAAACAAAACAAAACAAAACAAAAATTCCAGGCTGGAGAAATGGCTTAGTGGTTAAGGCGCTTGCCTGCAAAGACTAAGGGCCCAGGTTCAACTCTCCAGATCCCACATATGCACAAAAGTGATTCAAGTGTGAGGTGGAACATGCCCAATTGGTGGCACAAGCATTTGGAGTTTGATTGTAATGACTGAGGGCCTGACACCCCAATTCTCTCTCTCCCTCTTTCTCTCTCTCTAAAAATTAAATAAATAAATAAATTTTTAAAAAGTGAGCTTGTGGGGGACATTTCAACAAAAGTACTTCCACAACTAGGTGGTTTTTTTTGTTTGTTTGTTTTTTGTTTTTGGCTTTTCAAGGTAGGATCTCACCGTGGCCCAGACTGACCTGGAATTAACTTTGTAGTCTCAGGGTGGCCTTGAACTCACAGTGATCTCCTACCTCTGCCTCATGAGTGCTGGAATTAAAGGTGTGTGCCACCATGCCTGGCACATCTAAGTTTTTTATTTAAAAAAAATTTTATTACAGAGAAAGGGAGAGAGAAAATGGGTACACCAGGGCTTCCAGTCACTGCAAACAAACTCCAGATGCATGTGCCACCTTGTGCATATGGCTTATGAGGATACTGGGGAATTGAACCTGGGTCTGTAGGCTTCACAGGCAAACATCTTAACCACTAAGCAATCTCTTATTGCTTATTTTGTGTGTGTGTAGAGTATGTAGGTGATGTGGTGTGTGTGACATGTGCTATATGGAGGTATGTGTACAGATGTGTGTATTTCACATGTGTGAGAGGAGGCCAGAGAAGAATACTGGGTGCCCTCTTGTGTCTCATCCACTTACTTCTGGAGATGGTAATTTTCTCTAAACCTGGAGCCCTTGTCTGTCAGTGAACCAGGGAGGGACTCTCTGGTCTCTGCCCTCTGCAGACTGGGGTTACATATGTGTGGGGTCAAATGCAGCTTTAAAAAAATATTTTATTTTTATTTATTTATTTGAGAGAGAGAGAGAGAGAGAGAATAGGTACACCAGGGCTTCCAGCCACTGCAGATGAACTCCAGATGCATGTGACCCCCTTATGCATCTGGCTTACATAGGTCCTGGGGAATTGAACTGGGGTCCTTTGGCTTTGCAGGCAAGTGCCTTAACCGCTAAGCCATCTCTCCAGCCTTCAAATGCAATTTTTTATGTGGGATCTTGGAGTCAAACTTAACAATGTCCAGCCCAAGAGGCCCTCGAGTTTCAGCAGCAAGTGCTGTTCACTGTTGACCATCTTCTCAGCCCCACATCCAGGATCTTTAACTTGTTTGTTTTGTTTCTTTTTTTAACTTGAAGAGCTATTAATTTCTGCAGAAATAAGGATTACAAAACAAGAGAGTATGGTATAACTTAAAATCCTTTCCACAAATCAATGTGATAGACTTAGATGTAGGTAACAGACAAAAGAAAAAATTCTCAAACAACAACCTTCACTCAAGCATCTACCTGTTTCTGAGTGTTTCATCCAAGGAGAGTTAGCAGGATCCCATTTGGTGCCTGTCCTTCAGATGGCGGAGTTATGGTAGCAGAGACTGGAAGTCATATCTTTTCTGAGTGTCTCTGGGGTAGGGTAAGGCGATTGGCACCGGGGTTAGTATGGGCTAGATTCCAGATCTCAGCCTTGCATGTCAAGGTTGTGATCTTCCTATCAACCAGAGGTTCTCCACTGCTGAGGTACGCTAGTCATAAAATAATAACTCATCAGGCAGAATGTCAGGTTATTCATTTATACCAGGAAGTTGAAATGTGTGGAAGACCAGGGTGCCAGGACCAACTAATAAATATGTCTTGTCTCTAGTGAGAAAGTCACCTTTAACATGGTTGGCTCGTACAATGCAACTGGGGATCTCTGGCTTGTGGGAATATTCCTTGGAAAACTTTCACTGCGTGCATTTTTTTTTTAAATTCCAGAACATCTGAAAAGTACCCACAACATGCCAGGAGAGTGAGGGATTTTTGAGGGAAGAGACAGAGGATTTAGAAATAGAGTTTATAGTAAAGATACCAGCATTAATAAAATAATTACTATGCCAAGTGATAAATGCTTTGACATACAGAAAGTCGTAAGAATTTCACCCTCCAGAAAGGTCATGGCTAAATTTAATGCTCAAGTAGCATTACTCTCTCTACTTGGCTTTCCAATAAAATTCTGTCCTTGTGTCTGTCCTAACTCTTCTCTTAACTTTATACTATTTTCATGTATTTATGTTAATAGACATGCGCTCTAACCAGCTTTGTTGCAATATAAAAAAATTGTATCTGTGATGGAACATGTCTCTGTATTTCTCCTGTGGGCATGAAGCCCAGAGGAAGCGAAGGTGGCAAGGAGGAAAAGGTTGGGTGGTGAGCTCGCTGCCAGGCTGTAGTTCATTTTGTGATCTGTAAAAGACACATGGAAAAGATAAGCTACCTTTGGTGGGGTGATGGGAAAATTTTAAATGTTAAAGACAGTAGGTTAGGATCAGATGAAAAATGGGAGTATTTTCAGATCACATAGGAATTTGATCATAGTTCTGTGTGTACAGAAAGAATATTTTTTTCTTTCTAAATAGAGAATGGTGGCAATAGATTAATCATAACTTTGATAGCAGTGAATCAAATGAGAACCGAACCGGACACAAGGTACATGGAAGACACTGTGGTTAGTGATATTAAGTATTTAATTCAGTGAGGGTGGAGAGAAAATATGATTTAAAGAAAATTAAGGACTGAAGAGATGGCTTCATGGTTAAGGCGCATGCCTGCGAAGCCTAAGGACCCAGGTTCGATTCTCCTAGTCCCACATAAGCCAGAGGCACATGGTGGCACATGCATCTGGAGTTCGTTTACAGTGGCTAGAGGCCTTGGCATGTCCATTCTTACTCTTTCGCTCCCTCTCTCTGTCTCTAATAAATAAAAATAAAATCTTTTTTCTTTTTAAAGAGAATGAAGCATCGTAACTGCCAGGATTAGGTAATGATGATGTACAAGGTGTGGCCAAAGGAATCAAATACTCCTTAAATTGTGACCCTGTGAAACATAGGAAGTAGATTGATCAATTAATCAACCAAAGACTATTCCCTTACTTAGGATGTCTTGGGCAATAGATGACTCTTCTTTATGCTGAGTGTAACCAAGAAAGTAATTGTGGGTCCTCACAGATTGTGGCTTTGCTATGGCAACGATGATGCTTCCCATAACCCTGATCACATGTTCAGTTCTATAGCCAGGGTGATTCTTCAGCACAGGGTGAGTGCTGGGTCATATGATTTGTGAAGAGATTAATTTATCAATTGAGGCAATTAACCTTGTAAATTTATCAAATTGAGTTCTACTTTAAAATTTCTCTTGAATTATTCCTATTTTAGCATGTCTTTTTTTTTTTTTTTTAAAAGATTTTCTTTTAAATTTTCATCTTTACTTATGAGAGAGAGAGAGAAAAGAGAGAGAGAGAATGGGCATGCCAGGGCTCTAGCCACTGCAAACCATCTCCAGACGCATGTGCTACCATGTGCATCTGGCTTATGTGGGACCTGGAGAATCGAACCTGGGTCCCTAGCTTCGCAGGCAAGTACTTTAACCACTAAGCCATTTTTCCAGCCCTAGCATGTCTTTCTAAAAAGGTGTGTGTGTGTTTCTGTGCACATGTCTGAGTGTGCACTAATCTATAGAAGTAGCACCAGCTATATCCTGCCCTCTGGGTCAAGTTTCCCTAAGCACAATGAGATAGCGTCTCTTTCCCCACTTAATGAAGTCTCCCACACGGTACAACCTTCATGGCTTTTCTTGACTTGACATTATATAACATCATGAACTTTTGTTTTGGTAGATGGTACTTTTTTTTTTTTTTGCCACCTCTGGAAAGTGTCATTGTTATAACATAGCATTGGCAGGAAATTAAAGATAGAGCTAAATTTAAATTTATGAAATCCCTCACAAATGCTCTCTACTCATCTTCTGCCTAATCACTGTCACAAGAAGGAAGTTTCATTCCTTATCATTTTTATGGCCTCCTTGCCTTTCCTTTCTTCCAGAGCAGTGGTGGAAGTTTTAAACTGATAGGTCTGGAATGGTACTGTAGTTTAGATATGGTCTGATTGGAGCATGCTTAACCTCTTCTCTCTACTAAAATAAGGTATAGAACATTTTCCACCATCAACCTGCCTAGCATCGTACTTGGGCTTCCTTTATGTCAAAGCGTGGAGGAGCAGGCAGGAAGATAGGTGATTTTTGTTACACACCTGCCTGCTTGAGGACCTGTATTACTGCATAAGATGGGGCTTGCCTTCATCTCTTCATTGTGCTGTCAGCAAAACAGTCTATAGATAGTCTTCAAATGGGTTAGCACTGTTTCTATCTGTGTTGTGCCTCTGGTAATTTGGACCTTCGGCTATTATTTGATATAGATAAAAATGGGAAGACCGCTAAGATTTCTGCTTCATTAAATACCTTCTGGTGGGCTGGAGAGATGGCTTAGTGGTTAAGTGCTTGCCTGTGAAGCCTAAGGACCCTGGTTCAAGGCTCGATTCTCCAGGACCCACATAAGCCAGATGCACAAGGAGGTACATGCATCTGGAGTTTGTTTGCAGTGGCTGGAGGCCCTGGTGTGCCCATTCTCTTTCTCTTTCTGTCTGTTGCTCTCAAATAAATAAATAACAAAAAAAGATTCATTAAAAAAATACCTTCTGGGAACTTATATATGGACAGGACAATGAAAGCTGGGAGTAAGAAACATTTCTGCTTGTGAAACTTGGTCAAGCTTTAGGAATCAAAATATAATCCCTTGTTTCATTTTCTCTTCACTTAAATTGGACCTTTAGCACAGTAAAAGTCTAGCATGTTGAATAATGTTTCAGGTCATTCTACTTATAATACCATAGAAAGGTAATGGTCCAGTAATAATTCTCTTTTAAAATATGAAAATAAGCTGGACATGGTGGCACATGCCTTTAATCCCAGCACTTGAGAGGCAGAGGTAGGAGGATCACTGTGAGTTCAAGGCCACCCTGAGACTACATAGTGAATTCCAGGACAGCCAGAGCTAGAGTGAGACCCTATCTCAAAAAAAAAAAAAATTAAAATAGTACTGAAGAGATGGCTTAGCAGTTAGGGTGCTTGCCTGCAAAGCCTAAAGGACCCACGTTTGACTCTCCAGGTCCCACATAAGCCAGATGCACAAAGGTGAGGCAAGCGCAAGGTCACTCATGCCCACTAGTGGTGCATGCGTCTGGAGTTTGATTTCAATGGCTGAGGCCCTGGCACACCCATTCTTTCTCACTCTCTCTTAAAAAAAGAAAAGATAATTTGACTCACTCATAACTAATATGAAAAACCGAAGAGATATAAATCTAAAATGAAGATAGAAAAATAAGTATTGCCATTGAATGCACTAAGATATTGTTGTTCTTAGAAATGTATTGGCGTACATTGCTATTGTCAATGGAGAAATGAACTTTTCATCCCAGCCTAACTCTGGGTGATAGCAGTAACTGCCTCTGCCAAGGGTGATCATGTCAGGGTCGGTGTTTTCTAGCACTGATCAGCCCTCATTTCTAGTATGTTCTCTGTAGGGAATCCCACCCCCCCCCAACATCCAGAATCAGTGCTATAGTGAGTCTCACTCACTCACTATAATCTTTTTTTGGAGGGGGTGGGGATTGAATGCATTCATTTATACTATTATAGAATTGATTATCCATAGTATCAATAGTATGTTACAGGCTTGCTATGTTAAATACTGTGTGTTCACTTGTTATGCTTAGAATGTGATTTCATATTGGCCATGTAGCAATTATAAAGTTATACATGAAGTCAGATGGTAGAAAAATTGTGGGAGATGAATATCTTGAATGAATCACGGGAATGTCTCTATAGTTTTACACAGTATCTAGGAGTGCTACATGAATGTGTGTGTGCGTGTGTGCATCTGTGACTGTCTCCTGTCTAGCTAGCTATGTAGAAAAAAAATATTTGACAACCTGCAAAGTTCTATGGAAGTACAACCTCTAATTAGGATACTAACATTTTAAAAAATTTATTTACTTATTAGAGACAGAGAAAAGGAGAGAATGGGTGTGCCAGGGCCTCCAGCCACTGCAAACAAACTCCAAACGCATGCACCACCATGTGCATCTGGCTTACGTGGGTACTGGGGAATAGAGCCTCTAACTGGGGTCCTTATGCTTCACAGGCAAGCACTTAACCACTAAGCCATCTCTCCAGCCCCCTAACATTTTTTAAATGACAGATTATTAATTGTGTTGGTCAAAGAGAAAATAATGTATTATTTCCTTTGCTGAAAGTTTTCCAAAACATTGTCTTGATTTTTTTCTAAGAATATAGAATGCCTTTGTTATTATTTAAGCCCTTATAACACTGAAAGCCAAAACCTCTTGTAATTTCCAAGTAAAAAATGTTGAAAAATAAAATTCTTGCTGAAGTATTCCTTCTGTCCTTTGCAGAGCTCCCCTTCTCACGTATTTATCTCTATTTGTTGGTTTCCCTCTGTAGTCACCTTTCTAAAAGCGGTGCATCTGTAGGGCCCATTAACATTTTCCTGGCATGATAAAGCTGGTCATACTGAGGTCTTTATCTCCTGGGTTGGCATGTAGCGCTCTCGCTGAGGCTGGGAACTTGGCTCTGGGAGGTATGCAGAGGAGAACACAGGAGAACTTTGAACTTTAATCTCCAAAGCCAGAACTCTGCCCTTGACTGAGTCCCTCACAACACTCCATTAAGAACCTAAATTTCTAGTTGGCAAAAAACTGGGAAACACAGATAATTTCACGATCAAATACCCATTTCTACATAGACATCAAGAAAATATTAACAATAGCAAATCTAACAGGAGAAAATGTAAATTGCCATAACTTAAGGTTTACGATTTTTTTTTTATAATTTGATGATAAAAAACTGGGTAATTATTTAATTCTCATTCAAAGGAAGCATAAATTCATGTAGGTTGAATTGTACTCAGTATAATGAATAGTTATTTTAAATGAGGTTTTAATAACAAAATTCCAGGAATCACAACACTTGTGTTTGTAGAAGTCTTTGCTGTATTTTAAGAGGAATATTGGCTACTATAAATTGATTTAAAATCCTGGAATTAATTCAATTCTTGCTCTGCTATCTATGAACTGGGTATCCTGGTAAATTATAATGCTTTGTATCCCCAAGAATACAGTTTCATATAGATATTTTACCCCATAGAGCTGTGTTAGGAATGTGGGGGAGTATATTTTGGTGAGGTGGAAGGTGATGGATGCCTGGGAAGAGATGTTATTAACTAAGCATTATTAAGGGGAGAAACAGCTGGGCACAGTTGCAAAAGTCGTCCTGGTATCTCATTTCTTTGCTCACACTAGTAATATGGGCATAATAATAATAATGATTAATCATAGATTGCTTTTATTTCCCCAATTGAAACATCTCAGGAGTCTCCCTCTGTGTCGTCAACCTTTTCATTCACACTCCACCCACAAAAAGTTTTAGACAGATGACCTTGCCAGTACTCTTTTCAAAATTTGCAACAAGTTTCAAGAGTCCGAAAAGCCCAATGTTTGCATCAATAAAGCAGAGGCAGCAGGAGAATTATTCTTTTTAGAGTGTTGGTTTCTCTGCAAGTGCTAAGTGAAGGTAGCCTTATTAGCAAGAGGACTTTTCTTTAGTGGAGAATAAAAGGCGCACAGGAGACAGTTTTAGCCTATTAAATTTTGTGTTAAGCCTGGAATTTGGTATTTGGCTGATCTTCACACATAGGATTCAAATTCTTTTCTTTCTTCTTCCTTCCTTCCTTTCTTTCCTTCCTTCTTTCTTTCCCCTTCCTTCCTTCCTCCATCCCTCCCTCCCTGCCTCCCTCCCTCCTTTTCTTCTTTCTTTCTTTCTTTCTTTCTTTCTTTCTTTCTTTCTTTCTTTCTTTCTTTCTTTCTTCCCTTCCCTTCCCTTCCCTTCCCTTCCCCCTTCCCTTCCCTTCCCTTCCCTCCCTTCCTTCCTCCCTTCTTTTTCTCTCTGTGTATGGGCATGTACCAGAGTAAGCATGTGGAGGTCAGAGGACGACCTGAGGGCATTTGTCATCTTCCATCTTCTTTTTAAAGATGGGTCTTCCTTAATGTTTTGGAAGCTGCATATGCACCATGCTAGCTGACCCAAGAGCTTGTGGATGCTCCTGGCTCCGCCTCCCATTGACTTAGGTGCACTGGCATCACAGACGTGTGCCGCTTTGTGTACAGGCTTTATTTGGATGCTGGGGACTCTAATTCAGGCTAACAGGCTTGCAAGCAAACACTTTTCATGACTAAGCCATCTCCCCAGCTCCAGGATTCAAATTCTCAAATAATTGAAAACATGTGACTCAGAGAAGAAGCCCCAGCATCGAACAAACACGTGGGCATAAATGACGTATTTGGTCCAAGGACATCCACTGTGCTACAGTTGTTAGGTTTGTTTGTTTTTTTAATTCAAGATAGCAATCAGTTTTTTTCACCTATCAAATTAACATCAACCATATCCTGAATTATGAGTGCCGCAAGCCTTTTTACAAACCTTCTTTGAATGTTGCTTTAAGCATTCAACTGTGTATTCATATTAATTTTCAACCCAATTATCCCAAACAAGGCAAAGCCTGTGTGCTTGTGACTGAACAGGACAGACACGAACAAGCTTCCGGTCTTCGTCAGAAGCCTTAGCTTGCAGCATCCACAAAATCTGTCCTGTCCCCCCCACTTCAACGCGTCATTTAGTGGATATTTCGTTTCCATACTCAACCTTTGTCCAAAAAATATAAGTCCAGGAGCCAGGGGCACAGGTGTCATTTTTCCTTCTAGAGCTTTCTTTCTGGGTTCTGTTTTTGAAATGAGGGCCTGCCACCAGAAGAGACTGAAAAGCTGGGAGCCTCCTCCAGGCAAAGGGAGGAAGGAGGGTAGCTAGGTGCAGAGAGGTTAGACTGCAGTGACAGTTAGGTGACCGTTGCATTAACCTTTTCTAGAAGGCCAGGTTTTACAGCTGAGCTATGAGCTACAGCAGTCGTGGGCGACTTAGCTGCAAGGTTTTGACCTGGGATGATTTCCCAGACCTGATCCTCGATCTAAAGGCCCTGGAGAAGGGTGACTAATTACCATTAACCTTTAAGTACCCAGCTTTATTTTTCCTCCTTTTCCCTACTGCCCATCTTCCTCCTCCTTCAGTATGCTAGATGTGGTGCCAAAATCACAGTGCACTCGTATAAGATCCTACATGTACATTGTCACTCATGGCTGAAGCTCTAAGAAGTGGGCAACCTCATGTTAGATTCCACTCCCCCCCACCCTTAGCCAGAGCCAGAGCTTGGTTGAGTCAGGCCGTTGTGGGCTCTGATCATTTCCTGTTTCCATTACGCTAGACAGCAGGGCCAACACCAGAACTCACCCTATGTGATATTTCTGTAAGTGGTGGCCATCATTAGAAGCCCTTCTGTACCTTGTCTACACCCAGTCCTGTGTGTGGGTATGGCCATGGTTCACCTGTGCTTGAGTGAGCTGCTGCAGTAAGTTATCCAGCTGTTTTCACTTGGCCCTGACTAATGAATATGAATTCACTCCGCACACCATGACACCATGTTCTCATGACGTACAAGCCTGGTGATGGTGAACGAATGAATGTTAATGTAAAATGAAGACACTCCCCCTGAAACAGGCACTTAGCAGCTGATTACACTAGGGAGTACTGACCAGGGCCCACGGGGTAACTAAAAGTGGGATTATGTCCGATGTCTCAGCCTTCATTCTGTGTCTGTTTACCTTCTTTTGGCTTAAGGCACAGAGAGAACTCATTGCCTTTAACCTTTACTCTTGAATCCCTTTGGATCCCCAGAGGAACCAAACTTCCTGGGACAGACCACTCCCTAGATAAAAGTATTTAACCATGAGGCCCGGCTGGCTCCTTAGGGCAGAAGTGATCATCTCATGGGAAACAGAATGATCCCCTTGTGTTGTGCTGGTTATCATGATTTCTTTGGGCCACTTCTAGAATCAGGAGATCCATCTTGACCAAGGCTGCTTTAATTATACGGACGTTCTGCCTCTTGCCCCAAGTTATTCTTCTTAAACCTGAAGCTCATGCCAGTCTCCCACAGACAGACTCGGGGCGTCACTGGACCCGTTGATCTGTTTCTTTTCCCATTGTGCCCATATCACATAAATGCTCTCTCTGCTTGTCGCCATGGTTCACTTCTTTAATTGGCACATTGGGGTTCCCAACTGGAGCTGTAGGAGACTAGGAATTTGATTTTAAACCTGGTTACAATTTGCTTAGCCCCCCCCCCCAAAACACAGTTTGTCATTTTTGATGCTTTTTCAATGAAATAAACAGTTTTTTATTTGGAATTTGTGATCCTCTTCATTTCTGCCCTTACTGTCCTTCAGTCTCTTAAAGCTACAACTTCCTTTGTACATTGATTTTCTAGCTAATTTGAATTATATACAGTCTTCAAATGTGTTACCTTCCCTCTCTCCTTCCCTTCCCCTTCTGTCCCCTCCTCTCCTCCCCCTCTTCTCCTCTCCTCTCCCCTTCTCTTTTCTTCTCTCCTCTGCCCTCCCCTCCCTTATTCTCTTCCCTCCTCCCCTCGCCCTTCCTCCCTTTCTCCCCTCTCTCTGTGCCTATGTGTGTCTTTCTTTGTACAGAGTGCTCTATATCCTTGACTGTTTATTTATATTTCCTCATTTTTTGTCATATGCTATACTGCTCATCTCTCTCTTGATCTCCAAGTACATTAAGTTGAAATTTTCAAAATGATAGCGAGGAGAGGAGGGCATGAGTGTGCCAGGGCCTTTTGCCACTGTAAAACAAACTCCAAATGCACGGACTATTTTGTGCACCTGGGCTTTATGTGGGGACTGGGGAATCAAACCCAGGCCCTCAGGGTTTACAAATTTAGGGCATTTAACTGCAGAGCCATCTCCCCACCCCTAAGCTGAAATTGGACTCTTCTAACTTTCTAACTCAGGTTCTGCTGAATCCCATTGGATGGCTTTTCTTCCTCCTCTGAGTCTCCAAAATACTGTGTCTGCTGCTGTCCTCTAACGACACATATTTTCTGACGTATTTATAAATACTTTAAAGAGAGAGAGTCACTTTTGGTATGCTTATAATTGAATCCACCTCTGCTATGCCATTTATTGTGCATCTTGTATACATTGGAGATAATCAATGAATGCTTTTGGATAAATGAGATGTCCTCAAAACATACATGTAGATAGTGCTTGGAAATTTAGATCTTATGTTGAGTGTTTATACATACACATATAGAGATTGTATGATGCAAGCATGATGGAGATCCACATGTTAAAGCCACTTGATTGCAAAGGCTTCAGGGTCTGAGTCAAACCCATGTAAAGCCACATGCATGAAGTGGCACATGTGTTGAGTTCATTTGCAGTAGCAAGAGACACACCCATTCATTCTCTCTCTCTCTCTCGCACACATATATAAATTAAATATTATTTTAAGAGACTCTGTCATTCTCTCTTTCTCTCTGCCTCCCCCCTCAAATAAATAAATATTTTAAAACATTTTGTAGTGGCTGGATGCCCTGGCAGCCCATTCTCTCTTTTCTCTCTGCCACTTCCTCTCTCTCTCTCTCAAATAAATAAATAACTTTTTAATAAAAAAGAGACTGTAAAGATATAGAATGATATCTCATAAATATGACAACTAGATGGAATTTGATGGTTGTGCCCATTGGGTGAGTAAATCGTGGCACTTTGGGCCTGGGGAAGTGGTCAGGAAGGACCCTAGCTTAGTTTGTGCCACCAACAGGAATGACAGCCGCTGTCAAATCCTGGCTGTCTGAACACAGGTGTACTTTGTATTTATCTTCAAGGAATGAAACAGAAAATCATTTTCCAAGTCCCACCCCCAGGTATGCCAGTGTGCTAATCTGGAGGTGAGTGCACATGTTGGTGATTTTACTTTTAATATGACAGTGTTGGGAAATATTTTAGTACTTTTGAATTTTTGTAAGACGTTTGTAAATACGGTTCTGTGGCTCCTCTTATAAACATACTTAAAATATTGAGTAAATAGTTCACAAACATTTTTTTCCTTTTTACAAAATAGAAATTCCATTCTCCTTTCTCTTTTGTTCTCTCTCTGTGTGTGAGAGAGAGAGAAAGAGAGAGAGAAAAGTGGGTAGGTGGTATGACTGCACACATGTGTGCATGCATGTTGAGACCACAGGTCAGTGTCACATGTCTCTTCACCTGATTGTGATTATGGGAGATAGGGTCTCTCACTGACCCCAGAGCTGATTCAACTAGAGGAGTCTAGCCAGCTTGCCCCTGGGGATCTGCCTGTTTCCACCTCTCATGTACTGGGGTAGCAGGTATTCACCACCATGCCTACTATTTATGTGGGTGCTGGGAATCTGATCTGAGCTCTCATGCTTGTGTAGACAGTACTTTGTGGACATAGCTCTCTCTCCAGTCCCGTTCTCCTTTTATTTCTAATGTGTTGTCAAACCTATTTTTTTTCTGATGTTGGGTGGAAAAAATAGGACTATTATCTTCATTGTAAAGGAATAATCTGTAGGAGTTACAGGCTATCTTGATATTCCTGACTGAGCCATAGGAATTCAAATAGTTTATGATGAATATTATGTGTAGGCATACAGGTTTGGAAAAATATAGTTTTGGGTATTATGAGATACTATATTTTCAATTCAGAATAGTATGTGAAAGTTATGGGACCAGTCTAAGTGAAGACAGAAATAGCACTTTTAAAAAAATATGTAAGTTCTCATTGGATAGTAATACTTCTTCCTTAAGGACTGCTGGTGCATAAATTTAAAAAATATATTCATTTATTTGAAAGCAGAGAGATAGAAGAGAGAGGTAGAGAGAATGAATGGGCACACCAGGGCTTCTAGCTGCTGCAAATGAACTACAGATGCATGTGCCACTTTGGGCATCTAGCTTTACGTGGATGCTGGGGAAGTGAACCCAGGTAGTTAGGCTTCGCTTAGCTGCTGAGCCATCTCTCTAGCCCCTGGTGCATAAATTTTTATTGTTGCTGTTAAATTATATATATAAAATATGTATAATATGTGCATATATATATATGTATGTATGTATGTATTTTTTAAAGTATTTGGGTGAGTACTGATCACACATTGGTTTTAACTAGGTTTTTTTTTTTTTTTTACTTATTCAAGGTCTTAATGACCATCTTGAATTATTTTAAAATTCATTTCATTTGTTTATTTGAGAGAGAAGGAGAGAAATAGGCAGAGAGAGAGAGAGAGAGAGAGGATGAGAACGGGCAGGCCAGGACCTCCAGCCACAGCAAATGAACTCCAGATGCATGTGCCCCCTTGTGCATTTGGCTTATGTGGGTCCTGGTGAATCAAACCTGGGTCCTTTGGCTTGGCAGGCAAGCACCTTAACCTCTAAGCCATCTCTCCAGCCCCTTGAATTATTTTAAACTGAAGCCATTCAGTACTCCTTTAGAGACAATTAAAATGTTTAGAAATATGCTTCAGATGTTGAAAGGCTCACATCTCCCTGCTCCCATCCTATTTTCTGTGCCTCATAAAGTTTTATTCCCTGCCTTATAGTTTGCTTTCGAATGTGTTCAGCAGACATGTCAGACATCTTTGATTCTATTCAGAAGAACCGTGCTTCTGCTGGGGGAGCATGTAATTACCCTTGTGCTACGTCTTGGGTCGTCACAGTTGTAAGTGGTAAGTGGAAGCCTGAGAGCAGCAATTTATCTGTCCTACGTAGGGCAGCGTTTCGGGTTATGATCAGAGTTGTACTTACTGGACCCGAGCCCATCTTCTAGTGCAGCTAGATTTACAACTGTGACATGCATGGGTAGATCTGCTGTCTTTACTGTTCGAGAACCATCTTCCACCACAGCTGGATTTACAAGTGTGCCATGCATGGATAGATCTGTTGAACTTACTCTTCCAGAACCGTCTTCCACCACAGCTAGATTTTCAACTGTGCCATGCATGGGTGGGTCTATTGTACTTCCTGTTCCAGAACCGTCTTCCACCACAGCTAGTTTTACAACTGTGCTATGCATGGATGGGTCTGTTGTACTTACTGTTCCAGAACCATCTTCCACTGCAGCTAGTTTTACAGTTGTGCTATACATGGATGGGATTCTTAGAACTGCTTCCTAAGGGGCATAGAGCCATTGAAAAAAATGTCAAAATGCTGTAAATGATAATTTAGAAGGAGATTGATGAGTCATATTAAATTTTGTATTTTTAAAATTACACAAAAGTGTCATGCTATATATTTTTTTCAGGCCTGTTTCAAATCTGAACTTCAAATAAAAGCAGAATTCCATCAATTACAGTTTTTTATTCAGGTTTTTTTTGGGGGGGGAGCAGTGAGAAAATAAATCTAGATAATTATATGTAGACACATAAATATACACACTAATTAGCTATCTTGAAAGACTACACACACGGTAGACACTCAGAATCTTTGAAACATTTCAAACTCTGAAAGTTAAAAGTTAGTTCAGTCTTAACTCTCTGCTTGAACTTCTTAATGAATGATTTCCTTTCAAAGGCTCTTTCTGGAATGCGTCTTTTTGGCAGGTAAGTTTGCATATCCACAGTGACCTCATTTGGCCAGATCTCGGAAAAAGAATATTTTAAAAGACAGAAAAATGTAGGGTGGATTTGGACGCTCTAAAATGAAAGATATCACATGCCATATTGCTAAGCATTTCTGTCATTTACTCAAATTCCATTGATATTTCACTAATTGTGTTTGTTCCTTAAAAACTTTTATTGGTAACTTCCAAAAACATAAACAGTATAGCATGATTAAAAAATCCTCTTCCACCCCTCTTTACTCCCTCCCAAATGCCCACTCCACTGAATCTCTTCTTTTTGTTTGATTATGAATTTTATTGTATGAGCCCCCCCATTGGGTGCTGGTCATATTTTTGTCAGATTTGTTTCTTTTAGTAAGTTAGGCTTACAACTTTATTTCAGAGAAGAAAACTGTTGTGGTGGCGCACACTTTTAATCCCAGCACTCGGGAGGCAGAGGTAGGAAGATCATCATGAGCTGAAGGCCAGCCTGAGAATACAGAGGGAATTCCAGGTCAGCCTGAGCTAGAGTGAGACCCTACCTTGAAAAGAAAAATAACACACACACACACACACACACACACACACACACACACCCTCATGAGCTGGATGTGGTTGTGCACACCTTTAATCCCAGCACTCGGAAGGCAGAGGTAGGAGGATCGCCTTGAGTTTGAGGCCACCCTGAGACTACAGAGTGAATTCCAGGTCAGCCTGAGTTAGAGTGAGACCCTACCTCAAAAAAAAAAAAAAGAAAGAAAGAAAGAAAGAAAGGAAAAGAAAAGAAAAGAAAAGAAAAGAAAAGAAAAGAAAAGAAAAGAAAAAAGTTTGACAGTGATAAAACTGGAGCTTTGTGTTACTTTAATTAGCTGGGACCTATAGAGCACTGTTTAGTTGGGAATGGTTAGGAAAAAAAAAAAAAAAAGGAGAGGAACAAAGCCAGAAGTCATGGTGCAGCCTGTAATCCCAGCAATGGGGAGGTGGAGGCAGGAGGACTACCAGGAGTTGAAAGCTAGGGAGATTGGGACCAATTGAGAGTTGAGAGGCCCCTACCCTTCTTGATGAGCTAATTACAGAGACAAGAAGAACGAGTACAGTGGGACTGAGGGGGACAAGCAAAGGTCATGGATCTGATCAAAATGCCTTAGATCTATAGGAAAAGTTAAATAAAAAAATCAAAACCTAGCCGGGTGTGGTGGCTCATGCCTTTAATCCCAGCACTCAGGAGGAAGAGGTAGGGGGATCGCTGTGAGTTTGAGGCCACCCTGAGACTACATAGTTAACTCCAGGTCAGTCTTGGCCAGAGTGAGACCCTACCTCGAAAAACCAAAATAAATAAATAAATAAATGATTGAAAAATCAAAACCTAATCAAAGTAATAGCAAAATGCCATGTGTGTATCTCTGTGTGTTCCATTCTCCATTTCTTTTAAAGATTTTATTTTTAGTTTTATTTATTTATTAGAGACAGAGAGAGGGAAAGAGAGACAGGGAGAGGGAGAATGGGCATGCCAGGGCCGCTAGCCACTGCAAACGAACTCCAGATGTGTGTGCCCCCTTGTGCATCTGGCTTACGTGGGACCTGGAGAATCGAACTATGGTCCTTAGGCTTCACAGGCATGTGCCTTAACCACTAAGCCATCTCTCCAGCCCCATTTTTTTCTTTTGTATGTGTGTATGTATGGGTAAGTGGTGGGTGGGTGGGTATGCCTGCACAGATGTGTGCTGAGGCCAGATGTTTTTTTGTGTTTTTTTTGGTACAAATAGTTATTTATTCATTTATTTATTTGAGGGAGGGAAAGAAGGAGGGAGGGAGGGAGGGAGGGAGGAGAGAGAGAGAGAGAGAGAGAGAGAGAGAGAGAGAGAGAGAGAGAGAATGAATGGGTATGGGTATGCCAGGGCATGCAGCCACTGCAAACAAACTCCAGACGCATGTGCCCCCTTGTGCAGCTGGCTTACACGGGACATGGAGAATCGAACCGGGATCCTTTGGCCCTGCAGGCAAGCGCCTTAACGCTAAGCTATCTCTCCAGCCCTGCAGCTTATTTCTGAATCAGAGTCTCTGTCGATCTCTAAAGAGATGATAGTGCTAAGATTTTAAGGTAGCCCCTCAGTGATCCACATTCACGTACTATCTCATGGAAATGACCGAGGATGTCACTCTTCCTTACTCATGTCAGGCTACCTTATCTGCGTACCCAAATCATTTTCCTCCTTACGTATGATTCATCTTCCTTGAGTAGCTGGGTGCCTGCCAAGCAGCACACACTGCCTTCCTACACTGTGTGGCTTGTGATGGCTTTTATTGTGCTAGTGTCGGCACACAAGTCCTTCCTGTAAAATCTGCATGTAAATGAGCGTGGTGGCACATACCTGTAATCCCAGCAAAGGGAAGCTAGAGGCAGGGGGATCAGGAGTTCAAGGCTATCCTCAGATATATATAGTTAGTTTCAGGCCAGCCTGGGCTACATGAGAGCCTTTCTTCTCAACTCTCTAACAAACAACAACTACAAAAGCCTGGTGATGTAGCTAAGGTAGAGAGCTCTTGCCTAACGTGGATGAGGCCCTGGCTTTAATTCCTAGCACTACAAAACAACAAGAAGCACACACAAAATACAAGTAAAACAAATAAACTATGCATCCATCCACTGGCTAATCCTAATTCTGCCTGCTCATTCAAAGACAGTTTTCTGTCTGGTTTCCTGATTCCACATGGGAGAAAAGGCATGTGGTGTTTATCTTTTGAAAAAACAAGTTTAATTTAATTTATTTGTTTATTTGAGAGAGGGGGGAGGATAATGGGCATGCTAGGGTCTCTAGCCACTGCAAATGAACTCTAGATGCATGCGCCACCTTGTGCATCTGGCTTACATGGGTCCTGGGGAACTGAACCTGTGTCCTCTGGCTTGTCAGGCAAGTGCCTTAACCGCTAAGCCATCTCTCCAGCCTGAAAAAAATAACAAGTTTTGATTTGGATACACTGTGTGTAAAGAATGGATAATGAATCTAAGATTCATTGTCTCTCTTAACCTCTGCTTTTAAGATTTGTAGTCTGTGCACGGGAGGGAGAAGTGTCAAGGAGACAGGACAAGGGGCATAATGAAAGGGCCCATGCCACCTTCATGACCACCCCTAACTTCAGAACGTGCATGTTGGTCCTCTTCTCTGTTCTCTATTTCCATATCCCAGGATGGGAACTAACCCCTGGTGATGCTCCAACATGTTCTTGATTGCTTTGCCCCTCTTTTTTCTCCTCCCCCTGCGTCCCATTTTAATTAACCCTGGCAGGTTCCTTTCCACCTCCGTCCTCTTTCAGTTCCCCGGATGGCCTAAGTCTTTCTCATACTTACTAAAATCCTGTTCATCTCGCATGACCTAGTTGTAAATTCTTCTTTCAGAAAAACCTGCCTCCACACAGTTCCTTCTGCCTGAGGACGGTGAATACACACACCTCAGATTTTAGCACTGCCCGACTTTGTTGTGTGGCCTTATTTCTCTGACCGCCCACACCATGGACATCAAAGCTTCTCTTTTATTTTTCTTCTAGATGTGGGGTGTCTGTGTGAGTGTGTAGCTTGTGATGGGTGTGTATGTGTTCACGTGCTTGAGTGTGAACATGCACCCGTAATGGTGTGAGTGTAGAGATCAGAGGGCCACTTTGGGGTGTGGGCTCTTGGCCTTCACCTCATTTTGAGGCAAGGTCTTTTGTTGTTCACCATTCAGGTCACCAGGCCAGCTGTCCCACAGACTTCTAGGAAATTCTGCTGTCTCTGCTTCCATTCCAACCGTAGGCATAGTGGGGTTACAGAAGCCCACTGTAACTTCTGGCTTTTACATGGGTGCTGGGATTTGAACTCAGGTATTCAGTGCACAGTAATCACTTTATCCACTGAATCTTGTCTCCAGTCCCCCCACCCTTTTCTAGCTTTATTGGAATATAATTGATAAATAACCATCGTAAATATTAATCGGGCTTGGCCACACGCATCTGTAACCCCAGGAGAAGATCACTGGGCCTTGGAAATCTGCCAAAGCTCCAGAAACACTGAGGAGACTCTGAGTCAAGGAAACAAGCAGATAAACAATGGAGGGGCAACCGTGTGTTCTCTGGCCTCTGGGTGTGCACAGGGCACCACATCTGCACACACATATATGTACTCCACACACATACACGTCATACACACCTGCTGCTCTCACATGCCAAAAAAAAAAAAATAGTCATAGGAGAAAGAATTCCTTGCAAAGAGGAGAGTCCTCAGTGGACAAGGAGCAGCAGAGAGGACCCAAAAAGGGGTAATGAGATAGGAATATGATCAAATTGCTGTACATTCACGCATGAAAAGTCTCAATAAAAATGTTAAGCAAGTTATAAATATTCATGTTATACAATGTGATGCTTTGATAAATGTACAAACTGGGAAATGGTTATCATTAAAATCAAATTAACATGTATATGTGGGAGCAAGGTTACTGATGATCTGCTTTCAGAAAAGTTTAAGTAAATGATACAGTGCTATTAATCAGAGTTACCATATTGTACCCCAGATTCCACAGAAATTACTCATCTTATGTAACTAAAAATAATGGGCCCTTGGAGCAACATCTCCCCATTTCTCCTTCCCAGCCTTTGGCAACCACAGTTCTATTTTTGGTTTCTAAGAGTTTGACCTTTTAAAATTCCACATATAAGTGAGATCATGTGATATTTGTCTTTCTATGTCTGGTTTGTGTCACTTAGCATAGTGTCCTTCAATTTCATCCAGGTTGCTGCCAGGGGCAGGACGGAGTTTCAGTGTGTCTGTAAGGACATGGACAATACCACATTTTCTTTATCATTTATCTGTCAGTGGGTATTTAGAGATTTTTTTTTTTTCCTGTCATGGCTATTGTGAACAGCACTGCCATGAACACGGAGAGAGGTTATCTTTCTGACATGTTGATTTCATTTCCTTTGGATACATGCCCAGTAGGGGATTACTGGATCATATGGTGCATCTGCTTTGATGATGTCATCATCATCATCTTCAGTGTTTGCAGTGATCAATGCTAGGCAAACACTGTCCCTAACCTCACCCCTCACTCATCATGCTATTTTGGATTTTTTATTTGAGGGAACTCCATAGTGTTTTCCACATTGGATGGACTAATTATATTCCTAGTTCATCTGTCTGATGATGAGTGATGATAAGTACTCGTCATATATCTACTGGCCATTTGTGTACCTTTTTTTCTTTTTGAGAAATGTCCATCTAGATAATTTGGCTTTTTTAAAAAAAATTACTTAGAGTGAGAGTGAAACAAGAAGAGAGAGAGAGAGAGTGGGCACACCAGGGCATCCAACCACTGCAAACAAACTCCAGACACATGCACCACTTTGTGCATTGGCTTACGTGGGTCCTAGGGGAGTTGAACCTGTGTTCTTTGGCTTTGCAGGCAAACGCATTAACTGCTAAGCCATCTCTCCAGCCCTAATTTGGCTTTTCTAAAATATAGTTATTTATTTTATGCCTTTGAATTATTTCTTGTGTAACGTGTCTGCTAATATCTTAGTGTAAATGACTTTAGATATTCTTTCCTGCTCTCGGAAGTACGTTTTCATTTTGTACATTTTTTTTTTTGTAGTTCTACTTGTTTAACTGTTGTTGCCTGCACTTTTGGTGTCATGACCAAAAAAAAAAAACATCATTACTCATACCAGTGTAAACAAACTTTTTCTGTTTTCTTCTAGTTTTATGGTTTCAGGTCTTACATGCCCATCTTGTATAAATTTTTGTGTATAATATGAATCTATTTATCCTGTAGTATGTGTTATCCTTGTTTTCCTAACACCATTTGTTGAAGAGAATATCTTTTCCCCACTGTGTATTCTGGCATCCTTGTCAAAGATGAGCGTATGTGATAACGTGATAAGGGGTTCTCTGTTCTGTTCTGTTCTGTTCTGTTGGCCTATGTGACAGCCTTTGCTTTCTTGGAGGTAGGAGTCATAGCACTATAACATACCTTTTGGGACTTAGGCAGCTCTGTGACATAGTAGAAATTATTTAAGATCTACAGCCCTCCTTCTTCATCTATTTAATGGGGATATCAATTCTTGTCATGGTATGTTTAATCTTGAGGAAATTTGTTTATAGTATCTACCAAATTGGATTCAGAAGAGATGTTTACTAAATTTTTCCCGATCAATTCACTCCTTGAGCTCCAGTAAAATGGCTTAATTTTCAGAAAAGCAAGAGACAGAGTTAGTGGGATGAGTCTTCTGGTAGGTGTCCTTCATTTTTAAAGGGACAGCTCTGAATTGAGGCCAGGGAGCTCTATCGCCATAATGATAACTGGTTACCAACATTTGCAAGAAAGGTTCCCATTATTAATGCTTCTAGTTTACCGCATTTGGTGCAGGGAGATGTACAGGCATCCACAGTTCATTTCAATGCAACAGTTTAATTGATTATGAACATTGAGAGTTTCAAGATGATTCTTTTTAAACTTCTTGATTTGAGGGGGGATGGGCATGTCAGGCCTCCTGCCCCTGCAAATGAACTCCAGGCACATGCATGACATTGTACATCTGGCTTTATGTGGGTACAGGGGAACCAAATCCAGACCATTATGTTTGGCAAACAAGTGCCTTTAACCGCTGAGCCATCTCTCCAGCCCTCAAGTTGATTTTTATAAATTTATGATATTTGCTTTAATAATCACTTCTAGTTGGCTTCTGTGTGTATCCCATCACATGCATGAGTGAACTTTTGTTGACTAATGAAGAAAGGCAACTAGTACATAAAATATTCCTTTACTGGTTTTTTGTGGAAAAAACAATTATTATCTGACTTCTTTTGTCCAATTCACTACCTCTGCTCCTACACCCTTCAACATCTTGGCTCAAATTTGGTTTAGCCTATCTTTTATTGAGCTTCACGGCATTTCATCTGGATAAAATTCCATTTCTATAAGGCAGAAAAGAAAGGAAGAAGACAGGGGTAAAATAAATTTTACAAGTCACTCTTTTAAAGCTTTCCCAAATCTTCCCTCTTAAGGGATTCATCATTGTATTGTGAGAAAATAGGCAGCAGAACTAATATATGCACTCAGAATTAATGTCATAGCTTTTAAATTTTTCATGAGCCAGAAAACTGTGTTAAAAGATTTGAGAAATGGGTCAAATGAAAAGAAAATGATGATAAGATAAAGAATAGTAATAAATTGCTTAATGATCCAGGATTGCTTATTTTCCTCTAAAGCCCATTTGCATAGTTTACAGCATGCAAACATGGGATATTGGAGAAGAAAACTGTGAATTGGAAAAAGAAAGAACAGACATTAATACATATATGAAAATTATTCAATAAAATGTGGTTATAAGAATGGTTATGTTGACTCAAAAATACTTCCATGTAACTTTGATATTTTTCTTTAACATTCATTTCATGTCCCATATGTATCAAGCCTGTCCCCTAAGCTAAGAATATGTGCAGGTCCTTTATTCTATCTATTTTTTAAAAATATATTTTATTTATTTATTTGAAGAGAGAGAGAGAGATTGAGAATGGGCACGCCAGGGCCTCCAGCCACTGCAAACGAACTCCAGATGCATGCGCCCCCCCTCGTGCATCTGGCTTACTTACATCCTGGAGAGTCAAACTGGGATCCTACGGCTTTGCAGGCAAATGCTTTAACTGCTGATCCATCTCTCCAGTCCTTATCCTGAATTTTTAAATATTTTATTTTTATTATTTACTTGCTAGTGAGAAAGAGAGAAAGAGAATGGGCGTACCAGGGCCTGCAGCTGCTGCAAATGAACTCCATACACATGCGCCATCTTGTGCATCTGGCTTACATGGGTCCTGGGGAATCGAACCTGGATCCTTTGCCTTTGCTAGCAAGCACCTTAATCACTAAGCCATCCCTCCAGCCCCTGACTTTTTTTTTTTTTTTTTTTGGTTTTTCAAGGTAGGGTCTCACTCTGGCCCAGGCTGACCTGGAATTAACTATGTAGTCTCAGGGTGGCCTTGAACTCATGGCAATCCTCCTACCTCTGTCTCCTGAGTGCTGGGATTAAAGGCGTGTGCCACCACGCCCAGCCAGCCCCTGACTTTAAAAAAAAATTATTTATTTATTGCAAGGAGAGAGGGAGGGCAGGATGAAGAGAGGAGGAGAGAGAGAGGGAGATACAGAGAGAATGAATAAGAATGGGCACACCAGGGCTTCTTGGAGCTGTAAAGCAATTCTAGCCACATGTACCAACTCCTGATTTTTACAGTTCAGCCTTTTCTCCCTCACCACAGGGATGTATTTGTTCAATCTTCCTGGGGTGTTGGGCTATGGGGATTTTGTAGTCACCCTCAGGGAATGCCCCCTGATTTGCATAAGCTCTACATTTTGTTGTTGTTGTTGTTGCTGCTGCTGCTGCTGTGTGTGTGTGTGTGTGTGTGTGACGCTCTGAGGATTAAACCCAAGGCCTGCACATACTAGGAAATCACTTTACCACTGAGCTACATGCTTAGCCTCCCTTTTACTTTTTATCTGGAGACAGAGACAGGAAATCACTATATAGCCTACACTGGCCTGCAACTTACTATGTTACCAGGGCAGGCCTGGAATTTATAATCCTCCTCTGTCTGCTTCCTGCATGCTGGGATTACAGCCACACCTGGCTCTCATATACATCATCTCTGCTTGTTAATTGTACCTCCATAAAGCTAGTGTGTGTGCGCGCATGTGCATGTACATGTGTATACGCACACGCATGTCTGTCTGTAAAGGCTGTGTGGCATGCCATGTCACATGCGATGTATGCATGCATATGGACGAATGTGGGCTCAGCACAGGCGCAGGCAGACTCCAGAGAAATTCAGGTATCCATTTCCGTTGCATGTCCTTATACGATCAGGAGGCAAGGTCCCCTCCTTAGCTTGGATGCGCAGTTCTCAGTCAGTGATCCCCAGCAAGTTTCTGGTCTCTGGTCCCATCCAGTGCGGTTACAGACATGTACGACCACCCCCAGCTATTCCAGTGGGTTCTCGGGGGCCAAACTCAGGCAGCCTCAGGCCTTCCTATGTCCTCGTGTTTAAGCAGCAAGCATTCTAACCACTGAACCTTTTCCCCAACTCTCAATAAAATTATTTTTCCAGTAAAGTTATTTTATTTTTATTTATTTATTTATTTGTCAGAGCAATAGGAGAGAGAGAGAGAGAGAGAGAGAGAGAATGGATGTGCCAGGGCCTCCAGCCACTGCGAACGAACTCCAGACGCGTGTGTCCCCTTGTGCATCTGGCTAACATGGGATCCTGGGTAATCGAGCCTGGGTCCTTGGGCTTTGCAGGCAAACGCCTTAACCGCTAAGCCATCCCTCCAGTCCTAATAAAGTTATTTTCAAAAATCAATATATAATTTGTCAAATGACCATTCTGATTCAGAGGTATTTAAAACTGAACGAAACATTTTAACATAGCAGTCTATTTTTAAAATCATTTGTCTTAGGTTTCTTTTTTCTTTTCTTTTGAGGCAGGGTCTCACTTTAGCCAGGCAATTTGGAACGCACTTTGTAGCCCAAGCTGGCCTCAAACTCACCGTGACCTTCAGCCTTCCAAGTACCGAGAACTCTGAGATTAAAGGCATATGCCCTACACATAGCTAAAACATATCTTTTCAATGAAGGCTCAGCATTGAAGTGACAATTGACTCCTTCCCCCCGCCCCACACACACATGGCAGCAGGAAAATTCAAAGCAGCATATTTCCTGTCCTGTCCACACAGGCATTATCTCTGGTCTCCAGATGCCCGAGAAACATTTCCATTCTCATGTCCCTGTCACACATATCTGACAAGTCATGCTCTTCTCAGGCTGTGTTGTTTTACATCATTCCCCATAAGCCGCACTATCCTGCCATCGAAGCTGATCTGAGAGTCATATGGAATTCATTTTCCTCTCTGGTTAATTACAATGTGACGCTAAATTGTGACATGTTCATATTTTATTTTATTTTTACCCAGGGTTTCACTATGTAGCCCTGGCTGGCCTGGAAGTCACTAAGTTGACCAGGCTGGCCTTGTACTGTCAACGCTCCTCCTTTTTCTGCCTCTTGTCTGCTGGAATGATAGTATTGGACCAGCTGCTTAATAGTTTAAATTATTATACAATATCTATGACACAACATTTAACGTGTTAATCATTTTCCAACAGAGTGGTATTTTCTACATGTTATGTTAGTTTTAAATGGTGGCGTGGTGTTAATTTCCATCTGTGTACAACCATCACCATTGTTCATCCCCAGAACTTTTTCCCATCTTAGAGAACTGCCTCTCCCCCATAACTGATGGCTGCCTCCACAGTGCACGGCCCACAATCCCCATGGGGAAAACCGGCATCCTCAGCAGGGAGGGTCCCTTTGGGAGGGGTGGTAGGGAGGAGGGTAAGGATGGTACCAACATATGCTGTCTGCATACTATGTCCATCACTAATAAAAATAAAGAAAAAACTGCAACTTGATCCATTATGCAGTAACACTCCATGTTTCCCTCACTGTGCCCCTGGTGAACCCCATTCTGCTTCCTGTCCTTGGGACTCTAACTACCGTCTTTCCTCACAGTGGAATCATACCAACTGTGTCTTTCCGATCAGTGTAGTTAACTCGGGGTTGATGCTTATCAAATCATGCGTCAGAATTTTGACATGTCTTATGTTAAATGTTATTCTTTCCTCTTGGTCTCTTTCTGAATCCCCATGAAGTGTAGGCTGTAATCATCCCAGCCAAGTTACTGAAATAATGTCTTTCAGGTCTCTATATATCTTTTTTAAAAGAATATTTTATTTTATTTATTTATTTGAGAGAGAGACCAAAATAGGTATAATTTGTCAAATGACCATTCTGATTCAGAGGTATTTAAAACTGAACGAAACATTTTAACATAGCAGTCTATTTTTAAAATCATTTGTCTTAGGTTTCTTTTTTCTTTTCTTTTGAGGCAGGGTCTCACTTTAGCCAGGCAATTTGGAACGCACTTTGTAGCCCAAGCTGGCCTCAAACTCACCGTGACCTTCAGCCTTCCAAGTACCGAGAACTCTGAGATTAAAGGCATATGCCCTACACATAGCTAAAACATATCTTTTCAATGAAGGCTCAGCATTGAAGTGACAATTGACTCCTTCCCCCCGCCCCACACACACATGGCAGCAGGAAAATTCAAAGCAGCATATTTCCTGTCCTGTCCACACAGGCATTATCTCTGGTCTCCAGATGCCCGAGAAACATTTCCATTCTCATGTCCCTGTCACACATATCTGACAAGTCATGCTCTTCTCAGGCTGTGTTGTTTTACATCATTCCCCATAAGCCGCACTATCCTGCCATCGAAGCTGATCTGAGAGTCATATGGAATTCATTTTCCTCTCTGGTTAATTACAATGTGACGCTAAATTGTGACATGTTCATATTTTATTTTATTTTTACCCAGGGTTTCACTATGTAGCCCTGGCTGGCCTGGAAGTCACTAAGTTGACCAGGCTGGCCTTGTACTGTCAACGCTCCTCCTTTTTCTGCCTCTTGTCTGCTGGAATGATAGTATTGGACGAGCTGCTTAATAGTTTAAATTATTATACAATATCTATGACACAACATTTAACGTGTTAATCATTTTCCAACAGAGTGGTATTTTCTACATGTTATGTTAGTTTTAAATGGTGGTGTGGTGTTAATTTCCATCTGTGTACAACCATCACCATCGTTCATCCCCAGAACTTTTTCCCATCTTAGAGAACTGCCTCTCCCGCCATAACTGATGGCTGCCTCCACAGTGCACGGCCCACAATCCCCATGGGGAAAACCGGCATCCTCAGCAGGGAGGGTCCCTTTGGGGGGTGGTAGGGAGGAGGGTAAGGATGGTACCAACATATGCTGTCTGCATACTATGTCCATCACTAATAAAAATAAAGAAAAAACTGCAACTTGATCCATTATGCAGTAACACTCCATGTTTCCCTCACTGTGCCCCTGGTGAACCCCATTCTGCTTCCTGTCCTTGGGACTCTAACTACCGTCTTTCCTCACAGTGGAATCATACCAACTGTGTCTTTCCGATCAGTGTAGTTAACTCGGGGTTGATGCTTATCAAATCATGCGTCAGAATTTTGACATGTCTTATGTTAAATGTTATTCTTTCCTCTTGGTCTCTTTCTGAATCCCCATGAAGTGTAGGCTGTAATCATCCCAGCCAAGTTACTGAAATAATGTCTTTCAGGTCTCTATATATTCTTTTTAAAAGAATATTTTATTTGTATTTATTTATTTGAGAGAGAGAGACCAAAATAGGCAGGGAGAGGGAGAAGGAGAGGGAGGGAGGGAGGCAGGGAGAATGGGTGCTCTAGGGCCTCCAGCCACTGCAAACGAACTCCAGATGCATGTGCCCCCTTGTGCATCTGGCTTACGTGGGTTCTGGGGAATCGAACCTGGAGTCCTTTGGCTTTGCAGGCCAGTGCCTTAACTGCTAAGCCATCCCTCCAGCCCGGGTCTCTGTATATGTTTTCCCTGCTTCCAGATACAATCAATAACACAGGCTCACCTTCATCAGCCTGGCTTTCTCTAGGTTGTCAAGCATGAATGGGGTGATGGTGTAACCTAGGGACACCCCAGACTGTCTCCCTGTTAAAATTATCATGCTATCTCTTTAGATAACCTCCTTGTCTAGCCCACATAGTTTGACTTAAAATAGCCTAATCATAACTAATGATTAAGTGTACATGCTGCCATTAGTCAAGGGCTTGCATTTCCAATAGTCACGTGACTTTTCCCATGTCTGTCTGTCTCTGGACCTCCCTCTCCAACCCTCATTCAGAAACGAGGATCCCCAGGGCTTGCTGGCTGGCTGGGTTAGCTGAGCTGGCGAGTCCTAGGTTCAGCAAGAAGCTCTGTCCCAAAAGATAAGGTGTAAGCCATTGAGAGAGGTACCCAAAGTTGACCTCTGACCTCCACGTGCATGCACACACACACACACACGTAACCACACTGTGCACCCAAATGCATGTGAACATGCGTCTACCCATACATACTCAACAGGCACCCGTGCAAACAAACAGAGTAATAGCAGTCTACCCTTGTGTGTTTTATCATCTAGTAAGAATATTTTCAGTGACAACATGCCTGGAATTTTTGCCTCTCTATGGCACAGCAAACGCTTTTGGGAAAGCGATCCTTAAGCCAAGGCCTGAAAAGTGATTAGAAGATGACAAAGTAAGAAGGGATTCAACACAGTTACCAGGAGAGGATGGAATGAGTGAGGTCTTGGGGAGAGGAGAGCCACACTTTGAGATGCTCGGGAATCAGACAGTGGAGCAGACAGTATGGAGAAGAACGCTTGGCAGGAGAAGCGGCACCTGAGCTGCTCGCCTGGAGTGAGAACAGAGACACCCAGTGTGACGGGCCTAGTGTTACTAGTTAACATCCATGGAAGGAACCTTATTAGGAAACCAGGGCTGAAAAGTTAAAGGCACTTGCTTGCAAAGGCTCTTGGCTCAGGTTCGATTCCCCAGTACTCACGTAAAACCAAAAGCACAAAGTGACACACGCATCAAGTCCATTCGCAATGGCAAAAGTCACTAGCATGCCCTACTCTCCCTCCCTTCCTCTTTCTCTCTAATATATTTATGTGTGTGTGTGTATATATATATATATATATATATATATATATATATATATATATATTTTTTTAGTCAAGGAAATGTCATGGTATACTTTGTGTTTCAAAGTGTGGTTTACCTGAATGACAGAGAGGGAATTAGATGCGGCCAAGATTGTATTCGTGTCCAAATATTTGCAGATATGTGGTTTGTCTTTATAGCCCTGTTGTTTCCAAGAGCTATTTAATACGCCCTAAGTGTTCAAGGCAGAATAAATAATAGCTAAGTCAGTTAAGTGCCAGTAGACCAGCAGCCTGGGTGACACTAAATAGCACCTTCCACCCAGGCGGTATACCGAGAGAGAGAGAGAGAGAGAGAGGAGAGAGATGATGCAAATATTTTGGAAGTATATATATATAAATGAATCCTGTTCTTAACCTTCATTAGAATTTAAGGGGCAATGGAAAGGTAAGAGACAAAATAGCCCTCAAATTTCTACCTTGAGTAATTAAGTGGGAGATGATTTAAAAAATGCAATATCATTCCCAAGATAAAACTGACAGAAAAGATTTGGGGAGTTGGACAATGGGAAATTCTGTAGTGTTGTCTATGTATTATTTCATAATCATAAATATAGCATGATATTTATATGGACATATATTATTATCAGCTCGTTAGGTACATATCTTCAAATCATCTCCCCCTCCCATAGATAATCATTAAGACCATGGAAATAGACAACATTTCTTGGTGATTTGTGGAAAATAAGTATTCTTAAGAAACCAAATATTTAGCAAGAAAATAGAGATATATTTTAGAGAAGAGTAAGATTTAAAATCATGTACCAGGAAAAAAAATCGCCTCCACCAGCAAATCTAATATAGTTAAAAAAAAATGGGTAAAATGAAGTTCAGTAAGATTTTTTTTTTATGAGAGAGAGAAAAGGAGGGAGGAATTAGCATGCTATGGCCTCTAGCCATTGTAATTGAACTCCAGATGTGTGCACCACCTTGTGTGCATGTGCATTCTTGCATGGTTGCATCACCTTTGTGCATCTGGCTTACATGGGACCTGGGGAGTTGAACATGGGTCCTTAGGCTTCACAGGTGCCTTAACTGCTAAGGCATCTCTCCAGCCTGAGTTTATGACAAAGCCATCTCCTAGGCCTGTCTTTCCAGTGTGGCTTTTAGAAATCCAATATCTGGGCCTAGTTGTCATTTCAGCACTTGGGAGGTGGAGGAAGGAGGATCAGGAGCTCAAGGCATGCTGAAGAGATGGCGTAGCGGTTAGGGCACTTGCCTGTGAAGCCTAAGGACTAATGTTTGGCTCTTCAGATCCTACATAAGCCAGACACACAAAGGTGAGGCAAGAGCAAGGTCTCACATGACCACTAGGTGGCGCAAGTATTTGGATTTTGATTGCAGTGGCTCTTTATCTCTCAAAAATAAAAAAAAAAAAATACTAAGTTCAAGGCCAGGCTCAGATAAATGAGACCCTGTCTCAAACAAAACAAAACAAAACAAAACAAAACAATTAAATCCAGTTGAATATCTTCTTGGTATTTTGTTGGCCTTGCATTATAAATGATGAGGGTATGAGAAGTTTTCCTCTGTTTATATGTAGTGCTTGGAGGTAGGACTGCATTTTAAGACATTGCTAGAGTACCTCATGAGTGCTCAAGTATGAGAGACTGTGCCTGACCAAACCAGATGATATTTGCTGACTGAATGGTACGGATTTTTTTAGAAACTAAAAATTCTTTTAAGACAGGCTCATTCAATTGTCTGTTTTCCTGTGAGCTGTGTATAGCTATTTTCCCATAGTTCAATTAAGCTCAGTTACAGATATTTCTAGTAACCATCTTTTCTCCCGGCTTAAAATTAGTTAGTGATATTCTTAAGATCCGAAAGGTTGATCTTCTTGAGTCTGATAAAGAAATAGAAATTATTCTTGGACATAATGCATGTCAAACTTAAGAAAACTCCGATTATAAAACATTCATGACTTTTTGATCCAAATGGCAAAACCATATAGGATGATTGATAATCTTCACGGTGTCTGTTTTAGCCCTCTGAAATAGCTTTCATTTGAAGACTTTGTTTAACCCACAGAATGTCGAGATATGTTCTATTTCTTGCTGATTTCTTTTCCTCTTTATTTCCTTCTTTTTGTATCTTGCCCATAGCAGCTCTTTCCTTAACCCTTATCCCAACCCACAGGCATTCCCATGTTCCTTTTCCGCTGTCTCTCAGCACCCATCCTTAGAGTGATGGATACAACACACATTAGAGCTGCGCTGAGGCCAGTCCAAGATCCAGCAGGTTTTCTATTGGGCACTATCTTCATTTTCCTCTGGAACAAAGTGGTCACGTTGTGTATTCAGTTCACCTTGAATAAGCCCTTAGCATCCTCTTATTGACTTTTCAGTCCATAGTAACAGGCAGACATACTACTCTCGGGCTTTGCAGATTCAATATCCGCAGAGATGGGGGCAGGCAGAAGAGGCACCATGGGCTTCCGGATTGAGCAGAAATCTCATTCTGTCCAAACTCAGCCTTGTGCAAGCTTGTGCCTGTCTCTGGATGTTCACTTCCTAGTCATCTTTAATTTCTATCGGTTTTAACCTCCTCCTATACAAGACAAAGTACTAATGACTTGGGATCTGTGTGTGTGTGTGTGTGTGTGTGTGTGTGTGTCTCATTGGAAAGTCATAGTTCAATCATGTGGCTAGAATTTCACTTTCAAGAAACATCAACTAAATAGCCATATGTTCTAGGAAAAGGATGAATGTCATTTTCTTTTAAAAATACTTTGAAATATATTTATTTACTTATTTGCAAGCACACACAGAGAGAGAGAGAGGGAGAGAGAGAGATGAGAGGTAGAAAGAATGGCATGCCAGGACCTCTGGTCGCTGCAAGTGAACTCCAGGTGTGTTGCAGTCAGGTGCGCATTGCTGGCAGAAATTACCGGATCAAGAGCAGCTTGTGGGGAGAGGTTTATTTTGGCTTACACAGTTGGGGGGGGGGAAACTCCATGATGGCAGGGAAAATGATGGCATGAGCAGAGGGTGGACATCAACCTCCTGGCCCACAACAGATGGACAACAGCAAACAGGAGAGTGTGCCAAACGCTGGCATGGCGAAACTGGCTACAACACCTATAAACCTGTACCCCACAATACCGTCTCCAGGAGGCTTTAATTTCCAACTGCCATCAGCTGGGGAGACTAGCGTTCAGAATACCCACGTTTATGGGGGACGCCTGAATCAAACCACCACAAGGTGTATGCTCCATTTTGTGCATCTGGCTTTATATATATGTGTACTAGGGGATCAAAACTGGATTATTGGGCTCTGTAGGTAAGGAGACCTTGGCAAATACTGTATAAAACAACTTTAAGCTGAGCATGGTAGCCCACACGTGTAATTCTAGCATTTGGGAAATGAAGCCAAGAGGATCAGGAGTTTGAGGTCAGCCTGTCTCTAAATTAATTAACAAATCAATTAATTCAAATATAAAGCTTTGATTGGCATGTATTTTCAGTTCCATATTTTATGCCTTCTTAATATTATCTTTAGATGTAGACACATATCTGTGGTGGTTTGATTCAGGTGTCCTCCATAAACTTAGGTGTTCTGAATGCCAGGTTCCCAAGTGATGGAGATTGGGGAATTAACGCCTCCTAAAGACAGTGTGTTGTTGGGTGCGGGGCTATAGGTGTTATAGCCAGTGTCCCCTTGCCAGTATCTGGCACACTCTCCTGTTCCTGTTGTCCACCTGATGTTGGCCAGGAAATGATGTCCACCTTCTGCTCATGTCATCGTTTTCTCTGCCATCCTAGAGCACCCCCCCAAGTCTGTAAGCCAAAATAACCCCCTTTTCCCCCAAAAGCTACTCTTGGTTCGGTGATTTCTGCCAGCAATGCGAACCTGACTGTAAAGATATATCCAAAGTTGAAATATGGGTAGCTATGAGGGCTTATGTGGACGCAGGAAGAAAGATTGGCTTTAAATAGAAAAATTCTTACTCATGGCCATCAACGCTCATAGGTTTAAGGATCTTACAG
This sequence comes from Orientallactaga sibirica, assembly GCA_036365145.1. NCBI lineage: Eukaryota > Metazoa > Chordata > Mammalia > Rodentia > Dipodidae > Orientallactaga > Orientallactaga sibirica. The sequence goes on from JAEOAD010001989.1 coordinate 5,856,538, forward strand.
TAACTGCTTAAAATTACATTACACTGTTCCCTTTAATGTAACTGTGACGTCACAGGGTTTTTTTATGTAGAGTAGTTGATCGTGAATTTACTTTGTAAGTTGTCTTTTTGGCCTGTTTTTTCCAACAGCTGTTGAATATTTTATATGTTCAAGGAAGAGTAAATAATGATTCCATCAGAAAACTGAAATAAGTGAGCGAGTTTAAGATGTACATTTAAAATCATAAATTTAACATATAAATAGACAACGTGCTCCTCTGTGTGTATGGATGTGTCACTAACATTGTCTCAATTTAAAATAAAACTACAATTCAATATTAAGGAAACATTCACGAAGCAACCACCATGTTTTGGGCAGGAATAGTAGAATGGATTTTCTAAAGATAAGGGAGTGCAAGGCCCTCTAATATAGGAGTATCTTATACATGCTATATCAAACAACTTAGATTTTTGGGAAAGAGATTGGTTTTTTGAGACAAAGTCTCATGTCACCCAGGCTGGCCTTGAACTCACTATGTAACTGAGTGCTGGCATCACAGGTGTGTGCCACCGTGCCTGGCTAAAAGAAGGTCCTTTTTTCTTTTTCAGTGTTCTCAATCTTTTGTCACTTCTTACAGCCTTCAAGAAAGTACAAAAAGTCCAAAGGCCCCCTTATCTGGTTGCTTAAATTTAAGTTTCCTAGACAATTCTATAGACGATCTGAAATTTTTTCATTGCCCAGATGTTTCATATACATCTGGGTAAATGTACAACCAAAAGGCTAACCAGAAACACTTCTAATTTAGAATGAGCCCTCTTTGAAATCTGGAACTTTGGCTGTCAAATTATTTACGTAAATACACCTTCATTTTATATTCAAGCTAAAAAGGTGCGAATTTGTCATTTTTTCCCCTTTCAAACCGATCCTTTCTTTAAAGTTTAGGCTAAATAAAGAGGCATTTCTTTTTTTAAACAGAAAATTTCCAAAGATGCTTGGAAGCTTTCAGCAGAGTGTATAACATGTGTGAATGCTGAAATACTTTGTTCCCAGCCCTCAGCTCCATGCTAAGGTATGGATGTAGATATTCTGTGTAAATACATTTCAGTTAACTTCATGCCTGTGATTGACAGGTCATTGCATTGCAGAGTTATTGACATGACGTTTATGTGGCACTCCTTAACGTTTCAAAAAATTTTATTTATTTATTTGCAAGCAGAGAGCGTGTGAGAGAGAAGAGAGAGAGAGAGAGAATGAGCATGCCAGGGCCTCTAGCCACTGCAAACGAATTCCATACACATGTGCCCCTTGTGCATCTGGATTACGTGGGTCCTGGGGAATCGAACCTGAGTCCTTTGGCTACACAGGCAAACTCCTTAACTGTTAAGCCATCTCTCCAGCCCCTCCTTAATTTTTAAAACCAGTTCACTTAAAAATAAATTACAGTACACGGTAGTAAACAACCAATTATATGTATAGATATGGTGACAGTTAAGAATATTGGAGGAACAAGTATATACTTGAAAGATATAAAGTACCTTATTTTTCACTTCTTTAGTAGCCATTCATAAATGAGTATTACATTGTACATAGTGAACTGTGGTCTTTTCTCTGGGAAAGGTGGTCTCAACCTTGAATAGGTAGTAAGGAGTATGGAGTCCATCTTCCTAGCTCCAGCCAGAGCAGCCTCTGAATGGACCCACGGCTCCTCAGGGCACCCAAAGCTTTACAATAGCTCTGCTGAAGGTCTGAAAGGGTTATGCAGAGGAACTAGTTAAGATTTATTCAATGTACTTGATAGGAAAATGAAGGATAATAGAGGCTGGGGAAATGGCTCAGCAGGTTAAATGTCTTGCAGGCATGAAGACCAGTGTTTGGTTGCCAACACCTGTGTAAAAATCCCAGGCCTGGCTGGGCCATCTGTGTCAACCTAGTTTTGAGCGGAGTGGAAACAAGAGAAACACTGGAGCTCCCTGTCAGCCAGTGTAACTGAAAAGCAGCAGATCCATCTCAAGGAAACAGAACTAGAAGAGTGAGTGAGGAGGACACCTGACCTTCTCCTCTGGCCTCTAGAATTTGTACATGGATGCATTGGCACACGCACATGCATACACTATGCACTATACATACATACACACACACACCCAAAATGTAGGCTAATAAGTAGATATTTTGAAAGTGCATGTTATGTATTTGAGCCCATATTTATCTACATTCTTTTGGAGTTTTATTATTAAGACGAAGTGAAGCTGGGCATGGTGGCTCATGTCTGGACTCCCAGCACTGGGAATGTGAGAGGGGAACCACAGGTTCCAGGCCAGCCTGGCCTATAGTGAGTGCCTATCTTTAAAAACAAAACAAGCCGGGCGTGGTGGCACACACCTTTAATTCCAGCACTCAGGAGGCAGAGGTTGTAGGAGCACTGTGATTTTTGAGGCCACCTTGAGACTACATATTGAATTCTAGATCTTCCTGGGCTAGAGTGAGACCTTGAAAAAAAAAAAAAAAAAAAAACCCAAACTAAAAAAAAAAAAAAAAAAAAAAAAAAAAACCAGTAACAACAAAAAGATCATCATCAACTTACATTATCCTTGCATAGAATGTTCTCCATATAATAATATCAGTTACTGTTTGTATCAGTTGCCTTTCTTGTGACTCTGACAGAATACCTAACAGAAGCACTTGAAGGGAGAAAGGATTTACTTAGACCACATGTGATAAGTAGTTTAGTGACCACAGGGGCATGCCTCTGGGTTCCAGCCTTTCTTAGTTCCCCAAATTTGGAAGCAGAGAGCAAACAGGAAGTAGAGAATAAACAGGAAGCAGAGTGCAAACAGGAAGTAGAGAATAAACAGGAAGCAGAGAGCAAACAGGAAGTAACAGGAAGCAGAGCACAAACAAGAAGTGAGGCTGCCTGCCTAGCAACCTACTTCCTCCAACTAGGCCCTTACTTTCCTAAAGTTCCAACATCTTCCCAGACAGTGACACCCAAGAGTCAACTGTTCAACCCCAGGAACCTGTGAGAACATTTTACATACTAACATTAGCACCATTGATTCATTCTAATGATTACCACAGTGCTAGATTTAAAATCCTGAACTGCTTTTCCTCTAAGACCCCTCTCCTTTTCTCTTAGTTCCTCTTATTTTCCCACATAAAGGAACTAAGATGGGGCTGGAGAGATGATGGCTTAGCAGTTAAGATGCCTGTATAGGTTCTGTTCCCCACCACCTACTGGTAAGCCAGATGCACAAGGTGTGGCACATGTGTCTGGAGTTTGTTTGTAGGAGCCCAAAGCCCTGGCATGCCTGTTCTATATCTGCCCTCTTCCTCTCTCTCAAATAGATAAATCAAATAAATAAATAAATAAATAAATAAATAAATAAATAGATAAAAATATCTAAGATGGTCAGGTATGCAGGTACCCAGAGCCTTTTTATAACCATCCTTCTCACATACATTTGGAATACAAATAAGTTGGTTCATGGTCCTTAAACTCTCACTAATTACTGGTTTCACGAGAAGTTATTTATCTGGCTTTGTTTTCTCCTGAAGATGGGTGTTAGTAACACAGATTCTAGATGAGCTGGCTGGTGGGGGATTCAATGAGGAAATGGCAGCGTGGGGTCAACCATGAAGCCTGGCCAGTGAGAGAACTCAAGAGAGACTAGTTCCTGCCCTTGCTTTCAGGAACGTGCATCATGCGGTGGGTGTCTTTGATGCTAGAGCTCAACTTGTCCCATCACATACACGGAATTTGATGGTAGGCTTTTGTGAGTGAATCTCACCCCAGATGTATTTAAACATCCCTGCTTTTCTGGTGAATTTATTTGAGAGGGAGAGAGAGATACAGAAATAGGCAGGTAGAGAGAGACTGAGAATGGGCGCACCAGGGTCTCCAGCCACTGCAAACGAACTCCAGATGCACACGCCCCCCCCTTGTGCAGCTGGCTTATGTGAGTCCTGGGGGTCGAACCTGGGTCTTTTGGCTTTGTAGGCAAGCGCCTTAACTGCTAAGCCATCTCTCCAGCTCCATTCTGTGTTTTTTTTTTTTTTTTTAAATATTTTTCATTTATTTATTAGGGCCTCTAGCCACCGGAAAAGAATTCTATATGCATGTGCCATCATGTGCATTTGGCTTATGTGGGACCTGGACAATCAAACCTGGGTCCTTAGGCTTTGCAGGCAAGCAACTGAGTTGCTGACCTATCCCTCCAGCCCAACACTCTGTTTTTAAACTGGTATATTGCAAGGATTTCCTATGGCATTGAAAGTGTTTGACATCATTTGCATACTCCTAATATTCTTTTCTTTTTGAGGGAAAGGATACACTGTATAGCCAAGTTCACCTCAAATTTGTGGTGGTCCCTTGCGCCAGCATCCTGAGTGCTAGAATTACAAACGTGCATGACCACTCCTGGCTTTATGCTTGGTGATGTCCTATACATGATTATGTCATATATTATTTGAGCATTTCTCTCATGCTGGCTTGTTACCTCTGGGTTTTGTCACCATAAATAATACTGAAATGGACATTTTTACAAATTCTTGTTTGCATTTCTGATTTTTCCAGATACTTTTTTATATGTGGGGTTATAAATTAAAGAACTTAAACACTGTGATTTTAAATAATGGCTTAAAATCTATTGAAGTTGGAAAAACTTCTTTTAAAAATTCTTAAGGGGTTGGACGTGGTGGCACACACCTTTCATCCCAGCACTTGGGAGGCAGAGGTAGGAGAATCGCCATGAGTTCAAGGCCACCCTGAGACTACAGAGTGAATTTCAGGTCAGCCTGGACTAGAGTGAGACCCTACCTCGTAAAAAAAACAACAACAAAAAAAATTCTTAAGGGGCTGGATAGATGTCTCAGTGGTTAAAGTACTTGCCTGCAAAGCCAAAAGACCCAAGTTTGATTCCCCAGGACTCATGTAAGCCAGATGCACAAGATGGTGCATGTGTCTGGAGTTCATTTGCAGTGGCTAGAGGCTCTGATGTGCCCGTTCTCTCTCTCGTTGCACACACACACGCTCTCTGTCTGCATCTTTTTCTATCTCTCTCAAATAAAAAATAAATGAATAAATAAATTCTTAATCAGTGGTCTTTTCAAGTGTTCTGCAACATTATCTTTGCAGGCACATTGGGCAGAGAGGGTTACACACTGAATGTGACTTTTTATATAGCAAATATAAGAAGGTCCTTTTGTCATGTCAAATGAAACTTGGTTCCTTAATGACAAAGATGTATTTTATAATGTCAGGTTTGAGAAGTCGTAGTCAAGGTGTGTTACTTTGTGTAGCAAATGTGTGTTCGATGAAGACTATCCTTACTGACTAAACTGTCTCACCAAAATTTCTCTTAGAAAAACATTAGGGGCTGGAGAGATGGCTTAGTGGTTAAGGCACCTGCCTCCTAAGCCTAAGAACACTGGTTCTAATCTCCAGGTCCCACGTTTAGCCAGATGCAAAGTGACACAAGGGCACAATGCTGCACTTGACCACAAGGGGGCGCACACATCTGGATTTTGTTCGCAGCAGCTAAGAGGCTCCTGGCGCCTATCTCTGTCTTCCTATCCCTCCCTTCCTCTCTCTCTCTCTCTCTCTCTCTCTCTCTGTCTCTCTCCAACACCATTGCCTGCTCATTCTTATTTTCCAAAGCTTGGTGCAGCAGTTATTATTTTTAAAAAAATATTTATTTATTTATTTATTTATTTGAGAGAGACATACAAAAATAGCCAGAGAGAGAAAGAGAGAGACAGAATGGACACGCCAGGGCCTCCAGCCACTGCAAATGAACTCCAGATGCATGTGCCCCTTTGTGCATCTGGCTTACATGGGTCCTGGGGAATTGAACCTGGGTCCTTTGGCTTTGCAGGCAAGCACCTTAACCAAGAAGCCATCTCTCTAGCACCTTATTTATTTATTTATTTATTTATTTATTTATTTATTTATTTATTTATTTTGCTTGCTTGTTACTATGACCAAATACAAGAAACAATGGAACTGAGGAAGAAGTTATTGTGGCTTACAGTTTGAGAGAATACAGTCCCTCACAGAGGCAGGAAGTGAAGTGGCTGGTCACATTGTAGCTGTAGTTGGTTAGCAGAGAATTGACAGGAAATGGAAAAGTACTATAATGCTTCTAAGGACCGCTCACAATGATTCACTTCCTCTAGTGAGAGTCCACTTCCTAAAGGTGACACATCCTACGTGTGTGTATGTATATATATACATACACATCACACACATACACATATACATATATATATACACATATGTATATATACCACCAGCTGGGGACATGTTCAAGCACATGAACATATGGGAGACATTTCATACTTAAACTACCACACCTTGGGTAGCAAATTTAGCTGTGGTTTCACAGAAGGGCAATGATTACATTAGAGAATGATATTGTGGTGGAATGTTCTGGGCTTCCCCCAGAAGAGGAAGGAGTGAAGGTAGAGGGAGGTAACCCTATCCCAAAACTGCAGAATCCTTGCTGTACACCCCCATGTCTCCATTCTCCAGAGTAAAGCCTCACAAACTCACGAATGCTTGTCTCCAAGGCTTATGCATTTTTTTTCACCATGAGTATCATCTGAATGCATGATGAAGGTTGGTATGATGTGGGGCGGAGGCACCCTGACTATCCCGTTTTTTTTTTTATTGCAAACATCAACTGGTAGTTACAAGTAGCAGAAATCTTGGGCAAGAGTAAGGTTGGCTCAGGAACTTTCAGCCTGACTGTGGCATTTACAGGCATTCACTTCAGAGGCACATGCCTTTCAAGAGACAAGGAGGCCCCAGGTGGAGGCCTGGTTGTGTGATTTAACAGGAACGCGGTGGTTCGTTTTCACTGCAAGCCCAGAGCTAAATAAAGTCGACCTTGTCCCACACCAAATTTATCTCTGGAAACTTAGGCTTCTGAGCACTTCTGGGTTCAGGTGCAGTCATTCCACTTTGTCTTTGGATTCTAGATAAGTTATTGGGCAATAAAAAGCTGCGTGTTTTGCCATTTATTCTGAGGTGCTTAATCTGACTGGAGTTTGGACTGGACTTTGATTAGAGTCAGAGAAGTGGGGATAGAGGAAGCATTAGGCCTGTTGTGCTGTTACAAGCACACAAATTTCTGAGTATTGGAGGTGCTTCCATATGATCTGAGACACAGTTCTGTGAGGATAAAATAGTGGACTCTGAATGGGTAACACCACACCTGTGCCCATAAATACAGTAATCCTTGAGATGAATGTAAGAGCTCCATGATTTCCGAACGTGTTCACGGCTAGTTTATACATCTTGAAACATTGTGACATTGTGACATTGATTTCTGGACCTACATCTGTATTTTCTTCTATCCCCCCCCACCCCGTAACGTTGATTTTTATTTTTTCATTGACTTTGTGTGAGTATAATTTTAATGTTTTGATGTTCAGAAGCCATTTTGTACAAACAGTAGCCCTAACTCTGACCAAATTAGTTAATGTTTTTTATACATATCTTTATCAGAGTTAAATCTGTGTTTGCGGCAGATAACTCACGACCGAGGCAATGTCATTGACCACGAAGTTTGTGGCTTTAATTGCAGCCAAGTCAGCCCGTAGAACTGAGCTCTTGTACTGCCATCTGCCTTTAGGGTTTATAACTGGCATAAAATAAGCAAACAGCATAAAACACTTGTACCTATGTGTGCTTCTCAGGGTTTTATTGGTCATAAAAGAGAGAGAGGGGGGAAGAAAAGAGAGACGTGCTCACTTTTGTGCTTGGGAACAGAATCTGCCTCTAACCTTTGCTGTGAACAGGAAGTGGGAGAGGTGAATCGAGGCTGGATTTGTGGCCAGGCAGGAGCACTGTGTTTTTAGCGTGGCATTCGGGTTTCACGTCTGCCCAGCTCCTTGTCCTTTGAATAGCTGGACTTTGAAGTCCCAAAAACACAGATTGGTCATGAGTAGCGTAAAGAGAGAGCAAATATTTAGAAAAATCCAAACGCTGAGAAGAGCCTGTCTACGGTAATTTGGCTCCAACCATGTTATAAATGTACTTTCCTTTCTCATCCCTGAATTGCGAAGTCTTACTAACAAAATAGTATGAATTTCTCACATCAAAAAGGTTGAAAAGTTTCAGTTTCACTTACCAGTAAGTGATTGCCACATATATATATATATATATATATATATATATATATATATATATATATATATTCTTAAATACTAGGTTAGTAATAACTCCTGTCTAGATAATTATGATAATCCAGCTCTTGAAGTACCTTCTTTGGTAATTATAAATAAGTATCCAAAGAAATAATTCTAGCAATTATAAACTGGATCTAATAGATTTGGAGAAAATGAACCTTTTATTCAATTATGTACTAATTTTACATGTATTCATTATAATGTATGCAGTCTTTTGTTTTGAAAAGGTGTTCTCTATTCAAAGGAATGACTAGAAATTAATAAGCAGTTCCATCAAGATCTTGTTATCAAAAATATATATGGAAGTTTATGATAGGGGCTTGATTTAGAAGTAGGTGAATACTGCAGATTCTTTATAAAATTCTTCTTTTGGGAAAAAAAAAACTATCAAATTTTGTTAAATCATTCCAAAGTGAGGATCTATGTATACATATTTGTATATCTAGGAATAAATGAATTAAAAATTACAATATGGGGCTGGAGAGATGGCTTAGAGGTTAAGGCACCTGCCTGCTAAGCCTAAGAACCTGGTTCCAATCTCCAGGTCCCACGTTTAGCCAGATGCAAAGTGACACAAGGGCAAAATGCCACACTTGACCACAAGGGGGCTCACACATCTGGATTTCATTCGAAGCAGCTGAGAGACTGCTGGCGCGCCCATCTCTATCTGTCTCCCTCTCCTCTCTGTCTGTCTCTCTCTGTGTCTCTCTCTCCAAAAATAAAAATAAGTAAAATAATGTAAAAATTACAATATGAATTACTGGACTAGTATTGCTTCAGAGGCCATTTTTAAAACTGTAAAGTTTTTTTTTTTTTTTAGATTTTATTTTTAGTTTTCACTGTTAAACATAGCACAGACTTTTTAGGGGACACATCTTATAATATTGGTCCCTGTATAAAGTTGTTTATAATAGTTGTGTTATCACAGCAGTTTAACACCTCAGTGTCATGATTTTAGGCTTGGAATATTAGAAACTGCTGGAATGTACATTAGTAAAGTCTGGGTAGACTTATTTTTGCTTTAATCTATTGTAGGCCAAATTATAATGCCACACTCTATACTGAGGTCTTGACAAGCATGTAGCCTTTCATTTATCAAAATATATTCATGGATACTTATAAAAAATTTAGCTGGAGAGATGGCTTAGCGGTTAAGGCGCTTGCCTGCAAAGCCAAAGGACCCAAGTTCAACTCCCCAGGATCCACATAAGCCAGATGCACAAGATGGCACATGCATCTAGACTGGAGTCTGTTTGCAGTGGCTGGAGACCCTGGTGCACCCATTCTCTCTTTCTCTCTCTCTCTCTCAAATAAAATAAAATTTAATAAAGTACATGTGTTTATAAAGTATACATAGGAAACATACAAAGTACACAGATTCAAAATAGACCCTGTAAAGCCTTGTGTCTTCATAAATGTGAGTCCTAAACTAATGGCAGTAAGATATATCCTGTTAGAAACTTAATTTTTCTCAAACATATCCTCTCCATCCCCCCTCTTCCTCTTTTCTTACCTGCTGTCTGCTTTTTTATCAGACCAATGCAAATACTTCTTTGGGTTGGGGTGAGACAGGATCTCATGTCGTCCAGGCAAGACTCAAATTCACTATGTATCTGAAGCTGGCCTACCTTCTGGTGCTTCAGTCTCCTCCTCCCAAGTGCTGGATTTGTTAGCATGTGCTGACCACACCTGGCTTACCCATGCCAACTTAGGTTCTCACATCTGCCATGGTTCACGTCTGCCCCGGGACTTTAATCCTGAAATGTTTCATACTGTGCATACAGCAACGATGCTGTTCACGATGCCTTGAATGTGTTTTTTTTTTTTTTTTTCCCTGTGGCAGAGGAAAACAAACCTTCTGCACCTGGACAAACAAAGGTGTTTCTTCAAAAACAGACTTCCAGAATCATTAATTCTGGTCTAGGAATCACCATGAATGTGGAGCAGACGCCGCTGAGGAAGGTGTCGGCACCAGGGAGTGCTGGCCTGAGATTTCCCTCCCTGGTGTTTTCATGTCCCTTTGCATCCCTGACTCCCTCTTAGAGCTTGAATTCGCTTTGTAGCAAGTGGGTCCAGGACAAACCCTCCAGCTTCCTGTAGCCTACTGATGAGTATGCAGGGCCCGCTGACTCGGACTTCTGCCCAGACACATCGCAAGGTGAGGTGGAGGGGTGTAAAGCTGGGACGAGAAGGTGGATTATAAAAGTAATTTGAGGCTGGAGGATGGCTTAGTGGTTAAGTACTTGCCTGTGAAGCCTAAGGACCCTGGTTCGAGGCTCAATTCCCCAGTACCCACGTCAGCCAGATGCACATGGTGGCACATGAATCTGGAGTTCTTTTGCAGTGGCTAAATGCCCTGGCACACCCATTCTCTCTCTCCCTCTGTCCCTTTCTCTGAATCTAATAAGTAAACAAATAAAAAAAATTTTTAAAACTTTAAAAAAGTAATTTGAGTGCTGGGGACATAGAAAAAGCATATAATAAATATAATAAAATATAGTAAATCCCAGGCAAGAAATAGCTTGAGTGAAAGTGGAGTGATGGCTATTCACAGTATCTTTTCTGAAAGTAGAGTGGTAAAAGTCAGTGCAAGCAGATGTAGAAAGCACTGCCTTTTGCACGGTTTAATATGACCATGACTATAGTATTAAGGCGTCATATCAAAGAAGATGGCATGCTAGAGAAATCAAATATTTTATTTATTATTAGTATTACTATTATTAGCAGTTAGAGAGGGAAAAGTGCTTTACCCCACGCTAGGCAGGTTCTCTCGGGAGGCACTTCCAAGCCCTATATTGCCTGATGGTCACACCTCCATCATTTCTCACCACTGTTTTCTCTCTCTCTCTCTCTCTCTCTGTCTATCTGTCTGAAAAATTTATGTATTCGCAAGCAAAGCAAGAAAGAGCTGAGGGGGTATGGTTTGTCCATGGCTTCGAACCACTGCCAATGAACTCCAGATGCATGTGCCTGGCATGTGCACCTGGCTTTACATGGGTAACGGGGAATCAAGCCTGGGCTGTCCAGGCTTTATGAGCAAGTGCCTTTAACCACTTAACCATCTCTCTAGCCCCACATTGTTTTCTTTTGAGAGAATATTTCACTTTTGCAAAGGAAAATCTCATTATACTTTAATTGCACGCTCTTCTTGCCACGAGGGTTCATATTTGTATGAATCAACTACACTTAGGAAAATTGATAGCTGAAAAGACCTTGCATTTATCTTCGGGTGGAGATTGCCTTAGGCACACTGTCGATATTAATTTTCTAATCCTTTCCAAAGTGAAAGTGACTTCCATATGTGTGCTGGAATGTGAAGCCACTCTCCGGAGGCTTCTGACTTATTTCTGTTGCTTATCAGGACTACGTGTCATGAATCAAAGAGAAACATAGAAATATGAGGGTGGTGTTTTGCTGTCCTCACAGTGCCTAACAGAGTGTCTGTCTCAGAGCACATCTGGACGTAAGGCAGAGAGGTGTAGTGAGTGCGACCCTCGGATATAGAACTTCTCTCCCTGGTTTACATCCAGACTCAGCTTCTTACAGACTGCATGATTAGAACAAGTGACTTAAATGATCTGTGCTACTATTCCTCCATTTTAAAGTGTGTGCGATCGAACCCACTTCATAGCATTATATCCAGATAAAAGAAATTTCTTAAAGTCCTTGGAACTGTGATCAGATATTTTATGTAGCATGGTATCGTGTGTGTGTGTGTGTGTGTGTGTGTGTGTGTGTGTGTGTGTGACTACTTGTCCCAAGCAAAACTACTTATGTTTGCTGAAATTTTAAGCAACCAGAACTCAACTCAAAGAGGTTTTCAGACATCCCTAATATTTATCCCTCCCCTGGCCAGCTCCATGTCTGAGTTCCCCTCCTGTGCTGGTGGTTACTGGCGCCGTGTTATAACCGAAGATGGCAATTTTCAGTTTGTGAAAAACATGTGGAGACTTTACTTGACTGCACATTTCATATTAGCCTGCTGTATGATGCAGCTGCTTCAAGGGAAAAAGAAATGAGAAGATTAAAAAAAAAAAAAAAAAAAGAAACCTTAAGATTTCCATAGGTAGTATAAATAGAAATAAGTGTCCACATCTTGGGAAGTAATATCATTGATGCAGTTCATGGTGGCTGGATCAACTGGAATACTGTGTTTGGTCCAAGACACCATAATTTACGGAAGGACATCAGCTGACGGAAGTGCCAGAAGTCTGGAAGTCATGTCCAAAATAGAGGAAGTGGGGCTGTGTAACCTAAAGAAGGGAAGGCTGATAGACATGGAGACACCTGTCTCTAATTATTTACAAGACTGTCATTTAAAAAGAAAAGTGGACGAACTTTTGCATTGCTCTAGAAAACAAAAGTTAGAATCAACAAGGTGAAAATAATATGCATATTTTAGCTCAAGGAGAGAACAAATGGGACTAAGTCTTAAAACTTGTTCTTGGGGCTGGAGAGATGGCTTAGTGGTTGAGGCGCTTGCCTGCAAAGCCAAAGGACCCAGGTTAGACTCCCCAGGACCCACATATGCCAGCTGCACAAGGGGGTGCACACATCTGGAGTTCGTTTGCAGTGGCTGGAGGCCCTGGTGCACCCATTCTCCCTTCTCTCTCTCTCTACCTGTCTATTTCTGTATCTCTCTCTCTCTCAAATAAATATATTTTTTTAATTTTTTTAAAAACCTTGTTCTTCACAATGGTTATTAGTGGTGGGTCTTGCTATAAGAAGGATTTCTGTACATATAACTGAGATTTATATCCCGCTTATTTATTTATTAATCTTACTACAGAGTGTTTCATGCATTCATATACTTATTGGGTTTGCACAGTGAAGAAATTGGTTCCCCTAAGGAATTTATTCTGATTTTAAGGCTGTTGGATGATTGCGTGGATAATTAGCAGGCTCCCTTATATTCTTGGCCACTTTCCATCATGGCAGGAATAAAAAGGAAAGGTTCACTCTGGTTTTAAAATCTTATTCAAAGGATGGCTTAAGAAAAGCTAATTAGGGGATGCAGGGTGGATAAGGTGTTTCCTCAAATTTCAGAACTTTTTCTAATAGTCACAGCCTTTTCTTTTGTAATAGTTCTTATAATCTAGAATACATTTTAATCCCCTCAAACAATTCAAGTCAATCATTTGTGTATGCCTGTGCGTGTGTGTGTGTGTGTGTGTGCATGTGTGTTGAGAAAAGGTCTATTCTCTGTGGGTCATGCTAATTTGGAAATTCCTTTTAAGAATATTTTGTTTATTTATTTGAGGAGAGAGAGAGATAAAGGGAGGGATAATGGGCATGCTATGGCCTCCAGACACTGCAAATGAACTTCAGTGCATGTGCCACCTTGTGTATCTGGCTTTATGTGGGTCCTAGGGAATCAAACCTGGGTCCTTAGTGTTTGCAGGCAAGTGCCTTAAACCATGGAGTTCTCTCTCCAGCCTATAGAAGTCCTTTTTCTCCTGACTCAGCCTCTCAAGTACTAGGGTGACAGGGATAAGCGCCCACATTTCTCTATAGTGGTAACTTTTTATTGAAATGAATTCATCTCACAGATCATCCCTGTACTAGGGTGACAGGGATAAGCACCCACATTTCTCTATAGTGGTAACTTTTTATTGAAATTGGCTCACAGTTGAACTAATGTCTAAGTTGAACTAACTTTGTGGATTTGGTGTCATCAGGTTCTTCCAATAGAGTTTTTGTTGAAATGTGTTAAATTTTGGGAGAACAGCACAAACAGAATTATTGTTTGAGCAGCCATAATTTAAAATTCTCAGTGAAAAGTATTGTTTTTTTAGTATACATGATGAGAGGCTATAATTTGTATTTATCCATCTATAAGCTATCATTTTTATAGTGTTTTTATTGGGGCAGTGTTTGTGCAATGATAGTGTGGTTATTGTGCACCCATGTATTCATATTATAAATGTTTCCTCTCTGTACTTGAAAAGTGGGTCTTGTTACTGGAATATTTTATAAAGAAAAAATGTGTTTCTATACTCTTATTTGTGAAATGAAAAGAATCTTAAACAAAATGATAAGTGGAGGAGCCTGTGAAAGATCTAAAATCTAAATACCATTGGCCGTATGAACCACCTCCTCTCGGTCCCTTAGTTATAATTCTACATGAATTCGCCGTTGGGATTTCCGAGGACAGTACCTGATTGCACAAGTACACAAATCCTTCAGCAATACTTTGGAGTATCAGCTTGTTTCATGGCTTAATGTTCACTTTGATGAAGTAGATCAGAAAAATAGTATACATGGGTTCACCTCTGACTGCCTTGATCTCTGGCAGAGTATTGTCACTTTTTCAAAAGCCTCCAAATTTGAGAGAACGGGAGCCTGGATCTTCTGAGCCGAAGACCACGTGGTGTGTAAGGCTGTCTGGTGGGAACGGCACGGTGGTCACACTTGCATTTGTGAGTTTCTCTGACACAGTCTTCTAAGCCAAAATCAGTTTGATTGTGAAGTCTGTGGAGCAGAAAGAGGACACCAAGTCCCGTCACAGACTTGCTGGGAGTGAGAAGGCGGATAAAGTGAACATTCACTGCCCACTGCAGAGAGGACACATGGCAAGGAGGGACTTTTAAAGAGGAAATGTGTGTACAGTGTTGGCTCATTAAATGCGTTTGCTTTTTGTGGGGTGGTTATTGCTGATAGGCGTCTCTGTTTCAATTGCTTATTTTGTACCTAGTTATTCCTGAAGCTTCACATCAGTGCCCCACGTGTTCCACATGCCGGTCCTGTGTGCTTCCCCGGCATATACCAGCATGCGTGCCCCACGTGTTCCACATGCCGGTCCTGTGTGCTTCCCCGGCATATACCAGCGTGTTCCACATGCCGGTCCTGTGTTCCCCACATGCTGGTCCTGTGTTCCCATGCTGGTTATATACCAGCATGCGTGCCCCACGTGTTCCACATGCCGGTCCTGTGTGCTTCCCTGGCATATACTAGGCCAAAATGCCAATAGCTGCTACATTTTGTCATTGCTATGAGGCTTGAATTCTGAAATGCCCCCAAATGTTTTTAAAGTTTATTTGTGTATATTGTGTTCAAAATAACCTCCCTTCATTTTTTTTTTTTTTTTTGAGATAGAGAAAGAGAGGTAGAGAATGGGCACACCAGCAGCCTCTCAGCCACTGTGAACAAACTCCAGACACATGTGTCCCCTTGTGGGCAAGTGTGGCCTTGTGCCCTTGTGTCACTTTGTGTCTGGCTAAACATGGGACCTGGAGAATCTAACGGGCTTTCTTAGGCTTAACAGGCAGGCGCCTTAACTGCTAAGGCAGCTCTCCAGCGCCATGTTCACAGTTTTATGTGAACTGTAGTTAAACTCCTTTTTTCCAGGACTTGTGGCAGATGGTATTTAACCATCTGCTAATATTGCTTTCTGCAGTCAGCATGGTGGCACGATGGCATTTTAAGAGGGAGATGCATACGATCAGAGAAATTCCTCTGAGGTGACACTCCTGGCCAAAGCAGTTTGCAGAGATAAACAACCACGGCTTTGTATGGTGTTTCATTATCTTTCAGAAATCATGAAAATACCTGACCTTTGGCAAAGGTTTAGCTTTACCAATTTTAGGGCAATATAACCTCTTTGACTTTGTACCCTGAGCATTTCCCTCGTCAGAAGAGGATCCAATCATTTAGCCCACAAGTGTTGACCATTTTAAAAACTCAGCACATCATGTTGTTTGAGACAAACACATCTCTGGGTTGAATATTTCTGACCTCCTATGCATACTGTAGTATGCATAGCTTTCTATACAATATGGCCTTCAAATCTTTTTTTTTTCATTGAAAGTTGTACATTGAGCTTCTTAATGGCTTTGACGTCCTCCAGATGATCATAAAGAAAAGGCAGGTAACGTCGTTTGATTCTGTTAGCCCTGCAACAGGAAATTCATACTGATATTGGAAAGGCAGGTAACGTCTCTTGATTCTGTTAGCCCTGCAACAGGAAATTCATACTGATATTGGAATGTATATGCACTGTTGGAACAATAGCTTCTGGGAGCACAGTTGTGTGCAGTGTGAGGCACTTCAGTCAGAAACACGGCTGTGAACACTTAAAAGTGATCACAGATGCCATTAGTAACTCAGATGCTGGCTAAGGACTGAGTGGGAGATGTGAAGCAGATCCTGTAGACACTGGATGGCCAACTCTTGAGCACAGTCCTCCACTTACTAGTTCCAGGATCTCCTGCTTTCCCTTGGAAATCAAATGACCAGACATGTGCAGAAAGAAAACACGCTTGGGCTGGAGATACGGCTTAGTGGTTAAACGCTTGCCTGTGAAGCCTAAGGACCCTGGTTCAAGGCTCGATTCCCCAGGACCCATGTAAGCCAGATGCACAAAGTGGCGCATGCATTTGGAGTTTGTTTGCAGTGGCTGGAGGCCTTGGTGTGCCCATTTTCTCTCTCTCTTTTGCTATCTGTCATTCTCAAATAAATAAACCAGAAAAAGAAAAAGAAATAAAACACGTTTGCAAACAGTGAACTCTTCAGACACAAAACACTATTAAACAACAACTGTAAAACTTAAGCACATTAAGTCCTCAAAAGTAGTGGTTGTGACTGCTTTGTACCAGGAAGTATTGCAATTAGTGCAATTTACTTATTTATTGGGGGTGGGGCTTTGAACCTAGACAGAACTGAATTTAATATTGGCCATAGTAATCCTTGGCAAATGTGGCCTTAGGCAAGTCTTTTAATCTTTCTAAAGTCCATTTCACTCATGTATAAAATGTAAAATGGTTATGATTCTATTGCGATATTTTGATGAAAGTCAGAGGTGCACAGTGTAAGGTATATGACTCTGAAAATGTGAAGCATCCTTTACAATAATGCTTAGGAAGCATTTTGAGTTTCTTTTGAACATGTGGGAGGAGGTGGCGTGTTTATGCACATGACGAAATATCTTAAGGATGGGAAGTAAGTCTAAAGTGAAACTCATTTATATTTCATATATAACTTACACACATGGGGTTACTTTTTACAGTACATTAATATTTTATACAATGTATTTTACCTGTGTTTGGATTGGGAGTCTACCATATGAAGTCAGAGGTGAAAATTCATACTCAGGATTTGAAACATTTAAGATTTTTTTTTTAATTTTCATTTTTTGGTACGTGTGTGATATGTTTACATGTGTGTGTGTGTTCACGCGTGTGAGTGCAGATGCATGCGTGCCATGGCGCATGTGTGGAGGTCAAAGGACTACTTTCCAGGGCTGACCCTCACCTCATCTACGGCACAGTCACCCTTCACTCTTTTTCACTGCCACATTTTCCAGCTGACCCACTAGCCTCTAGGAAGTTCTCCTTTCTGGCCCTTTCTTCTTGCCATGGGTGTGGTGTAATTTCAGAAGCTCGCCATGGCTTCTAGCTTGTTACATGGGGCCTGGGGCCCTGACATCAAACACTCAGGCTTGCTCAACAAGTGCTTCATCCACTGAGCAGTCTCCCCAGCCCACTGCTCAGAGTTTTGAATTAAGGGTGCTCACCATCTACCACCACCATCTCCTCCTGAAAGGGTAAGAGGATGTGACTCTTTAAATCATCTCAATATTATAACGCCTTTGTTAAAGTTATGCAGAGGTTATGAGACATTAGCCTTGGATCAGAACACTACAGACAGGCCCACTCTCTTTTTGTAAGTGGGGGAAATGTGTATCTTCAAGAAAATGAAAGAAAGGAAAATGAGAGTGTGATTCATTTTGAAGTCTTTAAAACAATTCCGTGGTAGCAACAAGAATCTGTTGATTTTATTTATTTATTTTTTGGCTTTCATCTGTCATTTATTTTTTAATGTCTATTATTATTATTAGTGGAAAGTGGTTATGTAATGTTTAGGGAGATGCTAGGTTACTTTGATTTCAGAAAGAGACAGATACAGAGCTTTGGAAAATGATGTGACCATTTAGTCTTTCATGTGGGGACTGAATTCAAAGGCATGCCCATTTTCTCCTCTCTCTCTCTCAAATAAATAACTAAAAATTAAAAAAAATAAAATATAAAAACTTTTTTAAAAAGCTATTAGTATATTCAGTTCATTTTTTAAAATTTATATTTATTTATTTATTTATGACAGAGAGAGGGAGCGAATGGGTGCTCCAGGGCCTCTAGCCACCGCAAACAAACTTCAGATGCATGCGCACCCTTGTGCATCTGGCTAACGTGGGTCCTGGAAAATCGAACCTGGGTCCTTAGGCTTCTCAGGCATGTACCTTAACTGCTTAGCTATCTCCCCAGCCCATTTTCTGGACTACTTAATACTTCATGGGAAGATGAAAGACAATGTTCAGATTTCTAGATTTCCAAAGAATTCCCACGTCACGCTGGCTTTCTTCTGTTCCTGCTTAGGCATCATCTCTTGCTGGGAGTTGCATCATCTTGAGTTTGAGGAGTACCAGACACTGCCAGGAAACCTGGCAGCGTGCGTTCAGGTGTCTGAAGCCTGCTGAGTGATTTGCCGTGGGCAGTTTTTAGAACAGGTGCCTTGGTCGTCTGTTGTGTTTAGTTTTAACAAAGGCTAGCAAGCACAAACGGCTCTTGGCCCGGCAGGACGCTAGTGATCTCTAAGTGCCACTCACTGTCCGCAGCCCGTGTAACACGTTGACATTCTTGCATCACTTGTATTTTCTGCCAATGGTTCTTGTGAATCCCATAGGTCAGGCAGTGAGTCCTCCCTGTTGCTCCCTCTAATGGCCATGGCAGGTATTACAGCCATGGAAATTTCCCCAGCTCAGGGCTCAACAGTTAACAAGGGCCTTTATTGAAAGCATGATAATTGCCTCAGAATCTTCCCTCTCGCATTTATACCTTTTTCATGGAATGAAAAAAAAATCTGAAAATGAGCATAAAAATCCCCCAAACATTCTAGCTTAAAAGGTTTTTAAAATGACAACAAAATGATGTAATGTAGTTCCTCTATTAACGGGGGGGGATAGATTCTGATATATGTATCATGTGGCAGATAAAAATATTGCTGGGAATTTGAATGATACTGGCAAGGATTAGCAAGCAAGGTGACCTCCTTGTGCAGGTAGTTAGGAGCTATGCTGTTGCCCTGTCCTGGCAAGACTATGGGAACTCCAGTGGACTTCAAGGTGGTGATTGGATTTGGCTTCCTGATGCCTCCTTGTTCACTGTCCCCTGGGCATCCTTGTTGATGGGCATTTTCTGAGTGTGTGCTTTCTTCCTCGGCCCGCCAACCAACCAAAGTCCCTGATATGCATTTGAATTTGGCCATGAGACTCAACTTCTTTGCAGCAATCAGAGTTGAATTGATATCTGTAAGGTTATAAGAAGACCTTATGCAAGTCTCCATGAGGATTCCCCCCACTTGGGACTCGTCCCACCTGGGAGTGGAGGGGGCTCAGCTGGGGAGATTTTTGGCTTTACTTCTTATTTCTACTCTCTTCAAATAATTTACCATTTTTCTTGCCAATTCTTATTGATTTTTTGTTGTTGTTGATCATAAGGGAACTTGTGAGCCACTGGCTTGGGGAGTTTGAAGCGTATCTAGATCCTAGAGCAGCTTGTGGCTCTTGGCCCCACAACAATATTCTTACCAATGATTAGTGCATACAGAAAAGAACTTGAGGGCTGGAGAGAAGGCTTGGTGGTTAAGGTGCCTGCCTGCCAAGCCTAAGAACGCTGGTTCCAATCTCCAGGTCCCACATTTAGCCATACGCAAAAAGGGGCGCAAGGGTGCAATGCAGCACTTGCCCACGAGAGGGCGCACATGGCTGGAGTTCGTTCACAGCGGCTGAGAGGCCGCTGGTGCTCCCATTCTCTCTCTCTCTCAAATAAAAAACAAAAAAAAAGAACTTGGTTACCAAAGTCTGGATCATACACAGAGTTCCTCTTGTGTTTATGATTATTTAGTCTTCCTCTAGTGCATCAGGGTTTCTATGTACACATGCAGAGACCTCTGCAAAGATAAGTGGATTCGTACAAACTTCAATGCAACGAGTGAATTCCTTGTTCCCTTGAGTGCATTTAGGCTCTTTGTCCAGAGATAAGTCCTGTTCTGTGGTGTAGCCAGGATGCAAACTATATGCAAAGACTTTTGTTGTGACTAACAAGGCTACTGCTAATATTTACAAACCGATAGAGCTTGAATATTGCTAATCTGAAAATCCATATCTGAAGTGCTCCGAAATCCAAAGCTTTTTGAGGGTTGACAGGAGGCTACAGACTGTGGGAAAAGTCTATGCAAATATATGCAAATCTGTAAAGTGCCAACATAGTTGTGATTCCCACTGTTTTGAATGAGGACTACTCAACTCATGTGTTCCCAAATACAGAGGGAAAACAGTGTGCCCTGGTGGAAGCTTCCACATTCTAACACATTTTTCCTTTTGTCTGTAGGGAAATTATCCATTTTATACTGGAGATAAAGTACTCAAATTGTCCTGTCTTTGCTTGGGGACAGGTGTGCTCTTTTACTACGAAACTCCAAAAGTCAGATACCATGAAAAGGAAGCTCTGCAAAGCTGCAGACAGCGGGGAACGCCACAAAATGTATAGTGGTACAGAAACTTGGCATTTTATTCTGAAATGATGCATCTTCCCAGCAACCATCGCCCAATCTGTATGCCACATTGGCCTTTGCTGAGAGTCTGTCACCCATTGCCTGCTTTTAGTACCTGTCGACATGATTCCACTGAACTTGATTTATTGTGTGGCAGTGCGATACTGGGCATATCCGCTTACTCTTGTTGGTTTGTTGATCTGTGGGAAAGGGTAATTTGGGTATGAAACGTACCAATTCAGGTTTGTAGCTGATTCCCTCAGCACCAGGTGGGTTAGTTCTCATGAGCTGTAGCTACTGCCAACACATTTGAATATATGTTGGCTTCTTTCAAAAGAATGTGTATATATATATGTATGTATGTATATATCATTCATATATATATATTGGATTCTGTCCATTTTTAAATTTTTTTAACTATTTTTATTATTTTATTTATTTTTGGAGAGAGATACAGAGAGAGACAGACAGAGAGAGGGAGAGGAAGACAGAGATGGGCACGCCAGCAGTCTCTCAGCGGCTGTGAACGAAATCCAGATGTGTGTGCCCCCTTGTGGGCAAGTGCGGCATTGCGCCCTTGCGTCACTTTGCATCTGGCTACACGTGGGACCTGGAGATTGGAACCGGGTTCTTAGGCTTAGCAGGCAGGCGCCTTAACTGCCAAGCCATCTCTCCAGCCCCAGCCACCTCTTTTGAGGTAGGGTCTCTCTCTCTCTCTCTCTCTCTCTTTTTAAATATTTGAGAGAGAAAGAGGCAGAGAGAATGGGCATGCCAGAGCCTCCAGCCACTGCAAACGAACTCCAGATTGCATCTGGCTTATGTGGGTCCTGGAGAATTGAACTGGGAACCTTTGGCTTTGCAGGCAAAGGCCTTAACTACTAAGCCATCTCTCCAGCCCCATTTTTAAATTTTTTTAAAGATTTTATTTTTATTTATTTGTTAGAGACAGAGAGAGAGAGAGAGAGAGAGAGAGAGAATGGATGTGCCAGGGCCTCTAGCCACTGCAAACAAACTCCAGACACATGTGCCACCATGTGCATCTGGCTTACGTGGGACCTGGACTATTGAACCAGGGTCCTTAGGCTTCACAGGCAAGTGCCTTAACCACTAAGCCGTCTCTCCAGCCTGGATTCTGTCCTTCTGAGTAGTTGCTCCTTAACATGGAATCACCCTCCAACTTACCCATTTGTTGGATGAACATTTATCTATCTTCATTATAAAATTCACATTTTTCTTCACCGTCTACCAGCATCATGGGCACAGGTTGATTGTGTGTGTGTGTGTGTGTGTGTGTGTGTGTGTGTGTGTGTGTGTTTTGTAAGTAAAAGGCGCAGGATGAGATGAGGTTATAGGAAGAGTTGAAAGGAAAGGTTTGTTTTGGTTTTAATCCCCACAGGCACTGTTTCTCCACAAAACCCGAGAATGTGAGGTTTCTGTTGTTCAGTGACCTCTTTCCGTTTTGTCCCAAAGCGTTGCAGAGGGGGGACATGTTGTGGTGAAGGAACAAGGGGTGTGTGTGCTCATTGGCAGGACGCGCTGGAGATGAAAGACGGCGGGCACTCATGGTTTAGAGCACCGTACATGCCTGCCTTTCGGAGGCTGCACCTTCTGTATCTCTGTCATTTTAGGAAGGTTTGGAAAGTGGCGTGCCTCTAGAAAGAGTTCAGTACCTTTGCTGGCCAAACAGATGTCTGATCTGTTAAGGTTGTGATGTCAAATTCATTGCTTGTAGAAGGCTTCTGTTGACAGATCTCACAGACGCTGACATTTCTCACAGATGGGTTGTGGAGACAGAGCAAGCCTACATGAAATTGCTAGGTGGTCTCAAAGGTCTGTCAGTCATCTTTCTCTATCCGTATCATGCATTATCAATCTATCATCCATCTATCTATGTATCTGTCATCTATATGTCATGTATGTATGCATGTATCAATGTATTTGTGTATCTGTGAGCTACCTATTGAATTGCAAGCCTGTGCTAGAGATTGAAACCTGGGCCTCCTCCCACGCGCTAGGCAAGGGCTCCACAGCCTACTCACAGCCCTCAGTGTTTAAGAATGGCTGCTTTGGGGCTGGAGAGATGGCTTAGTGGTTAAGGCATTTGCCTGAGAAGCCTAAGGACCCTGGTTCGATTCTCCAGGTCCCACGTAAGCCAGATGCACATGGTGGCACATACGTCTGGAGTTCGTTTGCAGTGGCTAGAGACTCTGGCATGCCCATTCTCACTCTCTCTCTCACTCTCTGTCTTAAATGAAGGAAGGAAGGAAGGAAGGAAGGAAGGAAGGAAGGAAGGAAGGAAGGAAGGAAGGAAGGAAGGAAGCAAGCTAGCTTTTCTCCACACGCTGATATTGCTGCTGAAACAGGAGGCATGATGATGGGAGATGAAGAACGAGGGAAGGTTCCAGTCCTTCACCTTTATGTCTGGTACTCAGATCCATTCTCACTGAACTTGAACTTGTGTGTTTCCCCTCAGACTTGGTGTTTCTGAGGTCAGGTCCTTTGAGGCTCCTGCATGGTAAAGGAAGAAAAAGAATGAGGTGTGACATTGATCTCTTTTAAAATTAAGCTGTTTCATCTTTGTGGGTTTGTTACACGACGAGTTGAAGATGGAAGGTGGTTTTCTCCCGCGTCACTGCTGGTCTCCGTGACTGTCACCCGCTCTTGCTCCTGTCCTGCGTGCCCTAGGTCCTCTGTGGGCCATGATGCAGTTTATGATATTGCAACCTTATAATTTGTTTCCATTGACTTCTTAAGGGCTTTGAATTTCTGCTGGGAGTTAGTCCTCTCTTGGAAACGATTCAGAAACCTCTCTTCTCATCTTTCTTCCTGTGAGGGCAATGCCAGAGAGAGAGAGTTCAAGAAAGATGGTTACTGCGTAGGAGTCCTTACACGTGATAGGATCCTGGCCAAGCAGGTTGATCGGATACATGTGGGAGTAAAGACAGCTAGGATCCTTGTCCAGGGAGGGCCTATGACCAGGAGGCAAGAGTAGGCCAAGAAAGTATGTGTCAAGCCAGGCGTGGTGGCGCACGCCTTTAATATCAGCACTCGGGAGGCAGAGGTAGGAGGATCGTCATGAGTTCGAGGCCTCATCGAGACTACATAGTGAATTCCAGGTTAGCCTGGGCTAGAAAGAGACACTACCTTGAAAAACCAAAGAAAGAAAAAGAAAGCATGTATCAAATAATGAAAACACATACAAAAATTGGGTGTATGGGATATTATGAGAAACCTATAATATAATAAATATAATATAATAAATTTTTTCATGAAATGCTAAGATCCCGCAGAAAATCCAGACATTAAACTCCCACAGTATCTCAAAGAGTAGACAAATACAGATTACAGGCATACACCTGTGATCTCACTACTCAGGAAAATAAAGCAGAATTGCCATGAATTTGAAGCCAGCCTTCAGGCTACTTAGTGAGTTCCAGGCCTGCCTGGGTTGCATTGAAAGACTGTCTCAACACTACATCTCCTCTACCAAAAAATTAGAGAGAGAGAGAGAAAGAGAAAGGAAGGGAGGGGGACTCATTGTTCGTGTTTCTCTTATTTAAGTCAGCACGATGTATGTGGAAAATGAGATTGATTGCATTGGTTTCCTGTTTTCCAGATAATAAAGAGTAATGTTTAGTCAGTTTATAAAGAACAAATGACTGTAGTTCTCTCAAGGATGAACAGTTTTAAAACAATGTTAATATATCAAATAATACGCTTATAAAGAAAAATGAGAGGTACATATTTAAACACATTGTAACAGTTTATTAACATGATGATATCTGAGACAGGGTCTTGATGAATAGCCTGGATGTATGCGATCAATATAGCCCATGCTAACCTCAAATTGCTGGGATTACAAGCATGAACCAGTATGCCTGGCTACATTGTGTATTATTATAACAAGACTTCAGGTACTTGATATTTACAATAAAATACTGTTGCATTTTCTGCACAGCAGACCTTTTTTCCAGGTGCTGGGGTACCACAGAAAGCAAAGCAGACCAGCCTGGGGCTCCCCACATTCCACTTGCAGAGAGAGCCTCTCTCTTTGTGAGTAGCGGGGCCAGGAGCAACTTCTCACTTTTTGTGGTCATAAAGGATCTTTGGTAGCTGCTTTGCTTCTTCCTGTGGAATCGGGATGAGATTTTGGTTTTGGAGACAGGGTTTCAGGCAGTCCAGGCTGCAGTGTAGTCAAGGATGGCCTTGACCACCTTGATCCTTTCTCCCACCACATCAGCAGTGCTGATGGAATTACAAGCGTGGGCTTCACACCTCGTATATACATTCTATGGGGGGCATTTTCACCCCACATATCGATGATATGTAATTAGCATCTGTATTCAAGTTGATTAAAATCTTTCTTTGCTTTTGAATCAAATCTTGAAAATCATCAATTCTTCAGCTTATCTCCTATACTATTCAACAGAATTTAGTCTTGTTTTCTATATTTAAAAAAAAATGCTTGGGCTTAAGGTGCTTGCCCGCCAAGCCTAAGAATGCTGGTTCCAATCTCCAGGTCCCACATTTAGTCAGACGCAAAAAGTGACACAAGGGTGCAATGCCGCACTTGCCCACAAGGGGGCGTATGCATCTGGAGTTTCATTCACAGTGGCTGAGAGGCTGCTGGCGCACCCATTCTCTCTCTTTGCCTATCTCTCTAGCTCTCTCTCTATCTCTCTCAAATAAAAGAAAATAAAAAATAAATGCTTAAGATACAGTATGTTCTAAAATAGTGAATCCTGAATAATCCCATTTGCTGCTGTTAATTGTTTCTCCTTCCTCTTTCTCTGTGTGTGTGTGTGTGTGTGTGTGTGTGTGTGTGTGTGTGTGTGTGTTGTCCTGTGCAAATGCCTGTGGAGGCCAGAGGAGAAAATCTGGGGTCCTTCTTCAATTGCTCATTCATGGATTCCCTTTAGGAGTGTTTCTCTGGATCTAAAGCTGTGGTTTTCATAGTCTCCAGCAACTCCTGGGTTTCTGCTACCACCAGAACTAGGGTTACAGATATGTGGGGCCACACCCAGCTGTTCAGGGATGGGGTATGATATGGGTGCTAGGGAAGTGAATGTAGGTGTTCTTGAGAACCCTATGGGCCCTCATGCTTGCTGCAAGTGCTCTGAATGTCTGTCTGTCTATCTATCTATTTATCTCTCTATGATTTCTTTTTCTTTTTTTTTTTTTTTTTTTTTTTTTTTTTTTTTTTTGGTTTATCGAGGTAGAGTCTCACTCTAGCCCACACTGACCTGGAACTCACTATGTAGTCTCAGGGTGGCTTTGAACTTACAGCGATCCTCCTACCTCTGCCTCCTGAGTGCTGGGATTGAAGGCGTGCGCGCTCTCTCTGATTTCTATTGCTGCATGAGCACAATTGAGTTTATTTTTTGGAGAGAAACTGTTGTGGTCCTAAAATGAAAATTTTTACAGAGGTCAAGATGGAAGAGAGCTTGGCCACTCAATTTAGTGAGTTTCATGGGTCCACAGGGGGCATGTGACTTGGGAACTGCTAGAAGTACAGAGTCTTGGCTCCAGAAAACCATGATCCAACTTTACATTTCAAAGTGATCCTTCCATGGCTGCAGGCACATTTCCCTAAAAACCTGGCTTGACAGATTTCTGTTTATACTTAAAATCTATGCAAAAAAAAAAAAAAAAAAAAAAAAAAAAAAAGGAAAAACAAACATTATAAACTTTAAGGCTGATACAGATAACATGATAGCAACTGCTAAATGTTTTAATACTACCTGGGAGAATGGGATGGAGAGAGGGTTAATACTGAAAAAAAAAAATGCTGCCTTCTGTTCCCAAGAACATTTTAGGGGTGAAGGGTTCATATATCATTATCAGTCCCCTGAGCCCACAGTGCTCAAAATGTTCTCTGTCCCCCGCCCCAAGACTTTTATGGCATTTGAATCAGTCTTCTCAAATTGGAATAACAGACCCAAAAGGACAGTTAAAGTGTCTGGGATTGAACAGGAAAATACTTAGAGGAGCTGGGAATTTATCAGGGGATCTGTATGACCTTATCTCCAAGAATCTGGTTTTGAGTCACCATGCTATCTGATTCTGCTTTACTCAGTCTGTTCTATGTTCCAAGAAACAGGGTGTTTGATAAAACACATCATATTTCTATTTTTCGTACAGTGGGGATTCCAAACCAAGACAGGCTTAAATTCTCAGTGAAGATCATAAGTGTATTTGAAAATTGGAATTAAACCTGCTTTTATTTAAGTAAATTTAGTCTGTGCTTTTGCTCTTAGCAAGGTTTTGGGTTACTTCATACCTTAGTAGTTTCCTCCTTTGAATAGTCCTTTTCTTTCATTTTTTTTTTTTTAATTATTTGTTTTATTTATTAACAGGGAGAGAATGGGAGTGCCAGGGCCTCCAGTCACTGCAAATGAACTCCAGAGGCATGTGCCCTTTGTACTTCTGGCTTACATGGGTCCTGGGGAGTCAAACCTGAGTCCTTTGGCTTTGCAGGCAAACGCCTTAACCGCTAAGCCATCTCTCCAGCCCTGAATAGTACTTTCCTTTGCAGGATGGTCAAGCTTATTTCTAGTTGACCTGCCGTCTATATGATGTTGCTTTTTTTCTGGCCTCTGAATCTGCCTCCTGTGGCCTAGAATCGCCAATAAAATATAAGATAGTTTCTAAGTTTGATGTTATGCAATTCCTTCGAGTAGTGGCTACACATCTGCAGTATGTTTCTAAAAATACCCAAGAGTTTTGGGTAATATAAGATTAATCAGCATTGAGAGTGGAGATTAGTAGACTCTCTTGACAATATTTCAGGCCCCCTTTGACTAGTTATGCTACATTTTAGCATAAACTTTGCTGTGGCCACCGCTGGGGAAATATTGTCCCTTACTTAGCCTTCATTCACTTATTTAACCAATATTGTGTCCTTACTATGTGTTTAAAGGTGCTGAGTCTAAAGTGAAAATTTACCCTCACACAACTTTTTTTTTTTCATGGTAAATATCTTGTTGAGCTCATGGTTTAAAAGTTTTAAATGAATTATAATCAAAATTTAATACTGCACTGTCTTTCAACTTTAGGCTTCTTTTTAGAAGAAAAACAAATTATTTTTCTCAGTAAGCTCAGTGGCCCAAGTCAAAAATTGTTCTGTTAAAACTGTCTTCCTAGAGGAGGCAGAAAGATTATAAGAGCCACAGGTTGAGACATCATGCCCAGAAGCATTCCCTCCCCCACAAAATAACTGCCTGATGCTCCCACAAGGCATAATCATTACACAACCCCATGGGGAATACCTACAACCCCACTGAGGAGCGTCCCCAACAGGATGGGGACAGGGACAAGGGAAAAGAGGGTACCAACGCATGACGTATCCATAAGAAATATGTTGTTAATAAGATATTCTAAAACAACAAAATAATTAAACAAAGGAAATTTAAAAATCCCTGTCTTCCAAAGTAGATCCATGGAAGGCTATTGTTAATGATAAACTTGGTTTTGGGACTCTGATGGCTGGGATCCTATTTTATAAAGAAGTCTTCCTTTTTGGGGGGTGGGGAGGGGGTATGTAGAGCTTGTTGCCAGAAAGAATTAGTTGTTAATTCCATTTTCCTCTCTGTTAACCAGGTTTACGTCCACCTCTCTTTAGGGAGGCTGCTAACTATTCCCAGGGTTCAGATTTCTAAACTTTCAATTTATCTTGAGCCAACTAACTTTCCCAGGCATACACACTCCAGGAGTTCCTGCTACAACTTTCTCCTTTTCATATGTTCCAGGATCTCCAGCCCATGGAATGATGAAGACCCAACTACGGTGGGTCTTCCACTTCAGTTTAAGTAATCTAGAAACTGCTTAACAGACATGCCAGGAGTTTTTGGTTGGTTGGTTGGTTTGGTTTGGTTTTTATCTTTTGTTTTTTTTAGAGGTAGGGTCTTCCTCTAGCTCATGCTGACCTGGAATTCACTATGTAGTCTCAGGGTGGTCTTGAACTCATAGCGATCCTCCTACCTCTGCCTCCCGAGTGCTGGGATTAAAGGCATGCGCCACCACACCCAGCTATGCCAAGAGTTTTGATTCCATGATGATTTTCAGTTCTGTCAAACTGACAACCAGAGATTCCTATTTTTAGATTATTTTTGTTACATTTAATAATTATTTACATGAAAAAATATGATTGATGTCATCCATCTCAAAAGGTAACACAGGATATAGTTGGGATAAATATGGGGTATTTTCAGACATACACCATAGTGTGGAATGCTGGAACGATTGAACTCTCCTTGTCGTCCTAGATATGGACTATACTTATTTTCTCCATTACAGTCTCCAAACAGAGATACAGATGCACTCTACTTCTGGCTCTCACTGAGTCACAGTGTTGTGCTGTCTTCTCACTCCATAGCTATTGTCTTTAAGTCAATTTTCAAGGTTAAAAAAAAATCAAAATTTTCATTTGGTTTCAAAATAAAAGGTTTGTTTTTTTGTTTTGTTTTTTTTTTTTTTTTTCCGAGGCAGGGTCTCACTGTAGTCAAGGCTGACCTGGAATTCACTATGTAATCTCAGGGTGGCCTCAAGCTCATGGTGATCCTCCTACCTCTGCCTCCTGATTGCTAGGATTAAAGGCATGTGCCACTACTCCCAGCCCAAAATAATAGTTTTCTAAAATGGCCCCAAAAGGACAACAGGTGTTTAAAAGTCCTTAGTGTTTGAAGGAAAGGGCTGAAAGCATTAAGACACTGTTTTTATCAGCGAGACTGAGACGCCACTGGAAAATTTCTTTTTTATTTTTTCAAAATAGGGTCTCGCTGTAGCCCAGGCTGACCTGGAATTTACTCTATAGTCTTAAACTGGCCTTGAACGTACAGCCATCCTCCTACCTCTTCCTCCCTTGTGCTGGGTTTGGAGGCATGCACCACTATGCCCAGTAAATCTATTCTTTTATTTATTGATTTATTTTCAAGGGGAGAGAGAGAGAGAGAGAATGAATGGCTATGTCAGGGCCTCTTGTTGCTGCAAACAAACTCAAGATGCATGCACCACTTTGTAAATTTGGTTTTACATGGATACTGGAGAGTTAAAATCCAGATCATTAGGCTTTGCAAGCAAATGCCTTGATCTCTCCCCAGCCCCTTCCACTAGAATATTTCTATAAATTTATGTGGTCTTAATATTCATATGTGGTATTCCATGTGACTTTTGTTTATATTGACTTATCTTGTCAACGTACAAAAGGGAGGAACGTGAGTAAAGTTTCTTATACATACATATTAATTTCATTCATGAAAGAAAAACATTATCATATCTGTAGGTTTTAAATTTCTACAGCAATATTTTGAGAAAAAAAGATAAAACTACATTTGATGTACGACCCACTACACTTGAATGTGTTCAGGTCACTGGAAAAGGCTGTTTATCTTGTGAGACAAAACATTTTGATTTATAATTTGCTTCAATTTGTGTGCACAAGGGATGTCTGCTAAGACCTGACTGTCCAATTTGTACCTCAGTCTTCACCTTACAGTCTTACAATGCCTAATTCAAAAATTTCTGTAAAGCACAGGAAGTTTATTGTATTAACTATCTGTTTCAAATTATGTCTCTAAAAAGAAAAACGGGACACCCCCAGCCCCACCCAAGGGGAATGTTTTCCATGACAGACCAGTCTTGCAAATCAGGATGTTGCATAAGTCAGCCTGGAACACACAGAGCCAGACAGTTAGCACAGCATAGTAGACACTTGACTTTTCTGGCGGCTTACTGTTCATTTTCTAAATGAACCATACGTACACGAACAGTCATTTCTCTGCCTACTTTGTATTTTCGGAATCAATATTTAATTTTCTTGCTGACATTCTTCTTCCTGATCTAGTTTTACCGGGTCATTGCGTAAGAATGAGAGAAAATAAGGTATCTCATTTAATCAAGATTAATGAATGGGAGAGTGCTCCATCAGGGCTATGGGAAAAGCTAGCGCCTGTGATGGAGTGTGGAGGGCTACGATGGTGTGCTCTGTGTAGGGTGTGGAATGGTTAGGATTTGACTCTGGCATTTTAGCCTGTAAAACACTTAAAGCGGATTGGCTGTGTGGCTCAAGAGTGTGCCTTACAGGTATGAATATTTAGATGTCCAGAATCCATTTAAATGCTGGATATGGTGGCGTGTAGTTATACTTCCAGCTCTAGGGAGGTGGAGAGAAGGCTTCTGGCTAGCTAGCTAGCTCAATGAGTGAGCTCTAGGCCTTGTGAAAGACCCTATCTCAAATAATAAGGTGCAGCGTGACTGAGGAAGACCCCAATATATATGTGTGTGTGTGTGTGTGTATGTATTTTTTTTTTTTTTTGGTTTTGCGAGGTAGGGTCTCACTCTGGTCCAGGCTGACCTGGAATTAACTATGTAGTCTCAGGCCTCGAACTCTCGGCGATCCTCCTACTTCTGCCTCCCGAGTGCTGGGATTAAAGGCGTGTGCCACCACGCCTGGCTAGACCCCAATATTGAGCTCTGGCCTCCTCATGCCCGTGCATGCACACGCATGCTATGACACACACACACACACACACACACACACACACATTAAAGAAAAGTCAGCAAAGGACTTAAATTCCAAATTAACAAGAGGAAGTGGGGGGATCAGTGGGGCGAGCATATGAGCCTACACGTTGCTTCAGGCTGGCTGCAGAGCAAGAGCCCATGCCAGAGAGCTTTTAAGTCAAGGCTCTATTCAGTTAAGTCAGGCAGGAGCTGTTTTCCAAGCGTCTTCTCATTTTATTGGATTCCCTTCACGGAAAGGTCTGGGCTGGGCTCTGTGTGTTTCGGGTGAGAATGATCAAAGTGCAAGGTCCAGCCTCGATTCAAGTGCGGTGTTTCTCAAGTCTCATTCCTTACACAGCCTCCCCCCACCCCATGGTGGTGGTAGTGGTGGCTGCAGTGGTGGTGATGGGTGATGGTGGTGGTGACAACAGCAACAAGCAGCTGAGACAAAGGTCCTAAATGAGCTCGAGTCTGGGGGAAAATCAAACTGTTCAACAGTCAGTCGTTTACAGGGTTCCCTTATCTGCCTAGTGACATCTTTATAGCCCCGGGAGTGAGGAATGCTGTCTGCTGGGCCCTTCCTTTCCTTTCTGCTCCTGGGATGTAGGAGCTGGGGTTTTCTATCAGACATTGTAAATCTCCTTTGGGACCTGTCATCATTGTGCCATACATTTCAGAAGAATGACTAAGCCCCTGTAATTTAGGATGATTTAGAGACAAATAAACAGAGAAAACAACCGGTTTTGTGAAATAGTCATTTCTGATGTTTTCGGAATAAAAATGGATGATTTATACTAATGAGCTCAAATCAAACTATTTGGGGGAAGGGTTTCTAATTCAAGCAAGGTGTGGTGGTGGTGCATGCCTGCGATCCCAGCTCGTGCAACGTGGAGACAGGTGGATCCAGGTGTTCAATGTTATCCTTGTCTACGTAGCCTGGGCTGCATGCCACACTGTGTCAGCTTTCCTACCACCACCCCCTGAAAGACTGGATCTAAATTTCTTGTACTCAGCAATGAAGGGAAGTTCATGCGTTTATAGCTACGCACCTTTGAGAAAAATATATGGATAAATAAATATTCCTGGTAGATGAAAAATCAAACATAGTATAGGGGGCAAAACTGAAAAGAAACTATAATTAAGTGTCCTTAAGCAGTTAGAACCGATGTTATAGTTCAGAATAGAAAGATGAAAGGTTTGGGTATGCCGTTCATTAGCAGAGTACAAGGCTCAGACTTTGATCTGGAGCCTAAAGAGGGGGCAGGAAGAATGTACGAACCACAGGGTGGGACAAGGCATTGTTCCCCATTCAGAGACTGACTGGTGTGTTCGTGACCCCACAGTGAATAGCTATAACCCCACTGAGGAGGGCCTGCAGTGGAACAGGAGTAGGAAAAGGGAATCCCAGCACTTGGGAGGTGGAGGTAGGAGGATCGCCATGAGTTTGAGGCCATCCTGAGACTACATAGTTAATTCTAGGTCAGCCTGGGCTACAGTGAAAAAAAAAAAAAAAAAAAAGAAAGAAAGAAAAAAGCCCAAACTAAGCCAAAAGATTATTTCTGGGGCATAAAGCATGTTTATCCAGAGAACTGAGAGTGCTTTGTGGTGGAGACTGATGGGTGAGTGGAGTTTCACCAGTGGCGACTGGGGAAACACTGCCATGGGGACACCATTAATTCTATGTGAGGGTCTGCAGGACACTGCGTTCTTCCCCGTGGGGTATAAGGCCTTAATGGTTTCAGTAATTTTATTTAGAATGACTTTTCATTCTCCGCAGTCTCCTTGTCTTATTCTTCTACTGTTCCTAGCTTAACAGCCTCCTCTGGATGGCCTCCCAATGTGCTTCACTGCTCTTATTGATCGCTCAGTATTGAAGGGCTTGCTAACCTTTTACTTGATACAGAATTTGAGAACTGGCTTCCAAACATGGAGTTCTACAGCAAAGTAGAAATCAGACAGTGGCCATCCATGACAGCCCATATTCTATACTGAATTAAAATTATTCATTATGGGGGTAGAGAGATGGCGTAGCGGTCAAGGCGCTTGCCTACAAAGCCAAAGGACCCAGGTTCCATTCCCCAGGACCCATGCAAGCCAGATGCACAAGGTGGCACATGTGTCTGGAGTTTGCTTGCAGTGGCTGGAGGCCCTGGTGCCCATTCTTTCTTTCTCTCTGTCTGCCTCACTCTCAAATAAAAAAAAAATCAAAAAATTAAATATTCTTAAAAGTATTAAATGTGGGCTGGAGATACCACTCAGGGGTCTGATACTTGCCTACCATTCACAAGGCCTTACGATCAAGCCTTCATAAATGCAACAAAATTAAAATTGTTGAATATAGTTTATTTCCCCCCAAACTTCTTTTTTTTAAAAATTACTTTTATTTATTTATTTTAGAGAGAAAGAGAGAGAGGCAGAGAGAGGGAATCAGAGAGAGAATGGGTGTGCCAGGACATCCAGCCACTGCAAACAAATCCCAGACACATGTGTTACATTGTGCATCTGGCTTTGTAGGTCCTGGAGAATTGAACCTGGGTCTTTTGGCTTTGCAGACAAGTGCCTTAAACACTAAGCCATCTCTCCAAGCCCCCAAACTTCTTGTAGATAACATACAACTAAGTGAAAAAACTGAGCACCAGTCAGGAGACACTGTTAGCTTCCAGGAAGAATAATTACAAAACCCTCCCAGCTTATCATTAATGTCATTTCCTTGACATTCCTGGCGGCTGGGGAAGACCCTGGTGGTTGTGTTTCTTCTGAATGCAGCTTGATTTGACAGGCACTTCTGTGATGGTGAGTTCAGAGGAGAACATGGTACTTTGCACAGTGGGCACTTCCAGTTCACAGCACCGTGTGCCACACGTGCACACATCTCAGCGACCTCACACAGCCTCCGTACACATCGGGGAGAGGGGGAAGTACAGTCTGCCATATGGTTGTAACCAGCACACAGACAGAAACACTCACCAGTACCACCATGTGTTAAGAATCTGAAGTGGGAGGACAGTTCTTTGGAAATTGATGTTCATCAGTCCGTTTGTAAACATGTAATCAAGTCTAAAAGTTTTAAAGGTCATTTTATTTTAGTCTTAACTTTCAGATGTGTGATGATGAGGCTTTAAGAAAACCCTGACAATTTCTGTACATACATGCCATGTCTTTTCGTCCTAATCCTCTTCCAATGTTCTCTTTTGTCCTCACTCCCCTCCACCGAAACCCTTCTTTCTAATTCCTTTTCTATTTAATGTTTTATTTTTATTTATTTGTTTTTTGGGGGGCAGATAGAGAGTGGGTGCACCAGGGACTCCAGCTGCTACAAAGGAACTCCAGATGTATGTGCCACCTTGTGTATCCTGGGGTATCAAACCTAGGTCCTTTGGCTTTGCAGGTATGCACCTTAACTGCTAAGCCATCTCTCCAGCCCCCTCCCACCTTTCTATTTTGAGGTTAATTTTGATGTATCTTTTTCGATGCAGTTCACAACACTGAATATTGATGCATATGCTTAAACTTAATATGTAAGTGTTTAATGGAATAATTGTATATGTTAATGCCATTTAATTCAATGACAGCATTTTAGGAAAAAGAAGTGGCTCGGGACAGAGATGTCTTTGGGTTTGTATTGTGCTTGAGGAATTCTTTGTCATCGTGAGGCCATCATCAGCACTCCTAAGCTCATGGTTCTAAAGAGAATTTGTCTGAGTCAGTATTTCACATGGAAGCGCCCTCCACAAGTGGGCTGAATTTCATAAAAAATACATTTTTCCTAACATATTTATTCACTGTTAGTTTGGGCAGTGCTAATTGCTGGTGTGTGGATTTCTTTTCTTTTTTTTTTTTTTTTTTTTTTTTTTTTTTGGTAAGAAATTCTATAGAAAACTTTGCAGAACATTGAATTTCAAGGTAACATTAAATAGAAAGGAGAGAGAATTCTTATGTCCCATCTGTGGCTATTGTAAACTGTTTTGCTGAGGCCCACATCCCTAACTTGGATAAAGAAGGTTGACTTCCTGCAAGAGGTATGGAGTTATGTGTAAAAGGAGACATTAGGGGCTGGAGAGATGGCTTAGCAGTTAAGGCACCTGCCTCCTAAGCCTAAGAATGCCGGTTCCAATCTCCAGGTCCCAAGTTTAGCCAGATGCAAAGTGATGCAAGGGCGCAATGCCGCACTTGACCATGAGGGGGTGCACATATCTGGATTTTGTTCACAGCAGCTGAGAGGCTGCTGGCGCGCCCATCTCTATCTGTCTTCCTCTCCCTGTGTCTCCAAAAAAAAAAAAAATGAGACCTTAGAAAGGTCACATTACAATTTCATGCTGATAGACGCTGTGAAGTAAAACACCTCACAAGTTGGGATCGAATAGGGTATATGAATGAATCTGACCAGACATTGTTCTTACATTCGCTAATTAATGAATTTTTTATTTATTCATTTTTATTTATTTTGAGACACGGTCTCAAGTATCTACATTAGGCTGGTCTGGAGCTTGCTCTATAGCTAAAGGTGACCTTGGAATTCTTTTCCACCTGCCTCTATTTCACGATGCTAAGACTACAGACACACATACCCCACCATATCTGGTTTATGCTATCCTTTGGATTCAACCTGGGGCTCTGTGCATACTTGGAAAGCACTTCGTCACCTGAGATATACTCCCCCCCCCAGTTAACCTATGTTATTTAGTCATTTATTAATTTATAATAAAATAATGTCTTCTTTCTTGCTTTAAATAGATCTGAGCAGGTTCGTTTGCCTCACAGTAATTATGCTGGAAAGTAGGAAGGGATAGATTACCATGAATTAAATATCAAATGTGAAAATCATTTTGTATCTTTTTATATATATATTTATTTATTAGAGAGGGAGAGGAAGAGGCAGATAGGAAGAGACAGAGAGAGAATGAGTGTTCCAGGGTCTCTAGCCACTGCAAATGAACTCCAGATGCATGTGCCACCTTGTGCATCTGGCTTTATGTAGGTGCTGGCGAATCGAGCCTGGGTCCTTTGGCTTTGCCAGCAAGTGCCCTAACCACTAAACCATCTCTCCAGCCCTGAAAATCCTTTTTAAAAAATGCTGTTTCAAAATATATATAAAATCAGTTAAGGCACTTGTCTGCAAATTGTAAGGACCCATGTTCGACTCTCCAGATCCCAGTAAGGCAGATGCATAAGATGATGTAAGTATGCAAGGTCACACATGCACACAAGGTGGTAAATGCATCTAGACTTTGACTGCAATGGCTGGATACCTTGGCATGCCAATTCATATTCCCCCTCTCTCTCTCATCAAAAACCAAAAAATAAATAAAAATGCTATTTCATGAAAATGAAATTTCTTTATAGAAAAAAGTAGGTATAAATGGTTTTTTCTATTTTCTGTTATTAATACTTTATTTGCAAGTGGGGGGGTGGTACAGATTGTATGGATGCACCAGGGCCTCTTGCCAGTGCAAGCTAACTCCAGATGCACGTGTCACTTTATGTATCTGGTTGTACATGGGTACTGGGAAATTGAACCAGGGCCAACAGGCTTTGGAAGCAAATGTCTCTAACCACTGAGCAATCTCCCCATCCCATGATCTGCTCTGTTCATTAGCCAACTTTCTGATGAAACATAATCCTTCTACCTCATGGAACTATTGTGAAATTGTTCAAACTTTCCCTCCGTGTTTGTTTATTGTTATTAATTTGAAAGCAACAGACAGAGAAAGAGGAAGAGAGAGAGAATGAATGAGTACACCAGTGCCTCCAGCCACTGCAAACAAACTCCAGATGCATGTGCCACCTTGTGCATCTGGCTTACATGGATACTGGGGAACTGAGCCTCGAACCGTGGACCTTAGGCTTCATAGGCAAGCGCTTAACCACTAAGCCATCTCTCCAGCCCCTCCCTTTGTGTTTGAGTATCTATGTATTCCACTTGTCTCCTTCTCTTCCCCTCCTTCTCTTTCTACTCCCTCTCCTCCTTCTTCCAGCTGTTGGTTTTTGAGAAAGAACTGCATTCTGTAACACTGAGTGAATTGGAACATTGTAGCCCGGGCTGTCCTTGGACCTGCAGCAGTCCGTAGTCTTCTGCAGATTAAGATCACAAACTTGCACCCTGATGCCTGGCTGGGTGAGCCCCTTTGCAGCAATAGGGGAGAAGGGAAAGGAGGGTGGATTTTGAAGAGTTGCTTTATGGAGCAGAATGTTGAAAAGAACTCAATGAATATAAAGTTGCTGAGCAACATGCAAACCACCTTTCTTTTTTTTTTTTAACTTTTTATTTTATCTTATTTTTTTGACAGCATGAGACAGGGACACACACACACACACACACACTGAGATGGGAAGACAGAGATTTCAGAAGATGATCCAGCACGTGACTCCTTTCCCTCCATTGCAGAATTGCCCAGAAGATATTTTCTGGCTAAACGTGGGACCTATTACAGCTTTGGAAATATCTGAGGGTTAGGAGGCAGGTTTTCTAAGCCATCTCTCCAGGGTCCTCTAACAGCATGTGTGGGTTAATCTTCCGTAACTCCTGAGTATTAAAATCATCATGAATTACCCACTTTCTGTGGCTGTTTTCTTGTGGGTCCTCTAGGTTTCTTCTCTTTCAGTGATAAATCATCATGAACACCTACTCTTCCCCGTTAGGTTTCTCTTTGGGTAATTGTCTGGCTTTTCCTTTGGGTAAACGAGCGACACAGCTGTCACCTCAAAGGAGATGAGAGACAGTTGATTCTGGAGTCAAATATGAGTGACCATGGCTGGGAGCATAGATTTAGGTTATCCCCAAATTCCGTGTTCCAACGTGCTAACAATTCCATGAAGGTTTTGTAGTTATAGAACGAAAGAAAGTCACAAATGAAGGCACTTTTCAAATACATTGGCTGACCAGGGACTCTCCACCATAGGCCTCAGATGCCGTCTGATGACATTCTTAGCCCTTGGGTTGGTGGGAGCTGGTGGTCTGCCAGTACATTCCAGAAAGGTCACACCTGATCAACTGATAAGTCACAGGGATGTCAGGACAGACACAGAAGTGGGCAATGATGGCTATGGAGGAGCTAAAGGTAATCCGAGGTAATTTGGCACTGACCTTGCAACATGCCAGCTCTCTGTGATCACAGGACTTTTTATCAGTGCATTCAGCCTTGTTAGAAGTAGGGACAGCACATGCAGCATTTTTCTGGGCACTTTAGTTCACGGTATGAATATACATCAACAAAAGGAAGCAATACTTCAACTCATAAGCCTGACAAGAATTAAAAGCCAGTACAATAAGATTGATTGTGTTGTATTTTCTTGTTTTTTGCTTTGAAGATAGGGTCCTACATAGCCCAAACTGACCTCAGACTCTATGTAGCAGAAGCTGTCCCTGAACTAGGGATCCTCCTGCCTCTACCTCTCAAGGGTTGGGAATACAGGTGTATATGACCTTCCCTAGCCCAGTCTTGTTAGTTTTCAATCAGTCCTTATCAGAGAATGAGGTCCGTCAGATGTTTATTCTCATCTTAAATCTGTTGACGTCATCTATCAAGTACTATGTTTCTGATGTATAATTGTTACTTTGAAAATATATTGCTGGCTTCTCAATGAATAATTGACATGTGCAGTGTCAAGAGTGAGCTTGTAAGTTTTGAAATCAAAGAATTTTAAGTCTGGGTTCTGTCTGGTTTGAAACAGTCCCAGCCTCTGCTTTCCTTTGTAGATCAGGCTGTGGGAGAAGTGACAAAGGTCATTATGCCTACAGCAATTGCAACCATATTGATTTCGGCATGTGAAGGGACAGGGGGAAGCAGATTTTTTTTTTTTTTTTTTTTTTGGTTTTTGCAAGGTAGGGTCTCACTCTGGTCCAGGCTGACCTGGAATTAACTACATAGTCTCAGGGTGGCCTCGAACTCTCAGCGATCCTCCTACCTCTACCTCCCGAGTGCTGGGATTAAAGGCGTGCGCCACCACGCCCGGCTGGAAGCAGATTTTATATTGTCTGCCTCAAAAAGAGTGAGGAAACCAGAAGCAGGAAGCGTTCCCTGTGAACCTTGAGTGTAAACAAAATAAACGCGTTGGTGTTGGGTTAAGCGATCTAACCTCCGCTTTGAGACTATGAGGTTGAGTAAGCTTGGTGCTAGGAGGTCATCGAAACTGCCTCAGACTCTAGCAAGCTCCCAGCAAACCTGTCACTGTGGCTAGGAAAATGTTTCCAATTGTACATGTGCATGAGGTACCAAAGAGTCAGACCGGGAAGTCTGGGGTTGCTCTCTCCAGCCCTGGACCATTCTTTCTGTTGGACCCCATGTTATGCTGCTTACATTAGAAACAGCAGACATATGAAGGTAAAGTTGACATTAAATTGTCATGTGATGTAGGGACAAGTGTTGCCATCTGGGCTGTTGCATTCTCCCTTCCCTGCATCCCCACCCCGGCCTTGCCCTGGAGATGTTTTACCATTCACAGAAACTCACCATCTACCTGGGGAAATATATTTCCCCGCTGAATTGCATAGTTCTGTGTAAATCTCTTCTATCCCTCTTCCTCTTTTAGGCTTAAGTCATACAAATTACTTGGAAGGATTTTCCAAATATTTCCTCCCTCAAGGCTGGAAAAAGAAAAAAAAGAAAAAGAAAAAACCTTTTTCAAAGACTTACAGTATGTCCACATGGCTGTAGATTACAGTCAAGTGTCTGTAGGTATGCATGGAACAAAGCTGGTTTTTAAATTGTGGGTGACAGGGTTTCTCATTCAGATTTGGGGTGTTTTAGTAGCAGCGGGAATCATCAAGGGAAACTACCAAGCAAACTAGTGCGTTTTTGGAACAGCAAGGACCCGAAGGCATGCTTGTGCCTTCTCCTCCTCACCAGTGGCACATATGCTTGCCTGACGCTATTGTTTATTGCTTCTTCCAGATAATCTCTGCATACCCGCTCCTTGGAGTATAGAGTCACTGCCCTGCACTCATTTTTTCCTTCCTGGAGGTATAAATAGACTGATGACGCCCCATGCTCTCTGCAGCCTGTGCATCATTCATCCTCTGCACCTCCTTTCTAGGTCACGAAGCTTTTTTTTAAAAAAAAAAAACAAAACCTCAGTGGTAACAGCATGTGAGATGAACACATGACTCGTCCCTCTCACATCATCTGTGCCTCGGATAGCATCCAGACAGCTGTGCATGCAAACCTGACATTCGGGTGGTGCAAGAGAATCAGAGGGGAGAAGAGCCATTTTGACCAAGTAACGTAAAAATAGCATACTCTTTTTTTTTTGTTTTAAACTCTTCACCTTTTCTTCCCTGCAAGCCTGAATGCTAGGGAGTTCCATTTGCTAGAATTTGAACAGCCAATTGCTCCTATTACAGAGGGCCCTTTCCCTGTGTCCAATTGAATAAGCTCATGGCGTGAGGAAATGTCAGCTTTGGTTCATGTTCTCCAGCAAAAAGAAAGATGGGCCTGCAATAGTCAGTCATCTATTATTGAGCGTGTACTCAGTCGTTTTGAGATAAGAGGAAGAACAGTCGTTCTGTGTACTCCCGCATAATTCACGATGCCAAACCCAACACTTGCCCAGAAAGTGCATTGCCAATGGGAAACTTGTACGTGGGTAAGGCTGCATGTTCCTTTGCATTAACCTTAACAAACGCCTGAGATGATCGGCTCAGAAAGAGGAAAAGAGTTGGGCTTAGCTAAGATTAAGGCGTTTGCCTGCAAAGCCAAAGGATCCCCATTCAACTCTCCAGGACCCATGTAAGCCAGATGCACAAGGGGTGCATGCATCTGGAGTTCATTTGCAGTGGCTGGAGGCCCTGGTGCGCCTGTTCTCTCTCTGTCTCTCTCTCGCTCTCTCAACTAACTAACTAAATAAAATACATTAAAAAAATAAAGAGGAAAGATTTATCCTGGAGCATAGCGTCAGACCGTGACAGGCTTGCCCATTGCTTTGGGACCTGTGATAAGCCCTATAGCATGTGGATGCAAAGCCTGCGTCTCATACAGGAATAAGAAAGCCAGAGAGTCTGGTCCCAACAGGCCCCTGTTGAAGCACTTAACACTCCGTCCTCCACAATGACTTAAACCCTCTTCCTGGGCTCTACTTCCTACAGTGCCATTCCAGAGAGCAGCCCTTCTCTCTAAGGATGGCTGGCAGACACTCAAATCCAGAGTTTAGCAGTGTGCTTGAACTCATTCAGTTCGTGTTCTGTGTCCCAATTCTTGGCTTGTCCATAACTTTTAGAGGCCATTATTTTAGTGCATACGCATACATATTACATACATATATATTGAAACCCACATTCCACATATGAAAGAAAACATATTTGTGGTTGGGAGTCTGGCTTTTTCTTTTCTTTTTGGTTTTTTTAGGGTAGGGTCTCACCGTAGTTCAGGCTGACCTGGAATTCACTATGTAGTCTCAGGGTGGCCTCGAACTCACGGTGATCCTCCTACCTCTGCCTCCCGAGTGTTGGGATTAAAAGTGTGTGCCACCACGCCCGGCTGAGTCTGGCTTTTTCACTTTACAAGATGATTTCCACTTCTATCTCATTTACTTCTGTCAAAGGACTTTTGTTTCAAAGAGACACAATCAGGACATTTTACATCATGTGTCACTCTTCCCCAACCTAAATTCCACCAACGAGGATATTAATGTGAGCATTTACTTAGATAATGCCCCATGTCACCACCCACTACTGTTACCAACCTCACTGAAGACATTGTGTGTGTGTGTGTGTGTGTGTGTGTGTGTGCGCGCACGTGTAGGGCAATCCTATTACATTTTTGAAAGACCAAGGGCATCATAGCATAAAATGTTGATTTCCATGCATTTAAGAAATGCCCTTTGGTACCAACAGTAAGCTCTTTTTTCTCTCAGAGGAATTTCCTTCCATTCTCTGCCTCTCCCATTAAGATTCGTTATTCTTAATGTATGTTTTTATCACCTGCTGAATTGCTAAGCAAGCTCTCCTTTACAAGGCAATGATTTAGCTAAGAAGCTTACGGCACAGCAGCAGCTACTGTGAGTTACCATGTTAGGGTTATATTTTATTTTACTTATTTATTTATTTTTGTTGTGTTGTCTTATTTATTTGAGAGCAACAGAGAGAGAGAGAGAGAAAGAGAATGGGCACACCAGGACCTCCAGCCACTGCAAACGAACTCCAGATACATGCACTACCTTGTGCATCTGGCTTATGTGGGTCCTGGGGAATCGAGCCTTGAACTGGCGTCCTTAGGTTTCACAGGCAAGCGCTTAACTGCTAAGCCATCTCTCCAGCCCGGGATTATATTTTAGTCATAGTCATGAGACAGTCCAGACTTAACTAGTGAAACAATCTCCCACTGAAAGCCCTCGATAAGAGATAACCATCTTTTCTTCTAGTTCTTCTGCCCTTTGCATGAGGTAATTACTATTCCAAGTGTGTGTGTGTGTGTGTGTGTGTGTGTGTGTGTCTGTCTGTCTGTCTGTGAAGGGACACACACGTCACAATTGTGTGCAGAAGTCAGAAGGCCACCTCAGGGCGTTTGTCTTTTTCTTTCACTTTCTTTCAGACAGGATTCCTCCTGCTATTTCGCCACTGAAAGTTCCAGCCTCTCCTCACTCTACCTCCCATGGCAATAGGCACATTGGTATCACAGTCATGTGTGCTACGTCATGTCTGGCTTTACATAGGTGACTGGGGGTGGGGGGGAGAAGGGATCAAATTCAGTCTGGCAGACTTCAAACCTATACTTCTGGGTCATCTCCCCAGCCCTATTCCAGTTGTTTGTTTTATTTTTTCCTGTTTTATTTTGGCACATGGGTGTAGTGTAGTATGTATGCATGTGTGTGCCCAGATTCATGTGTCCCATGTGAATGCGTGTGGAGGCCAGAGGAGAGCGTCGGGGTCCTTCTCTAATTGCTCATCTGTGGATTTCCTCAAGGTGGGGGTCTCTCCCTCAACCTGGAGCTAT
Source organism: Orientallactaga sibirica (assembly GCA_036365145.1). NCBI lineage: Eukaryota > Metazoa > Chordata > Mammalia > Rodentia > Dipodidae > Orientallactaga > Orientallactaga sibirica. Next base: position 5,899,677 of record JAEOAD010001989.1, read on the forward strand.
TGTTGCTCAGTGAACCAGTGTATGGATTCCGGTTACAGAAATGCACAACCACAGTCAGTTTATTTTTTTAATTTTTTTCATTATTTTTTTATTTATTTTTGGAGAGAGAGAGGGAGAGGGAGAGGGAGACAGAAATGGGCATGCCAGCAGTCTCTCAGCTGCTGTGAACGAAATCCAGATGTGTGCCCCCTTGTGGTCAAGTGTGGCATTGCGCCCTTGCATCACTTTGCATCTGGCTAAACGTGGGACCTGGAGATTGGAACCGCTGGAGATTGGAACCAGTGTTCTTAGGCTTAGGAGGCAGGCGCCTTAGCTGCTAAGCCATCTCTGCAGCCCCACGGTCAGTTTTTTAACATGGGCTCAGCTTTCTCCGTCCTGAGAGGTTATTAGGTTTAAGCAGAAAACACTCTCACATACTTAACCATTTCCCAGGCTCTTCACTTCTTTCCAATACTAGATAACCCTTAATTCTTCAAATCATTGCTTTAGAAAACGAACAGAGTGGTGCACAGCTAAAACCCAATGCTTGGAAGGCAGAGGCAGGAGGATCACTGTAACTTGAAAGCCAGACAAGACTATATAATTCAAACCTGTTTGAAACAAAACATAACACCTGAAAAATTTATTTGGGAAAATAGTTTGCTAAGATGGAAATGCACGTAATTTTTTCAATATCACATTCTTTCTCCCCAGCAAGAGTTCATGTCATTCATAAACATCGATGATTTTTATGATTGCTTGATCCTTCAATGAGTGAATACTGAATACCTTTTAGAATGATGAGGGTGCCAAAGGTGGTGACTTTTATGTCAAATCCTGGGGACGTGGCATGGAACAAACCTAGTCCTGCCCTTCACAGGCCCACAGGACATAGTCAAGGTCTATCCCTTCCTCCTCCTAAGTTCAGAGGAGCGGCAGAAGAAACAGTGCCATATTTTCAATCCCGTTACCTAAGTAAAAACAAATTTGTTTTGCACAGGTCTCTCTTGCCCCAGCTAGATACCAGTACACTTTGAGTTGTGTTTAAAATGGGAAATTCCTTCCTTTTTGAAGTTGTCTTGTGAAAAGGCACAAAGGAAATTCATAAAGCATTAGAGAGGGTGTCTGGGTTTGATGTCTAAATGATCCTTCTCAAGCCATCTTATTGTTGAGAGAAGGGAAGCCAAGAGCAGAACTGGGTTAGTGACACAATTTCAAGTTGTCTGCCTCAAGGTTCCATCTCAATAATCATCCTCTGGTCCGTCAAAGACGGTTAATGGGCACGTGCTTGTATTGTGTGACTACATCACGTTTTTATTACAAATGAAGAAGCATTTTCCAACTTTTGAGCTGATAAGTTCTCACTAGTATGTAAAGAGTCAGTCATGCAGAAGATGCTAAAATGATCACATTTACATAAAGGCATGGGAGCGGCTCTCTGTCTGAGAACTTGTTTAAGACACTCACACTCTTTCTCCGTCTCTTTTTGAGGTTTGATTATTTGGTATCAAGCTTAGATAATTACCCTGGCACTCAGCTCTAGTTTCAACTTGGGAACTTTTTTTTGTTGTTGTTGTTTTTTGAGTTGTTTGGATTTTTGTTATTTTTTTTTCTTTTGATTTTCTTTTCTTTCTTTTTTTCTTTCTTTTCTTTTCTTTTCTTTCTTTCTTTCTTTCTTTCTTTCTTTCTTTTTTTTTTTTTTGCAATGGTGTCTCATGAAGGTCAAGTTGGCCTCAAACTCCTTATCTAGCCAAAACTGACCTTCAATTACCTTTCTACCACCTCCCAAGTATTGGGATTACATGCCCGAGTCATTACACTCAACTAGACAGTTTTTAACTGAGCTGAGTTAACAGTAAGTGGTGAGCAAGTGAAATGGCCAGTTACCTAGAGGGTTTCAGATTTACCAAATTGCACTTTCAATGTAGTATTTTATTTTATTTTATTTTATTTTATTTTATTTTATTTTATTTTGACAGGCTCTCTCTGTGTAGCCTTGCATGTCACAAACTGATCTTCCTGCCTCAGGCCCTACTGGGTGTTGAGTCTATAGGTGTGAGCCACCTCACCTGATGAATATTTACATTTATTTTATTTTATTTTATTTTACTTACTTGAGAGAGAGAGAGAGAAAGAGGCAGATAGAGAGAATGGGCATGCCAGGGCTTCCAGCCACAGCAAATAAACTCCAGATGCATGCATCCCCTTGAGCATCTGGCTTACATGGGTCCTGGGGAATCAAACTGGGGTCCTTAGGCTTCAAAAGCAAACACCTTAACTGCTAAGCCATTTCTCCAGCCCGAGTATTCACATTTTTAATTGCTTTATACATGTCAGCAAAATTTCTAGTGCTTAGAAGTATTCCTTTATAACTTGAGAAAAAAAAAAAACCTGTACAGGGAGAGAGAAGTCATTGTCCAATGCCAGGTCTTTATGAATGTGGTGCAAAAGTTCCCATCCAGGGGGTTTCTGACGAGCCTCCATGTATCAACTCTTCCCCTCAGCACTGCTTACTAGGCTCAAATTGACATACAGGTCTTAGTTATTTTGTGTGTGAGAGGAAAGATCAATGATATCCTTCAGAAATATTTGTACCTGGGCCAGGCATGGTGGCACATGCCTTTAATCCCAGCACTCGGGAGGCAGAGGTCGGAGGATCACCATGAGTTCAAGAAGGCTACCCTGAGACTACAGAGTAAATTCCAGGTCAGCCTGGGCTAGAGCGAGACCCTACCTAAAAAAAAAAAAAAAAAAAAAAAAAAAAAAAAAGAAAAGAAAAGAAAAGAAAAGAAAAGAAAAAAGAAAGAAAGAAAGAAAGAAAGAAAGAATATTTGTGCCTGGAATATGAAGGCATCTGAACTTAACACATGGCTCACACTTGATTCTCGGGGCTTTGTATGCTCCTGTCTGCTCCATGTTGGCACATATATTTGGAGTTCATTTGCAGTGGCTAGAAGCCCTGACATGCCCATTCTCTCCCTCTCCCCTACTCTCTCTCTAGATCTTCCTCTCTGTCTCTCTCAAATAACTAAATAAAGTAAAATACAAAAAAGATATAGACAGACAGTTGTATATATTAGCTGGAATGTTGCTCTTCATTCAACTTCCTTGTTACATCTGTAGTCAACGGACCTATCTCTGAACATGTCTTGGAGAAATTTTCCAGGAATGATAAACTGAAGTTGGCGGGGGGGGGCTCTCTCCCAGCGTGGGCACCACCTTCCAGCAATGGCCCAGGTAGTTTAAGGAAAAGTGCTATTCATAATTGGCCACCCTCACTCCATACTCCAATATCTACTCTGCTTCTATCATTTTTCCTGACTTTGAAAATCAGCTGGTTTTGGCCTTTCAACATAGACTGAAGACCCGAAGCTCCCCAAGAGGCCTCGGGCCTTCAGCGCCACCCTGACACTGCTGAGGGCTCCAGAGTGCTGAACTGAGCAGCTATTGGCATCTCATACCCTCCAACCTGCAGACAGCCAGTGTTGGACTGCACAGCACATATCCTGTGAGCCAATCCAATAAATCTCCTTTACAATATATATTCATTCTAGCGGTTCTGTTTCTCTAATGAAGCCCACCTAATGCAATGACCAATCTGACCTCCTCCCCCTCAGTCAGTCCGTCAGAAATCGGGTCAATGAAAGCCCAGAGCCTACCATCCAACTCCCATGAGGCTACGCTCTATATCAGAACCCAGACATTTAAACTAGCAGAATAGTCAGGCATTAATTAAGAAGACCACAATAGTCTTTCAAAAGCATCTGTCTGAAGGCAGATGCTATTGTCTCTAAAGACTTCTCATGACAGCTTTCAGGTGACACAGCATTGTGCCTTCAAAAATAGAAGTGTCTTCAGTATGCATAAGTTGCACACTTCCCAAACCAAGCCGCATCACCTGATGAAGACATTTTGAAGCCAAGGGCAGAGAGGGTGCAAGAGTCTGAGGTCACTCGGTACCAGAGGTTTGACAGAACTTTAGGCCATGTTTGCTGTCCATGGCTTTGTCTGGCATCAGGCGGGTGATACGCAGCCCATTATGAGGGGCTTCCATTCCCCCCATCTCTGCCAGCATTCCCTCAGCTGGCTCTATTGGCCATGAACTATATAAGATATGCTGAGACAGAAAACAAAAACAACATCAAAAAAGTTTCTCTGATCAAACACATACAAGCATGCTCCATCCGTCCCATATTCCACCTAGAGAAACTTACTTAGAATGTTCCTTCATGAAAAGTTTTGCCAAGTTTTCTGGCAATTAAATTACTAACTTCTTTTATTTTATTTATTTTTTATTTTTGGAGAGAGACACAGAGAGACAGAGCGGGAGAGGAAGACAGATAGAAATGGTCCCGCCAGCAGTCTCTCAGCGGCTGTGAACAAAATACAGATGCGTGCACCCCCTTGTGGTCAAGTGCGGCATTGCGCCCTTGTGTCACTTTGCATCTGGCTAAACGTGGGACCTGGATATTGGAACCGCTGGAGATTGGAACCAGCGTTCTTAGGCTTAGGAGGCAGGCACCTTAACCGCTAAGCCATCTCTCCAGCCCAACTAATTTCTTAACTAGCATTCCCCATTCTTTTACTACTAGCAAGGAAAAAAAAGAGAGACCTTACTTAGGACAATGAAAAGAAGAAGAACATTTAGGCACACACTGTAAGGAAAACTAAGAACACTTGATGAATGATGGAATGAACGAGTGGGGAAAGGTCGTTATCAAAAATGACTTCAGGGCTAGAGAGATGGCTTAGCGGTTAAGGCTCCTGCCTCCTAACCTAAGAACGTCAGTTCCAATCTCCAGGCCCCACTGTTGCCTCTTTGAACACTTACGTCCAGGTCATCTTAACCAACTGGGAGCTCCTCCCAGGAAGGGTTTATTTCCTGCAGTAGCCTCCCATCAAAGGCAGGCAGAGTGAATCTTTCAAAACAGACCTAACAGGAGACATTTACATTATACCGCAACTAAATTTGCTGAGTGACAGCAGTAAGTCACGTGACAAATGGACAAGCTTTCACAGGAGGATTGAATTTTATGTATGTGTGTATGTATATATGTATCTGTGTGTATCTGTTTTTACATGCATTCATGTATGTGTGTATACATGGATGCATGTGGGTAGGCAGGCATGTGTGTTTGCATGTGCGTGTGTATATTTTCAATGCTGGGGTCAAATACAGGCCTCGTAATTACTAAGCAAGGCTCTGCCTCACTGAGCTGTCCATCTGTCCCCTTCACTCCGGTAGAATTTAGTAGTTTGTCCTCTGAGACTGAATTTGCTTGTTCTACCAAAAAACGAGATTGTATGAATAAATTTGGGGGAGATTTAATGAAATAAATCTTTTTTTAAAATATATTTTATTTATTTATTTGAGAGACAGAGAGAAAGAGGCAGAGAGAGATTGAGAATGGGCGTGTCAGGGCCTCCAGCTACTGTAAACGAACTCCAGATGCGTGCGCCCCCTTGTGCATCTGCCTTACATGGGTCCTGGAGAATTGAATTGGGATTCTTTGGCTTTGCAGGCAAACGCTTTAACTGCTAAGCCATCTCTCCAGGCTGACTTTTGAATCACAAGATCTATATCTGTAAAATATTGCTCCCAGATATTGATGGAAACATGCATCTATTTATGCATGGGTCAAATGTCACATATGGTAATAGTGACAGTTCATTCATCGTTAACAGGTCAGAAGGGGAGCAACGAAAAGCATGACTAGCTGGACACACCAGTCAACACACTATAATAAAGGATTTCCACTGTTCAATTTGATATATGAGTGGTCAGGCTTTGGGTGGTAGCTTGGCCATGGATGATAGGTCATTTCATTTGACTAATATAATTCATTATAACACCCTAAGTAGGGGACACTCAATTACAATGCCCAGAATGAAAGCTACAGACTTACCCACTGGAGTCTAGTAGCAGACGTTGTTTTGGGTGACTCAGCCAGTAAGGACGACTCTGGGGGACTTTTTCCTTACACTCAACAAGAGGATACATTTGTTGAATCACCATATTTTTTTTTTCCTTTTTCTTTGCTTCGTTTCAGTTATGCCCAAATCTCCTCCCCAGAAAATTCTTTCAAGCCTGTTTTATATGAGGTTAATAGATAATCTCCCTCTAAAAGACACATTTATTTCTAAGAAGGAAAGGAAGAGATAATGTCATCAAACAAGCTTGGAGAGCACCCAGCGAGAGAATCTGGTGTGGCGCGTGGGCAAGGCTCACTTCCTAGTATGGAGGGCACTGTGGCACAGGACTCCTATTTTCTAGTTCTAAGCAGGGCAAGTTATTCATTTGTTTCAATATTAACACTTCCATTCTTATTCTAAGACTATACAATGCATTCATTATATAGGTTTCCTAGATGCCAGTAGCATTCCCAAAAATATTAACATGTAGTCTCTTGTGCTCATTTTAGTATGGCAATGCACATACTAAAATTGCCATGACACATAAAAGATTAACATGATGCTTGTGCAAGGATGACATGCATTCCATATTTTAAAAAATGAAGGGGCTGGAGAGATGGCTTAGTGGTTAAGGCGCCTGCCTGCGAAGCCTAAGAAGGCTGTTTGATTCTCCAGGTCCCACATTTAGCCAGATGAAAAAGTGATGCAAGGGCACAATGCCGCACTTGCCCACAAGGGGGCACACACATCTGGAGTTCGTTCACAGTGGCTGAGAGGCTGCTGGTGTGCCCATTCTCTCTCTCTCTCTCTCTCTCCAATTAAAAAAAAAATGAAGTCTTTCCTATGTATTTAATAAAAGAATACATGAATTACAGTGCATCTATATATTGGTGTTTTATATATATGAAAGCTAATGTATACATTATTTTCATTTTATGAAATATATTAAGTGAATTCTACATATTCATGTTTTATATATAAATTGTTGTACAACTTTTTTTTTTTATCCAAGTGGTTATTTCACAGGTTTCATAGACTTGTGACTCATGATAGGAAAGGACATAATGTCACTACTCAAAGACAGAAGATAGTAACTTACTTCTGGAAGGTGACAAGCCAGAATATTTTCTTATCAGAGTTATTTCTGTTAAAAAATAATGTGTAATAGAATTAAATTTGTCACAGATGTTTTATGGCAGTGGTATAAAATATTTTTAAAACAGAACATTTGAAAATCTGCGTTGAGGGGGCTGGAGAGATGGCTTAGCAGTTAAGGCGCTTGCCTACAAAGCCTAAGGACCCAGATTTGATTCCCCAGGACCCACGTAAGCCAGATGCACAAGGGAGTGCATGCATCTGGAGTTTGTTTGCAGTGGCTAGAAGCCCTGGCACACCCATTCTCTATCTGTCTCTTGCTCTCTCTCTCTCTCTCTCGTCCTCCTCTCTCTCAAATAAATAAATAAAATATATTTAAAAATCTGGCTTGACTATATTCATAAACATGTCAGATAAATTACCATTTGGAAGGCTTATTTCCTTGAAATTGCTGAATCTTTTAAAAAATATTTTAATTTATTTTATTTGAGAGTGAGAGATAGAGGGAGAGAGAAAATTGGTGCCCCAGGGCCTCAGCCACTGAAATTGAACTCCAGATGTTTGCGCCACTTACTTGGCATGTGCAACCTTGCGCTTGCCTCACCTTTGTGCATCTGGCTTATGTGGGATCTGGAAAGTCAAACATGGGTCCTTAGGCTTCGCAGGCAAATGCCTTAACTGCTAAGCCATCTCTCCAGCCTACAAATTGCTGAATCTTGATTGAGCCTCTTTCACACTCGTGGGTTTTGATTGTTCTCTCCATAGTTATGAGTTCACAGCTATTCTTGGGATATCTTTAGCTCTTAACTTTTCTGACAGGAGCACACAATGTTCTTTGATATTTTCCCTTAAAAATACCTGTGGATTTTCTCCTTCTGCATTTCAACAACTTGGGTAGCTTAACGTGCAAGTGTGTACTTACCTTTCTCAATGTGTTCCTCTCTACACATGTTTATCATTTCAAAGCTGAGGAACTGTACTGCCCAGCACGAAAGCACAAAGGGTAGTTCATGGTGACCTGTTTTTTTTTCATGGTCATTAACATACTTGTTAAGAGTATGGGGGCTGGAGAGATGGCTTAGTGGTTAAGGTGCTTGCCTGCAAAGCATAAGGACCCTGGTTCGATTCTCCAGGTCCCATGTAAGCCAGATGCACATGGTGGCACATGCGTCTGGAGTTTGTTTGCAGTGGCTAGAGGCCCTGGTGCACCCATTCTCACTCTCTCTCCCCCTTTCTCTGTCTCAAATAAATGAATAAGTAAATAAAAGATTATGAACTTCCTGATACATGCTGATTCTGCCTGCTGTTTCCTTCTGCCTAATGTATGGTTGACTTCATCATCATTTATATTTTTTCCTTTATATACCTTTTACTTATGTAGGATTTTATTGACTTGAACAAATAAGAATTTCCAGAAACAAAACTATTTCTGGATGACTATGTAATGTTGTGGAAGTCTTTATGTTTAGATTTGAGAATGAGCTGGGGCCCATTGTAGATATGGCCTCTGGTCCGTAGCCCCATCCACCTTCTGTTAGTAGTGGTATAGAAGATTATAGGAAAGGTAGATAGAAATCCTTGAAGATAATATACCTATGATTTGCTTTTTTCTGATTAAAGTTAAGGAAGCAGAACTCGATTTGTCACTCATATTCTACTGAAACTTTCTGATGACCTTTTGTGACAAGGGTTAGTGGCCTCCAGGCCGAGACTGTGAAGAGATCACAATATCTCACTGGAGTTTCATGGCATGACAGAGTTTCTCATTGAGTTTTACAACTTTATTCTACTTACATTAAGCATTGCTGTGTTTTAGTTTAACCAATTTTTATTTATTTCTTTGAAAAAGAGAGAGGGAGATAGAGGGAGAATTGGTACACCAGGGCCTCCAGCCACTGCAAACGAACTCCAGACTCATGCGCCCCCTTGTGCATCTGGCTTATGTGGGTCCTGGGAAATTGAACCTGGGTCTTCTGACTTTGCAGGCAAGAGCCTAACTGCTAAACCATCTCTCTTGCCCCTAACTTAAAAGCTTTTAAAAACATCCAAGTGAAGAAAAGTCCAGCTTTAACAAAGAGAGTGTTCAGTATGTGGGTGTTGATCTACAACATGGTAAAAATCACAAAGATGGTTACTATGTGAGTAATTGGAATTTTCACACAATAATTTTCCTACTTTAATATTTCCTCAGTGGGAAATATATTTCCTTTTTTCATTTCAACAGATTACATATTATTCCATACACGATATTAAAACTCACTGTAAGGATTGGACACATATTCATCTTTTTTATTATCCAGTTATTTCACATAGGCATTAATAATTCTAGACATATTTGCAAAGATTAATCAGTTTTTGCCACCTTTTCTAAGTAATCAGATTAAGTTTGGGCTCACTCACTCAGTGAAAAGGATGACAAAAATGATTGCTAATTACTGATGTTTTTAAAAATCATAATTCCTCTTGAAATGGCCTTTTAGTAGATTTTAAGGAATTTTGACCTGTTTGCTGACCCAAAGCACAAAAGAAAGATATGAGTCAAAAATGCCAGTTTATAAGTTTATTCTTACCTGTATTCTAGGAGGCTTTTCCAGTATACCTATTACTTCAGAGATTTAAAAACTAATGATGAGTCCAGGAAATTCAAGGAGTACTATAGAAAGGGGGGAAAAAAGACACGTTCTCTTTGTCACCTCTTTTCCCTGTGTGAACATGTGGGAGTGGGCATTATCTATAGAACACAGACTATAGTACCACCAAGGCAACATTCTCTTTAGTGTCTCACCCAGAAAATGCACTTTTTTTTAGAGAGACACACGGGGAGGCAGGGGAGAGGGAGACAGATAGAGAATGGGCATGCCAGCACCCTCTCAGCTGCTGTGAACCAACTCCAGACACGTGCGCCCTCTTGTGGGCAAGTATGGTATTGCACCCTTGCATCACTGCCTCTGGCGTTCTTAGGCTTGGCAGACAGGTGCTTTAACCACTAAGCCACCTCTCCAGCCCAGAAATTGTATCTCTATTAAGAAAATCTCTAAGAAGATTTAATGCCATCCACAGTAGCTACTATCAGATATTCTGAATTTCTTTTGACTAATGGGGCGACGAAAAGTAAAACTCTGCATTGATGGCTTGGAATTCTTTCCTGGAGGGTTGACTTCCACAGTCCTTGAATGTGTTCATTTACAAATTTTAGTTTCAGGGCTGGAGAGATGGCTTAGGGGTTAAGGCAATTGCCTGCAAAGTCAAAGGACCCAGGTTCAATTCTCCAGTACTCATGTAAGGCAGTGCACAAGGGAGCACATGCATCTGGTGTTCATTTGCAGTGGCTGGAGGCCCTGGCACGCCCATTCTGTCCATTCCCTCCTCCCCCACCTCTTTCTTCTTTCTCTCTCTCTCTCAAATAAACTATACAAAAATAAAACAAAATAAATAGTTTCATTTGTTTAAAATCCTTTCAAGGTTTTTTTTCCTATGATGAAAAATTTTGGGATATTTTCAGTGCTTGATAGCTGTATACCAGTTAAATTTCATGTGATATACAAATACACATGAGAAAGTCCTGAAAGCATTTAAACATTGTGTGATTAGTGTTATATGCAAAGTTTCCTTTTTTCCATTTGCTATCAACATGTATTTCAAGTTTAATTGAAAAAAAAAAAACTCAGACTATGATCATCCCTCAGGAGAGTCAAATCTGTACTGATGAGACACACAAATCACATTGCTTATCTCAGTCTCCAAAAATAGGAAGAAAAACCACTGCTACTGCATCCAGTGAGACTTGTTGGAAATAAATATGAAAACAGCTTGCAGGTTAATTTTCAGTTCCAAGCATAAACCCTGATAAGCTTGCAAGGGCAGTGGATTAGGGCTCAGAAGACTTCCATCAGTGCCAGAGCTGGACGTAAATATGTAATTTTTTACCGTCTCAATGCCTTCTGCTGTCAAGTGGACACTATTGCCTTTTCTTTCCCCATTTCATAATACTATTTGCAGTATTGAGTGTGTTTTAATTTGTATTTGAGATTCGGAGGTCCTCATAAATAAAATAGACTTATTATTTGATACTCAGTCATGTGTCATCTTCATGCAGTATGCCTTTTTAAAATTTTAATTATTTTTAGAGAGAGACAGAGAGAGAGGGAGAGGGCGACAGAGATGGGTGCGCCAGCAGTCTCTCAGCTGCTGTGAACAAAATCCAGATGTGTGCGCCCCCTTGTGGTCAAGTGCGGCATTGCGCCCTTGCATCACTTTGCATCTGGCTAAACGTGGGACCTGGAGATTGGAACTGCTGGAGATTGGAACCAGCGTTCTTAGGCTTAGCAGGCAGACACCTTAACCACTAAGCCATCTCTCCAGCCCCAAATACTGTGTTTTCTAATGGGCTGGAGAAATGGCTAAGTGGTTAAAGGCCCTTGCTTGCAAACCCTGATGGCCTGGGTTCAATTCTCAGCTACTCACGTAAAGCCAGATACACAAAGTGGTGCATGAGTCCGGAGTTTGTTTACAGTGGCATGAGGCCTCTTGGCACACCTATTCTCTCTCTGTCTCACTCTCTCAAATAAATAAATATTATTTAATGGTAATAAGTATTAACTAAGCAAACTGTGGGAAATAATCAGGAAGGAGACAAAACATCATGCTTTGCTCCAGCATCAAGGCCTGAGAACTGGGAATGTTCTAGCTACTTCTGTTGTGTGTGTATATGTAATATGTGTGAATGTATGTATCACATAGATGTGTGTATAGCTCTTGTTTCAGTCTTCATTTGATTTTACAAAGTGAAAACATACTACATGGAGCACATGTATTTTATAATTGAATTTTTCGCTCAATTTTTTTAAAAATTATTTTTTATTTTACTTTTTTATTTGCAAGCAGGGAAAGGCAGAAAGAAGAGAGACAGAGAAAGAGGGAGAATGGTTGCACCAGGGCCCCCAGCCACTGCAAATGAACTCGAGATGCATATGTCACTTTGTGCATCTGGATCTGAGTGGGCCCTTGGAAATTGAATCCTGGTTGTTAAACTTTGTAGGCAAGTGCCTTAATCTCTGAGCCATCGCTCCAGTTCCACTAATTTTTCATTTATTTATTTTTTTTCTGAAAATCCTTATTTTAAGGTTGCTAATGGTGTCTTGATGTCATAATTATCATTCTGCTCTGGCCACTAGATGGCTCTGCCCTTGAGTGACTTTCTTTCTCTATCACCCTCCTGTTAACAATGCACAGGTATAATCACATTGTAATTCAGCTAAATATGCCTGAGGTACTTCAAACAATAGCTCACAATATCCACAAATCCAGTACACCCTTAAACATGGGGATTATATGCACTTAGAAAACAATGTATTCACTTAACTAGGACCACTGCCAGTCTATTTTCCAGGTCTTGCTTTGATGTCTGTAATTGTCATACTGAGGGATAATTCTACCTACTAATCAAGTAGTTTTATTAAATTTTCTCCCTTGGCACTTCTTTGTTGTCTTTATGTCATTTTGCAAACCCATTATACATCACATACATATACATCTACATGCATATACACACATACCCACACATATAAAAATATTTATAATTATTATATATTATGTTAATGTATATTAATGTAATATTTATTGTATATATTATATATTAGTGTATACTATAATATTTGTAATTTGACCCTGGAAGGCTGTGGAGTTTTTCCCTAGAATGAATCATGACTACTTTCCAAATTCTATCTTTTTGGGATTGCTTTTGTTGTCTAGACCTCTCAGTACATAGATTTTTTTAATTTAAATATTTTATTTTATTTATTTGAGAGTGAGAGAAAGAGGCAGGTAGAGAGAGAAAGAGAGAGAGATTGAGAGCGAGTGAGAGAATGGGCTCACCAGGGCCTCCAGCTGCTGCAAACTCCAGATGTGTGTGCCACCTTGTGCATCTGGCTTAGGTGGGTCCTGGGGAATTGAACCTTGGTGTTTTGGCTTTGTAGGCAAGCGTCTTAACCATTAAGCCATCTCTCCAGCCCTGTGTAGATATTTTTATGACCAGAGTAGTAGAGGACAAGAAATCACTAAGATGGGATTGAATGAGAGAAGACATCTGGGTATAGGCAGTAGATTCACATATGTGAGGAAATTCTGCTCGTTGACAAGGTTTAACCAAAGGTTTCCAGGCATACCCAATCAATTATCACAGAACGACACAATGATTGAATGAAATTCTTCAGGTGAAGCAGTTACTGCATTATGAGCTGACAGATTATCCCTGAGATATTAAAAAGCAGCTAGTAACCTGTGAGAATATGGAAGAAACCTGAAAATGCAACACAAAGTTTGGCCAGTACATATATTTGTCCACTTGTGGGTTTTAGGTTCATGAAATCCTATGTATTTGATTTTAAAAACTTGAAGTTGAGCTGGAGAGATGGCTTAATGGTTAAGGTTTTGCCTGCAAAGCCAAAGGACCTCAGCTCGATTCCCCAGGACCCACGTAAGCCAGATGCACAAGGTGGTGCACGCATCTGGAGTTTGCAGCAGCTGGAGGCACTGGCATGCCCATTCTCTCTCTCTCTCTCTCTCTCTCTTCCTCTGCCTTGTTCACTCTCTCAAATAAATAAATAAAATATTTTTTTTAAAACCTTGAAGTTATCGATAGCTCACTAAAATTCTGGGTGTTTTTAAATTCATCCTATGTTCTAAGGATAAACATGAATGAAACTAGAGGTTGCCTGGAATAGCTTTCCTCCGGGAGTGTGTCATTTTTCATTTCTGTAGTGAGTGCATTCAAAGAACAGACTAGCCCCTGTGTTGGTTCATATTAGATTGTTAGAAAACATGAACTCACAATTCTGTAATTTTGCCAACTTTGTATCAAACTCTCAAGGTCAGTACTATGTGTTCTCGAATGTTAAAAAACGTTAGCTACTTGTACTTAAGAAATTCGGAATGGTGAAATATCTGGTATAAAATAGAAAATATAAAAGTTAAAAGTCTTGGGGTTAAAGAAATGAGGAAAGCAGATAGGACAAATGGTTCCTAGTTCTTAGAACTATATTTAAAGAATGTTCCAGAAGAGGAAAACATTATAAATAATAAAAATTTGTGCCAAAATATTACTCATCGTAGATCTTCTTTTTTTGAAGTCTTGGATCAATAAGAAACCATGCTTAAGTGGACGAGGTGATGAGAGGCCATTGCTGAGTGTGAAGAATCTGTGAACTCAGTCAGCAGGTTAGACCCTGGTCCTTTGGCTCATTTATTTTTATTTATTTTTTGTTGTTCCTTTCTTCTGACTCCTGTAAAAGTCATTCCCAAGAGACCTGTTCAGATCGTCGCTATGAGTCTGGAGGCCCCACCCTTTGTCCAGTACATTGAACCGTGTTACACAACGTGGAAATTGTTTCCATTTCTCCCCCTCCTGACAGCCAGACTCTTGGAAGTGGAGCAAAGCTATGGGATGCTCCCGAGAAATGCAAACGCTTTGCTCTGACAGCTGGGACCTGTGGCCAATGAGCTTTTGTTACATCGAACACATGGAGTTCGTTCGCAGCAGGCTGAAGGCCCTGGCACACCCGTTCTTTCTCTCTGCCTCCTTTTCTCACCCTCTCTCGCCCCATCTCGCTCTCAAAAATAAAATAAATAAACAAATTACCCTTAGGAGTGCTGGGGATTGGATCCTGTGGTCTTGTATATGTTGTTACACACCCTACCACTGCCAGCCTAAACTAACACAGTTCTTAAGAGAAGTGAGAGTTGAAAGGCATATAAACAGAAGGAATTAAGGAATTAATTAGATAATTAAATTAATGAATTAAGAATTACTAATTGGGAGCTGGAGAGATGGACTAGCGGTTAAGGCACATACCTGTGAAGCCTAAGGACCCCGGTTCGATTCTCCAGGTCCCACGTAAGCCAGATGCACAAGGGGGCGCATGCATCTGGAGTTCGTTTGCAGTGGCTAGAGGTCTTGGCACGCCCATTCTCACTCTCCCCCTCTCTCTGTCTCTAATAAATAACTAAGAATAAAATCTTTTTAAAAAAAAAAAAAAGAATTACTGATTGGTGGGTTTCTATAAGATGAAGAGGAAGATAGTGTGTCCCCTGACACATGATTAAACTGAATGTGATGTTTTCCTTCTAACCCATCACTGCTTACTCCAGTGGCTAAAGGACCCTGTCTTCTCCCATAACTAATTTTAATTTTTATTTTTTATTTTTTTGGTGTTTTGAGGCAAGCTCACAGATTGGCTTTTTTTAATGAGAGAGAGGGAAGGAGGGAGGGAGGGAGGGGGGAGGGAGGGAGGGAGGGAGGGAGGGAGGGAGGGAATGAATTGGCATGCCAGGGCCTCCAGCCACTGCAGTTGAACTGTAGATATGTGTACCACCTTGTGCACATGTGCAACCTTGTATGCTTGCATCACCTTGTGTGCCTGGCTTGTGTGGGACCTGGAGAGTTGAACTTGAGTCCTTTGGCTTCGCAGGCAAGCACTTAACTGCTAAGCCGTCTCTCCAGCCCTCATAGCCAGTTTTTAATTTGAAGGCCAGAATGTTTTCCATTCTGCTGTTATGAGTGGGTGGGGGGGGGAGGTCAAACTTGTTGAGGATAAAATTTGTAGAAATAAGCCCAAATTTCACTGGCTTTTTGGCAACTTCCTTGTTTTCCTCATTGGTGGGTGGGCAAATTTTGTGAAACATGCCTCCCAAAATTTAAGCCTGGTTGTTAAGCATCTTGACTTATGTGTTATTTCAGTAAGTCCTCTCAACTTTTTATTTTTTTAAAACTGGTAGTAAAAGAAGACAGCTGTTAAATATATACTGTGAGTTGTTTTTTTTCTTTTTTAAAATTATTTTGTTTATTTGCACAGAAAGAAGAGAAAGAGAGAAAGAGAAAAAATAAATAAGAAGGTGCACCCACAGCCTCTTGCTATAGCAAATGAACTCCAAATGCATGCACCACTTTATGCATCTGCCTTTATGTGCAAACTGGAGAATTTCATGAGCCAAGGCCATCAGGCTTTGCAAGGAAGTGCCTTTAACCTCTAAGCCATCTCTCCAGTCCCTTTTTTTTTTTTTTTCAAAAAATTCTGGAACTAGAGAGATGGTTTAGCAGTTAAGGCACTTACCTGCAAAGCCTAGGGATGCAAGTTCAATTCCCCTAGTACCCACAAAAAGCCAGATGTACAAGTGATGCATGCATCTGGAGTACCCATTTTCTCACTCTCTCTCACTTACTCTCTCCCCCTCTATCTCTGCTTCTAAAAAAATAAATACATAACTTTAACATTCTGACTTGAGGACTAGCACATACTTCATTAATATGATAGACTATAAAATATATAAAATGTCTCCAAGAGATCCTTTAAGGAAGAAGGTAAGAGAGGAAACTAGTCATAATGGCATTCTTCTTTTATCTGTATGTCTATGAATCCTTAATTCTGAAATCAGTTAAATACATGGAATGAATAATTATAACTCTAACATTTAAAAAAAAAAGTGAGGCCATGCAGGCCTTCAAAGCTTTATATAATAGTTCTATATTCTTCCTTGTCTGTGACCCTGTAATCTACATGACCCATCACTAAATGGTTCCTAAGAAATTAGTTATTACTAATCTTTTTACTAATAATATATACCACCCTTGATACAAAACACTTTTTTTAAAAATCTCTCATTGGAAATTTTGTCTTAGTATGAAACACTGTGCTAAAAGAATTGAATTTGCATCTCCTGAAGTCTTTTAGTAGAATTCGGCTTTCATTGCTCACTTTACTAGAATATTCACATTAAACCTAATACTTGCACTGAGTACTAGAAAGTTAGCCAGTGAATAAGAACACACACACACACACACACACACACACACACATTATATATATATGTATGTGAATGTATATATATAATGCATACACACACACACACATATATATGTATGTATATATATGTGTGTGTATATATATATATATTTGAAATTCTTAAATGAAGAGCAACTCTGTTTCTGGAGCCTGATTTATTGGGTTGTCCCTTATGTTTAAGCAAAGTAATTGCATTGTTTAGGTCCTAAAACAGTAACTGTTCTGCAAGAGTTACATTCATCATTTCATTGCAGAATTTGTTTCTGAACATTCTCTCTTAGATGCTAAGCTGTCTCAGAATCTTGCTTTTTTTTTTTTTTTCCTTTTGGCTGTTCGAGGTAAGGTCTCACTCTAGCTCAGGCTAACCTGGAATTCACTCTGTAGTCTAATCTCAGGGTGGCCTCAAACTCACTGTGATCCTCCTACCTCTGCCTCTCAAGTGCTGGGATTAAAGGCATGCGCCACCACGCCCAGCTTGAGTCATTCTTTTTAAAATGTTTTTTGGTAATTCAATTTATTTATTTGAGAGCAACAGAGAGAGAGAGAGAGAGAGAGAGAATGGGCACACCAGGGTCTCTAGCCACTGCAAACGAACTCCAGATGCATGTACCCCCTTGTGCATCTGGCTTATGCAGGTCCTGGAGAATCGAGCCTTGAACCAGGGTCCTTAGGCTTCACAGGCAAGCGCTTAACCCCTAAGCCATCTCTCCAGGCGCCCCCTTTTTTCTTTCTTTCTTTTTTTTTTTTTTTTTTTTTTTTGAGGTAGGTTCTCACTGTAGCCCAGGCTGACCTGGCACTCACTTTGTAGTCGCAGGTTAGCCTCAAACTCCCAGCGATCTTCCTACTCCTGCCTCCTGAATGCTGGTATTAAAGGCATATGCTGCCACACCTTGTATCCATGTACTCGGAAACCCCAGCAATGGCTGATACTCTTAAAATATATATCATCTAGCTATCCCAGTACTTGGTGTCTTTTTAGTTCTCTGTGTGTCGCATCTAGGAATCACATTTCCCAGGCTTACAAATTACATTCTTTTAATTCAGTATATGGTTAGCACCTACCACTTTCTGTCGCTCAGGTCCTCGCAGCTCCTGAGCATTAGCTATTCTTGGTGGTCTCCCATCTAAATGATCCTCACAATCATTAACGTTCATTGTCTCTAATCTCTCACTGCCAATCAAATTCTCATTGCGTTTCCAGTCAGTTTCCTAAACTATGTAGCTGCAGGATACTTATTTAAGCCTATAACTCCCCTTGTTTTTTGTTTTTTTTTTAACTTGATACATTGATTCAAGTTCTGTCTTTAAAAAATATTTTCATGTGTGTGAGCGTTTGAGGGGGGAAGGTGTAGATTGTGGTACCCAGGCCTCTGGCTGATGGCTTGGAAATTCACTTGTTCCACACTGCATTTTAGAGTGTCTTTAACATACTTCAGCTCACTCCATGTGCTTTTGTCTCACTTTTTTTTTTTTTTTTTTTTTTTTTTTTGTAATTTGAGAGAGGCACAGAGAGAGAGAATGGGTACGCCAGGGCCTCTCAGCTACTGTGAACGAACTCAAGATGCGTGCGCCCTCTTGTGAGCATGTGAGACATTGCGCCCTTGTGTCACTTTTGCATCTGGCTAAACGTGGGACCTGGAGATTCAAACAGGCGTTCTTAGCTCCACAGGCAGGTGCCTTGACTGCTAAGCCATCTCTCCAGCCCATCTTCTCACCTCTTTACAGTCATCATTCAGTCGTAAATCTCTGTGGCCTGGGAATGGTTTCCCATGGGCTGGTTTTACAGAATTAGCTCTTGTGCATCCTGACTACTTCTCTTCACTCCCACTGCAAACCCATCTGGAGAAAATTCTGGAAGCTTGATAAATCCTACCTTTTATCTTCCCTCCTAAAGAGGCAATTGTTGAGTTATTCAATCTCCACTTTTCGGTTGTGAAACCTCTCAGTGGATCTGGTTGTCTCTCGGGGGATTCATTAATCTAAGTGACAACATTACCACAGCTGCAAGCCCTCTGCAGAACTATTTCTCAGAAAAATAGTAAGTGGCTTTTAACTATCAGTGTAGTGAGAAAAAAAAAAAGAATTGTTTAAATTCTCAATCTTATCAGAGTTTCCTCTGAAATCTTTCTAGATGCTGGAATGTTTAGCTTTTAATCATGTTTTGGGGAATTTTTAAATTTGGCTTGGAATAAAGGGCAAAATGTTTGAGAACCAAAAACAGCTTGATATCTACAACACTAAGACAATACTGAGTAGAGTGTGTATCTTCAGATTCACATTTAAAATAAACTAAAATGATTGTTTACCAATGTGCAAAATCATTTGTGTGTTTGTGTGCAATGTACTTGATGAGAAATATTTTTATTTTTGGTTTTTTGAGGTAGAGTCTCGCTGTGGCTCAGGCTGACTTGGAATTCACTATGTAGTCTCAGGGTGGCCTTGAACACATGGCGATCCTCCTAGTTCTGCCTCCTGAGTGCAGGGATTAAAGGCATGCACCACCACGCGTGTCTGAGAAATCTTTTAAATGAAATGTATTGTAAGTAATACTGAAAGCATCTTGTATGTGCATTACACGTTCAGCTGTAATACATACACTTTCTCAACAATCAATAACGGACAGTGTAAAAAGGGGGAATTAGTTCTTAGAAATGGCTCCTTTTCTCATGTTTTTGGGTGAGTCTTGGCATTGAATTTTTGTATATGAAAACTCTTGATGTTGTTTGATTTTGGGGATGGAACCCAGGGTCTTGCTAATCCAAAGTGCTCTGCCAGTGAGCTACCCTTAGCCCAGCCCCAGTTGAAAACTGCTAGTGGTAAATAAATTCTGTGCATTAAAGAGTTCGTAATTGATCTGAAAATCTGAATAGCTTTAAGACAAAGAGCCTAGTTTCAAGTTGAACACCTCCCGGGTGCTCTTCCCATCTCACACACCTCTCTTCTCCTTACACACATCACCCATTCCACCCATTTTCATTACATAATTTCCTATGTTTTCTCTATATCTGAACTTGGGAAATGCAACTTTTAAAAATGTAATGTTTTGGGCTGGAGAGATGGCTTAGCGGTTAAGGTGCCTGCCTCCTAAGCCTAAGAACGCTGGTTCCAATCTCCAGCGGTTCCAATCTCCAGGTCCCACGTTTAGCCAGATGCAAAGTGACACAAGGGTGCAATGCTGCACTTGACCACAAGGGGGCGCACACATCTGGATTCGTTCACAGCAGCTGAGAGACTGCTGGTGCACCCATCTCTGTCTTCCTGTCTCTCTCTCTCTCTCTCTCCAAAAAAAAAAATGTAATGTTTTATTTTATCTATATTTTTTAAACAAACTTCAATCTGAATTCCACTAGGCATTATGAACTGCAGATTTTTAGAATGAGGCAAAACCATCATAGACCTAAACAAATGGTAGATATGAACGCTGACATGCCTTGGAACCCCAGTTTTATAAAGAGAACAATTTCTTTACAAACATGTCTCCGTTATATAACAAGACAAGGTGCCCTCCACCTCTTTGGCAGTAACTGTGGGAGCGAATGGTTGGTTCCTATGCTATGTGTTTGGTCAGCTCTCCTACATAGAATCATTTCCCACTGCAAAGGGGTTGTAACAACATATGTCTCCCCGCAGGTTGTGGACGTTATAATTGTCTTACTACGCTGGCCAGCAAGTGTAAAATGAGATGTGTGGGTGATGGACGGTAGCATGAAGTTTCTTTCCATAAGTTCAAGTGCCATTCTTGAGATGCCTCTGTGTGTGGGGGGGTCCACTTTATTCCCCAGCGGTGTGCCACTTCCTAAGAAGTCTTTAAACATGGTGGGTAGGTGCACTGATACAGATGGTAAGTAGATATACTGATATTTACGGTAGGTAGATATCCTGATATTTATGGTAGGTAGATATACTGATATTTACGGTAGGTAGATATCCTGATATTTATGGTAGGTAGATATACTGATATTTATGGTAGGTAGGTACATTGAGGGTTACTGGCCCATCGGGATTTTCTTGAATTTTCCTTCTCTTTAAGGTGATTTGGAGGTCATAATTATTTGGGGGGTTTAATCTAGGTTTGTTTTTTTTTTCTAGCTTGCCCTGGCTTTTATAACAGATTATTATAGAGTTGGCAACTTAAAATATTGTATGCGTGTTCTCTTGCAGTTCTGAAGGTCAGAAGTAGGAAATCAGTTCCACGTGACTGAAACAAGTGTGTCTACAGGGCTTTTCTTCATGGAGAGACTTCGAGGGAAATTTCTCTTCCCTTCCTTTTGTTTGTTTGGTTTTCTTTTAGGCTTCTCTAGCTTCATTCCTGGTCTCCAGCCCACTCCATCCATCTTTCAGCTAGCAGCCTACCGTCTCCAGTTTCCGCATTGCCTCCTGCCTCCACTGCTCCCAATTCTCCGCTGTCTCCTTCTTCTGGGGACCTTGGGTTACACTGCAGGCCCACCCAGACAATCCAGGGTGATCTCATGTCACACTTCTTCATTTTATCTCACCTGCAGATTTCCCTTTGAGGGACAAAAATACCATCCAAAAGTTTCAGGGCTTGGGAAGTAGCTATCTTTGGAAACTCACGTTCATCCTACCCTATAGCACAAGCTCATTCTTTTTGTTTTGTGTGGATGCTGGGTGCTGATGGGTAGTGGAGGAGAGGGGATAGCCTGTCAATTGCTGAGCTTTGAGCAGGCCAAATTAGCTTCACTATAGCTTTTATTAAGTAGTCTCTTTATTGGTGATCAGAAATGAGGGCCACATAAAGATGAGGGAATATTCATTTTCTCTTACCATCTACTGCTCATTCCATATATATAGGGAGATATTTCTTTGAGACAGAGAAGAAATGTTTAATTCTAGTTTTAATTCTTTTTTAAAAAATATTTATTTATTTATTTATTTATTTGATGGGCTGGAGAGATGGCTTAGTGGTTAAGGTGCCTGCCTGTGAAGCTTAAGAACACTGTTCAAATCTCCAGGTCCCACGTATAGCCAGACACAAAAGTGATGCAACTGCACAATGTTGCACATGTGCACAAGGGGGTGCATGCATCTGGAGTTCATTCACAGTGGCTGAAAAAGCCCTGGCATGCCCATTCTCTCTCTGCCTCTTCCTCTCTATCTCTCTCATATAAAAAAAAAGAGTTTAAAATTTTTTATTGATTTGCGACAGAGAGGAAGAGAAGCACATACAGAGAGAATGAGTACAGCAGCGCCTCCAGCCACTGTGAAGCAACTCTAGATGCATGTGCCACTCTGTGCATCTGGCTTACATGGGTACTGGAGAATCGAACCTGGGTCCTTAGGCTTTGTAGGCAAGTGCCTTAACTCATGAGCCACCTCTCCAGCCCCATGTTTTTATTCTTATTTTGAGGATTACAAGCATAATTTTGGCAAGCCAGCATAATACTGTTGCCACACACTTACGGTTATGTATAATACACTTAGACATGAACAAATACATCTCTTGGTGATACTGATGCTAGGTAATAAAGACAAGATGTGTGTGGTATGTATGTTGTTATGAAATATTGGAATTTTGCGGGAGTGATTTAGTGGATATTATCTTAATGAGTATATTCTGTCCATTTTTAGATGATTAAGGCATAAAAATAATGAATGAGATTTTCAAGATCAAGTAGAACAGGTCACTAAGTAATATTTCTGCCCTACAGGTAGGAACGGAAGGGCACGGTATCAGATGCCTGCCGTGCTCTTTGCCTTCCCTGCCCTGTTCTGTTCTGTGGCATCAAACATCTTCTACTAAAGGAGACTAGCATTGACATTGAAAGGGAATTAACGTCATGTGATTATTCGAATCATCCAAGATGGAGTCCTTCCAACATATGCTTAGGTCTGCAGGGATCCAAACCATCGCCCTGGGGCTGAGATTGAAAGTCCCTCCCCAAAGAGCAAAAAGAATATGACAACAAAATTATAACCCTCGGCAAACTCCATCAAACTGTTTTCAATCCATGGGCTAAAAGCGTCACCACTTATTAAACTATACATTGAACTAATTAAGAATGCAGTTGCTGAGTGTCCTATGTTCTGTTCTGTCATTTGCAGTGGAAGTGGCATCTGAGCACTTATATATCACATAGCACGAGATCTCTGTTAATTATGAATAAAACGCCACGGCGTGAGGAACTTGTCTTGCCTCTACTGTTAGTGAACTTAGTATGCCCAGGTTGCAAACATCAATGACTGAGCCCTATTCGGGGGGCATTTCTCTTCTCAGCACAAGGAATACCTCCCCACCAGTAGGATTCAGAAAGAAAATGCATGCTTCTGACGAGTGCAAGGATTTCAAAGTCCACTGAATAACTTTTAGAGCAAAGAAGCCCTAAGAATTAGATTCGAATTTTCTATGAGATCTAAAGCTGCTACGTGCATAAATTAACATTTCACCATAAACACCATTTTTGAAAATATAACAGCAAAATGCAAATACTGTGTGCCGGCAGATTGAAGCCTGTAATTATCAGAACAATTATTATGCATTTTTTACAAGAAAGAGAGGATTACATTCTTGCAAATTTTCAACAGCAATCATGCAACCCTACAATATCATTAAGCAAGTGCGTTATAGTCAAAAGATGCACTTTTGGCTAAGACACAAGCGAACCTATTAAGGATACAATACAACTCAAAGGAATAAGGCAATAGCTAGGTAAATAGACTTGAAAAAAATAAGCCTGAGATTTAATGACAGTCTTTTAAATACAAAACACGAGAGTGCATCACCCTGCTGGTTTATGGTTGTAGAAGATGAAGGCAGACAGCACAGCCATGGAGACCTGCTTTTGGAAGATTTAGACATATGCCCTGGTTCCCACAATGTTAATTCAGAAAATGCAGAACGTCGGTTTTCTGCAGTATATTTTCTCCAGGAATATCAAGTCCTGGCGTATTCATCGCTCTTTTAAAGACAATCATTTGGCATGGTATTGTACATCCCGGCAGAAAAGAAGGCATTTGTCAATTTCACCTGTATCATTTCCATGTTAACCAGGTAACCTTTGCTACCTCCGTTCCGGTACAAATCCCAATGGTGTTTGTTACAACTTCTGAGCATTATTTTTTTTTTCATGCCCAAAGGGACTTCAATTTCTTCCACCATTCCCTTTGTGTGCAATGAGCCTTGAAATTTTCTTGATTCCATGAGCTTTCACTGAAGTCTGCTAAGCACTCAAATTCCCCAATGCTGCAGATGGAAAAAAAAAAAATCTCAATTATACTTAAAACATATAATGACTATGCATCAAACACCAGGCCTATATCAGCTTGATTTCATCATTGACAGTCCCAATATTTGCTTAATCATATATCCATCCATTCTCCAACCCTGTATCCACTCATGGATGCCTTGAAATTTTTTGATGACTTTCAACATCAGTTATAAACATGGCAACACTTCTCTGTCATCTGCCAACACACAGGTCAGTGAGTAGAGTTCAGTATTTGTTTACAGGTAGCTGTGTTTTGAACGGACCCCTTCTAGAGCCTCTTGGCTTGAAAAGGTACTTGTGGGGAACAAAAATGGGAGAGGTTGAGAATTGGCTGCGAAGACAGCTTTTATCTTGAATTAATAATAGCTTTCACTTATTCACACCATGCTAAGCATTTAAAATATGCCATTTGGGTTGATCCAAGTAAGACCCTATAAATTTGTTTCACCTTTAATTTACTCATAAGCAAATGGAGATTGATATAGGTAAAGTCTGAGTTAACTCATCAGGATAATAATTGACTTTTGTTTTTGTGTTAAAACCTGCATCAAAAAAGAGGCATTAGGGCTGGAGAGATGGCTTAGCAGTGAAGGTGCCTGCCGGCTAAGCCTATGAACACCCGTTTCATCCTCCAGGTCCCACTTTTAGCCAGACACAAAGTGACGTAAGGGCGCAATGCTGCAGTTGCCCACAAGGGGGCGCATGCATCTGGAGTTCTTTCACAGCGGCTGAGAGGCTGCTGACATGCTCATTCCTGTCTGTCTGTCTCTCTCTCTCTCTCTCGACTCTCTCCAAAAAAAAAGAGGCATTAGAGATGTATTAACAAAAAAAATATTTTAACTATGTATCATGCCTTTAAAGTGATAACATTTTCTCAAGTGCAAGTTATAATAAGGAAGAGTTTTTTAAAACTTTTATTTATTTATTTGCAAGGAGAGAGAGAGAGGGAAGAGAGGCAGGCAGACACACACACACAGAGAATGGGCATACCAGGGCCTGCAGCCATTGCAAAGGAACTCCAGATGCATGCATCACTGTGCATCTGGGTTTATGTGGC
Organism: Orientallactaga sibirica; assembly: GCA_036365145.1. Lineage (NCBI taxonomy): Eukaryota > Metazoa > Chordata > Mammalia > Rodentia > Dipodidae > Orientallactaga > Orientallactaga sibirica. The sequence continues at coordinate 5,924,783 of JAEOAD010001989.1, forward strand.
TGCTGGGGGATTAAACCCAGGTGATCAGGCTCCGTAAGCAAGTGCCTTAACCACTGATCAATCTCTCCAGCCCCAGAAAGAGTTTTAAATACAAACTGGGGTCCTTAGGTGTCTCAGGCAAGCGCTTAACCGCTAAGCTATCTCTTCAGCCCCTCTCTTGTCATTTTGGTGAGTCTTGGATCTCTACTAGAAAGAAACTAAACATGAGAAGAGAATTCATCAAAAGGTATAAACATACACATTTCAAAGGCTTTTTGATGAGTGTGACATCTCCACTGAGCCAGGAAATGGTGGAAGCTTCCTTCTGTGGTCTGTAACCTTCCAAGTCATGGGCTTTTTTTTTTTTTTTTTTTTTTTTTTGGTTTTGCAAGGTAGGGTCTCACTCTGGTCCAGGCTGACCTGGAATTAACTATGTAGTCTCAGGGTGGCCTTGAACTCATGGCGATCCTCCTACCTCTGCCTCCCAAGTGCTGGGATTAAAGGTGTGCGCCACCACGCCCGGCTCCCAAGTCATGGGCTTTTGACTCCTTAGTAACAAGCATGAAATCTTTCCCAACAAATCCAACTGGAGAACATTTGATTATCCCCATAACTCCTGTGAGTACATTTGCCTAGCTGCTTCATGGTATGGCTTGCAGGGTCCTCTGTTTGTAAAGACTGTTGATGACTTCTCCCCAAGCAGCCAGCATAAAGCTTCCTAGCACTGTGGCAGACAGCTTCCATCTCAATTTCTCAATGCCCTGTGGCCACAGAGTGTGGTGTCTGCAGCACTAGGGTCTCAGCATCTAATTCTAGTGAACAGTCAAGAGCCTGTGAATTAGCCTTCATTGTTTAGGGGGGCTTAAGGGTCTCTTTGACAAACAGCTGACTGAGGTGAGGGAGGGTGACCCATATGCTGCATGGAGATTTACCTGCTATGGCCTTTAGCTCCATAGTAAAATTTCTCCTGCTTAGCAGAATACTTTTCTACCTACACTCTTTTTCTTCCGCTCTCTCTTTTTTTAAAGTACATCTTTTAATTAGTTAACAAAGAAGTAGAGTTTTTATTTTATTTGGTTGCGTGTGTGTGTGTGTGTGTGTGTGTGTGTGTGTGTGTGATGCATGAGTGGGCTGGGGCCTCTTGCCACCACAAAGAAATGCCAGACACTTATGTCAGGCTAATTGAACCTGGGCTGCCCCTTAACACTTGCTTAAAAAATATTTTATTTATTTATTTATTTATTTATTTATTTATTTATTTGAGAGAGAGAGAGAGAGAGAGAGAGAAGATGCCAGTGCCTCTAGCACTACCAACAAACTCCAGACACATGTGCTTCCTTGTGCATCTGGCTTGATGTAACTCCTGGGGAATTGAACCCAGGTTCTCATCATTGCAGGCAAGTGCCTTAACTGCTAAGCCATCTCTACAGCTCCCCCCCTTAATACTTTAAAAAATATATTTCATTTATTTATTAGAGAGAAAGAGGCAGAGAGAGAGAGAATGGGTGTGCCAGGGCTTCCAGCTACTACCAATGAACTCCAGACGCTTGCGTCCCCTTGTGCATCTGGCTTACATGGGTCCTGGAGACTCAAACCAGGATCTTTTGGCTTTACAGGCAAATGCCTTAACTGCTAAGCCATCTCTACATCCCCCTTAGTACTTTTTATAAAGCATCTCCCTTCCACCCCCAAATTCCAAACAACCCAAGTTGAAGCTTGAAAAGCCCACCGGCTTCACCTTATAGCTCGCCTTTCTCCTTGTCACTGTACTGAGTTTCCTTAGACCTAATCTTCTGCCAGAAGCCACAAGTTTGGCTTCTTGAAATCTCAGAGTATTTGTTTCTCAGATAATTAATTAAACCAAATAAAATGTGCACTGCTTTAAGGTCCTGGCGAAGCCTCTTCCACGTGCTCTTCCACGGTGGTGGTTGGTGAGCACCAGCAGTGCCCAAACCAATGATTCAGAGAGAGGCATGGTGATCTTTAGAAAGAACAGTGAGTTTTTCGTGGCCTACATTTTTACTTTAAAGTGCTCTTCGGAATAAGGCTGCTTGGTTCCTATGGCCATCTTGGCCATTGACAGCTGTTTGCATTTACTTAGCTCGTGCCAGCACAGACTTGTGGAAACAGCCAACCTCTAGAGTTAATAAGTGCTGATCCTGAAACTTTCACTCTAGCTACCATACAACTGCCTTTTGCGAGTCTTGGGTCATCCATATACCATTTGGCTTGAATATTTTCAGTCCCTGCCTGGCATAAGCTTCTTTCTTATCCACTGCCTATTCGGTATACACTGGCTGTCTGGTGCAATGCTAGAAACTGCCTGTGTGTGACTGTGTAAGTAAATTACACACAGTTTTTAGAAACAACTATTTTGGACTACACTTTAAGTGACATATTTTTCTCTTTACCATCACAATAGGATTTTATTTACAAAATTAAAATTAGCACAATGTCAATATTTGACAGGGTGTATCTATTTTATTATTATTATTAAATTCATTGTTGTTATCATTATTATTATTTGAGTATCATTATTTACGTCAGTTAGGGATCAAACCTTGCGAACTCTGCTGCTCAGTACCATCCTTATTAGACAGGATCTCACTATGCAGCCCGGGATGGCCTGGCACTCAGGAGTCTCTCAAATGGTGGGGTTAAGGCATGTGCTCTCCCATGGCTTATGTAGGCTGCATGTCAATATTATTAACTTTAAAGGTTAAATGTCCTCATTGTACTCTGCATGCTAACTCATTTCCAGGTCATAACTGTGGCTGGCATGTGCATGTAACCTATGTCTTTGGAGGTACAAAGCACTCATACTTTCTGAAATGTCTCATGTATTTTCCTAATCTTAATTCTAAAAATGGTGGAAGTAATGGTAAGGAAATGTTGCTTTTGACATTTAACATTTCTTTTTAAAAAAATATTATTTATTCATTTTATTAGAGAGAGAGAGAGAGAGAGAGAGGGAGGGAGGGAGAGGCAGAAGGAGATAGAGAATGGGCATATCAGGGCCCCTAGCCACTGCAAACAAACTCCAGACGCATATGCCCCCTTGTGCATCTGGCTTATGTGGGTCCTAGGGAATCTAGCCTGGGTCCTTTGGCTTTTCAGGTGAGAGCCTTAACCACTAAACCATCCCTCCAGTCCAACATTTAGCATTTCTTAAGGCCCATAATTTCTCATGGCTGGTCTCATTTATATGTCTGCTTAGAGAGATAGCAAGTGGCAATGAGCTGGGATTGACATGAGTATCATTTCTCAAAGTAACTGCTGAGTTATGCTGTTATTTCTAAATGTTCATCCTTCTGAAATGTTTTAATTTTTCCCTTAAAAAAACAAATGTTAGAGGAACATGGAATAGATTGTTTTCTTTTATGTGGGCTATATCACACATGGAACAGTTAAGAAGGTACCATCAGAGAAAGAAAGATCTGTGGTGATGGTGATGGTTTACAGCTGTCCTCGATTTACCGTCATTCACTATTTTTTTTTACTTTATAATGGCAAGAAAACAATATAGATTATGTAGAAACAATGCTTGAAATTTTAAACTTTTTCCAAGCCTATTCCTTTATATCACGAAGCTCTGGTAATGTGGGGCCCAGTCAGCTTTATGATCAAAAAGGTACCAGTGTTAAAAGTGAAGCAAGCATTGCTGAGATATTTCATTTAGTGGGTGAGATGCAGTTAATGTATTTTTGACTTAAGAATATTGTCCAATTACATTTGGGATTATTATGATGTATCCCCATCATAAGTTGGAGAAGCATCTGGGGTGCAATTGTCCAGGTGTATCCCGGGATTTTCACTCCGCATTTCTTCACCAGTGTCCAAGTTTATATACCTTCACACTTCCAGCCCTGATGGTGTATTTTCTGTGTTATGTGGCTTCTGGGGAATTGAACATGGGTCTTTAGGCTTTGTAGGAAAGTGCCTTAACCACTAAGCAATCTCTCCAGCCCTAAACCATATTTTTTAAAACATTTTTTAGAGAGAGAGAGAGAATTGGTATGCCAGGGCCTCAGCCACTGAAATTGATCTCCAGATGCTTGCACCACCTATTGGGCATGTGTGACCTTGCACTTGCCTCACCTTTGTGTGTCAGGCTTACATGGTATCTGGAGAGCGATCAAATATGGGTCCTTGGGCTTCGCAGGCCAGCACCTTAACTGCTAAGCCATCTTTTTATTGTAAATTCTGTCATCTTCATTTTGCATTTTTGAGTTTACGATTGTGATGGTTATTCTCAGTCCTAAATGTAACAAGATTTAGAATTTTCAGGGAACCAAATTTATGGACATGTCTGTAAGGGGTTTTTTTTTGTTGTTGTTGTTGTTTTCTATTTTAGGTTCATTGAGGTAGGGAAACCTATCCCATGCTAGTGTTCATCTCTCTGCTGTGATGGGAGGTGGAGCCTTGCTGGAGAAGGTGTGTTGTTACAGGTGGTCTGAGGGGAGCTTATAGCAAGCTCACCCTTGATAGAGTACATCTCACTCTCCTGGTGCTGGCAGAGGTGATGTCCAGCTTCTGCTCATGCCATGCTTTCCCCTCCTACCATCATGATGCTTCTCCTTGAGACTGCAAGCCAAAATAAACACTTTCCTCCCATCAGGAGATGGTAACTCCAACACCTTCTCATTAAGTTGCTTTTGTCAGGAATTATGTCACAGCAATGGGAAAGATAACCACCCCCGGTCCAGTATGAACTTCCTTCACATACTTCCTTCGACTCAATGCTACCACAACAGTGTTAGGAAAATGATGCCTCACATTCTGGATAGCTGGACAAGAAATATATGCAGCTGCATTTGTCCAGGAAATTTTTCCTCATAGCTTGAAATCGTCTATGAACTTTATTTACTAAGCTGTAGTACTAGTGGAAGGGTGCTGTGTAACAAAGGGGTGTTTGGTTTGATTTGATGGATGCACCAACCCTAAGAAATTTGCCCTAACTCTGAAAAACCTAAATGATGACCAAAAAAAAAAAAAACTTGTCAAGATTTAGATCTTATTTTGAGTCCTATTGCCAAAAGTGGATCTGGCTATGGAGACAGTCATGGAAATGGCGTCATGCACACAGTAAATTCTTACTGTTATTTTCTGGTCTCATTTAACAACTACAGGACCAAATGCATTGCTGTCTTTGGAGAGAAGATAGAAAGTTTGTGTCAATGTCCAACCAATAAGTGGAATTTGGGGGATTAATATCACTGCTATGAAATGATATAGTTAATTGCAGGAAAGTTACAGGATAAAACTCCAACTCAGAACAGGAAACCCTTTTAGATACTTGAGGTTTTTTTAAATATATTTTATTTATTGATTTGAGAGATAGAGAGAATGGGCATGCCAGGGCCTCAAGCCACTGCAAACTCCACATGCATGCACCACCTTGTGCATCTGGCTTATGTAGGTCCTGGAGAATTGAACCAGTGTCCTTTGGCTTTGCAGGCAAGTGCCTTAACCACTAAGCCATCTTCCCTAGCCCAATATTTGAGGTTTTTAACAAAAGCCCTCTCTATAGATGTATTTCAAAATCATTTATACAATTTAACATCCATAGTTTAAAAATTCCTTAAACGGATGAGCAGCTAAATGTATCAAGCCTTGTGCTAAGAATTTTTAACAAGCATGCCTTCTAGGAGCAGTAGTTCTCACAGAAATAAAATATTTACAAAACAAACACGGAGGATGTCATTATTAAAGAAATGCCTTAACTAATTTCTAGTCTTTTAGAATAATTGTTCTTAACGTCATCTTAATTCGTCTCGTGGAAAGTTCCTCTCCTTTCATGTTTGCTTTGAGCCTCCCTCCACGTCTCCCTTCCCTCCTTCCTCTCCTTTCTCTTCCTTCCTCCTTCCTCATTATTCCTCACTCCCTTTCTCCCTCCAATAGTCCTCCTCTCCCCTTCTTCTTCCTTCTAACAATCATTTCTTGATTAAAAAACCGTAGAAGAGTAGTGAAGAAAACCACTTATGGATTCCCACCACGTTTCCCCAGGGACACATTCTAGTGACAGAAGCTTCTAAACCATCCACACAAAATTAGCCTTGATCATGAAGACGGAGCCTCACAGTTTTCAAATAGGGGAGAATGTCTATCAGCCTGTCTTAGACCCATTCACCTGGTGTATCAGCACTTCCAATGTTGGTGGAAAAGCACCAGTTGAGCCCCGTCATGTTTGTTCCCACAATTTCCAGCACTTAACTTTATTTCCATCTTCATGTAGTAAAAGTATCTACAACATGCGGAAATAGAAACAGAATTTATTATGAAAACAGGTTGCGATGTTTTCTTTGCAAGACTCGAGGAAGGCAAAAAGAATGTAGCAATTATGTTAACTTAGATGTAGTGACATAATTATGAAATTTAGGGAAGATTGTATAGGCAATAGAAATCTGTTATGTATACTACAGATGAGGAAATTATTACCTTTCAAAGGTGACATACAATGCAGACAGGAGACCTAAATGTTGACAGGCTTCACAGAAAGATGGGTGATTGAATAATTTGTGTGCTGCTTGTTATAATTACATATTTATTAGATTTGCATCTAACTTGTTCAAATCATTCTCTGTTTTCAGTGGGAGTTTTAACTGCAATTTCTGAGTCCCCGACTATTATTCCGGATTACCTGGACAAAGTGTCTTTTGCCAAATTAAATTTAACTTTAATAGACTCTAGAATATGGAGATACCTATTTTTTTACTTCATATAAAGATATACAATGCCAGCCAAAAAATGTGAAGCATTTTTATATGTATTTAATAAATATTTGCATCTCCTCGAGACATTTAAAATGAATCTTTCGCCGGGCATGGTGGCGCACGCCTTTAATCCCAACACTTGGGAGGCAGAGGTAGGAGGATTGCCGAGAGTTCGAGGCCACCCTGAGACTACATAGTTAATTCCAGGTCAGCCTGGACCAGAGTGAGACCCTACCTCGCAAAACCAAAAAATAAAAATAAAAAAATGAATCTTTCATGTATTTCTCTGAATGTTTCTTCTCCAGTCTTTCAAACTTCGAAGGCTTCTAGCTTGGACAATCAGGTTCTTCAAGAATCTGGTGAATAGACTTTTTTTTTTTTTGCAAGAGATGCAGAGAGAGAAAGAGAGAGAGATAAGAGAGTGGAGGGGAGCGGAGGGGAAAGGAAGGGAGGAGAGAATGGGCGCACCAAGTTCTTTCAGCCACTGTGAACAAACTCCAGATGTGTGTGCTCCCTTGTGTGCATGTGCAAATTGCATGTTGTGTCATTTTACATCTGGCTACATAGAACCTGGAGATTTGAACATGCGTTCTTAGGCTTTGCCGGCATGCGCCTTTATCACTAAGCCATATCTCCAGCCTGAATAGATATTTTTATCACGCTCCTCTAAAGTCTTGTTATCACTACTTCTGGCAAGTGTGAAACATGCTTGTGCATCATGGAGCATTTATGTAGAAAATGAGAGAACATTTCCGTGAGGCAATTTACCTCACACATTCCCCCCCCCTTCCCAGTACACCACTGAAACATGACAAAGACACTGCTAAAACATAGAAAGACAAATATTTTAATTGCAAAATAAATAACCAGGAAGCTGAAGTACAGAGGAATTATCTCTATTCCTAAAGATAAAGTTTTTTTTTTTCTTGTTTCATTTTTGTTTTGCGAGATAGGAGCACCTTACGTAGCCTCAGGATGGTCTGGAACTCGCATTCCTCCCACCTCAAGTTCCCAAAGTACTAGTGTCTTTTCTCTTCAATGAGCTTTAAATACTTTACTTAGGAACCTGTACGCAAGAGCAAGTGATATCGTGTTCAAGTTGAGGAACAGAATGCTGAAATGTACATGAAAAGAAGATTCAGGGACATACAATTGAAAAATGCAAACCATTAAAGCCCATTCTTTCCCCTAAGTTTGCCTCTACATAATGCATACTTTTATCAAATAAAAATTGCTAAAGATCAGATTGGTGCTAAGTCTGCCTTTTACTTTCAGAGATGAGCTGTTTCTTCTCAACTGCATGTGAAAGGAGAAACTGGTTTATTCTGACAACAAATCTCCATAGATGCTAAACAGACCATCTCTAATAAGTATCTGTGTAGTCAGATGTCAGGGTGGTTTGCATGTTTTGCAGTTCGATGCAGAGCGTATACTTTTATTTCTCTAGCAGCTGCGCTATTTGGATGGTGCAGCTGTGGCACAGATTGTATTGGCACCCAGTGCTTAATACTCAGTGAGTTGCTCCCCATCTTTCAAAAGCAATGTTGTGTGTTTCTGTGGAAGAGGAAGGCTGGATTTCTTATTTCCTGGAAAGTGCAGTGTTTGAAATAAAATAGCAATTAGAGACAAATGAAAGTCTCTGCTCATTTTTAAGACATGAAAGTGATATTTCCTCTCTGTGTAGACTGTGCTTTTCTGCGTATGCTTTTGCAAACCATGTTAATGGTGAGATTGGATACCCACAAATCAGAGTGTGCATTGTCAGAGTTTATGGCCACTGTAAGCTAGAGCAGATTCTGATAAGGTACATCAAAATGAGCAAAAGCCACGGCCTTTTAAGTGCTATATCTGCTTCAAGAATGGCCCGTTATTGGATATGTTAGTTGAATAAGAACTTTGACTTTTTTAATACATACAGGTGCTTTGTATCTAGTGTGTTTTGTCAAAGTGAATGAACGTCCCCTCCCTCTGTCCTTTCCGAACTCTGTTGTCACTGTGCCCTTTAGAAAGCTGCCTTCCCATCTAGATGCTATCCAGAACTTTCTTCATGCCTGAAAATTCAATCCTTTTTTAAACATAAAAAACCTACCGAGAGAGAGAGAGAGGCAGAGAGGCTGGAGAGATGGCTGAGCAGATACAGCACTTGCCTGCAAAGCCAAAGGACCTCAGTTCGATTCTTCAGGACCCATGTAAGCCAGATACATAAGGTAGCGCATGCATCTGGATTTCCTTTGCAGTGGCTGGAAGCCCTGGTGTGCCCATGCTCTCTCTCTCCCTGTCTCTTTCTCTCTCTCAAATAAATAAATAAAAATGAAATATTTTTCAAAAAGAGAGAAAGAAAGCTGGGAAAGAGTTCAGTTGGGCAAGTGTTTGTCTAGCAAGCATGAGGACCTGAATTTGATCTCCCAAACTCATGTGAACTTTTCAGGCATGGTGGCATGCACCTGCAATCTCAGCACTGGAGACGTGGGGACGAGACGATCTCTAGGGCTTGAAGACCAGCCAGTCTAGTCTATTGGTGAGCTCTAGGGTAGGAAGAGACCATGCCGCCCCACAAAAGATGGACGGCGTTCCTTCGTAATGACACCTGACGTTGCCCTCTGGCTTTCACGCACATGCTTGCACACCTGAACATGCATGCATTTTCAAAAGGACAAAAAACACAGGGAAAGGCAAAGACTTGTATTGTTGCATATAAGATATTCCAGCTTCAGTGTCTTCTGCTTCTCAATGACTTTACTTTTACAAAATTATGAATAGAGATGGATAAAAATTAAAAATGTGTCTCACTGAATTACACTTTTCCCTTATGCACAGCATACTAAGACATCTCTGAATGTGTAAGCATTCATTCTGGGTTAACTTGCTCTTTTCATTTTCCAACATCATCCTAAGCCATACATTTGTGATAGTTCTTATGCTACACCTTTTTGAACATTTGACTTGTTGCTTAATCAACAATAACCCATTTCTTATAGACTGGGTATAATAGGGTCAATAGCGTCCCTCAAATCCATGTTTTTAGTACATTTTCCAATTTTAGGGGAGTAGGGAAATGTGATTGGTTAGCTACGTTAAGAAATGTTTTCTTTATTTATGAGAGAGACAGAAAGAGAATGAGTAGGCACACCAGGGCCTGTAGCCACTGCAAATGAACTCCAGATGAATGTGCATCTGGCTGTATTGTGGGTGCTGGAGAATTGAATCTGGATCCTTAGGCTTTGCAGGCAAGCACCTTAACCACTGAACCATCTCTCCAGCCCCCTTAAATTGTTTTTGGTTTCTGAAGGAAAGGGATGTCTGGGTTCCATTCATTGAGCTGCTTCTTTTTCACTGCTGCAGCTGTACTCCAGATGTGTGTGCCCCCTTGTGCACCTGGATTATGTGGGTCCTAGGGAATTGAACTTAGGTCCTTTGGCTTTATAGGCATGTGTGTTTCCCACTACGCCATCTCTCCAGCCACAGGTAAGTTTTAGTAATATTTCAAGGTCCTTATATCTCTATTCTCCTTGCTTAGAACATGAATAAATGAAGTCTATTCAGGTATGTTGCTTTCAATAGTGGGGAAATGGCGCTAAGATTTCATAATACATAGAGAGGTTATCTGTTTTCTGATATCTGTATCCTCATATTAGGTACTCGATTGCTTTGACTAAATACCTGACAGAAGGCACTTGAGGAAGGAAGACTGTATTTTGTCTCATGGGTTGAGGATACAATCCATCCTGATGGAAAAAGTGTGGTGACAGGAGTGACACTTGGCTGTGAGATAGTTGGTCACATTGTGCCACACTCTGGAACAGAGAGAGGTGAATTCTGGTTTTCTGCTTGTTTCCCTCCCCCCCCTTTCTTTCTATTCAGTCTATGAGCATATCCTGTGCAATGGTCCTGCCCACATTCAGAGGGGTCTTCGTTCCTCAGTTAGACCTGGCTGGAAACCCCTTCATAGACACCTCAGAGGTGTGTCTCCTTGGTTACTCTAAATGCCGTCAAATTGACAATGAAGACACACCACGTGTGGTGGTTTGGTTCAGGTGTCCCTCATAAACAGGTGTTCTGAATGCTAGGTCCCCAGCTGATGGAGATTTGGGAATTAACACCTCCTGGAGGCAGTGTATTGTTGGGGGCGGGCTTATGGGTATTATAGCCAGTTTCTCCTTGCCAGTGTTTGGCACACTCTCCTATTCCTCTTGTCCACCTGATGTTGGCCAGGGGGTGATGTCCACCCTCTGCTCATGCCATCAGTTTCCCCTGCCATCATGGAACTTCCCCCTCGAGGCTGGAAGCCAAAATAAATCCTTTTCCCCAAAGCTGCTCTTGGTCGGGTGATTTCTGCCAGCAATGCGAACCTGACTGCAACAGTAAAGTTGGCACTGAGAGTGGCGTTGCTGCTGGACACCTGGCTGTGTGGCTTTGGCCTTTTGGGGCTGATTTTCAAGAGGAATGTGGAAGGATTTGACATCTTGGCCTAAGAAATGCCTTGTAGTTCTGTAAGTATAGCATAATGAACTATTCTGGTCAGAATTGAAATATCTGAATGCAGTAAAAACTAAAGACTATGAGGTTTGGCTTATGAGGGTGTGAAATAGCTTTGTTTGGACTGGGCTAGAAGCAGTTTGTGTGAGGAGCTTGTCTTGTACTGAGAACTTGTGCAGGATTGCATTGCATAGAACTGGACTAGTGTGAGCACAGGGATATGGCACAGAAAAAATGATCTTTGAGCTGAAATTTCTGCCTGTTCAGCTGCAATTATATGAGAGATTACAACCTTTGAGATTGGGTCAGCTGAGTTGCATTATTGGGCCAACAGGAAGAATGTAGACTCTTTGTAAGGGGCCCGAGTGCTCAAGGAGTGTCCTGTTCTTCAAAGTCTGCTTTATTCCCCCCTGGATTAACAAATTGGCACCCTACCTAGTATTGTGGAGTATAAAGGAATGCAGGAAAGACAGGGTCATTGAGTTTGAAATGCAGTCTTGTGTTTTGGAAATGGCCATGAGCAATGTGAAGCAGGTTTGCTGAATGCTTCCATGGAGATCGAATGGAGCTGTGAGTACAAACCGTGGGTGGTAGTGGAGACCCAGTGGAGGTGCTGGGACCATGAGATGGCTACTAAGGAGAGCTGCCAGCCCTTTATGAAGTTTTCCGGGACTGTAGGTAGCCTAGCTGGAGGGGTGGCATTGGAACTCCAGAGACTTGTTGCTGGTTAGAATTATCGGACTTGGAGACTTCACTGCCAATTGTTGGACTTGTTGCTACAGAGTTTGATGTTTGACCGGTTTAAATGTTGTATTAGATGAATATTTCTTTGCTATGCTCAGTGCCATCTTTTGCAGTCTGAATGTTTATTCTGTGCCATTATGGGTTTTGGCGGGGGAGGGGGGGATTTTTTGGTCTTATGGCTCAGTTAAAAGACCTTGGATTATGGAAATTTTTGAACATCATTAGGATTGATATAAATTTTGGGGACTTTTAAAGTTGGACTGAATGCATTCTATTTTATAATATGTATGGTTATCAGTTTATGAGGGCCAGGGGCAGAATGTGGTGGTTTGATTCAGGTGTCCTCCATAAACTTAGGTGTTCTGAATGCTAGGTTCCCAGCTGATGGAGATTTGGGAATTAGCACCTGCTGTAGATTTTGCTGGGGGCAGGCTTATCTGTATAATATCTAGCTTTCCCTTGCCAGTGTTTGGCACACTCTCCTGTTCCTGTTATCCACCTGAATGTTGGCCAGGAGGTGATGTCTACCCTCTGCTCATGCCATCATTTTCCCCTGTGATCATGGAGCTGCCCTCCATGTAAGCCAAAATAAATCCTTTCTTCCCCCACAAGCTGCTCTTGGTCGAGTGATTTCTGCCAGCAGTACAAAGCTGACTGCAACACCATGGCAGTGCTCGTATGTTCGTAGTAATATTTTATGACAACTAGTGAATTATAAGAATCTACCCATCTTGGATGCAATGTCCTTATGATCAGTGATATGTGTATTCCATTATACAATTAATACTTTGACTTTTAAATATTACTACCAAGTTCCTTTCAGTGAATTTGTGTCATTTTTTTATGTAGACACTAGAGTGCATAGATTTAATTTTTGGGGTTTGTATAAAACAAAAGTGTAAATTTAATCATTGAGATGAGCTCATTAAAATGACGTAGAATTGACCAGCCAAATGAAAAAGTAAACCTCTTTTGGATCCCACGTGTTGAATTTTTTATTTTATCTGTTATAATACCTAGATTATTTTAGTTTATTTCTTAAATTAAGATTTTGCAATTTTATTGATGAAGTGATACATTCATGGAGATTAGCAGTTCTTAATATGTTCTTCCTCATGTTTAAAAATATGGAAATGTGATACACCTTTGTTTTAAAGCTGGATGCTTTTTAATGGTTCGCCTCAGCCCAGAAATGGAAAACATCTGTTTGTTTGAGAGCCAAATTTAAGTTTAGAGAGTCAAAGAATTACTTTAGATCTCTTCTTAGCTCTTTTAAAGTATTTTCTCCTGAAATGAATATGCATGAGTTTATTGAATAAATTTTGGATAACATGGGAAAATATAATTACAACCAAAGTACAATATTATCTTAAATTTTTATGTGTCTGCCTGAGTGTGTGTGTGTGTGCACGCACCTATGCATAGACCTAAGGATAAGCTCTCAAAAAGTTAAATAATAATGTGTATCAATATTAAATGAATGCTGAAGTATTTATTTAACTAACTAGTGGGAAGTTGCAACTGATACAGATGCGAAGTTAAAGTGTCACACATATTCAGACCCAGGAAAGGGAATGCTAAAATCCATTTATAAAATGTACGTTAACTGATCTCTAACCACAGGGCAGTAATCAATTGCATTCCAATAGGTACCACAATCATGTCTGGCACTCTCTGATTTCTGATCATAAATTGAATTACATTATTTTTTCTGTTACAGACTTTTAAAGTGGCTTGAACATGCTTAGAGTTCCCACTAATTTGTTTTGTTACAGTGTCCATTTCAAAGTCATTCCCCAAATTTCCGTGTAACACTATGAATTATATAGGCAAACTATTAAACACAAATAAGACAAAGAATATTCCTTCCTTGTGCTTTAAAAAAAAACTTGGAGGGGAAAAACATCACCTTTTCACTTTCCTTCCCCCTCGCAGATCATGATCCCTCCCTCATGAATGCTATCCCCAGCCTCCCTCAGGGAGTCTGGCCCCGACTCTGAAGTAGGGGTTTTCTTGATGGAGTTGGTATGTTAGCCATTTAACAAATCTTTTAAGGCTCTCATTCAATGTGGATGAATAAAAAGCCTTAACATGTACTTCTGTGTAATTACTAATTACAGAAATTTATCAGATTAGTCTGATCTTCACTCACCTGTTTGAAATTTCCTCTTTTATTTTTTTGTCCCCATACAGCAAATGCCTCTTTTGAAATAAGCAGGCTTTTAAGAAAATTAGCTTCCTCAGCACTGAATGCAAGATGTCATTTCATATTGCATCTCATTATTTTACCAGTAGTCCCACATTCTAAGAGGAATTTCATATTTTAGCAACTTTCTTAGTAAATGACTTCAGAAATGAACCAATAATCTTATACAATTAATAAACAATTTGAAAACCGTGAAAGAGACCTTTTTTTCCCCCAAAAGTACAGTATTCTAAAGTCAGTAGCACACTCTGAATCTCAATAACTACTTCTATAAAAACCTCCTTTCTCTTTACTGTTACGATGAGAATTTCAACATTTCTCTCCTTTGTCAATAGTTTTTGTACTTTGTTTCCATGTGGATGCTTGAGCAAGAGAAGGAATCTGGTCACTTGTTTTTTCTAGAGACTGCATCTGGTTGTGACGTCCAATGTCAAAGTGACAGCCAGAAAGCCTGGCAGTCATCCCGTGACAGCATGAGCAAGGCTTGAGGTAGACAAGAAAAATGATGGCCTTCATGTGTGACTGCCTCTTTGCCATTTTTGACCTCGAAGATGTTACTTCGGGTGTAAGTGAAGTCCCATAGCCATAAAAGTAAGACAAAACTTCCATTTGTCATTGTATTGCATAAATTCACTCAAAACATTATGAAATTAGTCAATACCACTCTCTGGAGGAGGGAGGTGAACATATTCATGGCCCACTGAACAGTGAACTCTTTCAAGTTTATCGCACGTGATCATAAGATAGGGCATTTTCTTGAAATTTATAGTTAATTCTAATCTTTGCTTCACATATGGACTAAATAGTTATGTTCTAATAATATCAAGTCAAAAATAATGTTCACTGATTTAGATGACAGATGGGTCTCAGGCCAAGCTAACAGCGATGGCTGGCAGACATGTTTGGTAACCTTTATGCTCCAATAATGAATAGCCTAGATCTTCTCCACGTTTGCCCAGGATTTTCAGGGCTATGGAGGACTTGATGTCATAAAAGCATAAAGAATTAGGGCCATAGTATGGTCACTGCTGGACTGGTAGTCATTCATTTAGTAAATCCTTGGCAAGGAAGTGGATTTGAATGACATCTGCTAGATTTCTATAGCAGAAATGGGGCAGGAGTGTGTGTGTGTGTGTGTGTGTGTGTGTGTGTGTGTGTGTGTGTGTGTGTATGGAGATGTTTTCTGGTAAGCTACTTTTGGCTTTTAGAAAATGCCACATACGTAATTAGTAGATTTAACATTTTCCATGGGGAATGAACGATTGAATTTAAGAATAAAGAGAGATAAAATATTCCTTCCCTTGAATGGACTTAATCATTTAACGTTAGGGGCTAATATAAAACATCGTGTGACCTTTGCAGATATCTGAGGTGCCAACTTGACAGCAGGAGTATAACAATAAAATTGATAAGTCTGAACAAAGCTCAGATGGCATTAGAAAAACATCAAGCACAGACAGATAATCCTGCCTGTGTAAAAAGTAAAATTTTAAGCATTTTACAAATATTATTTTATAATATCCTCAACTATTCAAGAGAAGAATGGTCCTCCCTCTAATGTATAATAAATATTACAATGGAATCATGATTCAGAGCTAGTAATTTCCTGTAAACATTATATTCTCACGATCCTGTCAGATAAGAGTTACACTACTTTTCTTTTTGGGTTTATGGCCATTTTGGATACAGTATGATAAAATCAGGAAAAAAAAATATCTATTTGGTTGAAGGTCATTTTGTTCTACAGTTAATGAAAAGTCTCTATATTATTATTATACTGTATATAACCTCAGTGTCAGCATTTGTTTATTGCCTAAAAAGTACCAAGTAGTTATGTATAAAATGAAGTTAATGAAGCTATCAATAATTTGGCACTTTAATGAATTATGTGCCATATCATTTTTCTAAGTAAAAAATAAATTACTCCCTCAATGTGAGTCCAATTTTTGTTTAATTAGTTTAGTAAAATGTTCTGTTGAGTTCAAAAGAAGTGACTTAACATTATTCAAAGAGAAAAACAATTAACTTTTATTATTATTGCAAATTATAATAAGTTTTTTTTCTGTCTTCCCAGTGAGTATGTATTAACATGAAGATGTTTTGTAGGAATCAGTAACTTCCTTAGTGGGTATTTATGTCTTCATAGTATCCAAATCCGCTGGACTTTGGGAAAGAGATGCCAGACTTTGAGATAAGTAGCAATAAAAATAATAACCTGATCGCTTTTAATGTATCAAATTCAGTGGATTATTCTGTAATTATTCTCATGTAATGTTAACTAATTTGCTTAATGCTAAAAAGTTAATTCTAGTGTCATAAAAAGAATCCAGAAACTCTAGCAGGGGAGATGGTTCAGTGAGTAAGACTGAAATTCTGAACGACTCTCTGTTTTCATTCTTTGTGTAGAACAGGTCACAACGTACAGTTTGAATTTAAATTCTCATCAAGGGTGCTTACGATAGTAGGAGACAGATGTTACTGAATCCAGTTAGTGCTGCCCTTTCTTCCTTGAAGAAGAATCTGCATTTATAACTTTCTGGTTCTTTCAAAAATTAATTTGGGGGGGGGGCTTGAGAGATGGCTCAGCAGTTAAAGGCACTTGCTTGCAAAGCCTGCCAGCATGGGTTTGCTTCCTTAGTTCCGTGTAAAGCCAGGTGCACAAAGTGGCACATGAGTCTGGAGTTGTTAACAGTGGCAGGAGGTCCTGGCATGCCCATACATGCACTGTTTCTGTCTGTCTCTCTCAAATAAATAAATAAATATTTTTTAAAAACTTATTTTCAGCCGGGTGAGGTGGTGCACGCCTTTAATCCCAGCACTCAGGGGGCAGAGGTAGGAGGATTGCCATGAGTTCAAGGCCACCCTGAGACTACATAGTGAATTCCAGGTCAGCCTGAGCTAGAGTGAGACCCTACCTGGAAAAAAAAAAAAAAAAAAAAAAAAACTTATATTCAGGTTACTATACAAATAATAGGTTTTATTTTGATACCTTTATACATGTTGTTATACTTTATTCTTATTCATTCATTCCCCCACTGTCCTGCCCAGTGCCCTTCTCCACTTCCAGTTAGTTATCTTTCTTCCCCAAGTCTCCCATTCTGCTTTTGTAGTACATGCATTCTTTATCGCATTTCCCACCTCCCATAAGAGCCCTTCCTTTTCTCTCATCATCTCATTTCTAGTTTCACAACATACCTATACACATGGAAACACACATATATGCATATATAAATTTAAATTGAGTATCAACGCATAAAATAAAACACATGGTATTTGTCCTTCTGCATCTGTCTTGTGTTGCTTATTGTAATGATTTCCAGTCCCTTCCATTTTCCTGCAAATGTCATGATTCATTTTCTTGAGGGATGCAGAAAATACAAATGTATACCACAATTTAATTATCCATTTACCTGTTGATGGACATCTAGGTTGGTCCATTCTCTGGCTATTGAGAATAATGTAGCAATAGGCATGGATATGTTATTATTTCTGTGGCAGGTTGCTTTAGAATCCTTTGCGTACGCAAGAATGTTATAGCTGGACTACATGATAATTCTATTTTTAGGTTTCTGTGGAGCCTTCATGTTGCCTTCCATATTTGCTGTACTTTTCGCACATCTTTGCCAACTGTCACTGTCATTTGTTTTCTTGACGATAGCCATTTTGTCTAGCATTGGATAGAATCTCAAAAACTGTTTTAATTTGTATTTTCTGATGGTTAAGGATGTTGAAAACTTTCTCAAGTATGCATTGTGTGAGACACTTTCTGTTTGTATTAGACCTTTCAGAGATTCTATAGCTAATGGAAAAGTTGGTTTCCAAGGCTTTTCCTCTTTTAAAATTCATTACCACACGGCTGGAGAGATGGTTCAGTGGTTAAGGCATTTGCCTACAAAGCCTAACAACCTGGGTTCAGTTCCGCAGTACCTATGTAAAGCCAGATGCACAAAGAAGCTCATGCATTTGGAATTTGTCTGCATTGGCTGGAGGTTCCAGCATGCCCATTCTGTCTCTCTTCTCTCCTCTATATGTGTCTGTTTGTAAATAAAAAAAATTAAAAAGTCATTACTATAAAGTTGGTTAATTACAAGTAGTTATTTAGGATTACCAAATTCAATTTTTTTATCCTTAAAAATTCCTAGTCTGGGCTGGAGAGATGGCTTAGCGGTTAAGGCGCCTGCCTGCTAAGCCTAAGAATGCCGGTTCCGATCTCCAGGTCCCACATTTAGCCAGATGCAAAGTGACGCAAGGGCGCAATGCCGCACTTGACCACAAGGGAGTGCACGGGTCTGGAGTTCGTTCACAGCAGCTGAGAGGCTGCTGGCATGCCCATTCTCTGTCTCCCTCTCCCTCTCCCTCTCTCTCTGTCTCTCTCTCAAAAAAAATCCTAGTCTGTGACAATAGGTATAGGATGTAAAAGTACATGATCTAATTTGTGGAGTAAGCTAATACTTAAAGGACAGGTTAGTAGTGAGTGCCTTTTGTCCTTTGCTGTATTAGTTAGAAGTATTGGTCTTACTTATTCTAAATTTATATCTGCAAGCTCAGACCTGCCCCCCCGAAATGCATATATATGTATACATATACATACATACATCGCTTGTCACTTAAGATAGATAGTACATGCTTATCTTACTCATCACATATATGTTTCTCATTGGACTTTGAGCTCTATCAAGGTTGTGACTGTTTATTTCTTTCACGGATATTTGCCAAGCATGTAGAAACATTTCTGGTATAGAGTAGACAATAAATATATGCAGCTAAGAGCAATCAGATTAGAAAAAAATTTTTCCTAGGAATTTTTGCATTTCTTCCAATGCTGTTTATCTAAATGAAATCCATTTGATTACTTAATATGTAATATTGTATGGTATGCTTACATATAATAGAGCATATATAGATTCTCAAAGCTATGTGTGTATGCACGTATCTAGATAGACTGATGGATGATAGAAAATGCATAATAGATAGCTCTCCAGACCATCTAGAATCTGTCAACTTCTCATCACTTTTGTTGCCATAGTCCTGGTCAAGCTGGCACTGGACTCAACCCTAATACTGCAGAAAGCCCTTAGGAGTTCTCTGTTCTCCAACCTTCCCTTTCTCTCTGTCTTTTCATAGAAAAGTATCCGGATGATCCTCTAAGGTCTTGTCAGTGTCAGTCTTCTGCACAAAGCTCTCCAGTGACTGCCCATGTCATAGTACAGGTTGGGTCGTTCTTAACTGCCTAGCAGGCCTGTGTAACTGTGTTAGCTTCCTCATTAGATCATCTCTTATCACCTCTTTTCTTTCCTACTGCCCTCCAGCTACACTTAGCCTTATATTCCTTGTCCATGCCAGGTTGATTGATTGCATAGGCCATGTTTATAGCCTGCCTGGAATGTCTCCCCCAGATATCCTTATAACTTCTTTCTCTCATCCTATATCTTTGTCTTTAATCAAATGCATTTTCCTCCCCCAACGCTCCTGTCTAAAATTGAAACCCCACTCCCTGTACTACAGCTTAGATTCTTCTCCTTAAAAACACTCGTCACCTAACACAAGATAGATGCTATGCATTTATTTTCATTACTGATTTGTCTCTCCCTGGACTTTGAGCTCTATCAAGGGGGAGACTGTTCTTTCTTTCATTGGAATTTGCCAACCATGTGGAAAGGTGGCTAGCATGTAGCAGGCACTCAAATACATGTGGCATGAACTAGTGAACAATCAATTGGAGAAAATGTTTTCCTAGGATTCTTTATAACTCATCAAATGTCATTTATCTATGTGGAATCCATTCACATAATGTCCCCTTTAGAGTGGCCCATCTGTAATTTGAAAAATACCTTGGAGGCAGTCTATATTAAGCAGTGGGAAATATGAGAGTAGCTTTGTGGTTGCTGCTTCTTTCTGCTACATAAGATGTTCAGTGTGAGAGTGGGGAGATGACAAAGTGTATAAAATGCCTACTGCACAACTGTGAGTGCTTAGGTTTGGTTCCCTGGAACCCATGTAAATTCTGAGTAGACCTGGTAGCCTGGCCATAATCCCAGAGTTCAGGAGGCAGATGGGAGATTTCTTGGGCATGATGTCTAGCTAGAAAAGTAGAATCAGTGAGCTCTGAACTTAGGTGAGAAACTTTGTCTCAGTAAATATGGTAGAGAGCAATTGAGGAAGACACCAAATGTCAACCTCTGTCCTCTACATGCATGCACACTCCCACATGCATGTGCTCCCCAATTCATGCACATACATGTACACCATATACATGAGAACATGCAAAAATTCAGTGTGACTATCAATTTCATTTCTTATTATTAACCTGAATATCATACAAATAACTAGCCAAGTTGTTAATACTCGAAAGAAAAAAAAATCGTAGGTTTTCCTATTTTTTTCTCCCCCTGCCCCCTGGTACTTACTTTTCTTAAGCATTCAGAATCTCTAAATGTGATTATCCATTTTATTATTTGGAGAGGCCATCCTTTCAAAATAAATAATTATCTTTAATTGAAAATGGAAAATCCAACATAATGTGTTTGTATGTGTCTTTTCCCAATGAAGTTAGTATGTTTCATGCATTAGCATGTGGATTTTATCACCAAATCATCTTTTTATGCTGGATTTGTGACATCATATGCCATCACGAGATGTTCTCCAGGATGCAGATTCAATCATGCCTAACAAATAGGGCAGATATCTAATCGGCCAGTGCCAAAGCTATATTAACCAGCTTCTGCAGCAAGGTCCTCGTCCAAGTAGCAGAGTGCAGCCACAGCTGCTTCTTTTTACTAGAAGCTGTCACAAAGATACTAGAATAGGTGTTTTAAACAGTCTGTGTGTAAAGCACAGTCTTGGTTCTGAGCTGTCTCCAGTGTTCTAGGCCTTACCCCATGCCTCTTCATCCACATTGATGTCCTCATCACTCAATGGCGTTCATAGCCATTGTGTTTGAATCTCTCATTGAAATCTCTTTTGCAGAAACAGGGCTTCATTTATACTTTAGAGTTTGCTATTTGATCCAGATGTATTTGCTTTTACACTTTAATTTTTCTGAAAAACTTTCTTATTCATTAGAGAGAGAAAGGGCATGCCAGGACCTTCAGCCTGCTGTGAACAAACTCCAGATGCATGCGCCCCCTTGTGGCACACATGCAGCATTGTGCGCTTACGTCACTGTGTGTCTGGCTACATGAGACCTGGAGATTTGTACATGAGTTCTTTGGCTTCACAGGCAAACGCCTTAACTGCTAAGCCATCTCTCTAACCCCCACTTTAAATGTTAAATAAGTATTTGTCTGTAAAAACAGGTATGAGTCACTTGATAGGAGAAGCATTTTGAGAGCTTGTGTTTTGTTTTAGTTTGAGACAGTCACATGTAGCCAGGTTGGCCCTGAACTTACTCTGTACCTGAGGATAAACTTGAACTCCTGACCCTCTTGCCTCCACCTCTCAGGTGCTGGGATTATAGTTTTTTTTTTTCCACTGTGCCTGACTTGAGGGATTATTTTGGCATTATAAAAATTCCCAAAGGTATCTTAATGTACTTTTTTGTTTTGTATTGGCTAGCCCTAAGTTTGTTTCAGTATAGTCTGATTTTTGTTTAAATAGTGAATGTTTTTCAGTGATTTTCTGTGCATTAATGTCTTTTCTTTAGTGTAATTTATGAAATTCAGAAATACAGGAAATAAAAATCATACATATTTCTACCACTCTCTAGAAACTATTATTATACTTTATCAGCTACTAGTAAGGGAATACATATTTCAACTTCATATAAATTTAATGGGTGAAAAATCTCAGCTCTCTTATATATGTTATTATATATTGCACTGAACATCTTGTGGTACTTAGGCATTTGTGTTTTTTCCCCACAAAGTTTCTGCTCATTAACATTTTAAATATTACATTTGCTAATTTTATTGGACTGTAAAGCCTTTCAGACATGGCATTAAACTTATCAGCTATTTAATGTATTTTTGAAAGGCAAATTTTAAAATTATTTTATAGTTATTTTTTTTCCATTAAAAAAAAATCTGAAAAGGCTTTACTCCATTCAGAAAACAACAAAATTGGGGTAGATTTCCCTAAAGACTTTAGTTTAACTTTTTTTTTTTTTTTTTGATAAGTTGATTAACTCTTCACCTCCTGCTGACCTGGAACCTCTGTGTAGCTCAGGCTGGCACTGGTCTTGTGGTCCTCACTCCTCAGTTTCTTGGGTGTTGGGATCATAGGAATAATTGACTTTAACAGAGCTTAGTTATTGAACAGTTTCAGAATTCACTTACTGCTTAGTAGTATTATAGAACTCCATCACCACTTTAATGCTATATATGCTCTTTCTCCTCGCTAGTGATGTGTATTTTTAAAAAGAAATAGAAATAAAGATGGAAGGTTACACTTACATATTCACAGAAAGTGGGACTTGAAGTTGTGGAAGTTTCCATAACATGGCCTCTGTTTCTCTAATTATGAAGGGAAACACTTTTTTTAATATTTTATTTTTATTTATTTATTTTTATTACAGACAGAGGGAGAGGGAGAGAGAGAGAAAGTGAGAATGGGCGTGCCAGGGCCTTTAACCACTGCAAACACCCTTCAGACACATGCGCCACCACGTACATCTGGCTTACTTGGGACCTGGAGAATCTAACTGGGGTCCTTAGGCTTCACAGGCATACGCCTTAACCACTAAGGCATCTCTCCAGCCCGGAGGGAAGCACTTTTATAGTGAAAACATCCTCGATGCTACTTACGTGTGCATTACTGCCTTCATTTGCTCCACGGGCACTGATTAAATGTTGCAATATGTCAAGCCTTCTGCCAGGAGCCGGAAAATAACCCGGACCAACGTGCACAGTGGAGACCCAGTCTACGTAAGTCACAAGTCAACCAGATTGTCACATGAAGAAAAGGTCGTGGTTCCAGCTGGCATATAGCGTCAGTTCCGGAGAGCGTGTCCTTGACGAGAGGTCGTCACTTTAGGGAAAGAAGCATTTATGTTTGGCTGATATCATCAGAATTTTTAAAAGGCTTAATACTCATATACTCCAGTGTGTAGTGTGCACACGTGCATTTCCTTGCTCTGAGCACTCGGTGTTCATTGCTGTGCTCCAGTTGCAGTAAATCCACCCACCACCAAAATCTTGACTTCTCTCTTTTTTACTTTTTTTATTTTTAGTTTTTGGTTTTTCAAGATAGGGTTTCACTCTAGCCCAGGCTGACCTGGAATTCACCATGTAGTCTCAGGATGGCCTTCAACTCACGGTGATCCTCCTACCTCTGCCTCTTGAGTGCTGGGATTAAAGGTGTGCACCACCATGCCCAGCAATTTCTTTTCTTAAAAAAAAAAATACTGGACTGGAGAGATGGCTTAGCAGTTCAGGCATTTGCCTGGGAAGCCAAATGACCCAGGTTCAATTCCCCAGTACTCATGTAAGCCAGATACACAAGGGGCACATGCATCTGGAGTTCGTTTGCAGTGGCTGTAGGTCCTGGTTTTCCCTCTGACTGTCTCTCTTCTCTCCATCTCTCTCTCTGTGATTGCAAATAAATAAATATTTAAAGAGAAGAGAGAGAGAATGGGCATGCCAGGGCCTCCAGGCACTGCAAACAAACTCCAGACTAATGTACCCCCTTGTACATCTGGCTTACATGGGTCCTGGGGAATCGAACCAGGGTCCTTTGGCTTTGCAAGCAAGAGCCTTAATTGCTAAGCTATCTCTCCAGGCTGAAATCTTGATTTCTAATACCATCAAAAAGAACGGGAACTAGGGAACCCTGCAAAGATGGTTTTTTCTAGGGCTGCATTAGAGAATACACAAGGCAAGCTTGGGGTACATTTAGTGCTCATTAAGTTAGGGTGCTTTTGCTTACACACTCATGTTCTCTCTTTTACTGTCTCATATGTGCGCACATAAATAAAGGACACATGTCAACTCAACACAGGAGCCAAATAAATGTTCCCAGTGGCTAAAGCCAAAATAAGCAGAGAAAGAGAATGAATGATGAGCTATTAGATTATCACCCAATGTATAAAATAGATATTTGTAGCTGGGCATGGTGGCATACGCCTTTAATCCCAGCGCTCGGGAGGCAGAGGTAGGAGGATCGCCATGAGTTCGAGGCCACCCTGAGACTACATAGTGAATTCCCAGGTCAGCCTGGGCCAGAGTGAGACCCTACCTTGAAAAGCTAAAAAAAAAAAAATTTTGTATATCCATATTGATACAAATTGCAATAAAATGCACAGATGGGCTAAACAGATTATCTCATGAGAAAAAATATTCCAGGCAGTTTTGTGACTACCTGACCCATCCCCCGTCTTAAGGATATGGAATATTACCCCTGCCCTAGAAGTGTGGGCTGCTCATACATATTTTTCCAAAGAGTGTAGAGTGGACACAAAAGAGACCTGGTCAGTGGGGAAGCCACACAAGCGCAGCCTTCCCCAGTGGGTCTAGGTGGACTTGCATAGCAAAAGGTTATGTTGAAACTAGGTACCCATAATGTGATCTGAATGCCAGCTTCCCTACCTAATGTTGTTCGCACGACCCTTTTGCTGTGAAATCAGGAGGAAAACAACAGGTAGACACTCCCCCCCCCATCGAGCCTCATACTTTACAGAGCCAATGATGGTCAAAAGATGTGAAGGTCATGAAAAAAAAATGAGAGAAGGAACAGTGTCAGAGACATGACTAAATATAACATGCAGTCACTTAGCCAGGCTCCTGGAAGAGAAAGAAGCAAGGGGCTAGGCCAATACTAATGGGTCATTCTTCATTATTCAGTGTGTGATCCTCCCACAATAAAACCAGGAAACAAGAAGGTGAGAGAGAGGGGCAGGATGCTGGAATTTCTTCCTAGTTTCCCAACTTTCCTACAGATCGAGAATCATCCCGCACTGAGCAAGCCACCCTGCTGTGCTTTGAGATCCGTCAAGATGAGATGCATTCAGCGTGGTATGTTCAACAAGGAATATTCTTAAATAAACTTCCCTCCTCCAAAAAAAGAAAAAATCCACAAAGACACAATGTGTCTCCTTCCACAATGGACTGTGTCCCCTTTAAACCATCAGCTACAGTAAGCACTTTCACTATTTAGTTACTACATGTCAGTGTTTGGTCACAGCGACCAGGAAAGGAATGAATTCGGTGGGAGGGTCGGATCTCGTGTGCTGTCTGTTTTCCTTTTATTTTCTTTTTGTCTGTTTTAATGTTTAGGTTGAATTGAAAGAGGTAGTTATCAAACCCACTCTGAGATCTAGAAAACTCATGTGGGTGTCCTGTCTGTCACCAGTCATCTATTTCCTGCCTTTGCAGTGGTTCCCAATCTTGCCTCCATGGAAAGTCACTTGAGATAATGGGAAATTCCCAAAACCCAGACTACACCTAAGCCAATTAAATCTATGTCCCCGGGGTGGTGGAATCCAGTCATCTGTTTTTAATGCCTCCCTCGTGTTTCTAGTACTCGGCCCAGGTTGAGACGTAGCTCTATAGCCAGGTCAACTACCCATGTGACTGCCAAGCTTATGTGTAAAAAGCTTGAATTAGCCCACAAGATTTCTGCTTTTCTATTATGTTGGTACTCTTCTTTGGATGATGGTCATTCTATTTTTCATGGGCCTATGTCTTGTGTTTGAATTTTTCTGAGCATGTCAAATTTCAAGATCTGATCAACCAAATTAATAATGTCATTTTAGTGTTGATTCTGCATACTTTTACTTTGACATTGTCCTGCTGAAATAATTGGTGTGGTTTGGGAAGTATTTTTTTTTTTTTTTACTTTGGAAGCACTGTTTGTTTATGAAATTTATGCATGAATGCTCCAATTTGATTACATTTCCTGAAATTTGATGGTCCCAAGAGATCCATCATATCACATGTGTGAATTATATTCTTTGTGTCACAATTAAAATAAAGCAGAGTTGATAACAGTGAGAGACAGATGCACCTGCAGAAATTTTACTGTCTTTGGAAGAACTGTGATATGCATAAACTGGGTGAAGTCTCGTTTCTACCCATTTATAACTGGCCAACCTAGAAAAATTCTAAAGCTTAAAGTTTTTCCTCCTCCTCCTCCTTCCCCTCCTTTTCTTCCTCTTCCCTCCCACATACTTTATTTCTCTTTCTTCCCCCTCTCTACATTGTTCTTCATAGCTTTATTTTTATTTTATTTTATTTTTTATTTATTTTTATTTTTTTCGAAGTAGGGTCTCACTCTAGCCCAGGCTGACTTGGAATTCACTCTGTATTCTCAGGGTGACCTTGAACTCACAGCATTCCTCCTACCTCTGCCTCCTGAGTGCTGGGATTAAAGGCATGTGCCACCACGCCCATCTATTTTTATTTTTTATTCACAACTTCTATGCTTACAGATAATAAACCATGATATTTCCCTCCCCTCCCCCCTTTCCTTTTCAGAAGTGCACACTCCATCATATCCCCCCCCTCTCTCTGTTAGTATCTCATCTTTTTCTCCTATTTTGAGGGTCTTGTGAAGGTATTGCTAGGCACTGCAAGGTCCTGGATATTAAGGCCAATTTCTGCCTGGAAGAGTACATTGTAAGCACTCCCCCCCTCCTTTGGCTCTTACATTCTTTCCACCCCCTCTTCCGCAGTGGACCCTGAGCCTTGGAGGCTGTGACAGAGACGTTTCAGTGCTGAGCACTCCTCTGTCCCTTCTTCTCAGCACTATAGTGCCTTCTGGGTTCCTCATAGTTTTTGAGACAGGGTCACATTCTGTAGCCCCCACTGGTCTGATGCTCACTATGTAGCCCAGACCCTCCTGATATTCATGGAATTCTTCCTGCTTTGGCCTTCTGAGTGCTGGGATTACAAGCATGACCCCCCCCCATACACACATACACACACCTGGCCATCAACTTCTTAATGCTGGATTTTGAGGTCTGTACAATTGACTTTAGCTTTTTTTTTCAAGGTATGATATCACTCTAGCCCAGGCTGACCGGGAATTCACTATGTGGTCTCAGGGTGGCCTTGAATTCACTGTGATCCTCTGGCTCCCTAGTGCTGGGATGAAAGGTGTACACCACTACGCCTGGCTGATTTTAGCTTTTTGGTTAGCAGTTTATTCACTGTGAACCTTTTATTTTATTTTATTTTATTTATTTTATTTACTTGAGAGTGAGAAAGAAGCATATATAGAGAGAAAATGGGAGTGCCAGAGCTTCTAGCCATTGAAAATGAATTCTAGATGCATGTGCCGTCACGGACACCTGGCTTATGCGAGTACTGTGAACTTTGTTTGTATGCGTTATAAGTGTTAGGCACCCTGGTAACACTGGAGGGAGAGAAACCCAGATGAAAGACTATGACTTTGAGAGGTTAACTTGCTTTCAAACACTCATTGTTGTTCTAGTTGTGTGACTTTGGCCTATAATTTTGCATGCGTTTTTCTGTTTTCCATAGTGCTTCTGTGGTTATTATATAAATTTAATGATGTAGTATTTAAGGGCCTAGTACAATTCCTGACACATAGTAGACACCACTGAGACAGTGTTAGATGGTGTTCATAATACACTTTTACAGCTAACATGTTACATGTGCAGTCAGATTGCATGGCTTCAGAATGTGTGTCCAGTAAGGGATCTGTTCTCTCCTTTACTATAAAATAGAAAAATATATAAAAAAATAAGTTCTTATGGGTGTGCAAAGAATCCTTAGCTAGGGATAGAAGGGTGACTTAGCTGTTAAGGTGTATGCCTGCAAAGCTTGAGGACTCACATTCAATTTTCCAGGACCCACGTAAGCCAGATGCACAAGGTGGCACATGTGTCTGGAGTCCGTTTGCCATGGCTGGAGTCCGTTTGCCATGACTGGAGACCCTGGAGTGCCCATTCTCTTTCTCAAATAAATAAAAGAAAAGAAAAAGAATACCAGAAGTCTGGGGGGAAAATAATCCTTAGCTAAAAGCACTTTCACACCTCCACAGGTAGTGACTGAGCACTCCCTAGTGGAACCCATATGTGGCATCAGACGATTACAGACTGGGTGTGTCAGCCCTTTACACACCCCAAGAATAACCCTGGGAATTGGGCTCTCTGGAAAGAATCTAAAATACATGACCTTCCACTCAACCCTTGGAGGAGTTCAGCTTACTCAGGAATCTAAAGCAGTCAACAATATCCCAAATTGTCTGGATTATCAAGAATCCCACAGTTTGCTGCCAAACTTTGCTTGCCTGGTGCTCTCTGGGCAAGAGCCATACCCATGGCGTAGCTTGGCTTGTTCTGTAGGGAAGTGATGGTACAAGCAGGGAGAAAAATCAGCATGAAAGTAATATCACACTGTTATTTTTACACTTTTTTTTTTTTTTTTTGACAAATCTTGGGAAAGGGTAGGTATTCAGTATTCTCATCATGAATACTTACCAATATTCATTTCAGTGAAATTTCTGTATTGACCAGTTCATAACACCCCCAGGTCTTCCTTTATGTGAGGTCAGTTAAGTAAGGTATTGTCAGAATTTGTTTCCTGTTCAATAGAATTGCCCTTGAAAAATGGAAATATAAGAGTACACTTTCATTCACCTTATTTGTAACTTTAAAAAATGCTAGAGAGGGCTGGAGAGATGGCTTAGTGCTTAAGGCGCCTGCCTCCTAAGCCTACGAACGCTGGTTCCAATCTCCAGTGGTTCCAATCTCCAGGTTCAACATTTAGCCAGATGCAAAGTGACACAAGGGCACAATGCCACACTTGACCACAAGGGGGTGCACACATCTGGATTTCGTTCACAGCAGCTGAGAGGCTGCTGGCGTGCCCATCTCTGTCTTCTCCTCTCTCTGTCTCTCTCTCTCAAATAAATAAATAAATAAATAAATAAATAAATAAATAAATAAATAAAAAAAAAAAAAACTAAAACTAACTAAATAAATAAAAATGCTAGTGAGGGCTGGAGAGATGACTTGGAGGTTAAGGCACCTGCCTGCCAAGCCTAAGAACTCTGGTTCCAATCTCCAGGTCCCACATTTAGTCAGACACAAAAAGTGATGCAAGGGTACAATGCCATACTTGCCCACAAGGGGGCGCATGCGCCTGGAGTTCATTCACAGTGCGCCCATTCTCTCTCTCTCTCTCTCTCTCTCTCTTAGCTGTCTCTCCCAAATTAAAAAAAAATGCTAGTGAAATAATGAACAGTGAACACACAGTTAACTCCACTTCCCACATACCTTGAATGTACTATAATCAAAATATCTCATGTCACAGAGAGTGCCTCTGTATGCACATATGCTAATAACACAAGCCTCACCTGGCTTTGGATTAGGCCAAATCAATTCTTTTAACACGTTGGCACTCTTAACATTTTTCTAATGAGGATCTAAAAAAAAATATGTCTTTGCTTCATGTTGTCTCCACTCTGATTAATGGTGAAAATCTTGACAAACAATTTTTATATTCCAAGTGGCTAAACCGTATGTGTATGTAATTAAGCTTCATTAATTAGAAAGGCCAGTGGGAATTTTATTAAATCACTAAGGTATACCACAGTGAGTTACATTCTCTTTGGAATGCGCTACGTTAAAAAGAGTTAATTTTTGTCTGCAAAGAGGAAGACTGGAGCTAGCCTGAGGAACATTTTCCACTCCATTCCGACTGCAGGTTTTCAGAGCCATCAGATCCTAGTGTCTCACCTCTGACTTTATAGATGGGAGCAAGGTCCCTGGAGAATAGACATGTCTCAGTGTCTCAGACGTGGTCAGTAAGGGGCACTGTTGCTGGCTAATCCGTGGTTTAATTATGTCAACAAAATGTCTGTCTTCTCTGTCACACTTGCTAATGTCATCCCAGGAAATTCGTGGCCTTCCTCACTCTGTTCGGTCACTTTCCAGATCATCAGGTGCCATGTAGTGAACTCATTATCACAACTGCATCTACCCACACACTCACAAAGGGTTAACAAATGAGAAGGTCTAGGTTCCCAGGACAAAAACGACGAGATGGACCAAGCATGACCAATCACTACTCTGATGAAGGGGTGGGGTTAGAGAGATTCCTGGGACTCTGAACGGTAGGACAAGTAGATAACCGGTCACTCTGCACAGTCTTGTATGACTTGCTTTCTAAACATGCTGGGTGGCTACAGTCACTCCCAGCTGGACTATCTTTCTCCCCAGTCTAATGGGAACCCTGTGGACATTCATCATCTTCTCTTCTTCCTGGCTGCTGTGTTTCTTACAGCCAGCTCCCTCATGGAGCAAACTGAATATTTATTACAGCCTAATGGTACAGCTTAGCCTTGAAAATTAATTGACTTATTTATGAATGCACGCCTTGCATAAGAGTATATGTTTATAAGTAAAGGTACACATGGACATAATAAATAAATAAAATAATGTATAAATAGATAAATACTGGACCATGATCCGTTGGGTCTGGCATACCATTCTGCAGTACTCTGTATAATCTAGTTCTTTGTTTCGCAAGCGTACGGAGTTAGGAATACGTGGGATGCATTCCTCTGCCCTTGCCTTCGTGTTTGATAGAGTAGGATCATGCATTCCAGACTCTTGCTAATTTCTCAAATGTATATTCCCAGACCCCAGCCTTAGGGGTTTGACTTAACAAACCTGGGATCCTAGAAGATGGTCCAAAGGAATCTAGTCCTAGCTTCTTGACAAAGAGACTCCTTGCCTGGCCCATGACCACGTTTTGTGAAACACCGTATCATGTTCTTAAGGCTGACAGGGCTCCAACTTTGCCACATCCTTGGTCACAGTTAACCTGGCATGAACAAAGCTATTTGATTATCTAAATGTGTGTATTCCACCAGATGTGGTACATGCCTTTAATCCCAGCACTGGGGTGTGTGTATGAGGGGGTGGGGGGGCCTCAGAAGTAGGAGGATTACTATGAGTTTAAAGGCAGTCTGAGACTATATAGTGAATTTCAGGTCAGCCTGGCCTAGAGCGAGACCCTTCCTTGAAAAACCAAAAAAAATTTTTTAAACTTAAGTTTGCAGGTCTGGAGAGATGGCTTAGTGGTTAAGGCACCTGCCTGCTAAGCCTAAGAACCCGGTTCCAATCTCCAGGTCCCACGTTTAACCAGATGCAAAGTGACGCAAGGGCACAATGCCACACTTGACCACAAGGGGGCCCATGCATCTGGAGTTTGTTCACAGCAGCTGAGAGACTGCTGGCACGCCCATTCTCTATCTGTCTCCCTCTGTCTCCCTCTCTGTCTCTCTCTGTGTCTCTCTCCAAAAATAAATGAAATAATAAAAAATTTTAGAAAAATTAAGTTTGTGCATTCCCTAAAGGTTGAGAGATACAATACACTTGCCCCATAAAGTAAATTATAGACCAGACTCTCCAGCATTTTAGAAAAGACTGGCTGTTCATTCATCAGAGATGGTTATAAGAAAAGTCCTCTCAATAATCAAATGTTTCCCCACAGAAAGGTTTGGCATAAATAATGAGAACGTGTTTGTTTTAACAACTGGAAGGGGCACATGAAAAGCTTTCTAACCCTTGATACACTCATGCCTGAACTTTTTTTTTTGGGTGGGGGGAGAGACAGAGAGAGAGGGAGATGAAGACAGATAGAGATGGGTGCACCAGCAGCCTCTCAGCTGCTGTGAATGAAATGCAGATGCGTGCGCCCCCTTGTTGTCAAGTGTGACATTGCGCCCTTGCGTCATTGCATCTGGCTAAACGTGGGACCTGGAGATTGGAACCACTGGAGATTGGAACCGGCATTCTTAGGTTTATGAGGCAGGTGCCTTAACCGCTAAGCCATCTCTCCAGCCCATGCTGGAACTTTTGAAAGGCTTAGACATAGAGACAAGTATTTCATATGGAATAAAAGGGATCCATTGAGGAAGATAACCATATTGGGTCCATGAAAATAATTGACTTTCAAAAAAAGAATTAATTTTAGCAAGGATTCACGATTGTGGTTTACAATTAAGGAAAGTGCTTTATCTTTTTTTTTTTTTTTTTTTTTTCTCCAAGCCTTTCTAATATTGGCTTGAGTTACTTCCAGGCTCGTAAACCAAGATTAACAGATGTTTTGGATCTGAAGGTGTTTTTTTTTTTCTTTTTTCCTTTTCCATGTAAAAGATAACGATGACCAATTATATTTTGGTAACAGAGTCAATAACCCAATTAATAATGGCTTTAAGTAAACAGAATGGCATAATCAAATTTAAAAAAAAAAACAGATTTTCGTTTTAACTCACTGGATGAAACTGCTTTAAAACAACTTTCTGTGATAATGGAAATGCTTTGTGTGTCTGTTTCATGGAGCTGTTAAACATAGGAATTGGAACCGGTACTACTGAGGCATGGGACTTCAAATATAATTTCAATTAATGAAAATTCCATATGGATGCTATGTTGGACCAAGACACGTTAGAAGAAATTATTCAATAGATTCTCCATGACGTTAGGAGTAGCAGACTGTGTCTTTTTACAAATGGAGAGCTATGTGATTGTTTAAACCTGTACTTCCCCAGCTGGAGAGATGGCTTAGCGGTTAAGGCATTTGCCTGCAAAGCCAAAGGATCCTGGTACTATTTTCCAGAATCCACATAAGCCAGATGCACAAGGGGGTGCATGTGTCTGGAGTTCGTTAGCGATGGCTGGAGGCCCTGGCGTGCCCATTCTCTCCCTCTCTCTCTCTCTCTGTCTCTTTCTCTCTCTCAAATAAATAAGTAAATAATAAATACAATATATTTGAACTTGTACTTCCCTTTAACCTACAGTGTAATTTTCAGTGACCTCTTAGAGGAGTGCTTTGACTTTGTCATGCTTGTCACACTGACAATTATTCCTTGTCTCACTTTTGCTTTGAAGATCTTTTCTTTTATTTAATTTATGTATAAATATTATTTATGTATAAATTTTTTATTTTATTTTAGTAATGGCAGAGTAGAGTGATCTGTTCCACCATCAAGGTTGACAGTAGCAAGCCTGGCCGCCCTGTAAGCTCGGCCATTCTACTGGGCAAGGTCACATCTGTTGTTACATGCACTATGCCTGGTATGAAGTGGGTTCCTAACAGATGTGTTAAATTACATACACACTACATATCTTAGTTGTGGTTAATTAAAGGTAGTGTTTTATTTTGATGTCATCATCTTTTCTTCTTACTTTGCAGGTCTTGTGTAGGTAGTGTCAGACACTGTGAGGTGAGGAATATCCAAGCCATTTTATGTCTGGAAGACAGTATTATAAACAGTCCTACGCCCCCTTTATTTTCTGGCTCTGGGGAAGGAGATTTGATGGAGGGTAGATTTGAGAGGGGAGAATGGGGATAGGGTGGGAATTATCATGGTTTATCGTCTATGGTTATGGAAGCTGTCAATAAAAAGTTGAAAAAATGAAGAAAGAACAAAAGATGACAAAGATAGTTATGTAAAAAAATAAGTTGTCTTAAACCATATGACAATGAGCTGTATTATAAAATTTTTCCTGCTGAGTGTGGTGGTGCACGCCTTTAATCTCAGCACTTGGGAGGCAGAGGTAGGAGGATCGCTGTGAGTTCGAGGCCACCTTGAGAATACATAGTGAATAACAGGTCAGCCTGGGCTAGAGTGAGGCCCTACCTCAACAAAACAAACAAACAAAAAATTCCTTTTCATTACAATCTTCATTAAGTTACTCTATATTTACAAAGGTCTTTAAAGTTAATGTTAATTTATTTTGAATAAAAAGATAATTCAGACACAGCTCTTACAAATTCACTACCAATTAAACAAGAAAGAAAATGAGTGTACTAAAATGTAAAGAAAAAAAAAAAACTCTGCAATGATCAATGTGTGTGTAAGTCTTGGTTAAAAATGTTCCAGGTGTGAAATAGCAAAAGAAAGTGATTAGGGGATCTGGCTGCATGGTTTTTATAGCTCTCATCAAAACAAGAACATCATGAACACAAGAAAGCCTGCTTGAAGAAAGTCAGTTTGTGGGGATGTGTTGATTCAGTTGCTAATACCTATACATCATACGTGCTAATGGAGCCCAGAGTGATATTTTCATACGTTTTTGTTGTGTACACTGACCAAATGTAATGTCTTTTTCCCCCATTCTCTTGCTCCCTAATCCTTTTCAACATTCCCTAATTACTGCTCTGCTTTCAGATAGACTTTAAAAATATATTTTATTTTTATTTATTTATTTGAGGTAGAGAACAAGGCAGACAGAGAGAGAGAGAGAAAGAATCGGCATGCCAGGGCGTACAGCCACTGCAAACAAACTCCAGATGCATGTGCTACCTTGTGCATCTGGCTTACGTGGGTCCTGGGGAATCGAACCTTTGGCTTTGCAGGCAAACACCTTAACCACTAAGTCATCCCTCCAGCCCTCAGAGATGCTCTCCTAGCCAATTCTATGTCTTAGCTACTATGAACACAGCTGCAGTATGCATGAGCATGTGGTTTTCTTTTGGGGTGTGTGTGTGCTGATTTCAAGGAGATGACATTCAAGGCAGCATCTCACCAGAGGGCCTGGTAGGGAAGGTAGGGCCAGCTGTGGGCCAGTGCTTTGCCTAGATCAGTAGAGATGTCAGCTTCCTTCATGAGATCCACGATCCTATACTAAGTTGTCATTCCAAGGTGTTCACTGATGATACGCCCAAGACCCAGAGCTTACAA
Source organism: Orientallactaga sibirica (assembly GCA_036365145.1). Lineage (NCBI taxonomy): Eukaryota > Metazoa > Chordata > Mammalia > Rodentia > Dipodidae > Orientallactaga > Orientallactaga sibirica. Next base: position 5,959,496 of record JAEOAD010001989.1, read on the forward strand.
TTGTCACTGTTATTCAGTGAGGGCTCCAGCATTTGAACCTTGTTGCATTTTATTTTATGGAGAGAGAGACAGAGACACAGAGAGGGAGAGGAAGACAGAGATGGACGCCAGCAGTGTCTCAGCTGCTGTGAACGAAATCCAGATGTGTGCTCCCCCTTGTGGTCAAGTGCGGCATTGCACCCTTGCGTCACTGCATCTGGCTAAACGTGGGACCTGGAGATTGGAACCTCTGGAGATTGGAACCCTCGTTCTTAGGCTTAGGAGGCAGGCACCTTAAGCCCTAAGCCATCTCTCCAGCCCCTTGTTGCATTTTATGGTACAACAATGCATTACCTCATTAATCACTGGCATGGGCCAAGCCTCCTTCCCCCAATTTGGAGTGCACAAGTAGGACAATGTAGCTCAAGTACAAGATGCAGACAGCTGCCACGGGAGAGGTAGAGAGACTTGGGATAATGAAGTTGAACCATCCGAGACGCCTAACCCCATTGAAAACGTGTGGAAGCAATGTGGAGGGTTAGCTGGGTGAGTTTTAGGGCAGGCAATGCCATCATGATTCCTAAAGAAATACAGGAGCTCAAGTCAACAGCCGAGTTAGCTAATTGTTTGACTTGAAATTGGCTTTATTTCCCCCTGAATGCACAGTTGCTGGGAAGTGGGCGAGCTCTATCCTGGTGTCTGCTGGCTGTGAGCCAACGTAGGAGTCAAAATTCACTGTGAACAGACAGCCAAGAGACACATGCAGATGCCTGAGAAATATTTATAATTGCTTCTCTTCTGTCTGCCAATGGCTTGGGAAGTGTTTGCTATATTCTGTGGTCTGATTGTTGGTTTGTTCTGCCGCACGTTCGTGAAAACATAAAATAACAGGGCAACAGATATCTGATCAAGTTGCCAAATCATTTCTAGGATTTGGCCCAAAGTGTGGACGATTTCTCTGTTCCTTCCTGATTTCATGTGCACAAAAGCAAAAATGAGGAAAGGAATTGGTAACCAATATGCAGATGCCAGAGCCAAGGCCTGCCTGCTGAGCACAGGGTGGATCTGGTGTGGGGAAGAGATTTCTGTTTCATCCTTAGAATCTCATGAGGAGTTCATGCTGTCAAGGGGGGTGATGGTGTGAGATGGAGGGAGCGCCCCCACAGTGCATGCCTTCCCCTCCCCCTTCTGACAACCCTTCTTCATGTCCGCCCACTTTGGCCTAGAAAATGGCTCCTGCTTCCCTTGGGGACGAAGACATGTTTTGTTCCAAGTGTGATCCCTCTTGTTTGTTGCCTCTCTTGCCCTTCTCTCAAACCCACTCCCAGCTCGAGCCCAGGGTACTTGTCCAGGGGTTTCCTCTGTTCGTGGACACGTAAGCATTGTTGTAACCCGCAGGTGTCTAGAAATGAGCTGGCCAGACAGGAAGGGACCAGGCAGACAAAGCCTGAACTGTACAAATCTTCTGGAGCCCGGAAACTGCTGAGTGATCAAACTGCTATGGGAAAAGGATTTATGTCAGGAAAGAGGAGTGGGGACATGAATAATGGGGAAATTTTTAAAATGTAGAAAACCATTTATGCTAAGAATGCAATGAGATGTTTTAGCTGGTCATTTTTGGAGTAGATTTTTTGTGTGTGTGTGTGTGTGAATTTTTTTCACTGAGTGAATTAGTAATTATTAAACAGGTATAAGAGTTTTTTTTTATTTCAGAGTATATAATAATTCCTCAGAATTTTATGTATAACACATTGCGTGGGCATCTACACACACCCCCCAAACACACACACACCGAGCATGGTGGTGCATGCTTTTAATCCCAGCACTCTGGAGGCAGAGATAGGAGGATCACTCTGAGTTCAAGGTCATCCTGAGACTACATAGTGAATTCCAGGTCAGCCTGGGCTAGAGTGAAACCCTACCTTGAAAAACCAAAAAAAAAAAAAAAAAAAAAAAAATTCATTCACTTGCTCATTGTAGAGTCTCATATATGGATTTTGGGGCTGGTCTCTTCCATGTGTAGGGGATACAAGTACCATTGACAGTTTTCCCCTCACATTGTATCAATATTACTTAGGAAGGCAGGTTTTCAGGCCACAGTCAGACCTACTGAATCCCACTCTGGGAGCAGGGGGACTACCAGTCTCTTTCATCGAGACTGCTACGTGGTTTTGAAAGTTTTAGACTTCATGCTAGAGAAATTGCTCTGTGGGTCCATAGGTATAAAAGCATGTGAATCTGATTCTGGATGTCCAGGACCCATGCGAGAAGCTGAGCTTGGTGATATACACCTGTCAATCATAATTGACTGTATGTATGTGTGTGTGTGTATATATATATGATATAATCTGCAAAGCCTAAGGACCCAGGCTCGAGTCCCCAGTACCCACGCAAAGACAGATGCACAAGGTGGCGCATGCATCTCGAGTTTGCTTGCAGTGGCTGGAGGTCCAGGCGCGTCCATTCTCTCTCTCTCAAATAAAATAAAATATTTTAAAAAACTGTTAATCTTTGATATCTTATGTATTTTCTGATGAATTCTTTCAAATTCTCAGAATGGAGCAACAATAAGTTTTCTAGTGCCCAGTAGTGAATGTGATACTTGGGTTTTCTACCCAAATACTTCTATGAGCAGACCACTGCAAAGTTTTTTGTTTTTTTTTTAAGCCTTTCACATTTATAAAGATCTGCTATGAGAACCAGGTCTGTGTTTCCTATTTTTATTATCCTCACCTTGAATTTCATTTGAGAGACTTTTCATGTAGCTGACAAAGTGGAAATTAATGGGCTAAATTAGCTTTTAGTATGATGTCATCGCTCCTGTGTAAAAGTCCAAATGAAATATTCTGATTTTGTTTGAGCCTTTTAACAGCATCTGCTCCATTTTATCACTGACTACTCTCCAAACACCTCTTCTGAAACAAAATGGAAACTGAGCTTTAACCAAGGACCCTTCATTCTTGGCCATTGTATCTTGGTGACATCTGCTGTATGTTTACATTTCAGAGGGTGTTGCTTTTGTGCTGTGCAACATCAGTGGTTCCTTTTGGCATTTGAATTCAGTGAACGTTGCATCAGTCAGCTTTTTTTAAAAAATGTTTTTTGTATATGGGCTGGAGAGGTGGCTTAGCGGTTAAGGTGCCTGCCTGCTAAGCCTAAGAACCCGGTTCCAATCTCCAGGTCCCACGTTTAGCCAGGTGCAAAGTGACTCAAGGGCGCAATGCCGCACTTGCCCACAAGGGGCGCACACATCTGGAGTTTGTTCACAGCAGCTGAGAGGCTGCTGGTGCACCCATTCTCTATCTGCCTCTCCCTCTCTCACTGTCTCTCTGTCTGTGACTCTCTCCAAAAGTAAAATAAAAAATAAAAAAGTTTAAAAATTTTTTTGTTTATTTATTTGAGAGCAACAGACAGAGAAAGAGGCAGATAGAGAATGGGCGCTCCATGGCCTCCATCCACTGCAAAGGAACTCCAGTTGCATGCACCACTTTGTGCATCTGGCTAATGTGGATACTGGGGAATTGAGCCTTGAACTGGGGTCCTTAGGCTTCACAGGCAAGCGCTTAACCACTAAGCTATCTCTCTAGCCCAGTCAGCTTTTTTTTTTTTTTCCAGGTAGGGTCTCACTCTAGCTCAGGCTGACCTGGAATTCACTATGTAGTCTCAGGGTGGCCTTGAACTCATGGAAATCCTCCTACCTCTGCCTCCTGAGTGCTGGGATTAAAGGCGTGTGCCACCATGCCTGGCCCAGTCAGCTTTTTAATAAGGGGGAAGGCACAGGAGATAATCACTGGACAAAGTGGAAAGGTTCATTTGGGTGTGTGTTTCTGAGGTTTCAGCCTCTGGTAACTTGTCTCTGTTGCTTTGGGCCCAAGGTGGTAAGGAATGCATGGTGCAAGAGCCCTGTCCACCTCATAGCATGCGGGAAGCAAAAGTGGAGACTGGAAGACCTGGGGTTCCAAAGGCACACTGCCTAGAAGCCACCTTTCTTATACTAGGCCACCTCCAAAAGGTTCTACCACCTCCCAGCATGTCACACACACAAGGTCACCCCACACGAGATTCAAGCTGTAGCAACAGTGATTTCCATGGTCTGATGCGGTAGGGTGCACACAGGTCATCCTGCACTGAGAAAGATGAGACAGGACAATCACAATGCCAGGTCCAGCCTGGCCTCCATAGTAAGGCCCCATTTTTTAAAGACAGAGGGAGACAGAGATGGGCGCGCCAGCAGTCTCTCAGCTGCTGTGAACGAAATCCAGATGTGTGCGCCCCCTTGTGGCCAAGTGCGGCATTGCGCCCTTGTGTCACTGCATCTGGCTAAACATGGGACCTGAAGATTGGAACCGATGGAGATTGGAACCAGTCTTCTTAGGCTTAGGAGGCAGGCACCTTAATGCTAAGCCATCTCTCCAGCCCTTTGCTGTGCATTTTTAACGTGATGCATTTGAGAACAGAAACGTCATTAGATGCAGAGCATTTGAAGAGATGATAACCAGGGGAAGTAGTTAGCTAAGGATTTCTCATCTTATTTGATGATAATGTTTATATAACCTAATAGTTGATTGCCTTTCCTCTCCTTTCCTTCCTTAATAATAAAAACGTTGCTTCTGGCCTTAAACAAGTGCCAGATGAATAGAAAGGCTGTGAGACTGGTACGCCGTTTCTCTGCTGTCTCTCTCTCCAGGCCTCCTCTCTCCAAACCCTACATTTCTTGGCATCTCTCGGCGCTCTGTTTGTTAGAGTGCTGACTCTGACGTAAAGCGCTTACAGAGAGTGACCCCCGTGGCAAACCTGTAAAACATTATACAACATGAATAAGGACTTTCTTATTAGATCTGCAGCTGGCCAGGCACAGACATATGGCAGCGAGGATGTTTTGGAAGAAAGGCATTGCTTGACAAAGAACCCAGTCTCTTGAATAAAGGTTTACACTGGCACTCTTGCTGTTTATAATACCCGCTGCCAGGGGCAAGACTTCTTTCCTCCCATTATATTGTAATTTTACTGTTTAAACCCCATCGTTTCATATGTTGAGGTGCCTAAAATGTAGAAGCAGACATTTTATGTGTGTCTGTATAACTTTAAAAGGAAAAAAAAATATCAAAGTCCACAAAACTTTCTCAGGCTCTGTCTACCCAGCTGGAAGTGCTTGATTCTCTGAGGCTCTGAGTCAGATTTAAAGAGAGGGAGTTTGTGAGAACAGACCCAGTCCTTTTGAGCAGGATTTAAAATGATTATCAAAGCATGCATAAGATTTTTTTTTTTAACTTTAATGGTTACTAAAACATGGTAGTTCTTTTCTGTTCATAATGCTGACTTTCAATGTCTTAAAACAAAATAGGCTGGAAAAGACTTACAACCAAGGAATATTCTATGTTGATTTGCATTTTCTGTCTCTCCAGTAACTTCCTGCTTTCATTTAATTTCCCTTTTCCAAAGCCAGCTTTCCAGCATCATGAAGCGTAGCCCTCTGTTTTGTGACCTGTGCTAGCATCCTGGTGTTCTAGTTCCCGGGGTAGTCGTCACACAGCAGCCCAAGCAGAAATGCTGGTGCTTTGCATCAGGGTCATAGAATTAGAGTCTGGAAAAATCTAGAAGTTAGCAAAGGAAAATGAATGGAAGTGTTTGCCCCTGCAGAAGTTCTCAGTCTCCTTTCATTATGGAGCCCTTGTAATCTGGATGTCTATAGTGTTGAAAATCTTGGATGAGGATATTATCTTGCTAGACAGGGTGGCAACCACAATCATTTAGTATTGTCATTGTTAATTCGATGTGCATATACACGGCAGGCTATTTTGTTAACAATCCCATTTGACAGCTGACACAACTGAGGCAGGGAGAAATACATGACCTTCCTGAACACGCACCTTGGCGATGCGAGCTGAGCTGGGGTGGTTACACCTGGCAGACAGGTGATTGTTAATATTTTACAAAGACTTTGATCTGCCCAAATGAGTCTATGTAGAGATATGGGCATATATAGGTATAGGAGGATCATACTATTAATGCAGAATCGACTGGTTTTTGCAATCAAAAACATAAGTAAGGGTACTCATAACAAAAACGACCCAAGTTACTGTGCTCGGAGGATGGCTCAGTGGATAAAGGCACTTGCTTACAAAGCCTCACAATCCAGGTTTTACTCCCCAGTGCCCACATAAAGTGGTGCATGTGTTTGTAGTTCATTTGCAGTGACAAAGGGTTCTGGCATGCCCATTCTCTTATTTCTCTCATTCTCTCTATCTATATCAATTAAATAAAAATATTTTTAAATTAAAAAATTTTTTTGTTGGAGAGAGACACAGAGAGATACAGACAGAGAGAGGGAGAGGGAGACAGATGGAGATGGGCACGCCAGCAGTCTCAGCTGCTGTGAATGAAATCCAGATGTGTGCGCCCCCTTGTGGGAAAGTGTGGCATTGCGCTCTTACGTCACTTTGCATCTGGCTAAATGTGGGACCTGGAGATTGGAACCAGGTTCTTAGGCTTAGCAGGCAGGCGCCTTAACCGCTAAGCCATCTCTCCAGCCCTAAATTAAAATTTTAAGCTTATTGGCATATGCATACAAACAGGCACACAAAGAGTTAGAGAGGATCTGAATTATAGAGCATCTAATGACAATTATAATTAAGACATTCATGTTTAATATTAGTAATTTTCTATGAGAAATACACCTTAAAGTCAACATTCTTGCCAAGTATGATCTCTCTGTGTAATTTGCAAAAAAAAAAAAAAGGGGGGAGCCCAAGTTAAGAACTTTTTTTTTTGTCTTTTAGATTCTCATGTTAAAAATCCTTGGGGCAAGAGAAAGATTCATCTAACCCTATTGATTTCATCTATAAGATAAGGATTTAAGTCAAATCATGAAAGTTGCCAGCAAGTCCTGGGAGATGATGTAATCCAAGAGTCTTTAATCTCTCCAAGTTAGAAGCATCATTTGGACAAGTCGCTGTGCATAACTGATTCTACCTAGGTTATCCTAGAAAGTTCAGAAGGCAGCACAGCTCTGACCAGGGACTTTTATCCAGCCAATGCCATCTGTTCCCAGTCCCTGAGAACGTCTTAACTTGGGGAAATGAATTCTCTTCCACCCATAATTGGTCGAGAGTCCCTTCAGATAGTTGATCTTCTCTATTAGCGTGTTGAGCAGACTCATGCTAGTGTCCCAGTGGAATTGCGTCTCCCTGCAACACTAAAAGGGAGGAGTTGGAAGGTTCTAACATCCGGTACTTCAGGTGAGACAGTGTTTGAAATGGGATCTTTGCGGAGGTCATTAAGTTTAAATGAACGGGGGCGGGGGGACACTTGTTCCACGTGAGCTGTGTCATGACAAAGGTAAATTGGGAGGCTGAGAGAGAAACATTGAAGGAAGGGAGATTTCAGTAAACGGAGGATTCAGAAAATGTATCCATGGGTCAAAGAAGACCAGGTATGTCAGGAAGCCACCCGGAGCTATGGTGGGTCATGGAGACTTGAAGAGGTAGCGTGTCCGTGATACCACTTTGACTTGAGATTTCTCTCCTGCAGAATTCTGAGATTAATTCCTGGGATTTCAAGCCATTCTATTTATTTATTAGAAGTTATAGGAACCCTAGCAAGCTGATCCATCGCATGTATTACTGGCTGTGGTCCAATAGAGAATGGTGGAGGTAGTTAGCTACAGTATCCAGTTTGAGTCACATGTTCAGGGATCAGTCTGTCACATTTTTCCACCCCTTTTCCTATGCGGAAAAAATACATCCTATCTCATAAATTGCTGAGTGGCAAGCAGTTGCTTAATGTTACCTTTTTGTTATTTAAATTATGCTTGTGCACAAATAGATTCATTTATAACTTATTCCTAAAATCTAACAATTTCAGGATACAGACACCTTGACTAAAATTAATGTTTGAGGGCTAGGGATGTTGCTCAGTACTTAAGGCATTTGTCTACAGAGTCTAATGACCCATGTTCAATTCTATAATACCCACTTAAAGCTGGCATGAGTATGGACTTTGTTTGCAGAGCCTTGGTATGCCCATTCTGTCTTTCTCTGTCTCTTTCTCTCTCCCCTTTATGCTTACAAATAAATATTTAATTTTAAAATTTAATTTTTAACTGGGGGTAGCACACATCTTTAATCCCAGCACTTGGGAGGCAGTAGGAGGAGGATCGCTGTGAGTTTCAGGCCACCCTAAGGCTATATGGTGAATTCCAGGTTAGCCTGTGCTAGAGTGAGACCCTACCTCAAAAAATCACAAAAAGAAAATAATAATAATGTTTAAACTTGGGATGAAATGTTCTTCAGTCATTTTTTTTTTTTTTTTCTTCATTGGGGACACAGCTGATCAATGGACTTTAGTAAACCTGTAATTATTGTGTCTCTTTCTTTGATTAGTGTGGACATTCAAGCCCAATAAATTATGCCACAATCCTCAGTAGTTAAAGGAATTAGCCACACTTGACCATTTGCCATCTCTCATGGTCACATCCTCTAGATAATTAAATTAGTTTTATGGCTGGAGAGATGACTTAGCAGTTAAGGCACCTGCCTCCTAAGCCTAAGAACGCTGGTTCCAATCTCCAGGTCCCACGTTTAGCCAGATGCAAAGTGACACAAGGGCGCAATGCCACACTTGACCACAAGGGGGCACACGCATCTGGATTTCATTCACAGCAGCTGAGAGACTGCTGGCGCGCCCATCTCTATCTGTCTCCCTCTCCCTCTCTCTCTCTCTCTCTGTCTCTCTCAAAAAATAAATAAAATTTAAAAAAATTTTAAAAAGAAATTAGTTTTAAAGGATACATTTTATGACATAAACATAAGGTAATAATGTGATAAACCAGGTAATAGTTTCCAATAATTTCCCAAGCATTGAGTAGGAATATGAATTCATATTGATGATTCTGAAATACTTTTTGTTAAGGATTGACACTATGGAAAGAGATCTTATTTTAAAAAAACTTTTAAACTTGAAATTAATTTCTAAATTAAAAAAAGAAGTGTGTGCCTCACTGTGCTTAACAAAATAATAAACAAATAGAACATGGATCAATCATGTTCTCCCCAGGCCTTCTAGTTGTTGGATGTTAGTTGCAATACAACTTTTTTCATTTTTCAAGAAATTAATGGTGCTTTTAACACTTCCTGTACAGTGTAAGCTTTGGCTGTGTCTTATTAAAACCATACAGTAAGCCACAATTGGGACCCTGACAATGAGACAGGCTTGTTGTCTGGTTCAGACTGTACCAAGGCAAGCCCTCTTCCATGTGACGGCACAGAGTCCTGCTACTTTGGAACGTCACTCTCAAGCCAACTGCCGTGGCCCAGGCTAGGAATGGTCCCCTCATTGTGACATCTTCCTGGGAACCTCGTAATTCTCTTTGCCTGGACCTCTGAGACTGTGTTATTTTATTTTGCTGCCTTGGATAAATAGACTCCATGAAATTTACGGCCTTGGCAAAGCAGGCCCTCGTGTGAATTTCGTGAATAAAGTCCTCATGTTCGTTCATTTTGTAGCATGGTTTGTAACAAATAACAAGCAATTTTCCTTTTTTTTAGATTTTATTTTTATTTATTTATTTATTAGAGACAGAGAGGGAGAGAGAGAGAGAGAGAGTGAGAACAGGTGCACCAGGGCCTCTAGCCACTGCACATGAACGCATGTACCACCAAGTGCATTTGGCTAATGTGGGACCTGGAGAATCGAACCGGGGTCCTCAGGCTTCACAGGCATGTGCCTTAACTGCTAAGCCATCTCTCCAGCCCCAATTTCCCTTTTTATTTTAGCGCCAGCGTACTGTTTGTTTGCTGTCTAGAAGAATTAGCTTTAAAGATAATTATTTGGATGCTGAACTTCATATTATATTTGAAAAGTATATAGTCAACAGTTTCAAAAATTATCTTATAATTTAAGTAGATTTATCAGGCAGGGGAAATGGCTTAGTGGTTAAGGCATTTGCCTGCGAAGCCTAAGGACCTGGGTTTGATTCCCCAGAGCCCACGTAAGCCAGATGCACAAGGGGGATGCATGCATCTGGAGTTCATTTGCAGCGGCTGTAGGCCCTGGCATGCCCATTCACTTTCTCTCTGCCTCTTCCTCTCGTGCTCTCTTTTTCCAAAATAAATGCATAAAATAAATAAATACATAAATAAATAAAATATATTTAAATAGATTTCTCATAATCACTGTATCAGGTAAGAAAGCCATCTCTCCAGCCCATGTTTTTTATTTTTATTTATTTATTAGCAACAGACAAAGAAGCACAGAAAGAGAGAGAATGGGCACTCCAGGGCCTCCAGCCACTGCAAACAAACTCCAGATGCATGCACCCCTTGTGCATCTGGCTTATGTGGGTCCTGGAGAATCAAGCCTTGAACAGGGGTCCTTAGGCTTCACAGGCAAGCGTTTAACCACTAAGCCATTTCTCCAGCCCGTAAATAATTTTTTAAATGTGGAAACTGGGCTGGAGAGATGGTTTAGCAGTTAAGGTGCTTGCCTGCAAAGCCTACGGATGCAGGCTCGATTCTCCAGATCCCACATAAGCCAGATACACAAGGTGGCACATGCATCTGGAGTTTGTTTACAGTGGCTAGAGGCCCTGGCATGCCCATTCTCTCCCCTTCTACCCTGCTTTGTCTCTAATAAATAAATAAAAATACATATTTAAAATGTGGAAGCCCAAAAGCTTGTCATCACACTAGCTGTTTAGATGTATTTCATGGCCTCAAAATCCTTTAAAGAGGCCTGAACAGGAGTAGTGAATTAAACAACCTATTTAAAAAACCAAAGAAGAGGCTGGAGAGATGGCTTAGTGGTTAAGGCGCCTGCATCCTCAGCCTAAGAACGCCAGTTCCAATCTCCAGGTCCCACATTTAGCCAGATGCAAAATGACACAAGTGCACAATGCCACACTTGACCACAAGGGGGTGCACACATCTGGATTTTGTTCACAGCGGCTGAGAGGCTGCTGGTGCGCCCATCTCTATCTGTCTTCCTCTCCTCTCTCTCTCTCTCTCCAAAAAAAAAAAAAAAAAAAAAAAGGAGGGTGATTCCCTCTGCCCACTTCTAAATATAAAGCTCCTTAATGGGTCTCTCTAATTCATTAGCATTTGACATATCTGCTGACACAGTTGCAACCTCCTAAAAGATACGGATGCAATCATGAATATTTGGTGGCTTGATTGATCACTGGTCATGTAAAGATGAGAAGCTTGAATTCCAGCTAAAAATCTGTGTTGAATTGCTTAGGTATTTCCTTGTGGGAATAACAGGATAAAAGACTAAGCTTCATAAAATGTGCTATTTGAACCCATCTTACCCATGTTTAATAGTTGTCTTCAACGTCTTCTCTCCTCTTTTCTCATAACAATCCTATATGTGTGTGTACACACATGTATATGCAAATATTCTGCTAATCCTATGGTTTTATAAAACACATGACTATATATACACATGTATATTCGTTTTAAAACACATGCATATGTATGCGTGTAGACATTTATACTTTGAAGTGTCTTAAGTCTCCTCTTACTTTACAATCTATTCTGAACTGTTTAAATTCATGTTAAAAGTACTTTATATCTTTTCTTCAGTCCACCAAAAATTCTTCCTCATCCTTGATCATCTGTACGTACCTTCAAACTCATCTCGGGCGTGGGAGCTTATCTTTAGCTCTGGGCATCAGTCATTGATGCCCCTGTTCCTCAGGAAGGACCTCGTTGTTTCTACATTTGTGACTTAGCAGCACCTATTTATTTTTGTGTAGGGAATACACAGTATGTGGTCAAAATTTCAAAGGAAGACCTTGCTGTATGTGAGACAGAATTCCACCTTGTAAACAAGCACTCCATGTGCCACACTTCCATCATTGATGAAGGCATGAAAATGTACCACTCTGTGGGGTTGTTTTGAGAATTTTTAAAGCAATGTATTGAAAATATTTAGTGGCATACAGCACGTCGTCAATCACTGCTAGGGAAAGTAAATGTTTTGTATTATTTTAATCCTTTTTAATGTGTTTATATATCTCAATCCTCCTTTGAAATACAGTTGCTAGAATTTTGTCTTTATTGTACAGAAAACATCCAACAGCTCCTGGCATGCTGTATTGTTTTACGTGATTATTATTGTTAATACACTTGAAAAGCCTGGCTTTGGTCAAAACAATTACTTGAAGAACGATTAGATTATGGAGCAGACTTTTAAGTATATACATTAATGCTTAAATTAACACTGAACTATTTGCAGCCAGACTTTTCTCACAAAGACAAGGAAAATGAAAGCTACTGTGTGAACCGCAGTTTGAGATAACAAATCTAAGAAGTGTTAGCTACTGTATCTCCTCAAAGGAGAATTACTGCTGGGACCACTTCAGAAACAAAAGCAGTGTAGGTGCTTAACCAAACCTCCCTTTGACTTGGAAGTGCAACTCCAAGTGGAAAAATTCCAAAACAATTTTCGAGTAGGTGTCATAGGAATATTGATCACCATGTACTTACATTTTACTTTCATTGGATACAAACCATTCTTGCATAGGCTCCTTAACATAGATGAAACATCTCCCATGCAAAGAAGCTGATTACAACCCACTACTCTACAATGTTTAGTAGTAATATTCAGACTTAATTAGAGGCCAATCTAATGGGTATTGTTTCTTTAACCATTAACATATTAATATATTTCATAAAATTTGATATTGTCACTTCTCACAAATAATATACTTACATATTTTCCCATTTTTTTGCAGTTTAAATTAATTTTTATTGATCCACAGTAATTGTACATAGGCATGCAATACAGTTAAGTTGCTCCACGGTGTTATAGTGAGTGTACCTAGAGATATCACTGACGTAGCATTCACATCCTATGCAACTGCCTTATCTAGAACATGCAGTTCAGTATCTTTCAGTTTTTTTCTTTTTTGTTTTCCTCATGGGGTTGTGTGTCACTGGTTTCAATAAATCTTTATTGCCCCAAGTAAAGCACTGTGCTCATGAGCCTCTAGTTCTTATTGTAACTTGTCCCTCTACCACCCCCAGCCCTAGCCAATCACTAATCTATGTGTATAGATTTAAGTATTCTGAACTTCTCTTATCATGAGAATCAAGCTACCTGTTGTCTGCTGTGTTTCACGTCTTTGATTTAGTGTCAGCTAGGATGGTTTCTATGCAGTGGCATGAACCAGTACTCCATTTCTTTCTTTTTTTTTTTTTTTTTTTTTGAAGAGAGACACAAAGAGAGACAGAAAGGGAGAGGAAGACAGGAAGACAGACAGAGATGGGCGCGCCAGCAGTCTCTCAGTTGCTGTGAACAAAATCCAGATGTGTGTGCCCCCTTGTGGTCAAGTGTGGCATTGCACCCTTGTGTTACTTTGCATCTGGAGATTGGAACCCCTAGAGATTGGAACCAGTGTTCTTAGGCTGAGGAGGCAGCGCCTTAACCGCTAACCCAATTCTCCAGCCCAGTACTTCATTTCTTTTATTGCCAAATAGTGTTTTGTTGTATGGGCATACCATAGTTTATCTCCAGTCCATCAATGCACTTTAGAATGGTTTCTGTGTTGTAGGCTATTATGGATAATATATGCCCTAAACCTTTGTATCCAAGCCTTTGTGTATAAGTTGTACTTTGTAGGGGCAAAATTGCTGAGTCATTTTATAACTCCATTTTTCATATTTCGAGAAGCTTCTAAATGGTCTTTCAAAGCAGTTTGGACCTCTTTGTATATTCTTTGGCAGCAGAGCGTGAAGGTTCCTATTTTTCCGCATCCTTACTGCACTTGGTATTTTCTGTGTGTCTATTTATAGCTCTCCGGATGGGTATGAAAATGGCATCTCACTGTGGTTTTGATGTGAACTCCCCGAACATCTAATACTGTTGCTGATATCTAAATCCTCATTGGTCATTTTTGTGTCTTCTTACAAGAAATGCCTTTTCAATCCTTTCTCATTGTTTAAATGAAGTATTTCCTTTTTATCATCAAAGTATAAAAATGTTCTGGACTGGTGTGTACTACTTTTCTCAAGTCATTCATTAGATTTGTGATTTACAAATGTTTTTCCTATTTCCTGATTTTTTTCTTGCAGTTAAAACTTCATTGTAACAGGGCAAGGGAAAAGAGGGAGAGGGAGGGAGGGGGAGAGAGAGAGAGAAATCTTTTTACTGTCAGTACTGTTGCATTTAATCAAATGTAAGACACATTGTTCTAAAGACCAGATTTTCAGGTTGACATCCATTAAAGTGATTCATTTATAAGTCCTTAATTTTTATATTCTCTAACATTCTTGATTTTAAATCAAAGCTGTAAATTTTGCATACAAAAATTCTTAATATCATTTCTCAAACTGCTCAATGGTAGACAAGATGTTTTATGATGCATGAATTTAGTTTCTAAGGAAGAAAATATTTTAGAAATGTTCTGTTCATTTTTACATTTGAGATCAAAATATCAAAGGCCATGTCATAGTGTATATTTTAAAATAACAGGGCTAAGCCCTCATTTCAAAATATTTTTCTTTTTATTTATTTGCCCATGTATATGTGTATATATGATTGCACCAGGATCTTTGGCTACTGTTTGTGTCAGACTTTACATGGTGGCTATGGAATTGAAGTTGGTCTGACAGGCTTTGCAAGGAAGCAAACACCTAACTCTGAGATTTAATTACTATATGTTATTGTATTAAAATTCACATTAACTTTTTTCCTAAAACAAATACCAGGTTCTGCAATGCACACTTCAGAAAAAAATCATTTTAATTTATTTCTATATGCTGGTTTAACTTGCTCCATCACACTACACATATGTATCCACTTTCTAAAGTCATGATTATTGTTTGTAGATTCATATATGGTAACAAAAGAGACCAACATGCAAGCATACACACACACAGTAATTTCTACCATACATGTACATTTCAATTATACTTGATATATAAATTATGTACATCATATAAATCAAACTAGTAATATAAAGTATGTCTTTCTTTTTAAAAAATATTTATTTATTTGAGAGAGAAAGAGGTAATGAGAGAGAGAGAGAGAATGGGCGTACCAGGGCCTCCAACCACTGCCAACAAACTCCAGATGCATGTGCCTCCTTATGCACCTGACTTACGTGGGTCCTGGGGAATTGAACCGGGGTCCTTTGGCTTTGCAGGCAAATGCCTTAACCACTAAGCCATCTTCTCCAGCCCAAAGTATGTCTTTTTCTATTATTGTGTAGTTCGAATGTTAAGCTTTGCATTGGAATGAAGACAGTCGGTCAATGCATGTAAGTCTATTTTTCTTTCCAGTATTTGTTTTCTGCCATTTGAGTTACTTCTCACCAAGAAATTGAGTGTGTGTGTGTGTGTGTGTGTGTGTGTGTGTGTGTGTAAGAGAGAGAGCAGGAGAGATCTCTTTTACATGTCTGCTCACGAAGAATTCAGTGACAACACAATTATGGTGTCAGGATGTGAGACAGAGTCTATGGTCACTTCCTGTCAGGCAATACCACTTCTTTTCCGGAATCCTGCACAAGAAAACAGAAAGAAGAAAAGCAAGCAACAAACAAGTCAGGCTTCCTCCTTCTAAACAGTCTTCCTAGAAACCTCATCCTGTGACGTCGGCTTGTATTTATTGACCAGGACTGGGTCTTCCTCTGACCTCTTGATCTGTAAGGGCATTGAGGCTGGGGAACATGGCTTCTCAGCTGGACGTGTCCCCATCTCTAAGGAAGCTGTGGTCCTCCTATGAAGAAGAAAGAGCTGCAAGGTGTTTACGGCGTGCAAGGTGTCGTTTTCCCTAACACGCAGGACGACTGTGCGTCATGGCAGAGGGAATGGTTCACCCTGTTTGAGTCTTTGCTTCAGAACGGGGTCGTTTTCACCCAGAGCCACAGCAGGAATGTAAACACGTGTCTCACCGAGTGCTTTCTTTACTCTAATAGCAAGAGAATCACAAGCAGCATAAAATTGAGGAGCAGACTTGTTGACACCGTAGTAGAATTTTTGAATTAATGCTTTATTTTTTCAATTCCTTAGTGGTTGACTTCTGCTGTTCAAGGTTTTTTTTTTTTTTTTTTTTCCCTGCAAAGACCAAAAGCTGCTCTCTAAGGGAATATCTACTAAGTCCCTCAGCTTTCACTGGTTATGGTACACACGTCAAGTGCACAAGTGTTAAAAACACTTTCCTGATAGGAGATAGACTAAGCAAGGTAAAAAAAAAAAAAAAAAAAGGGGGGGGGGGACTGAGCGAGATCATCTTAGGTTGTGGTAAGCACAGAGTGGCTGAACCTGAGGGCTACTGAGGGAAGACCAAGGTTACAGTGGACTCCTATCTGCTCCGTAACCCCTGACTTTAGCACCAAGCTTGGGTTAGGGTGGATGCTCAGTCCATACCTTTTTGTAATAGATAACAGATGATGGATGGATGGATGGATGGACGGACAGACGGACGGACAGATAAATGTCTGGGAGGTCATGGGAGGAGCCTCTGGAGGAATGTTCTTCAAAATAAAACTTAAAGAACCGAGGGTGAGCCATCAGCACTAAGAAATGGGAAAATTCACTCCATGTTCAGAGTTGCAAGCACGCAGTTCTCACAGGTGGAGTTCAAATTCGTTCTATCTCCTGTTAACTCTTTGAAATTCTGAAAAGTAAACTTTGAACCACACAGCAGGAGCGGGGGAGTCACCAACAGCCCTTTACCCAGCGGTGGACCGTGTGTTCTCCAGGACCAATCTGCCAGGCAAGATGCTGCCCACTTGTGCGATAGTGGCGTGACTGTTATGGGGGGGTCAACAAACACTGACTACCTGATTATCTCATTGGGTACACAGCCAAATGTGACCCCCTAGTATCATCCACACCTAGCCTCAGAGAACATCCTGGAAAAGGGGCAGAAAGGATATTAAAGACCAGAGGATTGGGAGGAGGGCTGCGGAATGCTGTCTTCTGGACACAACAGAGATTATACTTGCACACTTACAGCATCTGTGGTTTCCTGCGTAAGAATGAGCCCAGCATCTTTCCATCTTGGATGGGGGAAAAGGCTTAAAACATTCCACTCTTCTAGAGGAGCTGTCAGCAGTTAATGGTTGCCTGTAATCCTTCAATAAATAATATCCCACCCATGCTCATGTAAGCAACCCTAATTTAACTCAGTGGGTCACCATTAAAAAAGATATGACAATAGGAAGAGGATTAGCTTAGAAATAAAAAGTTTAATGGGAGAGGAAAGGTGATAAGAAAGAGTAAGAAGGGATAAATGTGATTTTAAAAAGCATCATATACACCTATTGTCAGAAATAAAATTAAAAATAAAAAGTGATAAGAATAGAGTTGGGACTTGATTACATTCAAATCAACTCCAGAATCTACCTGTAAGCATGACACAGACTCAATGGGCACAGTGTAACATGACAGCAACTTACATAGCTGGACCTGCAGCATGTGACCAGAAGCAGAGAGGGGCTCGGGATCTCTCTGCCAGTTGAATGAGCTCAACTGTTACAACATTTTCTAACAGTGACTTATGACGCGAATAAATAGCCTCATCTCTCAGAGCTGCCTCTGACCACCTTTCTCTTTCAAAGGCAGCTTTGTCTTCGCATGATAATAATTTATGAACTGGATTATCCTAAGGGGTCTAGTTCGTGATTCTAATGAAGTGTTTGAATGTATGGAAATTGTTGAAAGTAAAACGGACCCAACCTGAGCAGTCTTGGGAAGTTGTGATTGTGCCTTGTGTAGTGTGCTGATTCTTGAACATTGGTTTGTCCACCCTCTAAGGATATGGTCTTGGCCATTTGTGCCACATCCTATAGTTGGTGGTAGCATACTGGTTTCTTCCTCATGACATTTATCAAAAAAAAAAATACATGTAGGCATCCTCCAATAACTTACAGTAATATTCGATTTTCAAATATTTCTTTTTGATCATTTGTTATATATATATATGAATGATGTGGTACTAAGAGTTGAGCCCACAACCTTGTGTTTTCTGGGTGTGTCATCATCACTGAGCTACATCCTAGTCCCTGATCATCTCTAAATTCTATAATTCTAATTCTTTTAAAAATATATATATTCTTAGGGCTGGAGAGATGGCATAGCGGTTGGGGCACCTGCCTGCAAAGCCTGAGAATGCCCATTCTATTCTCCAGGTCCTACATTTAGCCAGCCACAAAAGTGATGCAAGCGTGCAATGACACGCATGCACACAAGGGGGTGCACGCATCTGGAGTTTGTTCACAGCAGCTGAGAGGCTGCTGGTGCACCCATTCTGCATCTCTCTTTCTCAAATTAAAAAAAGAAAAGAAAATAGTTTTACTTATGAGAAAGAAAGTATTTTTCTTTGTGTGTGTGTGAGAGAGAGAGAGAGGGAGGGAGGGAGGAAAGAAGGGAGGGAGGGAGGAAAGAAGGGAGGGAGGGAGGGAGGGAATGAGAATGGGCATGCCAGGGCCTCATACTGCTGCAAAGAATTCCAGATTCATGCTCCACTTTCTGCATCTGGCTTTATGTGGATACTGGGGAATCAACTCTGGACCTTTAGCCACTGAATCATCTCTCCAGCCCACAATTCTATTGCTTTTTTTAGGGGGGAAGGGGTTTTTTTCAAGGTAGAGTCTCACTCTAGCACAAGCTGAATAGGATTTAATTATGTAATCTCAATCTGGCCTCAAACTCAGGGCATTCCTTCTAACTCTACCTTCTGGGTGCTGGGATTAAAGGCATGAGCCACCATGCCCAGCTCTAATTCTTGGCTCACTCAGCGTAAGATGAGAAATGAAAGAACATTTTTGTGGTACTTTTGTGACAAATCGTAGCTATGGCATGGTAAGGAGTCATTAGTATCTTGTTTGGTATTGGCCCTTAATTCCTTAATTTCTGAAACACAATTTATGGTAAAAACATATTCTGAACATATTTTCTGATGAAATATTTAATACACACAATTGGGGTAGCACAGAAAATGTGGTTACTGAATTTAAAAATAAATCAGTTCTCTGAGTCTGCATTTCCAAAATAACCCAGAGAATTCTCAATGTAGATTTATAATCCCATCACAGTCCTAGCCATTGTATCCTTTCGTATCTAATTTGTGAATTCAAATTGACAAGGTCAGTGTCAAATCAATGCATAAATAAAACTCTTGTATAAACCAGAATAATTCTTTTAAAAATATTTTTTTTATTTATTTATTTGAGGGATAGATAGAGGCAGGTAGAGAAAATGGGTGCACCAATGCCTCTAGCCACTGCAAATGAACTCCAGACAAGTGCACAACCTTGTACATCTGGTTTATGTGGGTGTTGGGAATCAAACCTGGGTCCTTAAGCTTCATAGGCAAGCACCTTAACCACTAAGCCATCTCACCAGCCCTAATAATGCTTTTAAATAGTCACCATTAAGTTAGAGATTTTCCTATTTCCCTGTGTTTCTTTTCTCGTCACTTTAATATTTTTTTATGTCTTGCCTTCCATTCTGGCTATATTACATGATATTTACTTAGAAAAGACAACAACAGGGCTGGAGAGATGGCTTAGCAGTTAAGGTGCTTGCCTAAGGACCCATGTTCAACTCTCCAGATCCCACGTAAGCCTGACCCACAAAGGTGAGGCAAGCGCAAGGTCACATATGCCCACTAGGTGGCACAAGTGTCTGGAGTATGATTGCAGTCAAATTTCATTCTCTCTCTCCCTAAAATTAAGAAAAAAGAAAAGAAAAAAAGAAAAGACAATAGAAAAGATAAAGAAAGATTAGGTATCTTAGGTCAAGTATTTGAAATAAGAACAGTGACAGAAAAGCAATAGCAATATTTTAGACCATTGATTCTATTTACATCAATTAAATGCACTTGAAGATTGTATCACTTTTTTCTCCCTTATGTTCTTTGCTATGTCACCTTAAATCCCAGCTATATGTTCTTCATCCCCAACAAGTGACCTGTGCACTATATATCCCAAAGGAATACATTTCCAAGAAATTTATCCATATGCATCTAAGACTATTGGCCTCACTGCAAACACAAACACACAAGATAAATTCAACATATCAAATGGGTCTTGAGGCCATAAAGGAAGATAGAAAGTAAGGTGAAATGTGAGTGAGACAATGCTCTCTACTTTAGATTTGGTCTAAAAGAGCTTTTTTTTTTTTTTTTTTTTTTTTTTTTTTTTTTTTTTTTTGGTTTTTCGAGGTAAGGTCTCGCTCTAGCCCAGGCTGAGCTGGAACTCACTCTGTATTCTCAGGGTGGCCTTGAACTAGCGGTGATCCTCCTACCTCTGCCTCCCGAGTGCTGGGATTAAAGGCGTGTGCCACCACGCCCGGCTAAAAGCTTTTTAAAAGTCTTATAATAAATTATTTCCAGCAGCACTTAAGTTGAACAGAAAATGCACATGCCATGCTAAAGTCTACTAGTTGTAAAAGTGGAAAGAAGGTTTTGAAATATTTTTCATTTATTTGAGAAGGAAGGAGGGAGGAAGGGAGGGAAAGAAGGAAGGAAGGGAGAATATGGACATACCAGGGCCTTTTGCCACTGAAAATGAACTTCAGATGCATATACCACTTTGTGTATATGACTTCATGTGAGTACTGGGGAATTGAACCCAGGCTATCAGGCTTTGAAACAAAGTGTCTTTAACCACTGAACTATCTATTTACCCTTGGAATTTTTTTTTCTTTTTCTTTTCTTTTCTTTTCTTTTCTTTTTTTCCTTTTTTTTTTTTTTTTTTTTTTTTTTTGGCACTGGTAAAACACAGGCTTAAACCTAAAGTGAAATAAGACTTTAAAAGTTTTCCAAAATTATTTTGTAAAATATAAATTTAACACAAGAAATTATGTAAAATGAATTCAGTGTATTTTTCTGCTTATAAGACTTATATGAGTTCATTTTTTTAATTTATATGAATTACATCTAAATTATTTACTTTTAGAAGCTGCACTATACTTTTATTTTTATGAGCATTACTTTAAATTAGATAGCATGGAGAATTTTCTTCTGATTCAGTTAGTCTTAGACAACAGCTTAAAAACTAAGTAGTTGTATACTTTTTAGAATGTTTTATATATTAACAAATATGTACACATAGCTATTGTCACAAGTTTAGCCTATTGGGATTTTGCTAATTTTTTTAACATGTATGCATTATTAATATTGAATTCACAAAAACTGCATGGATTACACCAAATGCCACACATCAGAATACTTGACGAAGAAAAATGGAGACTCCAGTTGCAGAACACATAAATCTCACTCAGTTAAAACTTTTGGCCCAACTGATACTAAGTCTGGATTTCATTATTTTCACTAAGATTTCAAACATTTTTCTATTTTTTTTCTAGGAAAAGAGGTCAACTATAGATTAGTCTCATGAAGTTGCCCCTGTGGGTTTAACTGAGTTTTAATAATTTTCTGGAGGAAAATAGCCTTGAATGAGCCCTTTCATGAGACATTATATAAATGAAATCTAAGTATATAGGAAGGGGAAAAGTATGTGTGATCCAGGCTGAACACAGCAGGTGACAAGCTGGAAGTAATATACGGGTTCTTCACCACTTTTTTTGCTTCATATTTAGTTGGTAGAAATAATACGAGAAGTAATAAAAGCTGTGAAATGTAGGTTTATAGTCACATTCTTTGGTGCTAAAAGGCTTGGACATCACCTGAAGTTCATGGAGTGAGTAAAACATGATACAGAGCTGGAGAAATGGCTTAGCAGTGAAGGCGCATGCCTGGGAAGCCTAAGGATCCCGGTTCGATTCTCCAGGTCCCACGTAAGCAAGGTGTACGAGTGGGCGCACGCATCTGGAGTTCGTTTGCAGTGGCTAGAGGCCCTGGCGTGCCCATCCTCACTCTCCCTCTCTTTCCTTCTCTCTCTCTAATAAATAAATAAATCTTAAACATTAAAAAAAGATACATTTAGATTTTTTTTTAAATGCAGGGCTGGAGAGATGGCTTAGCGGTTAAGACACCTGTCTCCTAAGCCCAAGAACCTGGTTCCAATCTCCAGGTCCCACGTTTAGCCAGATGCAAAGTGACACAAGGGCGCAATGCCGCATTTGACCACAAGGGGGCGCACGCATCTGGATTTCATTCACAACAGCTGAGAGACTGATGGCACGCCCATCTCTGTCTCCCTCTCTCTCTGTCTGTGTCTCTCTCTAAAAATAAATAAATAAATAAATTTTTAAATGCATTTTGTTTTGTCTGTTCAGAACTTGAAAGGGGTGTGTGTGTGTGTGTGCGCCACAGAGAGAGAGAGAGAGAGAGAGATGTGGACTCCATGCACAGGCATGTGGAGCCCAAGGAAAACGTCAGCTGTCTTCCTCTTTCACTCATTTGTGTGTGGCCTTGAAATGAAGTCTCTCACCGAATCAAGAGCTACCTGTTTTGGTCGGACGGGCTCACCAGTAAGCCCCAGCCTTTCTCTTGTCTCCATCCCCGACAGATGTAGGGTTGTCTGCAAGTGGAGCCTCATCCAGCTGTTTGTGTGGGTGACAGAGGTTAGAACTCAGGTCATTTCAGGCCCTCGGGCTTATGCAGCAAACACTTTCACCCGCTGAGCCATGTCTAGCCTGGAGGAGTTCGTGTTTTGTTTTTTTAATTGTGGTTATTTTAGTATATTTTTGTATAGAGTTTGGGGAAGGCTCTTCTCTATTTTGTTTCCTTTCATAAAGCTATCACTTGAGAGGGAATTTGAAATGACACACTGGAAGATGGCACATTGAACAGACTGTTATAACTGACCTTTTCAAACATTTCTTATCTGAGGTTCAAAACTGTCTCTTTATTAAGCCATCATATGACTCCCATAACCAAGGGATCCAGGTATGTTCCTGTATGGATATTTTCCCCTGGTCGTCCACAGCATAAGCCTGAATCTAATGCAATGCCTGAATCTAATGCACTCTGTGGTCAGGCACACATGTTACTGTAAGGAATGATGTATAAAATATTGGTTTCATTATAAAGTTGATTAAATGTTGTAAGTTGTGCTTCGGTATGAATAAAACATGTGTTTTCCCCCATTCTAGTTGAAAAGGGAGGAACCACATACATCTGAATTATCTTTTTCTCAAATAGTTAAAAAGGGGTAACACCCAGGGCTGGAGAGATGGCTTAGTGGTTAAGACTTTGCCTGCAAAGCCAAAGGATCCCAGTTCAATTCTCCAGGACCCACATAAGCCAGATGCACAAGGGGGCACATGCATCTGGAGTTTGTTTGCAGTGGCTGGATGCCCTGGTGTACCCATTCTCTCCCCCCAAAAAATAAATAAAATAAAATATATTTTAAAAATAGTGTAGGCTGCGCGTGGTGGCGCACGCCTTTAATCCCAGTACTTGGGAGGCAGAGGTAGGATTGCCGTGAATTCGAGGCCACCATAAGAATACAGAGTGAATTCCAGGTCAGCCTGGGCTAGAGCAAGACCCTACCTTGAAAATCCAAAATAAATAAATAAATAGGGTAAAACCTTTTTTATTGAAAAATATGAATATAGATAAAATAACTTTTTAAACAATATATGGATGAAATATAAATAATATAGATAAAATAACTAATAATGAATATTTACCTGCACCGAGATATTGTTTACTAGTAAGAAAATATGGTGTCAGTGTGGTATTTGAGCCAGTATGTTTGTGCTATAGAAGCTCATATCTGTAATCTCTGTCCCATGCTGTGTTCATGGTTCAGAAGGTTCTTTAAGAATTATGGGCCTTTGAGGTTAGGGGCTTCACTCTGTTATGGTTTCCCAGAGCCAAACATGTGTACCTCATGTTTGCTGATGTTGCAAGTATATACATGGATGGATGGACAGATGGATGGACAGATGGATGGATGGATGGATGGATGGATAGATAAATAAAAAATGAATAATTGGTACCAGTGAGAATGTGCAAATAATTTGGTGGAGCTAACCATCCAATACCAAATTTTCCATGTATTGAGAGTTATTGCATGACTAAAAGCATTAACGTAGGATTCATTTATAGTAATTGACAAGGGTTTTTGGAGAGCTCAGATTTCTCTCATGTTTCACAGTGTTAAAGAAGAGAGTGAAAAATGAGTTTTGGAGAAATGAATCCATCACATTAACTTCCACCATGAATTCCATGACGGAAAGTAAAATCTGATACCTTTTTTTTTTTTTTTTTTTTAATTTTCCTTACCGAAACACACCAGTCTGAAGACGTGAAACTTAGTTTTGACTCCACATTGGTTTTAAAGTAGAGGCAGCACAGAAGACCTGTAAATAGCCTGACCTTGAATTGCTGTTTAACTATTGGGTGGGTTTCTATTTTATGTCTCTTCAGCCACTTTCCTATCCATAAAGTAGGGGTCACATGTCTCTGTGTGTGTGTGTGTGTGTAGTATGTATATTGTATGTGTTGTGTGTTCATGCATGCATGAAGATGCACACACTGTGTATGTGTCTGCAGAGATCAGATATGAAGGTGGGGTGCTTTCTCCTATAGCTCACCTACAAAATTCCTTGAGATAGAAATTCTTTGAACACAGAGCTGCCATCTTCAAGAGCCACAAGGATTCTATCATCTCTGTTTCCAACACGACTGGGGTTGCAGGCATGCCTGGCTATGCCTAGATGCCTAGGTGGCTGGGGAATGGAACCCTATCAGGCCTTCGTGCTTGTGTCAAGCATGCCAAAACCTGTTTAGCCATCTGCAAAATTCAACTCTTGTTTTGTTTAATATTTTATTTTTATTTATTTATGAGAAAGAGAGAGAGAGGGAGGGCATGCCAGGATCTCCAACCTCTGCAAACAAACTCCAGAAGCACATCCCACCTTGTGCATCTGGCTTACGT
The DNA here is from genome assembly GCA_036365145.1 of Orientallactaga sibirica. Lineage (NCBI taxonomy): Eukaryota > Metazoa > Chordata > Mammalia > Rodentia > Dipodidae > Orientallactaga > Orientallactaga sibirica. The sequence goes on from JAEOAD010001989.1 coordinate 5,984,274, forward strand.
GGGTGCTGGGGAATGGAACCTGTGTCCTTTGGCTTTGCAGGCAAAGCACCTTAACCAACCACTAAGTCATCTCTTCAGCCCAACTGTTTTTGTTTTCTTTTAATAATAAAAGAAAGTATACTATGAGAAAAAAATTCTTAGAAAACTGTAAACTGTCTCACTCAAATTTTTTTTCATAAAAACTGCTCACCTCTTTTTAAGCAAAAAGTTCTCTGATCAAATAGCTCTGGAAATGTTTAAATCAAGCCTCTTTCCTTGTGGGCTTCCCAAACCTTTAATCTAGCTAGCAGGCTCGGGAAATACTGCCAGAGGAATTACATTACACAGAAGAATAAGCTCGTTCCGCCTTGCTGCAATTTCCACATGAACTATTTTTGCATGTTTATGTATGTGGTATGTGTATGCATGTCCGTGTGTAGGGGTTCACATGTGTGGGTGTGCCTGTGCAGGCCAGAGGTTGACATCAGTTGTCTTTCTCAGTAACTCTCCACTGTATTTTGGGTCTTTAACTAGACTTAGAACCTAGATCTGCCTGGCTCAACTAGACCAGCTAAGCCAATACACCCTAGGAATCTCACATGTCTGCCTCCCATTGCTGGGATTAGAAGCATGTATCACCATACACCTGGCATTTCCTTGAATGCTGGGGATTCAAACTCAGGTCCCTGTGCTTGTTTGTGAAGCACTTCCCTGCTTGAGTGATCTCCCCTACTCTCTTCATTAATATTTTAAAGAAAATTTGGCCAGGCATGGTGGCGCACGCCTTTAATCCCAGCCCTCAGGAGGTAGAGGTAGGAGAATCACAGTGAGTTCCAGCCCACCCTGAGACTGTGTTGCAGTCAGGTTCACATGGCTGGCAGAAATCACCCGACCAAGAGCAGCTTGTGATGGAAAAAGGGTTTATTTTGGCTTATAGACTCTAGGGGAAGCTCCACAATGGCAGTGGAAAACGATGGCATGAGCAGAGGGTGGACATCACCTCTTCGCCAACATCAGGTGGACAATAGCAACAGGAGAGTGTGCCTAACACTGGCCCAAGGGGACACTGGCTCTAACACCCATAAGCCCAACAATACACTGCCTCTAGGAGGCGTTAATTCCCAAATGTGCATCAGCTAGGAGCCTAGCATTCAGAACACCTAAGTTTATGAGGGACACAGAATCAAAACACCACAGACTAAACTAGAGTAAAAGGCTATCTCAAAAAAGAAAGAAAGAAAAAGAAAAGGAAAAAAAAATTTTAAGAATAGCAATTCAGCTGGAGAGATGGCTTAGCATTTTCCTGCAAAGCCAAAGGATCCTGGTTCGATTCTCCAGGACCCACGTAAGCCAGATGCTCAAGGGGCACATGGATCTGCAGTTAGTTTGCAGTGGCTAGAGGCCCTGGCATGCCCATTCTCTCTCTGTCTGCCTCTTTTCTCTCTCTCTCTCTGCTTGCAAATAAATACAATTAAAAAATATTTTTTTAAAAAAGAGTTAGCGATAGTTCCAAAATTGAAAATTAGCAAGACATTATGCCAAAGGTCTACATATCAAGATGGGAGCAAGCATTAAGTAAAAATAGTGTAAATTTTATCTGGTTTAGCAGTATGCAGGGTTCCAGTATCAATTACCATTGTGACAACACAGGCAGAAAGAGGAGTATGGACATGTTCTAGATCAGAGTGTCAGGACGGAGAGCTTGCAGTAGAAAAATCTGGGATCTAAAACTCCAGCACATCTGAGTTTCTTGTTTTCTGTAGCCTTTTCCTTCCCCAGCGTTGTTTCTACAGTTTATATTGGCTGCTGGGTTTGTACTGCTATGAGGCCGGGTCAGAGGTTTCATATCTGCCAAGTGAGTGCAATCTACTCAGCTCCTCCCCGTCTCTGAAAAGCAAAAGGTATCCAGTACTTTCCATCTCCTCCTGGGGAGAATTTGCTGGCTCCTCATGCTCTTGAAAGGAGGATAATAATGTACACCCTTTCCTGCTCATTTGTCTGGAGATTTAAGGTTGGGGGTATGGAAGACAGCTAAATTATCCTGGGAATGATAACAGAGAGTTGGATCTTGGGAGAAGAAAAGCTGAGAGGAATGTATTTTGAAAAGACTCATTTCCTTCTTCTTAAAATTTTTTTATTACAATTTTATTTTTGAGAGAGAGGCAGAGGGAGAGAAAGAGGCAGAGGGGGGGGAGGGAGGGAGAGAGAGGATGGGCATGCCAGGGCTTTTCAGCAGGTGTGAACAAACTCCAGACTTTGCCTAGCCCCCAAATTCAGAGGCAAAAGATGACAGCAGGAGTGGGTGTCAGCTTTGTGACATTCAGTGGATATTCTCACGGCTCTGTCTTCTGTATACTGTAACAGAACCTGCAGTCTCTCTAGAAAACGTTCAGAACATCCAGTGGCACTGGTAATGCTTTGTAAAGTGTGACTGATCTGGTCTTGGAAGAGCAGACAAAGCAACCATATTGAAGGCTGTGTATGAGATCGGCTGGTGGTCATAGTTGGTGGCCCATGTGAACAACTAGTTGATACATTACATTATAAAGCACATAAATCATGTTTATCACTTCAGGCTCCAGTGGAAAAACCCTGCACCAAGTTTGGGTGTCTCAGAGATTGTGTTGGCTTATCTAGCTTAAATGGATGAAAAGGGGATGGAGAGATGGCTCAGCAGTTAAGGCACTTGCCTGCAAAGCCTAATAACCTGGGTTCAATTCCTTAGCAGCCATGTAAAGCCAGATACATAAAGTGTGCGTGTGCCTGGAGTTTGTACTGGTGCCCTGGTGTGTATCTCTCCTTACATATAAATAAAATATTTTTTAAAAAAACTAAATAGATGAAAAGCCAACTTCCACTGTCCTGTTGTATTTATTTATTTTTTTGAAATAGAGAGAGGAAGAGACAGAGAGAATGGGTGCGCCAGGGCCTCTCAGCTGCTGTGAACAAACGCCAGATGCACACGCCCCTTTGTGGGCAAGGGTGGCATTGCATGCTTGTGTCACTTGCGTCTGACTAAACATGGTACCTGGAGAATCAAACGGGCATTCTTAGGCTTGGCAGGCAGGTGCCTTAACCGCTAAGCCATCTCTCCAACCCCCCTTTTTATTTTATTTTTAATGGGTATATGTGTGTGTATGTGCACATGCATGTGGAGGCCAGAGGATAAGGTAAGGTATGACTTTGATACAGCATCTCTCATTAGCCTGAAGCTCACCAATTAGGCTAGACTGGCAGGGCAGAGAGTTCCAGAGACCCTTCAATTTTCACAACCCCAGGACTAGGGTTCCAAGCACATGCCAGAATGGCTGTTTTACACTGGTTCTGAGGATTGAACCCAGGTCCTCATGCTCGCAAGGCAAGCACTTAACCATTCATCTATCTGTGCAGCCTTCACTCTTTTTTCCAAAGAACACGAGCTAGCCTCAACATTCTAACTCCATTGATGACCAAGAGCCATGGATAGAAATGTCATCTAGAGAGAGCGCCTCCCAAGGAGGACTGGCCTGGCTGAGTTCTCTCTACCACAGGTCTTTCCAGTCCAGAAAACTGACTTCTGGAAGAGCTGCATGGGCAGGAAGCCACCAAGGCAACCTGTCTTCTTACAGAAAATTCTGGAGGGAGGAGAGATACCTACACATAAAGAAATTGAAAAGAGGGGCTGGAGAGATGGCTTAGCGGTGAAGATGCTTGCCTGCGAAGCCAAAAGACCCAGGTTCGACTCCCCAAGACCCATGTAAGCCATATGCATAATGGGCACAAGCATCTGGAGTTCGTTTGTAGTGGCTGGAGGGCCTGGTGTGCCCATTCACACACACACACTCTCTCTCTCTCCCTGTCTATTTCTCTATATTTCTCTCTCGCTTGCTCTCAAATAAATAAAAATGAAATATTTTTTTAAAAGAAATTTTAAAAAATCTGTCGAAGGGGCTTAACAGTTAAGGCGCCTGCCTCCTAAGCCTAAAAGAACGCTGGTTCCAATCTCCAGCGGTTCCAATCTCTAGGTCCCACGTTTAGCGAGATGCAAAGTGACACAAGGGCGCAATGCCACACTTGACCACAAGGAGACGCATGCATCTGGATTTCGTACGCAGCAGCTGAGAGTCTGCTGCCACGCCCATCTCTATCTGTCTTCCTCTCCCTCTCTCTGTGCCTCTCTCCAGAAAAAAAGTGTCCAAGAATGAAACTGGTGAACAACCTTGAGTTTGCTGATGTACTTGAGAACTCGATGCCCAGCATGATAATTGTAGATAAAAGACCACGCCTGCTCTTACACATTTAATTATGCTTCAAGTCCCTGCCTTCTCCTTTCCTCCACAGTGCTGGGGATGAAACCAAGGCTTTGTGTGTCCTGGGCAAACGGTGCTGCCCTAGGTCTGTCCACAGCAGATTATTCCTGAGACACAAAACACTTGGAAAGAATTGAACTAGTTAGGTCGGATTGTACATTACAGATAGTGTGGTGGTCTATTACAGCTAGTGGGATGGGGTATAACAGTAGGGTGCTCTATTATTATTAGCAGGATGCCTCTGTTGAGAAAGGTACAAGTTTTGGGCTGGAGAGATGGCTTAGCGGTGAAGGTGTCTGCCTGCCAAACTTAAGAATGCCCGTTCGAGTCTCCAGGTCCCACATTTAGCCAGACGCAAGGGCACAATGCTGCACTTTCCCACAAGGGGGCGCATGTGTCTGGAGTTCGTTCACAGTGGCTGAGAGGCCCTGGTGTGCCCATTCTCTCCCTCTCTCTCTCTCTCTCTCTCTCTCTTTCTCTCTCTCTCTCAGAAAAAAAAAAGGTACAAGTTCTGTCATTCTTCATGTATTTGGTAGAATTAAGTAAGAATTTAGGGCTAGTAGGAATACCAGTGTTTCAAGGTTTTCCCCCCCTGGGAAATCTTTGAATTTAATGATTCATATGTGGAATAAACGTCTTGTCAGAATGGAGTAAGTTACAAAGATAATATGTACAATGGCATAGGGCAGGCCTCTTTTAAACTTGTGGCTTAAGGACCCATCATTGCACCTGGAGGGTACCATTCGTTCTCCTGTGTCGGGGATTTTGCCTGTGCTCTCTCCTACCTTGTTAATTCTACCTTTGTGAGTGTGAGTGTGTGTGTGTGGGGGTGGCTCTCCAACTTTCTCCAGGACTCTGGAAAAGGCCACCTTTACAAAAAGGACTTCACTTATCTGCTTATAGGAGCGTATTCTGTTCTCAGTCCCGACCTGCCATTTCCTACTCACCCTTACCTGCCCATTCTCCATCACCACCCCTTGGCTAGATCCTTCCTCCTGTAGACTTTAAGAGCCCCAGGGCAGAGGCATATGTTGCTTTGTTCACTAATGTGTAACCTGTAGTTGAACAGTGCTTTGCAAGTGGTAGGATTATAATAAGTACTTTTTCCTGAATGAATAAATGATGTGAATAAGTGTTCCGTGGTATTGCTGACTTTCTTCTATGTAAATTGTTTTCATATGTTTTTGAAAATTTCACTAAGTGAAAAAGAATAGCTTTCTTAAAAGCAGGTTGTGGTAGTTCATACCTGTAAGACACCTGGAGGTTGAGGTATGAGGATCATCACCTTGAATTCAAGGTCAACTTGGACTACACAGTGAGTTCTAGGTTCACCTGAGCTACAGGGAGCACCTACCTCAAATTTAAAATAAGATAAGCAAATAAAGGAAAGAATGGCTTTTCACAGAGGGATGTGAAAGCTCACCTGGTGACAATTACTATTCTCACTCACCTGGACTGCACCTTTGGCCTACCTCGTGCTGGGCCATTGCTCTACCCCTGAGCGTTACACTGGGTCCCTTTCAAACTTTTTTATATGAAGATAGGTTTGAACTTGCACTGCCATGCAGACAGACCTTGAACTTGCAATCCTGCCTTACCTACCCAAGTAGCTGGCATTACATGACTTTACTTCTGGGCTCAGCTATGACCTTTCCTTAATATCCTTTTTTTTTTTTTTTTTTTTTTTTTTTTTTTTTTTTTTGCACTCAGGGAGTAAATTCTTCTGTCCCTTCCTGTCATGGTTCCTTTGCAGATTTCATACCTTCAGTGAAAGTCATGGAGAATTTTTCCCCCCAAGAATCCCTGAAAAATAGGCATTAATTTTCTACAAACAAATAGTAGGGTAAAATAACATAGGGAGAATATAACAGCATTAAATGAAAATACCTTGCCTATGGAAACGTACTCTCAACTCTCTTCATTTCTCATGCTATTATGAAAACTCTCTGTGCTCAGATAGAACCTTTTTGTTTCCATGCTAACTCTTCTGCTACTCCTGTGAACTTTGTAAATTCCGTGTTTGGCAGCAGTTTTATTTTCCTTGGAAGCCAGCGCGGCGTAGCACACTGTTCGCTGAAGGCTGTGCTGTAGAAATTTATTATTGAAAATAAGATGCAGAGAGAGAAATTTATTCCATACAGATGAAAACAGCTTAGTGTCAAGAAGCTAGGATTTTTGAAATGCTTTATGTAACAGATTTTGTTTCTCCTCAAGAAAGCGTAGTGTGTTTTCCAGAAATAAATGGAAGGGTCATTTTTTTGGCCTATGGTGGTTCATGAGAGCTGAAAACAGGACAGAAGATTTACTCCTTTCTCTGTCCCTCCTTCCCTCCTTCCCCCCTCCCCCCTTCCCTCCTTCCTCTCTCCCCCCTCTGTCCCCTCCCATTCCCTCCCCCTCCTCTCTCTGTCCCCCCTCCCCTTCCCTCCCCTTTCCTCTTTCTGTACCCCCTTCTCTTTCCTCCCCTTTCCCCTCTCTTTCCCCCCTCCCTCCCTCCCTTTCCCCCCTCCCTCCCTCCCCTTCCCCCCTCCCTCCCTCCCTCCCACCTTTCCTTCCTCCCACCCTCCCCTCCTCCCTCCCTCCCTCCCACCTTTCCTTCCTCTCTCCCTCCCCTCCTTCCTCCCTCCCTCCCCTCCTCCCCCTCCCTTCCTCCCTACCTTCCCTCCTCCCTTTCTTCCTTCCTCCCTCCCTTCCCTCCTCCCTTTCTTCCTTCCTCCCTCCCTTCCCTCCTCCTTTTCTTCCTCCCTTCCTTTCTTCCTCCCTCCTTTCCTTTCCTCATCCCTTCCTTCCTCCCTCCTTCCCTTCCTTTTTTCTTTCCTTTCTTCCTTCCTCTCTCTCTTTCTTTCATGCTTTCTTTCATACTTTCCCTCTTACCTGCCGAGCACAGGCAGACCCTTGATGAACTACTTGTGTGTCCCCAGACCTACCTTCTGGTAGATGTCATTCCCCTGAGGCGTAGAAATCGCAGTAAACAGCCAAGAGGGTATTTTCATTTTTAATAGATGGTGCGAGGTAACCATTTTTTTCTTTCTGAATGAAGTGACCATGTGCTCTTAGCTGGATTCTGTTTGCATTCCCTGTAGCTTAACGCATTTCCCGTGCGGGCCTCTCTTCTGTCTTGTAGCACCTTTATAGACCTCATCTTAAAATCCCACGTGTTCTCTCGAGAGTGTCATAGCATGGTCAAATTCTGATTCTTTTTTGTTTTGTTTCCAGAATTTCTTAGGTACAGTGCTGCTATTCATTTATGTTGAAGGCTTTGTCCACATGAATGAAATTGCAAGAAGGAAAATTTCCAGTTTCTACTCTGCTCCTCATTGGCCATGACCTGCCAGTGTCTTTTGTCTGGTCCCATAATGACTTTGATAACCTACAATTTAACATTCTTCCTCTCTGTTACATTGAAAGGGTGCCCTGACATTCCTGTTGCCATCACACCAACACTTTGCACTTGATTTTGAGACCCACCAGATCTTTCATGCAAGCTCTCATCTTTCTGATAATAATAATAATTATTATTATTATTTTACCTATAGTCAAGAGAGGGGAGATTCAAAGCATCTTGGAACCTTCTAACACATTTAGCCCTATGGTTCTGCTTTTTCCAACATAATATCACTGCTTCTCAGCGCACAAAAGCATCACAGGAAAGATTACAGTAAACACCTTTGGATAAATACTGACATAATAAATGTTAGTTTGGGCTCAGTTTATTTTAATTAAAATAGAATTTTAATGGTTAACGTCTGTGTATGATTTCCTTAAGTTGAAAGGGAAAATAGCCTGCTAATAATTTCTTCTGATGCACTTCCTATTTAGAGAACATTCCAGTATCTCATTCATCACATTCAGAGTTAATTCCTTTTTGTTTATACTTCACAGAGCATATATAGGTATCCAGATAGAAGTTTTTATTCCTTGGGGAAAAGTAGCAGTAGAATACATTTTAGAACAGTACTTACCTGCTTATTCAACTCATAATGCAATACCCTTTAAATATAGTGTATGAATGTTGAGAATAGAATAAAATAGAATTCCTTTACCTAAATCTCTTAGAACGGCTTGTTATATTTAGCTAGGAAATAACTCCCGCTGACAGATAACACATTTGGCACGTTGTGCTATTTTATGATTTGAAAGAAAGAAAAAAGCTAGCTTTATATAGTGGAGCATTGCAGGTGTGTTCTAGAAGCTCCAGCTTGCTATTTTTCAAGTCAGTCCTCACTTGCGTAGGAAATCTTGACACAGATCTGTGTATGATGGGGATGGTTGTGTTCTTGGATGAATAACTATCTTCTTCAAAATATTACTGGCAAGCACAGGGAATGCCTTGCTTTTCTTCTTTGAGTTCTAGTCGTGGAAAAACTATATCTTCTTCACCCACAGTCATAGTCAGATTCTCTCTCAAATCGCTGACCTGTGGGTTACAGTTTGCAGTTTTCAAGATCCACTTACGTGTTTATACTATGGTGCCCTGGCACCTTAGATTCTTCCAACTTATCCTAATTTCGAGAGTTTGAACTCATAAGCAGAAGAAATGATGGTCATAACATAAGCCTTCTCTCTTCTGTTCAGAATATTTTAATACCCTGACTGGCACTCATGTATGTTATGTCCTAAATGGAGCAGACACAGCATCTAGTCTGAATACCATAAGGTACTCCCAAGGCCGTAACGAGGCAGATTCTTGAGGTACCTCATGAAGTGCTTTTGATGGTTCTCGTAAACAACAATTAAAACATTTTTACTTGTATACTTCTAAATCATATGTTTTATTGGTTGATTCATATTGTGAATGCCATAGCCAACTTTGAATTAGAATTAATGAGGATTTCCTGGAAAACGTAATGTAACTATATGAAAAAATTAAAGATTAAAAAACTTATTTAGAATTTAAAATGAAAGCATTTAAGAAATATCAATGATGTCAGGATTTAATTTTGCATATGATTATTTAGACTCATTTTCTCAAAACTTGGTTTTAGCCAAGCTATAATTAAATCATTGCTGTAATTCCAAGTCTTACGAGATTTGTCTGTCTTGTTAAAAATGAAACGCAGAGCCAGGCTTAGTGGTGGTACATGCCATTAATCCCAGTGCTCGGGAGGCAGAGGTAGGATTGCTGCGAGTACAAAGCCACCCTGAGGCTACATAGTGAATTCCATGTCAGCCTGGACTAGAGCGAGACCCTACCTAGAAAAACCAAAAAATAAAAAATAAAATAATAATAATAATAAAATGTTATCCAGCCACATCACAGGATCTTCTTTCCAGATTTTTAATGAAAATTTTATTTGTGCTGGAGAGATGGCTCAGTGACTAAGGTGCTTGAATGCAAACCCAGATTTGATTCCCCAGTACCCGTGTAAGGCCAGATGAACAAAATGGTGCATGTATCTGAATGTAATTGCAGCGGCTGGAGTCCCTGGCATGACCATTCTATTTCCCTTCTATCGTTGTTTGCAAACAAACAAATAAATAAAAATAATTTTTAAGCTGGGCAAGGTGGCACACACCTTTAGTCCCAACACTCAGGAGACAGAGATAGGAGGATCGCCATGAGTTCGAGGCCACCCTGAGACTACATAGTGAATTCCAGGTCAGCCTGGGCTAGAGTGAAACCCTATCTCAAATAAACAAGAAAAAAAAAGTTTAAATATTTGTTAAAATTTTACTGTTTTTTTTTTTTTTTGAGAGAGAGACAGAGAGGGAGAGGGAGACAGATAGAGATGGGTGCACCAGCAGCCTCTCAGCTGCTGCAAACAAAATCCAGATTTGTGCACCCCTTGTGGTCAAGTGTGGCATTGCGCCCTTGCATCACTTTGCATCTGGCTAAACGTGGGACCTGGAGATTGGAACCGGGTTCTTAGGCTTAGCAGGCAGGTGCCTTAACCACTAAGCCATCTCTCCAGCCCAAATTTTACTATTTTTATATCAACAGTTTCATTTTTTTTAAACTTAAGATCTTTTAAATATTGAATTAACATTAGGGTTTAAAGTTTAAGGCTGAGGTGTTTTTTTGTTTGTTTTTTTGTTAAAAGGTCCATGTTTGTGTTTCACTTGTTGAAATGCTCATTTTTTTTTATGTTTTCTCTTTCACATTTTATTGCTACTGTGTTTATTGCAAACTCTACTCTTATGTCTCATCTATATATTGACAATTAAAAGATCATCCAGCAGGGTGTGGTGGTGCACACCTTTAATCCCAACACTGGGGAGGCAGAGGTAGGATGATCACCGTGAGTTCAAGGCCACCCTGACACCACATAGTGAATTCCAGGTCAGCCTGGACTAGAGTGAAACCCTACCTCGAGAAACCAATTTAAAAAATCCATATTTCTCTTAAGTTTTAGAATGTATTTTAACAATCCAAAGGTTACTTCTACCTTCCCTAATAGTAATTTTATTGTCTGTATTTAGGTTATACAGCCTAATATTTTGATATGTACAATGCAGCAGTGGTAAAAATATCTAACATTACAACCTTATACTACATTTACAGTACATAGGATTAACTCTTCTTGTCATTCAATACATGCTTAATCCCAGCATAATTGATTCTTATACATTATTTGAAATTTATGTGGTTTTCAAAGTTCACTTCATATTCCATTAGGTTTTGATATGAAATGTCACTGAACCTGTAAATTTGTGTGTGCAAAGCTAACTAACACGTAACTTGACAGAACTCAATCTTACTCAATATGATCGATTCTGTGTCAGTAAACCTTAACCATTTTGTGCACACGAACGTCTAGTGTTTCTTGATAACATTCACATGCGTTCATTCTTACCACTGTAACTGTGACAAAAATGTATTCTGGTGTCACCTCAGAAGCCATGCCTATGCAAGAGCTGGTCATTCTTGTGGACACGTGTATGATTTGGATTATCAGCGGCTTTGTTTATTCATTATAAACAGATTTTTGGCTGGCAATTGTCAGCAGCGAGTGTACTGGGCAGATGAACGAAGCCTCTTTCCTCTCAGTGGATATCCTTGATTTCTTTAATATTCTTCCTGAATAGGGTTTTTTCCCAATAAATGAACATTCCACTTTGTAGTCCAAGTAACTCAGGCCTATTTTAACTGTGAGGTTAACTTCAGTGGGTCTTTGTTGTGATTTGGGGGCAAATTTCACATTAAATAATTTTGCTCATTTTTTTTTTTTGAGATAGGGTCTCATACAGCCCATGCTGGCCTCAAACCCACCATATGGCCAATGCTGGCCTTCAACTCCTGCTCTCTCTGCCATTGCCTCTTGAGGGTGGAGATGCAGGCATGTGCCACCACACGCTGCTCCTGACTTTAGTCTTTGGGTCTGTCACTTTGTGTGTGTGTGATATTATCAAAAGAGGGGCTGGAGAGATGGCTTAGCATTTAAGGCATTTGCCTGCAAAGCCAAAGGACCCAGGTTCGATTCCCTAGGACCCACGTAAGCCGATGCATAAGGGGCACATGCATCTGTAGTTAGTTGGCAGTGGCTAGAGGCCCTGCATGCCCATTCTTTCTCTGTCTCTCTCTCCCCACCCAACTCTGTTTGCAAATAAATAAAAATTTTAAGTGAAAAAAATGTTCTAAAAAGAGAATCAAAAGTTACTGAAATATTTTACTTTTCTGTTTCTTATTCAAGACTCTAAATTATACTCCCCTGTGGGGTTGCCTAGCATATTTTTTTTTTGTAGTTCTTCTTTTAATATTTTTAATTTTATTTATTTATTTGAGAGAGGGAAAGAGGCAAAGAGAGAGAACGGGCACACTAGGGCTTCCAGCCACTGCACGTGAACTCCAGATGCATGCACCACCTTGTGCATCTGGCTTACATGGGTCCTGGGGAATCAAACCGAAGTCCTTTGACTTTGCAGGCAAGTGCCTTAATCGCTAAGCCATCTCTCCCAGCCCTACCATATTTTTCTTGCTAACTGGAAGCTTAGTGATGTGAAAATACAGCGTTGTATATTTTGGCACCTACAGATGCTTCTGACAAAGAGTGAGAAAACTACATTAGCAAACTCTTTTTGCCACATGTTAATAAATACGAAAATACCTCGAACATAGGTAGAGATTGAAATATTCACCATCAAACCAGAAGTTTATTTCTTTGCATTGATTTGTGCCTGTTTAACAGTATTAGAACATGGGTTTTGGCAACCTAATTATTTTTGAAAAGCAAGAATGAAAGCGGGTGCCACATGACATGATGATTTAATTTACCATAACTCTCCCCTTTCCTTGACAGCTCATGGGACATTCAGAATGGGACCACAAAAGAGGGCCTCGAGGATCACAGGTAAGTGTACCCCCCCCTTTTTTTAACATTTTGTTAATGCTTTGAGCTATGAGTTTTTCTGAAACTCAAGAAACAATCAGTAAATGGAGGAAGAGGCAGAATAGACATGTCATTGTTTTTATGTCAGTTAGCTATGATTAAAAGTCTTCATTTCAGACCCTAAAGGCAGATGCCAGCATGTTCCTCCTGAGAGCTTCCTTGGGGTGCAGACTGCCCATGTTTATGTGGGTGCAGGCTGTGTGGTCAGCTCTTCTGTGCAAAGCACATTTGCATCAACAACCCACCCTCCTGATTTGATTCACTTCCTTTGATATTTTTTTCATGTATTTTCTCCCCCCCCCCCGCCCTTCTATCTTCCTGTTTCTGGTTAAATATTTTGAAATATAATCAGGGTAAACTCTGAACTAATTAGAAGATATTGTTTTGACTCTAAACGAACTGTCTTTTTCTAAGGGAAATAGAAAGATGAAAGGACCTATTATGTTTGAAAAGAAACAAATTCTAAACTTTTCTATATTACCAGACTCTCTCCATTGGCCTACTTGATGTCTTAGGCAAGGAGAAAAGCTTCCATGACGCATGTATGCTTTTTAATGACCTAATTAGACAATGTGGATTTGTTTTGCTTCCATAATTACACTGCTTGACAGAATAAAGGTTGAGTTACACTAAGAAAATTATCTCTCCTTGGGATATTTTGTAAAGATATAAAAACTTTTTTTTTTCCCTCAGAGAAGCCTATGTTTACCTAACTGTAATCACCCCAAATAAAAATTAAGTGGGTAGAAATTTTTACCTCTGCCGTTCGCATTTTGTATTTGTCATTAAAAATATTCTAAAGTGAAGTGAATGACAGTTGAATGGACAGTGTGGTGTACATAATTCATTGGGAAGAAGTGTGAAGCTCTCCTTGAGTGCTTTACAAAGCTATTGTCAGTGTTTGCACAGATAACTGTAGCAACTCAGGTCACTGGGGAAATAAAACAAGTAGGTCAGATCTTTCAGTTGCATTTCCCCCAGCCCAGTTCTGTTGATAAACATGTCCATTTGCTTAGTGAATAAAACAGACCAATTCGTTTGCATCCGGGTTCTCCAGCAGGCTGTCCATTTTCATTTCTTCTTTCATGTCTCTTTCTCCATTTTTTCCTGGGAGCTCCCCCTCTGCTTGGTGCTTTCTGGTATCGGCATCTATTGCAAGGATGACAATGGAGTATTGAAATTAGTAGAGTGAGTTCCTTATGATGGTAAGCTGATAATAAAAATAAGCTGAGGACAGCCATGGGTTCCTAGTTTTTGGTTATTGCCACCAAAGATGCCTTGTTAGCCAAAATAATTATGCTGATTGTCAGAGACAATACCAAAGCAATGAAGGACAATATATAAACTATATAGATATATGGGTAATATTGTTAAAATACATTTCTTTCTCTATGGCCCATTTTGACATAGTTTCTTATCCTAGTCACAGTCATTTAAATTGAAAATGAGTTAAAATATCCTGAAAGTACAGCTGTTTCATTTAACTTCAAGCATAAAAAACTCACAGTGGAAAGCAATTACAGATGCTATAGATGACCGGGAAAGTTTAGACCTCCAGGAGCAAAGTGTTTTTGCGAATGAAGTACGGCAGCATTTGAAAGCCTCCTATGGCTCTGGAAAGGAAAGGAGTTAACTTTCTGTCACAGAAATTACTGCCATGGGTATCTTGGACTTTTCAAGTAGTGGAACCATTCTTCTAAAGGCGGTGTACCTTCACAACACTTCATTAAAATCAGGTGAAAATTGTCAGGATGAAAGGGCACACCAAAAAAAGAAAAAAGAAAAAAAGAACAGTAACAAGTGCCAGGAAAAACTTTATTCTGTAAAAATTCCTGAGACATAAATTAAGCAGTAGCTCAAAAACTCTGAACTAATTCCAAGTTCTCATAGGAGTATCCACACAAGCAAATAGGATGCTGCTGTGTTCATATTTTAGATCACTGATCCTTTTTTACCTTGATGACTGTGTGTGTGTGTGTGTGTGTGTGTATACACAAACATATATGTATCATCTAAAACTGTTCAGCTTTTCAAAGCTTCATTTGGGTCTAACATGCAGGCAGTACTGAATTAGTTAGTGCTGTCCGGTAACCACAAATCAAAGTTAGAGACAGAACAGGAGTTCCATATGTAATTCACATTTAATGCAATCTAGAAGAAGCAATATCAAATATATAAACAAAATATAGAAGAAGTTTTATTTATTTGTACATATCAGTGCATGTACATGGGTGGGCACACCAGAGTCTCTTCTCACTGCAAATGGAATGCCTTATGCTCATGCTACGTTTTATGTCATGGTTTATGTGGGTAACTGGGGAATTGAACACAGGCCGCAGATTTTGCAAGGAAGCACCTTGAACTTCTCAGACCTAAGCAAAATTTGAAGGGATATAATTAGGGTTAATTCCTAGAACTATTGGTAGCAGAAATGAGTATTTTTGGATGAGGGAGCTTTTAGAAGTGGAAAGAGAGGGAAAGGTGAATGAAAATAGTTGAGTAGCAATTTGAACTGGAGAGAACCTGTCTGGATGCATGTGAATTTTCTTTATAACTTTGTTACAAGTTTACCGGGTAGGGGCATTGCAGAAAGGGCATGTATACCATGGAGTTTTGATGAGACAAGAGACGGTTTCAGAAGCTGCCCTGAGGGACTGAGCCACACAGAATTGACGAGATGGGAGGAGAAAGTCAAGAGGGTCGGACGTCTGATCACTAGAATTAGTGGCATAAACACAAACCAGATGAGAGGGAAGATGGGAACTTCAGTGTTAGCAATGACACATGTGAAGTGAAGATGACAATTTCTAAAGGGCATTTCAGACAAATCCTTGCAGGACCACCTCAGTGCTCAGAACAAGGATAGTGCATACCATGTCAAAGTGGAAGTGCCAGCCATACCTGTTATTACTTAAATACACCCGCAGATGGACTCCCAAGAGGAGAATAGTCAATGAGAGAAACCAAAGAAAGGATCATTCTTGGGAAATACTCACGGTAGGGTGTAGAGAAAGAGGTTCTGCATGCACGTGGTGGCAGGAGGAGTCAATTGGAGTAACACTGGAGTGTTAAAAGCAGAATGCTGTCAGATACATGACAAAGAGAGCCGAGACCCAAGACTCGGGCCAAAGAGAACCGTGGAAAATACCTTCGGATGAGTGATCAGCAGTGAATGTTGAAGAATGTGATCATCACAAGGAAGTGATGGTAGAAAGGAGAACCCAGGAGTTAACAAGAGAATGGTGTAAAATGCCAGGGAGTTCTCTTGGGGGAGTTCCATTGAAAAGAGAGGTAGGATTGTAGAAAGAGGTGGCAGCAGGCATGGGTGAACCCATGCTTGCTGAAGTGACATGTGAATATTCAGAATCACCAAAGGACAGGAAAGGGTAAATGGGGAAAGAACAGGCCATTGGAGAAAACTATAGTTCAAGGGGTCCAGTGCGCTTTTAACTCTCGTGACCCCTCGGTCCAAATACGTACGTATTTCCCTTCCCATAGCCAACCCCGTACTCCACTTTCTTTGGAGACATAATAAAGACATCTGCCCCAAGACACGAAGAATCAGGGACCTATCGGACCAGGTGAAGGGACACTGTGAACTTCAGGGTTTCACTTTGTGTGCAGTGCATATACTAAAGTTGGAATGATGCAGAGAAGAATAGCAAGGCCCCCCGCATAAGGATGACAGGTGGATTTGTGAAGGATTTCACTTACTGTGTGTAATGTGCAGTGTGTGTGTGTGCTCATGCGCATGTTCTTATTGTGTGGGTACATGTGTATGCATGTGAATATGGAGGCCGGGATATTTCTCAGCTGCGTTCCATCTTAATTTTTGAAACAGGGGGGCTCTCACTGAACCTGTAGCTAAGCAATTTGGCTAGACTAGCTAGCCAGAAATCCCCAGGGATTCCCCAAGTCAGCCTCCCCAGGCTGGGATTATAGGTGTACATCACCACGCCTCATTTTTTTTTTCACATGCATCCTGGGGATGTGAACTCGGGTCTCTGTGTTTGTGCCATGACGAATGTAACCTACCAATCCAGCTTCCCAACTAAAGCACTTCACTTTTCCTGGTAGAGGCAGGGGTACCTGTAATAGAACAGTAACGCTGGACAGTCCGCAAGGGTAGAAGATGCATGCCGTGAATATTGCTGTGCGTCTCTCAAAAACAGGGCTGGCTTGGCGAGTGAGAATCAAGAAATGCTTAGTAAAACCCTTTAATGGGAGCACTTGAGACACGGAGCCCAGAAGGATCTCAGTGAATTTGAGGACAGCTTGAGCCACCTAGCAAGGCCCTATCTCGATAATTTTAACCAATGTCCAGAAGAAACCATGGAACTATCTTCCTAGCTGAGTATGCTGTCTTACATTACAAAATTCAATTTAATTTATTTTGATCATGAAAAACACAAATATATATAACTTTTGAGACATCAAAAAATGAACAAAATAGGGACTGGAGAGATTGCTCAGTGGTTAAAGGCACGTGCTTGCAAAGCCTCACAGCTTTGCATGAATTGGGTTCAATTCCAAGGAAACATTGTAAGTAAGATGTACAAAGTGGCATATGTATCTGGAGTTCCTTTGTAGTGGCAGGAGGCCTTGGAGACAATCCCCCCCCATCTGTTTCTGTCTCTATTTGCTTACAAGTAAATAATAAAAATATTTTCAAAATGAACAAAATACACACAGGTACCAAAAGACTTGCTAACATAAAAAATTTTAACCTTTTCAATCTTCTTATTTTGCTTAAGAAAAAACTACAATGTAAAATACTTCCTCCTATGCAATTTATTGTTGCTCACAAATATTGCCAAGATAAAAGAACATTATATAAAATGCTTATTGATAAAGACATACAGTTTTACTTAAAGCCAACTTTAATCATTACTAGGATATAGGGTAACAACTCTTGGCTTTTCCCTAGATTCTTTTTTTTTTTTTTTTTTTTTTTTTGAGAGAGAGAGACAGAGACAGAGAGAGAGGGAGAGGAAGACAGATAGACATGGGCACACCAGCAGCCTCTGAGCTGCTGCAAACGAAATCCAGATGTGTGCACCACCTTGTGGTCAAGGGCGGCATTGCACCCTTGTATCACTTTGCATCTGGCTAAACGTGGGACCTGGAGATTGGAACCACTGGAGATTGGAACCAACGTTCTTTTAGGCTTAGGAGGCAGGCGCCTTAACCGCTAAGCCATCTCTCCAGCCCTTCCCTAGATTCTTAATAAGCAATAAAATTTTTCCCAGTTTGTCTTCATCCTTCACAATTATATAATATACACATTGCTATAAATTTAAGAAGGTGCACCTTTTGTGTCAAATACCTATTATATGGTGGGGATGATATATCATGCTTTGAGTAAATCCCAGCACCTTAGGCTCCATGAGAATTTTATGTAATTTGATTTGTTTTATGTTATTTTCAATAATTTTCTGACTTAATCCATTAGCTCATATGGTTAAATTTTATCCCCTTTCCCTTCCTTCATCCTTCCTTTCTTCCTTCTTTTTTTCTTTCTTCTTTCTTTCTCTTTATACTTTTTAAGTATCTCCTCTCAAATGTCAATCATCCAAATATAGGAAAAATGCTAAATGATAAATAAACTTTCCGAAGCATGCAGGGCTCTTTCATGTGGCAATGTTCCCAGTAATACCAAATGAAGTCACGGATGACATTCTCAGAGGCAATTAAGGTTTTTTCCCCCCTCGAATACTTGAAGGGAAGTTTTCCAGTGGGAAGTTAAGACAGGCAACAGAAAATTGCTCTCTACAAAAAGCATCGAAGTAGAAAGTGATCCCCATGACCCCTGTGCCAGCGGGTCAGGGTGGGAAAGACAGTTTGTGCATTTGTGAACATCTCAGCCTTTCAGCGTGTTGAGACGAAGCCGCTCTTTATTTCGAAAAGCTAGCCGGCTCTTTTGTCATGGATGCTTTAGGAACTAGACTCCAGACTGTGTCCTAAGAGAACAAGCATTTGTGTGATGCATGTAGACTTCACATGATGAAATTCTGGTTTACATGTTCTTACATAAGTGAATTTGTATATGTACAATGTGTGTGTGTGCGCACACACACACACACAAAACCTAGCTGAATATTCTGGTGGGAAAAAAAGTTACTAAATGTGCGAGGCTGTCAGTAAGCTGACAAGTTACCTATGTGATGTTTCAGTAGCACGCTCTGAATTGTCTGCCACATACTGGAGGTGCCAGTCATCAATGCTAGACCAAGAAGCAGCTTCTAACGCCAGTTAGCTTTATTGCTTTAAGTATCCTTGTTGAATTTGCTGGGAAGCCATTATGCCTTCCCCCTCACCCCCCACAACTACCTGTGTATTTAAGAGAATGGACAGCTGTTGCTTAACTCAATCTTTTCGCTTAATGTCTACTTTAGTGGCAGGTCATTTCTTTTCTGGATCGAATGATGTGTTTTTGACAAAAGGATGTGAAGTAGAATATAAATGTCTTCTATAGCCCTCAGGAGTAATGTCATGTAAATGTATTAAAGTTAATTCCTCCAAACTATGCTTTACATAAATGGTAGCTATATGGGGGGTGTGGATTTATTCCATGGGATTACTTTGAGGAAGCTGGGATCTCACTACTACCTAATCTAAATGTCCATGTGCTACAGTCACTAGCACATCAGCTATAGTTGACTGTCAGGGTTATTTTGTTTTGTTGTTGTTTATTTGTTTCTCAAGGTAGGGTCTCACTCTAGCCCAGGTTGACCTGGAACTCATTATGTAGTCTCAGGGTGGCTTCAAACGCATGGCGCTCCTCCTACCTCTGCCTCCTGTGTGCTGGATTAAAGGTGTGCACCACCACATCTGATCCAACACTTTCGTGCAAACTTGGGGCCTTTTATTTGAATTTTAATTGCTGTTCACTTTTCCGTGAACCTAATAGTTCTCTTAGCGGTAGGCTGGAAATCGTTCTAGTAATTGTTTCTTGTGGTAGAATTTCTCACAGGAACATGTGTTTTGGTACTCTTTTTTTTTTTTTTTTTTTTTCAAATCATTTGTTTTGTTGTGAAATTTGTTTATTAAGTTTTTCTTACAGAGACAGGGACAATGCAATAAATAGTTGCCTGGGCCTCACGCACTGTAGGTGTGAATTTGGCAATGGTGATAAGAAGGGATATGTTATATGTCACTGTTAGTGACAGAAAATTGAAGTGAAAACCACGATCTGCACTGCTAGATTCTTTTTTATGAAGTATTTTCTCTGGACTCGAGAGATGGCTTAGTGGTTAAAGCACTTACCTGCAAAGGCTGAGGACCAGGTTCAAATCCCCAGTACCCATGTAAGCCAGATGCACAAGGTGGTACACAGATCTGGAACTCATTTGTAGTGGAAGGAGGCCCTGGTGTACCTGTTCTCTCTATGCATATATTCCTCTCTCTCTCTTTCTCTTTCACTTTTAAAAAGTGTTTCTCCATTTTATGACATTGCTTTAGTTTAGTTGTCTGTTGTAACTTTAATTTGCACTGACAACTATATAATAGTCTTAAAAAATTTGCCTCAGCATAGAGACAGTGTCCACAGCTTCCACAGTGTTATAGCAGGGCAGATATGTCTCTGTCATTTTCTTCAAAGATGGACAAGGAATGTTTTTCTTTAATCACTAAACCAACTAGCTAATTGCTGCTTCAACATCCCTAGTATCTATATAGTAGAGGCCAAAAGTATGGGTTTTACTGGGGGGAGGTGCTTGTTTGTTTTGGTGTGTTTGAGACACACATGTAATCCACACTGGCCTCAAGTTGCTCTGTAGCTGAGGTTGGCTTTGAACTCACTGTGCATCTACCTCCTGACTGAATGGAGGATTGGGATTATAGCCTCATCTCTTTTCTGTGCTTACAGAAGACACGACAGGGATACGGCCTCATTAATTTTGGCATTTCATAGAATAAAATGGGGAAGGGTTCTCTCTACACCTTAACCCCTGTGTGTTTTAGGTTCCATCTGCAAATTAAACAGCAGTCTTGGAGAGGGTATTCCTTCACTGTGAAGCAGTTCACCCACAGTAGAATCCTCACCTAGGAAGAAATAGTGCTATCCCCACAAGCGTGCATGCAAGGGGCTTATAGAAGCAAACCTAGGGAGAGGGGGGCTCTGCCCATGCAGTGGCTGCATAGAGCACATGCTTTTGTGAACTGGTGGATAACCTTGACTGTGTCTCTTGCAAAGAGCATCGATAAACAGGAATCAAACATGTCCCCAGGAATAAAAGGGGAAATTGTCCCTGGCGTTTGTGCCTTTGTTTCCTGTGTTTATAGATTAGTGGACATGTTGTTTAATACTCATTGAGTGACCTCATTTTGTGATCTGATTGGGAGGACTGTGCCCATCATGCCCAGAACATGCCAGTGCTTTCTGAATGTTGTGCTAAATCACAGCGTTGCAATTCCTTATATAAATCCAGACAAAGCTATGAGGTACGTCATCTTTGATAATAGGTGTGTATTTGCAAGAGCGGTAAAGCATTTAAGAAGTTATATTACGTTACATTACAGAAACAAAAATACCTTAGCCGGGCGTGGTGGTGCATGCCTTTAATCCCAGCACTGGGGAGGCAGAGGATAGGAGGATCACCGAGAGTTCAAGGCCACCTTGAGACTACATAGTTAATTCCAGGTCAGCCTGGACCAGAGTGAGACCCTACCTTGCAAAACCAAAAAAAAAAAAAAAAATACTGAGCACTTTTAAACCCCAGGTGGTTTCTGACCCACTTTTGCAATTGTGGCTTTTAAAATACTTTCCCAAAATATCATGATGTAAACATTAAAAATGAGATTAAGGCAGGTATTTTGCGTGTAAGTCACTATAAAATAAATACACCGATAATGAGCACTAATTTAGCAAGTCTAAAGTTTTGTCTTGCATTGGCTAAAACAAAGAAACAGAATAAAATGTAACCTTAGAGCAGTTCATTTTATCTTTGCATTTTAGTACTGACAAAGGCCAATGCCTTTTAGTCTCATGCTGGGAAATTTTATGAGATCACAGACATAGTATAAGATATTATTTTTCACTAGTTGTGAGAATATATTCTAAAATGGAATGGGGGGGGTGTTGCTTTTTTGTTTTCTCCTGGGCTGATCAATAACAGTGATTAAAGAAAAAAAGATACTGTAAATGTAAACAGATGTTTCGGATGAAAATCTCAGACTAGGGTATCCTGACTAGAATAAATCTTCAGCTACAAAGAGATGCAGAAAGAGGGAGAGGGGATGAGGAATGTCTTGTGGTGACTCAAAAGCCAGTTGACTAGCAGCTCAATGGTAGAGAGCCCTTGCCTCCTGGCATGTACATGCCTCTGGGTTCAATCCCATGTACTGTAAAATCCTGGAGAAAAAAATCAGATATTAAAGAAGGTTCTCATGGGCTTTGTTGTTCCAGATCGGAGTGTGTGTGTGTGTGTGTGTGTGTGTGTGTGTGTGTGTGTTTTGACACAGCCAGTTCCTAAAAACCTCTCAAATGTTATAAGTTTGTTCTTATTTGAAACCTGCAGGTTATTAAACATGATTCAAAATAGTTCGGCAGCTTAGAGCTGTAAGTTTTTGGGTAAGTTCTAGTTCTTTGGGGTGGCATTTTGCTCTTGGACCTACTTAACAATTTCCATTTTAGTGCTCTGAATGCAAGTCCTTTACTTTTCTGACCATGTAAACCCTGAGGTTAGAGAAAAGTTGTGTGTCCAGTCTCAGTGATACTCCTTCAGAGCATTTAAAAGGAAAATTGTTTTAAGAAAAACAAGTGATTGGGAGATGGTGGTTAAGATACACAGATGGACTAACTGTTTAAAAGGAACCTAGCATGGTGGTGCACACCTTTAATCCCAGCACTTGTAAGGCTGACACAGGAGAATTTGTTCCTGGTCAACATGGGCTAGAGTGAGACCCTGCCTCAAAAAAAAAAAAAAAAAAAAAGATGAGCATAGAAGTTATATGAAGCACGACTTCTCAAAGCGCTGAGAAGTTGTCTATCAAAAGATCATGTAAGCCAGGCATGGTGGCTGGAGGACTGAAACAAGTTCAAGGCCAACCAGAGCTGTATAGCAAGACCCTGTCTCAAAAAAAAAAAAAAAAAAAAAAAAAAAAAAACAGGGTTAGGAAGATGGTTCAGTCCATACAGTGTTGTGCAAGCCTGAGGATGAAAATTCGATCCCCAGCACCCATGTAAAAGCTGGTACAGTGGTGCCTATAATTCTGCTGCTGGAAGGTGGGGCCCAGAGGAGGATTCCGAGAGCTTGATTGCTAGCTAGTCTGAGTCCCTGGGCTCCTCAGTGAGAAACCCTGTCTCAAAAAGGAGAGGGCAACTGAGGGTGTCAACCTTTGGCACATACGTGTACATGAGCCTATACACGTGAATACATATACAGACACACACACACACACACTCCATCCATATACACAGATAAAAACAAAGCAAAACAAAACAAGATCCGGAAATGACCTAAGGAAAGAAAGATGAGTAAATGACGTGGCCACGGCAGCCGTGTGGAGGTTAAACATGCGCACAGACGCCCGTGGATTCTGGGGACGTGATTTATAGAAGCGCACGTCTTAAACCCCATATGACCACTCCTCTCTATCGGGTTTGTGGGCACTGGATATCTTAACTTGATAGTTTTCTTCTGTTATCTCAAAAAGTGTCACAGTGTGACGTGTGTTTATTCTAAATGATCACATAAGTTACTGAAATCCAATGCAGGATGATTTAGGTTTTTTTTTTATTTGATGTACAAATATATAATATCACTTTAAATACATTTTGCTAACTAGTATAATTTCAGCAGTTAGTCTCATTTTAGACTGATTAGTGCAACCTAGCACACAGTGAATTTTTAATACAGTACTAAAATGAAGTGACTATGCAATTGTATTTTTGAATTTAACGTTGATTCATGTAAATTTTACTGGATCAGTATGTTAAGGAAATTTTTGGTTAATTCATGATAAAATATAGCAACCCTATACAATGTGGGTAAAAACTGATTTTAAAGCATAAATACTGAGGCCACGAAGTGCTGTTTAATTGTTGCTTAATGACGGTGCTATGCTTTGGACTTCTTTGTCTGCAAACCAATCAAGTGGAGATTCCCTCATCTTAGGATTGTGATGCTGTACTGTATATTTTTATTCCTTCGCAAACTGACCTCTTGCGAAGAGGAAGAATTTGCGATGCTGATATTAAAAGATAGTATTAAGGTCTGGCAAGGTAGAATATGTCTGCAATCTCAGCACACAGTTGCTGAGGTAGAAGGTTGGGAATTGAAGGCCAATCTGGTCTACACAGGGAGACTTTGTCTCAGAAAAAAATATATGTATAAATATATTATTTAGCCAGAAGTGGTGACACATACCTTTAATCCCAGCACTACAGAGGCAGAGGTAGGAGGATTGCTGTAAATTAGAGGTCAGCCTGAGACTACATAGTAAAATCCAGGCCAGCTTGGGCTAGAGTATGACCTTACCAAAAAGAAAAATAGATATTTAAACATATTCTTATCTTGAAGCAAGTGGCTTCTCTTGACCTTTCCTAAGCCCTTTTCTCTTACCCCATGGAATTTTCTAAAAATATTTTTATTTATTGATTTGGGAGCAGGCAGAGACCATACAGATGCACCAGGGACTCTTGTTGCTTGCAAATGAACTCCAGGTGCAAGCATTAGTTTTTGCATCTGGCTTCACATGGGTACTGGGGAACTGAACCTGGGTGGGCAGACTTTGTGGGTAAGTGACATTAATCACTGAGCCATGTCCCCACCCCCACCCCCATTGTGGAATTTTTAAGTGCAGGACTGTCCTGTGCTGCTCAGGGAGCTGAAATTTACATGAGGACTTTAATAGAAACTTAGGACACATGACCAGACTTTTCACTATTTTTTGCCATGTATTTGGCTTAAAATCAATGGAACAAACTGAACTTGGCATGGCTATTTCTGTACAAAAAGAAGAAAAATATATAATTTTACCATTTCTTATGTTTGGAGCTTGGCACTGTAGTTTTTGTTTATGGAAAAAGATAGGAGAGGGAAAGGGCATCATTTTAAGTTCATTGGATAAATAATAATATCAAACTGGGATTTTTTTTTTCAGAAATATTTGTTCATTTTTTTTCCTATTACTACCTTGCAGATGGACATTAATTCAGTGGGATTTTGATACAGGAAATAATGTTAATATGTTCCTTAAATAACAGTGTAAGTTAAAATGCCTTGAGAAGGCATCATTTCTGTACCTGTGCTTGGGGAACTTTGTTTTATTGAGAATGTTTTTCCTCTTGATAGATGTCTTGTTAGTGTAATGGAAAAGTAACATTTTTTTTTTTTTTGCTTTTAACAATAATGAGATCCAACATTATTAGGCTTCTTCTTAAGAATTTTAAGGACATATGAACATTTAAGTAAATTATCAATTACTAAAATGGAAAGGTAAAGGTGTAAATAGTCTGTGATTTCAAAATGTTTGAGAAATTAAATTCACATTATTTAGTGTACTAAGTTCTTGAGCATTACATTACATGGCAAAATGAAAGCTTTCTCGGTCATTCCTCACTCTTTTTATTAGACAATATTTCATTTATTTTCTCTCCCTGGCCATTTCCCTCTTCCTGCTAGGGAATAAATCTGGGGCTTTTGCCATGCCAGGCCAGACAAGCACTCTACCGCTGCTCTCCACCACTGGCCCCCATTATGCAAGCTTTCGAACATACATTGAGCAATAGCAAATGGTGTACAAAATAAACAGTAACATTTTATCTTTAATGCAAATCTTTGTGAAAATACAGCTAGACTATTACTTAGAAATATTTTTAAATTTTTATAACATATATTTCCTCATGAATATGTATATAACTAATTTATAGCAGATATACTATATCATATGTAGTGAAATTTATTTGGTATTATTTGACCTTATGGGAATTTAGGAAAAAAGGAAAACAGTTTAAGGAATATAGTAAAGAATTAAAGAATAAGGAAAAGATTATGAGAAATCTTGATCTTACCAGTTTTTCAAGGAAACAAGCAAGGTGGGTCGATTGTCACCTTTTTAAGCCTACTACATGGATAAAAATGTCTAGAAGTACAATGTACTCTAATGGCATCCTGAAAATTCTGGTATATTACCACTATTAATAAATATTTATATTAAATGTGTTAGAATAAATGCATACTATAGTTTTATACACATCCTGTACTAAAAATTCAGTATTTGCCTCTTGGTAGCACTTTCTTAAAATAGAAGAATATTTTTATATTTCCATACAAGTATGTATTATATATTGATAATATCCCCATACCTTCACTCTTTCTTTTCTTTCTGTTAAAAATATTTATTGATAATTTTGTATGCATATATTTTACACACAAATCATAATCACCCCCATTACCTTCTTTTAACCCTCTTTCCATCCACCTCCCACTGAATCCCTTCTTCTCAACTCTTCCCTTTTCTACTTTGATGCCTTTCTGTGTGCGTCGGCGTGTGCGTGTGTGTCACTGAATGTAATTCTGTTGCCTGCATGGGCTTATCAGTGCATACGCCATTGCAGAAAATGTCTCCTATTCCCCTAACAGCCATTAACTGCCAATAATTCCTCAGGGGGTGATCAACCTGTGTCCTTTTCCCTCATTCGTGATGGAGTGTTTATGGGCCCCTGTATTGTGTAGATAATGACATTTGCTAGAAGGTCATGATGGTAACTGGTCATTTCATGACACCATGTGACCTCACTCCTCCCCATCCTCTGACTCTTAGATTCTTTCTGCTTGAGCATCCAAAGTGGTGACAGCGCTTTCTCGGTCAGTGTTGAGCACTCCACAGTCACTCCTTCTCAGCATTTTGATGAGGCTATGACGCTCCTCAGCAGCCGTCATCAAATGCATAAAGAATCTTATATGAACAGACGTAAGAGCAGCACTAACATATGGACATAAAAATATATAGTGAACAGGGGCTGGAGAGATGGCTTAGCGGTTAAGGCGCCTGCCTGCTAAGCCTAAGAATGCTGGTTCCAATCTCCAGGTCCCAGGTTTAGCCAGAGGCAAAGTGACGCAAGGGCGCAATGCTGCACTTGCCCACAAAGGGGTGCACGCATCTGGATTTCATTCACAGCAGCTGAGAGACTGCGGGCGCGCCCAGCTCTATCTGTCTTCCTCTCTCCTCTCTGTTTCTCTCTATGTCTCTCTCCAAAAATAAATAAAATAATTAAAAAGAATTTAAAATATATATATAGTGAACAACTGGGCGTAGAAAACTTTATTAACCTTTAAAATATCCCTTTCCATGTAAGCTAACTTTATTCAGCTTAGAAGAACATTACAAACGTATGCTAACACAAAGGAGCAGAGCAACATAATACCACTTTCATCCTAAAGAGTATAAAATTGAAAACCTTCTAAAAACATTAGTTTCTATAATTTGTAAACATTCATGAATACTCTAATAGCTTAAAATGTAGAGATGTTCTATATACTTTTGTTTGGTAAGTGGAACTAACCAATTATATTGGAGGTAGGAAGGCAAATAGCATCTTAATTTTTCAGAAGCTTGATTTGCATACTGAATAGAATAAGGTTTTTCTTCTTCTCTTATTTGATTGGGGTGCTAGTGATAAAATCCAAAGCCATACACATGCTAAGCAAGGACACACTTTAGCTACATCTCCAGCCCTCCATAATATAATAGTTTTGCTAGATCAAAGTGCTAAGATAGTATTACAGAGACAAAAGCCATTAAAGTGTCACCCTACTTCACATGTATATCTGACTCCGACAAAATAAAGTACCCTCATTTTGACACAAGGAGGAGGATATGTAGCTTTCATGGAGAGGAATAAAGATGTAAATGCTTCCCCATTAAATTCTACTTAAAATGATAAGTGAACAAGATTAGATTGAGGATGAGGAAACACAATTTTAGACTCCAATTTTCAAGAAATCACAGTGTATGAAAAGTCTGTGTATTGTTTATAAGCCAACAAAGAGAAATGAGGCTTAGAGATTTAGTTTGATTTCAAGCCCCAAATCATGGGGGTACTAGTGAAAGCCACCTTGGGCTTCATGAACAGTGGGAACGATGGGATAAAGAGCAGAAGAATTGATTTGATGAAATTGGGATAAGCTCTACAGTGCCGCACTGAGGCCTACCGCAAGATGTTATTCCGTAGAGAGCTGATGCTGTCACAAAGACACCAGAGTGTCTACAAATGATGCCTCTGAAGTAGTTCAACTTATAAAAGAGAACCCATGATGAAACCAAAAGTAGAGAAAACCAGTGCTCTCTTGACTTATTTCAAGTGTTATGATATAGAAATGAGTGAGGTTTACAAAATAATTCTGTAAGATTGACAGCTAGTTATGTCATGGAGCAGTCATATTTCTTAAAAATATTTTATTAGGCTGGAGAGATGGCTTAGTGGTTAAGGATCCTGCCTGCAAAGCCAAAGAATGCCTGTTCCAATCTCCAGGTCCCACGTTTAGCCAGATGCAAAAGTGACGCAAGGGCGCAATGTCACACATGTGCACAAGGGGATGCATGTGTCTGGAGTTTGTTCACAGTGGCTGAAATAGCCCTGGCATGCCCATTCTCTCTCTCTAAAAAAAAATTATTTATGAGAGGGGGGAATGGGTGCACCAGGGTCTCTTGCTACTGCAAATGAATTTCAGATATATGCACCACTTTTGTGCATCTGGCTTTAGGTGAGTACTAGGGAATCAAACCTAGGCCATAGGCTTTGCAAGCACATGCCTTTAAACACTGTGTAATCTCCCCCAGCCTCTGGTTAGTCGTAATTTGGTTGACCATGAGAAAGACATTTCTGTCTACTCAAAAATGGTTTTAAAATTAAGTGTAGTGATTTTCTGGAATATGTGATTGTTGAAATGATTCCTTATTCATAGAAATGATGAAAACTGCTTTCCTAGAACAGTTCCTGTGATTATAGATAAGCTCATTTCATAAACTACATCGTTATTGTTTTAGAACAATGATGAATGGTCAAATGTAAATCTGCATAGTGTTGCATCGGATGGTGCCACAGAGCAGAATCCCTTCACTGTGATTCTTTGACAGAAACCTGCACATCTAGGCAGACCATGAGAGCTTAGATGTAGGCTGGCTCCTGGGAATAGAATAGACAACTCTCTGCAGGAAGCTATTATTTCCCAAGCAGTCGTTCAGGGGCCTAGCACGCTCATGTAGTAACCCCCACGGACCTTAGCCATTCTGACTGACAGGGTTTGTAGGGAAGCAAGAACACGTAAATGTTAAGATGGTTTGCAGGCGATGAGAGGCGTGTCCACACCATAGTTCTGAAAAGTGACGGTGTGGGATGTGAATGGACTTCAACGACTAACATCCTTATGTATCAAATTCTGTCAGTGGAGCATCATTTCATGGTTTCTGTGCTCACCATTCACACCCTACGGGAGCTGGCATTCTAGGTGGCTTTGGTCACTCCTCCGTTAATGAGAGGAACATTTGATGAGAGGGTGAATGCAAATGACTAATATGGGAGACAGGGAAATAACACGGACGATTGGTGTGGGTCTCTTTCCTTGCAACTTGTATCTTTAAAACAGTAACGTTCCACAGATTGAATGAATGATGCCTCTGGAGTTGTACGGTGCACAGTGCACGGGGTGGTGCACATGACCCTTTGTAGCTTTCAAGTCTACACTTAAAACAGGAAGAATTTAAAATATATATATAGTGAACAACTGGGTGTAGAAAACTTTATTAACCTTTAAAATATCCCTTTCCATGTAAGCTAACTTTATTCAGCTTAGAAGAACATTACAAACGTATGCTAACACAAAGGAGCAGAGCAACGTAATATCACTTTCATCCTAAAGAGTATAAAATTGAAAACCTTCTAAAAACATTAGTTTCTATAATTTGTAAACATTCATGAATACTCTAATAGCTTAAAATATAGAGATATTCTATCTACTTTTGTTTGGTAAGTGGAACTAACCATTTATATTGGAGGTAGGAAGGCAAATAGCATGTTAATTTTTCAGAAGCTTGGTTTGCATACTCAATAGAATAAGGTTTTTCTTCTTCTCTTATTTGATTGGGGTGCTAGTGATAAAATCCAAAGCCATACGCATGCTAAGCAAGGACACACTTTAGCTACATCTCCAACCCTCCATAATATAATAGTTTTGCTAGATCAAAGTGCTAAGATAGTATTACAGAGACAAAATCCATTAAAGTGTCACCCTACTTCACATGTATATCTGACTCCGACAAAATAAAGTACCCTCATTTTGACACAAGGAGGAGGATATGTAGCTTTCATGGAGAGGAATAAAGATGTAAATGCTTCCCCATTAAATTCTACTTAAAATGATAAGTGAACAAGATTAGATTGAGGATGAGGAAACACAATTTTAGACTCCAATTTTCAAGAAATCACAGTGTATGAAAAGTCTGTGTATTGTTTATAAGCCAACAAAGAAAAATGAGGCTTAGAGATTTAGTTTGATTTCAAGCCCCAAATCATGGGGGTAATAGTGAAAGCCACCTTGGGCTTCATGAACAGTGGGAACGATGGGATAAAGAGCAGAAGAATTGATTTGATGAAATTGGGATAAGCTCTACAGTGCTGCACTGAGGCCTACCGCAAGATGTTACTCCGTAGAGAGCTGATGCTGTCACAAAGACACCAGAGTGTCTACAAATGATGCCTCTGAAGTACTTCAACTTATAAAAGAGAACCCATGATGAAACCAAAAGTAGAGAAAACCAGTGCTCTCTTGACTTATTTCAAGTGTTATGATATAGAAATGAGTGAGGTTTACAAAATAATTCTGTAAGATTGACAGCTAGTTATGTCATGGAGCAGTCATATTTCTTAAAAATATTTTATTAGGCTGGAGAGATGGCTTAGTGGTTAAGGATCCTGCCTGCAAAGCCAAAGAATGCCTGTTCCAATCTCCAGGTCCCGCGTTTAGCCAGATGCAAAAGTGACGCAATGTCACACATGTGCACAAGGGGACGCATGTGTCTGGAGTTTGTTCACGGTGGCTGAAATAGCCCTGGCATGCCCATTCTCTCTCTCTCCTAAAAAAAATTATTTATGAGAGGGGGGCAATGGGTGCACCAGGGTCTCTTGCTACTGCAAATGAATTTCAGATATATGCACCACTTTTGTGCATCTGGCTTTAGGTAAGTACTAGGGAATCAAACCTAGGCCATAGGCTTTGCAAGCACGTACCTTTAAGCACTGTGTAATCCCTCCCAGCCTCTGGTTAGTCGTAATTTGGTTGACCATGAGAAAGACATTTCTGTCTACTCAAAAATGGTTTTAAAATTAAGTGTAGTGATTTTCTGGAATATGTGATTGTTGAAATGATTCCTTATTCATAGAAATGATGAAAACTGCTTTCCTAGAACAGTTCCTGTGATTATAGATAAGCTCATCTCATAAACTACATCGTTATTGTTTTAGAACAATGATGAATGGTCAAATGTAACCCTGCATAGTGTTGCATCGGATGGTGCCACAGAGCAGAGTCCCTTCACTGTGATTCTTTGACGGAAACCTGCACATCTAGGCAGACCATGAGAGCTTAGATGTAGGCTGGCTCCTGGGAATAGAATAGACAACTCTCTGCAGGAAGCTATTATTTCCCAAGCAGTCGTTCAGGGGCCTAGCACACTCACGTAGCAACCCCCATGGACCTTAGCCATTCTGACTGACAGGGTTTGTAGGGAAGCAAGAACACGTAAATGTTAAGATGGTTTGCAGGCGATGAGAGGCGTGTCCACACCATAGTTCTGAAAAGTGACGGAGTGGGTTGTGAATGGACTTCAACGACTAACATCCTTATGTATCAAATTCTGTCAGTGGAGCATCATTTCATGGTTTCTGTGCTCACCATTCACACCCTACGGGAGCTGGCATTCTAGGTGGCTTTGGTCACTCCTCCGTTAATGAGAGGAACATTTGATGAGAGGGTGAATGCAAATGACTAATATGGGAGACAGGGAAATAACACGGACGATTGGTGTGGGTCTCTTTCCTTGCAACTTGTATCATTAAAACAATAACGTTCCACAGATTGAAAGAATGACGCCTCTGGAGTTGTGCGGTGCACAATGCATGGGGTGGTGCACATGACCCTTTGTAGCTTTCAAGTCTACACTTAAAACAGGGGGAGGGCTGGAGAGATGGCTTAGCAGTTAAGGCGCCTGCCTGCTAAGCCTAAGAACACCAGTTCCAATCTCCAGGTCCCACGTTTAGCCAGATGCAAAGTGACACAAGGGCGCGATGCCGCACTTGACCACCAGGGGGCACACGTGTCTGGATTTCGTTCACAGCAGCTGAGAGGCTGCTGGCGTGCCCATTCTCTATCTGTCTCCCTCTCCCTCTCTCTGTCTGTCTCTCTCTAAAAATAAAATAAAGTAAAATAAAATAAAACAAAACGGGGAAATACTCTAAAACATAAACTTAATTATATCGCTCCAATTAGCCTCAGGAATCTTATTACTATCATCTCTTACTGCCCACTCTTGGTCACCATCCTAGCCTTTTAAATTTCAGTCACCACCCGTTCTTTATATACATATATATGGATATTACACGTTAGGACTCATGTATGAGAGAGAATATGTGGTTTGGGGCTTTCCAAGTCTTACCAGGGTCATCCATTTTCCTAAAACAATTGAAAATTTCATTTTTCTTTACTGCTGGATAAAATCCCGTTAGGTACAGGGAACCACATTTTCACTGTTGATTCCTCTGTGGTGGGCATATAAGCCTAATGAGAAAGGACACCACTGGAAGTATCCAGATCAGTTCGTTAGAGGTACATTTTCCCAACAATCTTATAGACATGTAGGCAGCAAACATTTTGGAGTTATTTTGCCTAAAAAAAAAAAAAAAGCTGATTTTAGCCAACAGAAATATACCATTGCAATTTTTGCTGCCAAGCCTGCCTTACCTAAGTGAGATTTATTATGTACGTATGTGTTCCTCTGTCACCCTTGTTACCTCACCATGTGTGCAATGGGCTGTTAAGTAGGCCAGTTTATTTATGATGGAGTAGAAATTACCTGTGAATTACCAGGAAAAGTGTGGCCTCTTTGAATCTAACTAGTAGCAGTCAGCTAGCGTAAAATTTACTAGATCTCATCTTAAAGCTAAAACATCTGTGAAAGCAAAAGGTTAGAAGTAAGCTTTCCTGGAATTTCATGAAACTGCACATGATATAGTCCTGTGACTCTTAAGTAAATTGTAATGAAGTAGTCAAAAAAAAAAATTCCCAGAGCCACCATTAAATGTAAATGTGACCCTACATGAGATAGTCAACCTTTGAAAGTCATGATTTTGTCATCTGGAAAGTGAAGTCAAATCTACTTTGCAAATACATCTCTAGTTCTGGAACATTGGGTGGGTATCCAATAAGACTATGTGGGGCTAGAGAGATGGCTTAGAAGTTAATGGCACTTGCCTCTGAAGCCTAAGGATCCAGGTTCAATTCCCCAGTACCCACGTAAACCAGATGCACAAGGAGGCACATGCTTCTGGAGTTCATTTGCAGTGGCTGGAGGCCCTGGCACACACATTCGTATTCTCTCTCTCTCTCTCTGCCCATTCTCTATCTGCCTCTTTGTCTCAAATAAAGATTAAGCTAAATTAAAAAGTATTTTCAAAAAATAACACTCTGTGGAACAAAGACTTGACTTTGGTGTTTTGAGACAGAATCTCATTCTGTAGCTCAGGCTGGCCTTGAACACTTTGGAGTCGTCCTGCCTCCGCCTTCTGAGGACCAGGACTATAGATGTGTGCCACCCTGACTGGCTCCATGCTCTTGAATGGCGGTGTCTACAGTGGCTTTGTCGTTATGTTGCTTCTATTACCAGCACCCCAGCCCCACCTTTATCTACTACCCCATAAACATGCTGCACTGCTTAAATGGGCCCAGGCTTTCTGTCTTATCTTGTACCCTGGAGCACACATGTATCTTTTGCTAGTGTACAAGAGCAGCAGCTGACAAGATTGTCTGCCTAAATACCCCTGTTATATCAGTCAGTAGCATTTTCTTTTTTATCTTTTTTTTAATTACTATATTTTTATTGACAACTTCTATACTTACCAAAAAACCACCTGATATTTCCCTCCCCTCCCCCCATTCCACTTTAGAACTCCAATCTCCACAAGTGTCATTTTTGCATATTGTTTATTGCAGCGTATATGAGCCAGATGAAATTCTTCTCGCGCTGGAATGCCTGCCTCTGCCTCTAACACCATCCCATGTTTGGCAAAACAAAATTTTGCTAAAATTGAGTTTATTTTTAATTGATAGTTTTAACCAGCTATCAAGGAAATTGCTAATGTAAGTAAAACTTAGACCATTTAACAGTTATTGAAGGGTTTTTTTTTTTTGCATTAAAACAGATTCTTAAGCTTTAATTGTAAAATTAATTATGACCAAGCTGTTAAGTTCTCAATAACAGTAGGAGGGGAAATTGAAGCTCTGATTAAACAGGCAGGTTACATAAAGATAAATTTTAATTTAATCAGAGAGGTGAAATTATACTAGCTTTTGCAAGTTGGTTTTTCTGTTAGCTATCAACTGGGCCACTCCAAAACCATCCCTGTTATCAGCTGACAATATAGCCTCATACATGGCAGTGTTTTAGAATCTAGTATCTGGTGTGTTATTATCATACAATTTCATATATAACATATTATTGACAATATAGCCTCATACATGGCAGTGTTTGAGAATCTAGTGTCTGGTGTGTATTATCATACAATTTCATATATAACATATTACTGACAGTATAGCCTCATACATGGCAGTGTTTGAGAATCTAGTGTTTGGTGTGTTATTATCATACAATTTCATATATAACGTATTACTGACAGTATAGCCTCATACATGGCAGTGTTTGAGAATCTAGTGTCTGGTATGTTATTATCATACAATTTCATATATAACATATTACTCTGTCCTCTACTTCAGCGTTGTCCACGGGCCCCATGTGAAAAATAGCTCTTATCTATTTTAGTTTGAATTATGTCACAAGATTTTCTTTTGTTTGTTTTTGCAATTTTCACTGGGACAGCCTGTGTTTCAACCACCTTTCTGTCCATCCGCCTTGTCTGTCCATCCATCTGTCCATCCACCCATCCATCCAGTCTTGTGGTCTAGTGATAGACCAATGGTCTCTTGAATGCTAGACAAGCAAGGGATCTCTATTACAGACCTACATCTCCAACCTCCTCACCTTCTTATCTGGTTAGAGCCCTAAATGCTTATTCAATTTGGCAAATGAATTGAATTGTAAAGTATAATCTTATAACTTCACTTAGTTTCTTATATACATGACTTTTGAAAAGGCATTTTTTTTTACTTTAATGTATTACCCACCTTAAAACAAAAACCAAGAAACATCAACACAGTTTAACATAGTAGTGCACACATATAACATAAGAGTTTGAAAGCTCAAGAGTTCAGTGTTGTCCTCAGCTACATAGTGAGTTCGAAGCCAGCCTAGAATACATGAGACCCTGCATCACAAAATTTAAATAAAGAGAAAGCTAACCATTTGTAGATTCTTACAAGTCAGATGATTTAAACCTAGAAACTAGTGTCACGTTTTAATTGAAAGCTTTATAATGGAAGACTAATGCTAAGAAAAATCATTTAAATATAAAATATTTAAATTTCAGAATATTAATTTTTTAATGTGGTATATTACCTTTGTGAAGCAACAAAATTCTTTCTCAATGCCAAGTGCATTGCAAATACTCGTCATATGTATAATGTTTGTGTTGAACTTCTGAATTTTCATCAGCAGAAAATAAATAATAAAATGAACCAAAATAAAGATTTTATTATCCTGAAATAGAGTCCTGTATACAAACTCTTCAAAAACAGAGGGACAAATACTTTGGCAGAACCATTAAGATATCTGGAAAACAGGAAATGGGATTGCCTTCATCTTACATAATGTGAAAAGACTTTAATCTTCTAGCAACACTCAGAGAAACTGAACTGACTCTCAGCATGCAGCAGCCACGTACCGCTGAAATGAGGCTTATAGTTGGCTTAAGTTTCGGGAACTCGCAAAAGTATAATTTGTCAAGTGGAAAACAACTTTCTTGTCAGTAACCTAAAGATACTTTATAGGAAGAACGTTACCTATCCTTCCTTAGACACATGCTGATATCAACATACCTTGACAATTTCATTTTCTTTTAGAATGAAAGTATCCAATTCTTAGAAAATAAGATTCAGTGGCTGGGCAAATTGCTGTTGGTAAAGTACTTACCATGTAAGCATGAAGCCTTGTGTTCAGATCCCTCCCTAGTGTAAAAACAGCCAGGTGTGGTGGCAAGCCCTTGTAATCCTAGTGCTAGGGAAGTGGAGATAGGAGAATCCTTGCAGCTTGCTGGCTAGCTAGTCTAATCTAATCACTGAGCTCTACGTTCAGGAAAAGACCCTATCTTAACAAACAAGGTGGGGCGGGACTAAGAAAGATTCCTGACTTTGTTCTCTGGCTTCCACATCGACACACACACATACACTTGCATGTGAGCCCCATACACGTATCAATGTGCGTGCACACATATGCGTGCAAAAAAATGATTCAACCACCTAAAAGTGTAACATGGAATTACGCAAAGGAGTGAGAGAAAAGGATGTTATTAAAATTAAAATTGGATGAGTGCTTTCCTGCCTCGAGTTTCAGATCCTTGAACTTTTGAGTCCCAAATCGATGACTATTCGTTATTTATGATTTTTAATTTACTATCAGTAATTTTGTGTTTGTGCAGAAAGCAATTTTCCAGTGTGTTTTGTGGTTGAAGGCTATATGTATAAGATAAATTAAGCATGAATCTTGCATATTTGGAAAAAAACCCATATCATGCCTTCATGAAGTCTTCCATTCAGTCATTCCATTTCACATCTCATTATGTTTCATATTGGTGATAGGACCTGCAGTGGTCTTGAGACACTCACTATGCAGTGCAGTTGGTTCTGTGTTGAATGCATCTTCTGAAACGAAGCCATGCACTGCAATTGTCCTATGTGAACAGCGTCCTCTGAGATAGGGCCATTCTGTTAGATTGGCACTGTGTTGACCACATCCTCTGAGATAGGGCATATGAGAATGCAGGGCGTATGGATAAGCAAGTTTGAGAAAGCCTGGCAGACAGGAGGGTGCAGTTGAGTCGACTCTTGAAAACTGGTGAACACTCAGCCGGGGCAGGAGCTTGAGGAATTTTCCAGACAAAGGCCAGAGAAGATGAAGTTCAGGCTGCACAGCATTAGAGTTGAGTGAAACAGCCAGTGGTGCTGGTTACTGGTAATGGTTGTTGGCAAGATCTTTTAAGACCTTGCTACGGCTTTTGGAAGCCCTTGGGTTGGGAACTAAATTAACTCAATCTACGACTTAGGGTGATCATTCTGATAGCAGCATGAACAGAAGAGGGGTTGATTGAAGCTTTTCAAAGATATTCCAGTAGAAGCATCCAGGGGATAGACAGCTCAAAGGTAACAGATGAAGCAAGAGACAAGCTGGGAGTCTATGGAACTAGTATGAACAACTGTGGGTTGGACCAAGTGTCATAGAGCTTTGATGGAAAGTTGTGGCATGCCATACCTTCCAAGAGCTCCTCCAAATTCAGTTCTCCCTTCACAACTCATCCCCCTTACCAACTACCAAAGCCTGTACTTCCCATTGTGTTGAATGGATGGAACATCCATCTGTAAATGGATGGAACTCATGCATGCTCTGTTGAAAGTTGTGTCTATCAAAAAGAGGGTACCTTATATTGAAATATTTGTACAAGTGTATGAGAGAAAGGGGGGCAGACACACAGACAGACAAAGAGAACAGGTAAGGATTTACTCTTTCAAACTGAAGCAAATAGCCCCGAGATCTAATCAGTAACTATGGTAGGAATTGCTGAAGAAGCAAATTCAGAGAGGAAATGTGGAATCAATTTAGAGTCCATAGAGATAATGTCATTTAGAAATTACCTCCATCCAAGATGCAATTTCACATCTCATTATGAATTTTTAAGAGCCAGGCTAGTAATATATCTAGCAACACATTTCATTTATTTATTTGTTTGTTTGTTTATTTATTTGTTTTTAAGAGAGAGAGGCAGAGAGAGAGAATGGATACATGCCAGGGCCTCTAGCCACTGCAAACAAACTCCAGATACATGTGTTACCTTGACAGCATCTGGCTTACATGGGTACTGGGGAATTGAACTTGGGTCATTAAGCTTCACAGGCAAGTGCCTTAACTGCTAAGCCCTAGCAAGGCATTTTTAAAACCAGGCAAGGCCTTTTAGAAGCAGTGAAGAGAAGCAGCTCAGTACCAGAAGGAAGGGAAAAGAGGGTGTGAATTCTCACCTTGGTCTCAAGGAACTAGAAGTAGCCCTGCACAAGCCACCCATAAGCCATGCAAACACGGACTAACACAACAGTTTTGTCATCGTAAGAGGATAACCGGAGCAAAGTTCCATGGGTAGGCATGAAACTGGAGGACACTGGGAGCCTGGTAAATGGGACCATCAAGATGGAGCAGGGATCTCAGCCCACACAACCATGTGTAGCAAGAGTGTTGACAAAATCAGCAGGCCCACATGGCATGTTTGTCCTGCCTTGTTACCAGCTCAACTAATAGGAAAAGAAAGAGTCCTCCCAGGGAGGATGAAGGTGTGGTTAAGTGCTTAGAGTCTCTGCCAAGCATCCACAAAGCCCTGGGTTCCGTCTCCAGCACCACATAAACCAAGGGTAGCGGTACATGCCCCATGTGAGGTGGGGGCGTAAGGATCAGGAATTCAAGAAAAGCTGCATAGCAAGCTGGAGGCCAGTCAGGGATACTTGAGACTTTGTCTCAATAATAAAATAAAAAATTAGAGGGCTGGAGAGATGGCTTAGCGGTTAAGGTGCCTGCCTCCTAAGCCAGTTCCAATCTCCAGGTCCCACATTTAGCCAGATGCAAAGTGATGCAAGGGCGCAATGCTGCACTTGGCCACAAGGGGCGCACGCATCTGGATTTCATTCACAGCA
The DNA here is from genome assembly GCA_036365145.1 of Orientallactaga sibirica. NCBI lineage: Eukaryota > Metazoa > Chordata > Mammalia > Rodentia > Dipodidae > Orientallactaga > Orientallactaga sibirica. The sequence continues at coordinate 6,022,926 of JAEOAD010001989.1, forward strand.
GCTGAGAGACTGCTGGAGCACCCATTCTCTATCTGTCTCCTTCTCCCTCTCTGTCTGTCTCTCTCCAAAATTAAATAAAATAATTTTTAAAAATTAGAAAGATGGATGGACAGATGGTGTAGCAGTTAAATCACTTGCCTGTGAAATCTAAGGACCCAGGTTTTATTCCCCAGGACCCATGTAAGCCAGATGCACAAAGTGGCGCCTGTGTCTGGAGTTTGTTTGCAGTGGCTGGAGGCCCGATGTATCCATTCTTTTTTTCTCTCCATCAGCCTCTTTATCTCTTCCTCTTTCTCTCAAATAAATAAAATAAGAAAAAGAAGCTTAAAAAAAAGAAAGAAAAAGGAAGAGAAGTTTAGTTTGAAAAGTTTTCTACATGTAAACCCTCCCCCCTTTTTTTTTTGCTTAGTACAGATTTAATTTAATGTCTAATGTGTACTTTTTTATAACTTACACAGAACTAGAAATGAGGAGATGAAACTTGGATTATAACTGGCTTAGCCCCTAAACAGCTACGTGTACCATCAAAACAGCATCTTTAGAGTCCAGCTTTACTCATCTAACCAGAAGAATGGATTCAGGCTGGCTCATCTCTCATGCCGCCTTGCTTCAACATTTCATGGTTGTGTTACATGACCAAGAAATGGAATTTGACTAGAAATGTTCAATTGTTTTGCTTAGCAAAATGTCAAATTACTTGTGATTTCTTTTTTTTTTCTGTATAATTAAGAGAAAGCTGATGAAAATGTAAAGGCAACTGAAGGAAGAGTCTTGCAAAGAGGGACAGAAAATAGAAATGTGGATTTAGAAGCAATTTGTACAAACAAAACGTAGGCTTGATATTTTTACCACAGTGAAAAGGACCATACTGCAGGGATCCCACACATTTCATAACTTGTTTCCAGCGGGGGGAAAAAAAAGAATAGCTTAGGGTTCGTGGAATCAAAAGAAATTCCTAGAGATTATTTATGCATTAGGTCTCAGTTTATCTCTGGGAATTCCAGATGACTTCAAGGAAGGAGAAGGCAACAGTTCATCTACTGTGCTCCCTGAGGAAGGCCTCGTAAATCAGTTGGAGTCCTTGCGGTCTTTATTTTTAACTCAAAGTCAGAATTGACAAGAAGCAGTGCAGTATTAGACAGATGCCATCTTCTCCCCGAATCGTGAAATGTACTTCTTGCTTCATCAGGAACCGCCTGGTATGCTTTGTCCTGTACCATCCTCACCCCAGAACAGAGAAGTGGAAGAGTCTTGAAGGCTCTGCTCATCATAGTGGGAAAGAGGAGGCGAACTCTGGTTACCTAACATGGTTCGTTAAGTACTCCATCCTGGTAGTAGCAGCATATATTAAATTCCTTGTCCTCATAACTTGTTCATCGTGACGTGTGGGATGACACCACCAAACCACAGAGGAGTTGGTCAATTGTTGCCACGTGTGCTCAGAAAGAAGGGACCTCGCAAGTATGTTTGCATAAAAATGTGCCACCAACGATCATCTCACCACTTAAGCTGATTCTCTCCAGAATGAGAAGAATATGCCGTATTACTTACATGCATGATAAGCAGTTGAAGGGTTAAAGATTTGTCTCTTACTGAGATACAGTTCCTTGTAGTAGGGGAAGGATGATGGCAAATGTCAGAGGCGCATGGCAGGGTGGCCAAGGAGCTTGTGGCTGCTTTGCACACATCTCTGTGGATTCAGGAAGCACAGGGAATAGAGCTAGGCTATAGACCTCAAGGCCCCACCTCCTACGGTTTCTTCAACCTCCCCAAATGGCACCACCAGCGGAAGGCCAAGTGCTCAAACACAAGAGCCTATGAGAGACACTTAACCTGCAAACCATAATAGTCCTTATTTCCTTGAGTCAGACAATCAGAAAGTTGCCTCTGGGTGGGAGAGATGGCTTAGCAGTTAAGATACTTGCCTGCAAAGCCTAGGGATCCATGTTTGACGCTCCAGGTGCCATGTAAGCCAGACACACAAGGTGATGCAGGCATACATGTCTGGGGTTTGATTACAGTGGCTGGAGGCCTTGGCGTGCCAATTCTCTCTCTCTCTCTCTCTCTCACACACACACACACACAAAGGCCAGACTCTTGGTGTTGGGCTGGCCTCAAAAAAAAAAAAAAAGTTGCATCCAATCAGGGCTGTGACAACCATAATTTGGTTGGCTTACACAGCAGACTCTTTAGTGTCTCTGTTGAGCGTCTAGAAGCCCTATCAGTATGGCACCTGGGACCGTCTAAGGCTACAAGAAACAATATGTTGCATGTGTTGTACCTGTTTCCTCATTATTTTCTGGTGACGTTTGATGCCCGCTGGCCTGTGGAAGTCTCACACCCTGAAGTCGGCCTTCATCTTCACTTGGCATCCTCTGTGCGGACTTTGCTGAATTTTTTGTTGTTGTTTTTGTTTTTGTGTTTTGAAGTAGTGTTTCACTCTGGCCCAGGCTCACCTGGAATTCACTATGTAATCTCAGGGTGGGCTCGAACTCACGGCAGTTCTCTTACCTCTGCCTCCCAAAGTGCTGGGATTAAAGGCGTGCGCCACCACGCCTGGCGAATTTTATTATTATTATTAGGCCACTGGTTATATTGGATCAGGGCTCCTTTCAGCCTCCTAATTCTAAAGATCCTTGCTTCTTCATGGCATGCAAAGATGGATTAACGGTTAAATCCCCTTGTTTGCAAAGCCTGGAAGCCACGGTTCGATTCCTCAGTCCGACATAAAGCCAGGTACACAAAGTGGTACATGCATGTGGAGTTTGTTTGCAGCGGCAGGAAGCCCTGGTGTGCTCATTCTCTCTCTCTCTCTCTCTCTCTCTCTCTCTCTCTCTCTCGCTCTTCCCTCTCTTTTGTCTTCCTCTCCTTTCTCTCTGCTTACAAATATAAAAACATATATACAAGACACTGTCTTCAAATAACTTCATATTCTGAGATGCTGGGCACTAGAACTTCAACATATGAAGCCACAGTTCAACCATGACCATGGAAGGTTGGGCAGTAATTTCTCCATCCGATTTTAATGTGGTTTGCATAGACAATTAAATGAAAGGAGTAGTGTGACGGTTTTATATTGATGGCCAATTTGACAAGACATAGAATCGCCTATGAGAGGCTGCATAGCTTAAGTTAGCCTCGGTGTTTGTCTTTGAGATTTGTCGTTAGATTTATTAAGGTGGCAAGATCCGCCTTCACTGTCGGTGGCACCATTTCACGGACTGAGGCCTGGATTACATAAAAAGGAGAGAGCTGGCTGAGCATCAGCATTTATTGCTGTCTACTTCCTGTCTGTGGGTGTGGTGGTTTGATTCAAGTGTCCCCCATATACGTAGGTGTTCTGAATGCTAGGTTCCCAGCTGATGGAGATTTGGAAGTTAACCCCTCCTGGAGGCAGTGTATTGTCGGGGGCGGGCTTATGGGTGTTATAGCCAGTTTCCCCCTTGCCAGTGTTTGGCACACTCTCCTGTTGCTATTGTCCACGTGATGTTGGCCAGGGGGTGATGTCCACCCTCTGCTCGTGCCATCGTTTTGTCCCTGCCATCGTGGAGTTTCCCCTCAAGTCTGTAAGCCAAAATAAAAACCCCTTTTCCCCCACAAGCTGCTCATGGTTGGGTGATTTCTGCCAGCAATGCGAACCTGACCATAACAGTGGATGACCAGTGACCAGTGGCCTCAAGCTCCTGCTGCCACGCCTTGTCCGCCATGACAGACTGTAACCTCAGAGTATGAGGCTTAAATCACTCCTTGCACCCTGAAACTCATTGTGTCAGGTATTTTGTTTTAGCGAACCCGAAAGGTAGCCAACTAATTCAAGCAGGAAGCTTATCACTGTTCTCCTCCTCTCCCCAGCTAATAAACACCCGTGTCCACACACGTGTGCTCATACACACGCCCCACGATGTGTCCACGGCACAAAGGACCATCATAATCATCATCATAATCACTGTCATTTGGAAAGGAGAAAATCAGAAGTCACACAGCATGAGGAATTGAAAGCATGACCAAAGTCTTATGGACAAGCTATTCTAAAGTCCCTTAACCTGAAGTCAGAGATGTGTTTATCAGGCCTTGGCTTTTGCCTTCTGGTGCATTATTCTCTCCCCACCCCCAGCTCTATCCTCAGACTCCCTGTGCCCTGCTTCTCCTCTAGGCCACCTGTAAAGTGAGAATTAGAGTCCTGCTCTGCTGGGGTGGGGGCGGGGCTCAATAGCTTTCTTTGCTCACTTCCTGTCTATAGACCTTTAAAGTGAAAGGATTGGGTTAAGTGTTCAATGCTGGTGCTTTTGGTGGTACAACGCTCTAAAAAAGCACAGCCCTTTAAAAAAAAAAAAAAAAGATTCCGTATTGCTTTGAAAGCTACCTCCATCTACAGTTTTCTTCTGGCTAATTCTTAGATTTATTGAGTGTGTTTCTCTGTTACTTTGGCCTATGTATCTCCCAATGTAAATGTTGCTAATTTGAGGCTGTGGAGCATCTTTCATAGAGTCTGACAGATACTATATGAGAAAGCATCTTCAGTGTCTCTTCCCTGTCTTACCTTATCCAGTGTGGTGGATGGATGGAGTATTAGGATTCTAATTTGATTTTTTTCCCTGGGCATGTTCATCCATAAGAGGTTTTGTGATGGATGTGATAACCATGTTCTTTAATAATCCTTACCAAGAGTGAGTCGTAACTGGCACTTTTAATTCAGAGCCCTTCCCAGTTTGTTCTCCCTCATTGCCATTTCTTTTCCCTTATAAGCAGGTCTTTTCTGAGCTCACTTGTCAAACTTTGTGCAGTACACCCCACAGTGACTGGCATAGTACATTCACATGCTGTTTTTCCAGTGTCAGCTAGAGTTGCAAGTTCATTAAGTGGCCAAATACCTGACGATCAGCCATTTAGGGAAGAAAATGCTTATTTTGACTCCTGGTTTGCAGATGGGCTTATCATAGAAGGGATGGCATGTTGGCATGAGTATGAGGCCCCTGGTCACGTTGCTTCTACTGAATACTGGTGTGTAGGGCACGGTCTGTGGGACCCCAGGAACCACACTGGTGATCTACTCCTCACTTTCTCCTTTTATTTATTTATTTTTTTTTTTTTTTGGAGAGAGACAGAGAGAGAGAGACACAGAGGGAGAGGGAGACAGATAGAGAATGGGCACACCAGCAGTCTCTCAGCTGCTGTGAACGAAATCCAGATGCGTGCACCCCCTTGTGGGCAAGTACGGCATTGCACCCTTACGTCACTTTAGCTACCTCTTGGAGACTTGGGAAACTCGCACACACCCTGATTTGGACTAAGGATTGTGAGGAGGGAGTGTGGACTTCCCAAATACTCCTGAGGGTTCAGTGACATGACTCCTTTTCTTAAAACTTAACACTTGGATTAAAAAAGGGGAGGGGGGCTGGAGAGATGGCTTAGCGGTTAAGGCGCCTGCCTCCTAAGCCTAAGAACGCTGGTTCCAATCTCCAGCGGTTCCAATCTCCAGGTCCCACGTTTAGCCAGATGCAAAGTGACGCAAGGGCACAATGCCGCACTTGACCACAAGGGGGCGCACGCATCTGGATTTTGTTTGCAGCAGCTGAGAGGCTGCTGGCGTGCCTATCTCTGTCTTCCTCTCCCTCTCTCTCTCTCTCTCTGTCTCTCTCTCCAAAAAAAGGGGGTTAAGGGGGATGGAGAGATGGCTTAGCAATTAAGGCGCCTGCCTGCAAAGCCTAAGAATGCTTGTTCAAATCTCCAGGTCCCATGTTGAGCCAGATGCAAAAGTGACACAAGCACGCAATGTTGCACATGCACACAAGGGGGCGCACGCATCTGGAGTTCATTCACAGTGCCTGTAAAGGTCCTGGTGCACCCATTCTCTCTGTGTCTCATCCTCTCTCTCTCTCTCTCTCTAATAAAAAAATAAATAAAAATACAAAGGGGTGGGCACACAGCATTTAACATTTTATTGACTTCCTATTGATGCTAGTGGGTGGACAAGAGCAGGAAAATCAGAACAAAGTCTTCAGGGATGACATCATATAAGTTGGTGGTTTTGAAGGAAGAGTAGAAGTTGATTGAGATGGGACAGAGGAAAAAAAAAGACTGTTTAACCTACAAGTCTGTGGCCACCCTGGTAATATTAAGAATGTCCCCATGTCCGGAAGCAGCTAGTCCATTTAGAACTGGGATCATGGCTGTCAGTGAACGAGTGAGCGTGTGTATTTTGACAAGCTTGGGCATGCTGAATCTTTTCTGTAGCCTTTTCTGCTTATCATGGCACTAGGCAAATTATGTTTTGCGATTTATTTATATTTTTGTGTGTGACACCAAGGGCAAGAGTGTGTGGTAACTGAGAGGAATAAATGCAGTCAAGTATTAAAGTGATGTTCCCTACCCCTCAACTACGCATCCAGACATCGTTTTCCTTGACGAATAGGCAACTGTGCAAGCATTTCCTCAAAGCGACAGCTAGTGGTGTAAATTAACCTCCGGAATCCAGTGCTGACATTTCCAGAACTGCTACAGCACATAAAAGCGAGTTTTGAAATGTGAATAGTGAACGGGAAGAGGAGCAACACGGCCTCCCTCCGCTTTGAGAAGCAAATGGAGGGTTTCACTATCAAGAAAATTATAGCTTCGAGGTTCGTTCATTACCGAGGTCTTTCAAACAACCCTCCTCACAATGAACTAATTTGGGGGAAAAAATAGCAGAAGACTGTTCTTTCTAAATTTCCTTTAAAAACACGAAAAGCATGTAGAGTATTGGGCGAGATCAGCAGAAGAAGAAAGGCGAGCCAGGCAGGTTCCTCCCCTCCACAAACATGTTAAATGTAGTTTGGGTGACAGGTAAAAACTTAATGCCAAGTGAAATAGTCATAGATCAAAGTGAACGCACTTTTATGATTTTAAAGTAGGGCTGGTTTGTTGTGTGCATTTTTGTTGTTCTGTTAGTCTTGCTGTGGAATTAACAAGCCACAAAGCAGCTGTAGTAGTGAGATCAAGTCATGGTGTAAGAAAGTTGTAAGGAATGGGAGGCGTAGAGTTGAATCTATTTCCTGCCTCCTAATTGCCTCCACTCCTAGTTTAGACTTTGCCGCAAAGCCATTTCAATACTGACCACTGAAACAGACAGCAGGAGCTAGAGAGATGGCTCAGCAGTTAAGGTGCTTGCCTGCAAAGTCTAACGACCCAGGTTCAGTTCCCCAGTACCCCCATAATGTCAGTCACACAAGGTGACACGTGCATCTGGAGTTTGTTTGCAGTGGCTAGAGGCCCTGGTTTGCCCATTCTCTCTGTCTCTCTCCCTTTCTCATAAATACATAAAATATTTTTAAAAGAAATAAACCAACTGGCTACAACGTATAGCGTTTCTACCTTCAGAATCAAATGTGTAATATATACCTGTACACACATTTATAAATGTAAATTTTGTACAGGAACTGTAAAATACTAGCAATTTAAAATTGAGATCCCACTACTTTAAAATTGAAAACACCTTTACTAACATGATAAAAAATTTAAAGAAAAAATCTTGACATCTAATTCTACATCCCAAATGCCTACTTGGATTATTTAGCTGGGAGATTTTCTATTTTCAGACTCTTGGTAAGTCTCTAATTAGTGTTCCAAAGTCTTCCGAGGATGCCAAAAAGATATTTCCTCCCAAATTAACACCTGTGGAAATATCTTTCTATGACGATTAACTTAAAAAAAATGGATTTTCGGGCTGGGGAAATGGCTCAGCGAGAAAGTAAATAGAGGTAATAAGATGGCCTGAGTTTGATCTCCAGCCCCTGTGTAAAAAGCCCCGCATAGGGCTGGAGAGATGGCTTAGCGATTAAGGCACTTGCCTACAAAGCCAAAGGACCCAGGTTTGATTCTCCAGGACCCACGTAAGCCAGATGTACATGCTTCTGGAGTTTGTTTATGCACTCATTCTGTCTCTCTTCCTCTTCCCCCTCCCTCAAGTAAATAAATAAATAAAAATTAAATTTTAAAAAATTTTTAAGCTCCCTATAGACATCCATGCCCACCTGTAACCCTGTCCACAGAACTGCTGTGGTCCCATGTCAGCTTCAAGGAAAGATGTTGTCTCAACAAAATTAGAGAAGAGAGTTAAGGGAGGACGCTCATTTTCTCTTGACTTCCCCCTGCACGCTCACAAGGCTCACACACACACCATACCACATATATACATGCATGTATACATAAATACATACGGTTTTAAAAACCGTTTTCACGTCACTTTAGTCATTTTTGTAATAACATCATAATCTAAGTTATTGGTAATTCCATTATACTTGAAAGCATTATACCGTATTGTTGTGACAGACTCATACTGTTATAAATATGGAATTATTCTAAGCTTGGTTTATCCTGATTTGACCCAGGTTAGAGGCTGAAACAATGCTCAGTGCAACGACACATTGATATTTAGTCACACACCTGATATCATGGACTTCTGTGCTGTGTGTCTCATCTTGCTTCTCTGTGTTCATTTCGTGCGTCCACATGGATTCTGATGTGCTGCCCAGCTGCACTCAGAAACGATTACATTATGGTAGGGAGCTCTCATGGTGCAACATAGACGTAAGAGACTAAAAGAGAATTGGATTTGAAAGGATGTTCCCCTGGAGTCTTTATATGTGGAGAGGAAAACAAAACAACAAAAAAAGCTAACCTGAAAGAAAAGAAAAGAAAAGAAAACCCCTTAACCATTCACAAGAACCCTGCTTGTGTCCTTCCCCAGAATTGCTCCCCAGTCCTCTCTCCCTTTCCATTTTCTGCAAACCTGCTTTCATTCAGAACATATCCAAACCTGCCCAGTCACCCGTATTTAAACCAAACTAGACTCTTGGTCTGTTAGTTTTTCCTCCAAATTCCGGTTTTGAAACATTCCCCTTAGCCCTACCTCGCCCCATTCTCTGTATGTTATTGATACTATAAACTTTATTTTAGGGTCCATTAAATTCCCCCACCATTTCTACAGCTCCAACGAACACATGCTTTGAGTTTAAATACTACAAAGGGGGCTGTAGGAGTTTTCCAATTATTTCTAGGCTGTCCCCAGGGACACGCTTTCCTTGTGTTGCTTCAACTACCCTGGGTGATTCTGTTCAGCATGAGAGGATTGGCAGAGATCTCTTTAACCTAAATTTTAATAACGAGACAGCGTGGAAGTCAGTGGTTAAGGCTGTAGTGTCTTGAGGCTGCCTGGAATCACATCCAACTCCCATCACTCACTACATGTGGGACCTTGGGCAAGCAGCTTAAATTCTATGAGCTCATGGGCAAACTATGTATAAGCGAGTACCACCTTCTCAGGGTGACTTGAGGGTGAAATGAAATCAACACGAAGTGCATAGGCATGAGTTAGACTCCATACATTCTGTAAATCGAATTATTTCTTTACTATTAATTTTTATACATTTTACATTTATTGATAAAAATGATTTTAAGGATCCACTAATACATCACATACCGATCTCCTGGGACTGGAGAGATGGCATAGCCATTAAGGCATTTGCCTGTGAAGCCAAAGGACCCAGGTGTGATTTTCCTAGGACCCATGTAAGCCAGATGCACAAGGTGGCACATGCATCTGGAGTTCATTTACAGCAGCTGAAGGCCCTGGCGCGTCCATTCTCTCTCTCCCTCTCTCTCTGTCATCTGCCTCTTTCTCTCTTGTCTCTCAAATAAATAAATATTTTAAACAATGAGCTGCTGTCTCTTTAGCCTAGAGAGAGAACACAAATAGTATGTGGTATTTGTCGCCTGGGGTAAGTAGAACGGGAGAGATGCTTGATTCTATGAGAGTTATGAAGGATGAAAGAACATGACAGGTGAGGCAACCCTACAGCTGACTGGGCTAGGCTGGACGTGCTTGAGTGAGGTTGAAGCAAAGCCTTGGAATGGCTGTGGGCTTCAGATTAGCCCATGAGAGGCAAACGCCTTACTGCTGTGAATGGTCTGAGGAAAGAGCCGTTGCTCTCTTCAGCAAGGTCACCCACGTGGGACTGTCCCCTGCCAAAGATGTGATCCATAATTTTGCAAGTCCAGAAATGCCTTTATTTTGTGTGTGAAGAAATAAAATTCTGAAGCATCACCTCGTTTTAAAAAAAAATTTTATTGACAACTTCTATACTTACAGACAATAAACCATGATAATTTCCTCCCCTCCCCCACTTTCCCCTTCACAACTCCGCTCTCCATCATATCCCCTCCCTCTCACCATTAGTGTCTCTTTTAATGTGATATCATCATCTTTTTCTCCCATAATGAGGGTCTTGCAACAGTATTGCTAGGCACTGCAAGGTCATGGATATCGAGGCCAATTTCTGTCTGGACAGTTGCATTGTAAGGAGTTGTACCCTTCCTTTGGCTCTTACATTCTTTCCATCACCTCTTCCACAATGGACCCTGAGCCTGGGAGGGTGTGATAGAGATGTTTCAGTGCTGGACTCTTCTCCATCCCTTCTTCTCAGCACTATTGTGACTTCTGAGTCATCTTAAGGTCACCACCATCTGAAAAGAGAAGCTTCTGTAACCAAAAGTGAGAGTAGCATTAATATGTGAATATGAACATTAAGTGTAGTGCTTTCATGGCAGTTTTGTGGGAATAATATATACACTTAGTCAGACAAGAGCAGGCTTTATACCACTAAGACTCATGACCTCCCCTGACATAGGCTTTTGATTAGATTTTTCAGTACCAAGCATGTATTCCCTCCCGTAGAGCAGGGCTTCAGTCCAATTAGAGAGCAGTTGGTTTCCCCCAGAGCAGACATGCCACTATTGCACTCATTCAGTCACTGGGCCTGTCTGGCCAAACTTGAGGCTTCCAGTGTTCACTGTTTTCACTGCTGATGACTTCTGTCTCCCATAGGGCTGCATGCAGTGCAGCTTTTTCCAACTTTCACTTGGCTGGTCTACAGGGAGAAGGTTTTCAGCTCAGCACTGGCTTGACTTCTCAGTGACCTTGCCACCCACACATGTGAAGTCTTCAGCAGTAGGGTCGTGCCAACTGTTACTCGTAAAAAACACACACACACACACACACACACACACACACAAGGAGAGTGAAACTTTATAAACCCAAATCTGTGTCCATTTTGCTGGGAAATTAAAGACTTTGGATGAAGAACAAAAAAAAAACTGTAAAATTATAGAATCACTAGATTATAGAATTATTCAAGGTCCTCTACAAATAAGTCCATGGTGCCAGTCAGCATGTCAAATTGACCCACAGTTTATAAAACACAAAATCACCACAGTGGGGAAACTGATCTGCTGAAGTCTCTTGGGTCTTAAAAGTTTTCATCTTCATATGACTTAGCCACGTAGTTCCAATATTAGAACTGACTCTTGACCTTGAGAGAAACCTGTACTCTCAGCCTACTATAGAATACCAAGCTCTTGACTAAAACATTCTTGTATTTTTTAAGAGTGGCTACAAATCTGATGAGCCAGAGTGAATGTTCCTGTCTTTCTTACAATTCTCAAAAGTAACTCAGAAAAGACTGACTGAGTTTGGGATGTCTTTCTTTGATTCAAATTCAAACTAGTTCCGACAAGCTAAATCTTATTCTCTAGAATGGACCTAACTCAATTATGCCATTAAAATACTGAATGTCATCTCTTTTTCTGGTGATTTTTTAAAACTCTTTATGCCCTTGATTCTTTCCTGCTAAAGCCATGGTGACTACCTTTTTTTTTTTTTTTGAATGCTATAGTCCCTTCTCTTAATTTGTCTGCTCTCTCACAAGTAAAATAGTATTTACTTGAAGGTAGCTGGGATTACTAAGGCATTCCAAATAGTCTTTATTATATTTGGTATTACCTAAAAATGTTAGACCTTTTAGTTTATTAAAAGCTTGAGGGTACAAACCTATTAATAGCACCCCACCTTGCTCTTTCTCCTTCAAATTGACATTTTCTGCTGCCTGATGATGTCACAGACTCCATATCTAAACCAAGGCACACAGCTCATAAAAAAATGCAGTTAGCAAATGACAGGTGTTTATAGTTCAGTGAAGGCCTTGCCTCTATATCAGAAGTTGCTAATGAATTTCTGGTCCCAGAACTGGAGAGAAGTTGTGGAACACAAGCCTCATGGAGGCCAGAGCTGGGATGTTTTCCAAGCATACCTCGTTGAGTTTTGACCTTGCGTGTTAATATGTTGAATCTTGGCGTTGCCCAGCCTCACCCCAACATCAGCACAGCATTGTCCGTGTTCTCGCATCCTCCTCATCTTCACCCACCCCAACCAAACAACAATGACGTAAGCTACCAAATTCTGTACGTCAGCAAACGTGCTTACCATTCTGTCTGTACCATTTGCCAAGCGAGGCACGAAGCCATCGTGTCCCAGTGACAGTAACTCTGACTGGCTAGATGTGTGGTGATTATGAATGGAGAATCTGTGTAAGTACCTAGCACGCTATTGAGCATATGGTGCGTGTTCAGTAAGTCCTTTCTCTTTTCCTTCAGCTATAACATATGCTCTTTTGAGCCCCCTCTTCGCTCTCTCTAACGATAGATCAACTTTGACTACAGGCCAAGCCTTTTTTATTTCTGTCTCTCTGCTGTTTCTTCACCCTTTCCTGTCTTTTCATTTCTTCCACAGACATGTGTGAAGCACTTCACACCCTGCTAAGCTCTAAGGATACACAGCTGAATAATACAATGTGTGCTTCATGGAGTTCCAAGAGCTGTGCGAGCAGATGCAGAAATGAGAATGGGTGCCATTTGCAAAGCATGGTGAAACAGTGCTAGTCCAGGCCTTGTTGAGAACGTATAGTACGGTGCATAGGAAGCAACACACAGACACTATCTACATCAAAGGAACTCTGTGGTCCAAAGGCAGAAGGTGTAGAACATGCTGTTGAAAAGAAGGAAGCTCAGGTGTTTCGCTTAAAATGACCAGCATTGAGGTGTGCTCAGTCTCACAGTTACAGTATTGTTTTGTCACCGTTCCCTGTAACCCTAAAGGGAGCAGATCTTAAAACTGGACACTCCTCCGCGACTGCGTCTCGCTGAGCCAATCCTTCACGCACCTTACTGTCATAGTTCTGTCTACAAAGACGCTGATGCGGTTCCTCAAATGTGTTAGAATAGAATTGAATGTGTATGAAGTCAGAGCTACTGACGAAAGGTTAGCCTAGAAGGGACCTGGTTATAACTGTCCTTTAAATGGTTCTATAACTTATGTGGTGAACAAATATTCACGGCAAATTATAAATGGGAAATAAGTGTTTACAGTGATTTTCAGTATTAGAATGTTTGATTTTGTTTTTTTTTCTCTTTTTTTGGGGGGGGAGAGAGACAGAGAGAGAGACAGAGACAGAGAGAGGGAGGGAGAGGAAGACAGATAGAGATGGGCGCGCCAGCAGTGTCTCAGCTGTTGTGAATGAAATCCAGATGCATGCAACCCCCTTGTGGTCAAGTGCGGCCTTGCGCCCTAGCATCACTGCATCTGGCTAAACGTGGGACCTGGAGATTGGAACCGGTGTTCTTAGGCTTAGGAGGCAGGAGCCTTAACCGCTAAGCCATCTCTCCAGCCTTTGTTTTTTCTTTTTGAAGTGATAAAGCAAAACTCAGAAGAGGCAAAGTATTATAATAATGTATCTAAGAAAACCATGATTGTATTGTTTTAATAATTAGCGTTCTCCCTAATTTATTATAGGATCTCTTCAAATTTTGCATGTGCATAAATACACACACACACACATATATGTATGTATATCACATATATATCATATGTATTACATTCAGGATCACTCCATTTAATCAGCTTTTGATGAGATCATTTTAAACTCTTTTACTTTTTTTTTTTTTTTGTGGAACAGACCAGTTTCTCCTTTATTCTGTAGAAACTACAGTCATTTTACAACTGTACTTACAATCTTCGTTTCCATTTGACAACAATGGTGTTTCAAAACATAACAATTATCATGAGGCCTCTTATCCTACATCAATTACATGAGTTGACAGACATGATATTGGTTGCTTTGTCTAAGTAATTTAATTTAAGTAATTTATATACTATGGTCATTCAGCTTCTCCCTTAGAAGTATAAACCCCAGACAATAATCTTCAACATTCCTGTGCAAGTTCTAAGCCAACCTAGTTAGCTTGGGGCTGCAGACTTGCCCTGGGCTGGCTTAGACCTGACTGTGTGTGAAGGAGTGTATGTGTTAGATTAGAAGGTAAACTGCGTTCTTGCAACGCCTATGCTCTTACAACCCTGTACTTTTAATCCTCATACACATTTTAAAAATAAAGGCACTGCAATTTCTTTCTCATGTAATGATCTATACAATCCTAACTGAACTTTGGCGAACTGGAACAAAACATCACCGGGGCTGTTGTGCTAACGTAGTGTCTTAAAACAGAGCAGACAAGAAAGACAGAAAATCTTTTCCCAAGGCTCTTCTGCCCCCGTCCTTCCCATAACTAAGGGTTGGAGCTCTCTCTGCCAGGGAGGAGGAGAGCCGGGAGGGGGTGGGAGGATGATGAAGAAGGCAGTGGGGGCAGTTGTTTTTCTGAGCCTGCTGACGTCAAGGACATTACCAGATGGTATTTGAATGCTTTGCAAAAAGACAGGAGCCTTTTATTACAGCTGTCACATGAGCTTTCGTTCATTTGCATTCCCCGAAGCAGTCTGAAGCTTTCCCTGACTGTAGCAGTAATGAGGGCCCTTGTGTAGCATGTTGTTACCTTAAGTGGCTCTGATAAGGGCCACATGCTCAGAGAAAGGCATGGTTCACTGTCAGCTTCAGAGGACCATGAACTCCTGAGCTCCAATTAGGACTATAATGAAATCATTCAGAAAGCAAATTCCATCCAGAACGTCCGTTGTGGATCCCGGCAGCCCAAGACGCTCCCTGAGCAGCACCTGAGGGGTCACAAGTGGTAGCATTGGGTACAGGACCAAAACTTCTATAAAATGACCCCAGGGCTGCAAAGTACCTTGTGTGCAACAGATGGGGACACACTCGTAAACAGCCTTTCTCTGGGTTGGGAGATGGCTCAGAGGATAGAGCATTCGTCATGCAAGCAAAAAATGTGAGTTTAATTCCCAGCACCAATGGGAAAAAGTTGGCCAGGGCCGCATACACCTGTAATCCCAGCACTGAGTGGGGTGGAGACAGAAGGATCACTAGAGCTTGCTGGTTAGCCAGTCTAATCAAAATTAAATTTTTAAAACAATACTAAATAAAAAAACACGGATCTGTAGGTTTAGTGAGAACCTATCTCAATGAAATAGGGTAAAATACCAATAAAGTACAACACCAAATACTCTCACCTGAACTCTGCTCATGAACACGTGGGATTTATGGGCATGCGTGCACGCACACCCACCCACCACACACACATATCAAATAATAAAAATAAACAAACAGCTCTCCTTTTAACCTACACTGTCTGAGTCATCCTTTAACCGTGTTTGGGGGGGAGACTTAAAAATGGACCTTTTTTAGCAGCTAAGGCATTTGCTTCCAAAGCCAAAGGACCCCGGTTTGATTCCCCAGGACCCACGTGAGCCAGATGCACAAGGGGGCACACACATCTGGAGTTTATTTGCAGTGGCTGGAGGCACTGGCACACCCATTCTCTCTCTCTCTCTCTCTCTCTCTCTCTCTCTGATAAATAAAAATAATCCCTTTTAAAAAAACGGTCATGTTAAGGCTGGAGAGATGGCTTAGCAGTTAAGGCACTTGCCTGCAAAGCCTAAGGGCTCAGGTTCAATTCCCCAGGACCCACATAAGCCAGATGCACAAGGTGATATATGCATCTGGAGCTCATTTGCAGGAGCTAGAGGCCCTAATACACTCATTTTTTTTCTCTCTAGTCTCTTTCTCTCTCTGCCTCTTCCTCTCTTTCTCTCAAATAAAAATTAAAATTAAAAAAATGAACATTTTAGAAACTATAATCCATATGCAGAAGAAAACAGATGGAACTTTGAATGGGTGGGAGCTACTCTTGGAAACTGACCCTGGTCACGCTCCCAGGCCAGTCTGACCCATTTTCCTCAAATCTTGTCCTTTCCCACTGCCAGAAATTTTCATGTTTTATTCTATTTTCATGTCTGGAATTTGTCGGGCTTTTATGTCACTTGGTTATCAAGTGTGTTTGGTTTTGTTTATGTTCCTCTGTGTGTGTGTGTGTGTGTGTGTGTGTGTGTGTTTGTGTTTATAACATACCTATTTCTGGGACAGTTTCTTGGACAAATTGATTCCCAGAAATGATTGGAAACTAGAAAATAATGGAAAACATTTATTCCAGGAAAGGTTCTTCTCATTGCTACTGTAACTCGTATCTTTCATGGTAGACACATCATGACTGTTCTCCTCGTAGCCCTCGCCCAATACCCATGACAGGAGACACATTTACAGGTACATGTTTTTGTGGCAATAGTTCTGTGGATTGTTTTGAAATAAAAAGCATCACGGGGGCGGGGGGTGGGGGAAGGGCTAGAGAGATGGCCTAGCAGTTAAGGCATCTGCCTACAAAGTCTAAGGATGCCCATTCGATTCTTCTAGGTCCCATGTTTAGCCAGACGCAAAACAACGCAAGAGCGCAATGTCGCACATGCACACAAGGGGGCACACGCATCTGGAGTTCATTCATAGCGGCTGAGAGGCCTTGGCACGCCCATTCTCTGTCTCTCTTCCCACCCCCCCCCCTCAAATTAAAAAAAAAATCAAGAGTGAATTCCAGGTCAGCCTGGACTAGAGTGAGACCCTACGAAAGAAAGAAAGAAAGAAAGAAAGAAAGAAAGAAAGAAAGAAAGAAAGAAAGAAAGAAAGAAAGAAAGAAAGAAAGAAAGAGGAAGAGAGAGGAAGAAGGGAA
This sequence comes from Orientallactaga sibirica, assembly GCA_036365145.1. Taxonomy (NCBI): domain Eukaryota; kingdom Metazoa; phylum Chordata; class Mammalia; order Rodentia; family Dipodidae; genus Orientallactaga; species Orientallactaga sibirica. The sequence goes on from JAEOAD010001989.1 coordinate 6,039,756, forward strand.
GAGAGGGAAGGAGGGAAGGAAGAAAAAAAGAGAAAGAAAAGCATCAAAGGGCTGGAGAGATGGCTTAGTGGTTAAGGTATTTGCCTGCAAAGCCAAAGGATCCCGGTTTGACTCTCCAGGACCCACATAAGCCAGATGCACAAGGGGACACATGTGTCTGGAGTTCCACTTGTGGTGGCTGGAGGCCCTGGTGTGCCCATTCTCTCTTTCTCTCTCTGCCCCCCCCTCAAATAAATAAATAAATAAATAAAAGATTAAAAAGCATCAAGCGAAGCACTGGGGGTCTGGAGAGTAGAAAGGCTTACATTTTCTTGTATGTACTACCTAGCTTCAGTCTTACATTGGTAGTTATCAGATGATCACAGTAAAACTAATAATGTCTGTGCAGTGAAAAAGCTTATGCCGTTGTTGTGTATTTCAGCATACCCAATGAATGTTAAAGCTGTGACATGCATGGTGGGCACACCTGGAACAGTGTTCTAAGTGTTGTGCCCCATTACAAATGAAATAAGGAAGTGCAGTCCTTTCCCATTAGGCCATGTGGGCTCCATCACAGACAGTCTCTAAACTATCATAACAGGAGTTTGGGAGTTCCTTGCCAAAACATCAGTATGCTAAATGACCTGATAAATTTAGGGTACCCCGGATCCCTGTCTTATGAATTTAAAGAATTTGAATTCATAGATCTGAGGCTAAGACTTGGATCAACTTTATTAGATTAAGAAATGGAAAGAAGAGGGCTGGAGAGATGGCTTAACAGTTAAGGCACATGCCTGTGAAGCCTAAGGACCCATGTTCAATTCTCCAGGTCCCATGTAAGCCAGATGCACATGGTGGCACATGCATCTGGAATTCGTTTGCAGTGGCCATAGGCCCATTCTCTTTCCCTCTCTCCCTCTCTCTGTCTCTAATAAGTGAATAAATAATAAAATCTTAAAAATATATTTTAAAAAAGAAATGGAAAGAAGAGAAAGTACAGAGAGTTCCTGCCATGTGGAAGGCAGTAGAAGAACTCACTTCTCATCTCAGCCCAGCAGGGCCGAGACAAGGGGGCTTGCAAGAACAGGGACCTGGACGTTCAGAGTAGGTGAAAAACCAAACAAAAGAGAGACCTACCTACCTGGTAAGCATCTACTTATGTTCTTCTTGTGGTGGGCTTTACTCTTGGGTAGAGGTGAGCCTGAGAGAGAGGGCTGGGTTGGGGAAGGAGTCAGCACACCTGGGAAGGGGGGAGAGATCTGACTATATGAGACTGGATCAGACCGGTTCTGCTGGAGCAGGCAGATGATTCTACATCTTTTTGATTCTTTTTTTTTTTTTTTTTTTTTTTTTTTGAGGTAGGGTCTCACTCTAGCCCAGGCTGACCTGGAATTCACTATATAGTCTCACGGTGGCCTCGAACTCATGGCGATCCTCCTTCCTCTGCCTCCCAAGTGCTGGGGTTCTCCTGACTGATTCCCGCTCACTAGGACAGTGTTCATTTCACTCTGATTTCACTCTGTGATTCCTCTTCCGAGATCAGGCACTTAGAAATGGTGGTACAGTGGATGTCGTAAAAGTAGTACAGTGCTCCTTCCGAATTGCCTTTCTCAAGTGTAGCCTGGAGGAGCTACAGTCCGTCAGGTTGCACATGCAGTAATAGTATGAGGCTCTAGGAAGATATTTGGTGGAGGTTACAGTTGAAAGGTTGTCGGCTGGAAGTAGATTGTATGATAGTAAATAGAGACGAAATCCAAGGAATGAGGAGAAGAGGGGGTCGAGAAGTGGTGTGGGAGAATGGGGGAAAGGGGATAAGAGAAAGAGAGAGAAAGAGCGGTACCATATGAGCAAAGTAAAGAGGGAAGTTTGCTGGAAAAGAATGTCGCCTACGCTTTAAAGTACCATGAAGAAATCCAGTGGTATAGAGACTGGAAAATATACAGCTTGAATTCTGTAATTCAAAACGCTGGTAATAACGACTCACCTTGGGCTACAGTAGAGCTCTGGCTTAGTGGATTGGGCTATCCTTGGAAAGAGAAAACACTGCTGTTTTGCTATAAAAATCTGTTCACTCGTGTCTCAGCATAATAAAGGTTATCCATAACAAACCTATAGACAACAACATATTAAATAGAAAAAAGCTAAAAGAATTTCCTCTAAATCTGGAATGAGACAATGGGGCTCATCCAAATGAGAGCAAAGTATAACAACACATGTGTATGAAAATGTCAATGAAACCCATACTTTGGACGGTAACTTAAAATATTAATAAAACTTGTTAAATGTTTGACCTAAAACAAATCTGTTCACTCTTATATTTTCAATCCTAACTGTTGTTACAAAAGTTTTCTTAGAGGAATGGGCTGGTAGCTGATAGGGGTGTGGAGATGAAAGGAAGAATGTTTAAATAAAGGGAGAGGGAAGAAGATACCCTTGCAGAGAGATAAGAGTCCCTGGGAAAATAGGCCTGGGTGGATTAATAAGCTGAGATGGAGACACCCCTCTGAGAGCTGCTTTGTTAGCATGAAGCCAAAGCAAAGAGTTAAATCATTTTAATGCTTGCTATTATCTTGCAGTGAGCTTAATGTATCCTTTAATAATGTCAAGTGTTATATGCCAACTAGTTAGTAGCATGGACGTTTCACTGTTCATCCACTGTTCATCTCTGTCTGTCTGTCTCTCTCTCTCTCTCTTTCTGTGTGTGTATGTGTGTGTGTGTGTATCACAATAAATGTTTTATGGCTGGCATAATTTTTTAATATATTTTTATTTATTTATTTGAGAGAAAGATACAGAGACAGAGTGGGCACGCCTGGGCCTCTAGCCACTGCAAACGAACTCCAGATGCCTTGTGCATCTGGCTTACGTGGGTCCTGGAGGATCAAACCGGGATCCTCTGGCTTTGCAGGCAAACGCTTTAACTGCTAAGCCATCTCTCCAGCCCAGCTGGCATAATTTTTAATACAAACTTTTCAATATCATCTATAATTCTCAGCACAAATATCAGTGCGTCTCCTTAGCAGAAAGGCAAAGAGAAACAACTCTAGTCTGGCTACATTGCAGAAAAGTGCATTTTAAAATTTTTGTTTACTTTTTAATTTAAAGACACCGTTTTTGGTTTAGGGTCATTTTAAACTTGCCAAACTAGAAAGGGAAAAAACAATATTGATTTTTAGGAGCATACAGAATGCCTCTGTTGGGTCACGGTAAGAATCCCCAAGTACTTGACTTTAAGGAGCAAAGAGCCTGACTGGATCTCCAGAATACCACATTTTGCGGTAACAGTGATCTGTCTGCACTAAATTAAAGACATATGTCTATTGTATTTGGTGATTCTATTAAAAAAAAAAAAGCTGGGCCAGAGAGATGGCTTAGCAGTCAAGTCGCTTGCCTTCAAAGCCAAAGAGCCTAGGTTTGATTCCCTGGGACTAACAGAAGCCAGATGCACAAGGTAGTACATGCATCTGGAGTTTGTATGCAGCAGCCAAAGACCCTGGTGTGCCCATCCTCTCCCCTGCCTCCTCGGGTAAAAAAAAAAAAAAAAAAAAAAAAATTTTAAAAGCTACAACATTAAACTGCAGTGTTTACAATGAGTCAGAATCGATTCACTCATTTTGCCCCTTTGTCCTAGCATTTCCCTGTGATTTAGGTCTGTCACTGCTACAATGAAAGCCACTTTCAGTGAAGTGTGTCCCCATGGTTGAGTAGCAATCCTCACAAGGACAGCAATGAATAGGGAGGGACTGGTGAATACTAGAGCCATCCAAAGGGAAAGAGAGAGAGTGTGTGTGTGTGTGTGTGTGTGTGTGTGAGTGTGTGTGTGTGTGTGTCTGTCTGTCTGTCTGTCTGTCAGATGCTTGGTCTCCAAGTGATAGCAATTTGGAGCTGGGTCCTTGCTGGAAGAGGTGTACTGTGGGTGAGGGGCTTGGGTGCGACACAGCACAGCCCCTCCTTACCAGAACCCAGCTGACTCTCTTGCTGCTATTTTCCACTTGCTGTCACAGAAATGTCCAGCCTCGATTCCACCAGCCTGCCCCTGCCTTTGTGGAGCTTCTCCTTGACACTGTAAGCTAAAAATGAAGAAAACCACTTTCCTCCCATCAGCTGCTTTTGGTCAAGTGTGTTGACCCAGCAAAGCCTGGGTCACACAAGTGTGCCCGTCTCTCCTTTATCCAACAGCGCATTTGGGTCTCACTCCTGGGATCTCTGCTCAGTGCTGACGTCAGAGAATTTATTGCAGGCTTAAGTAACAAGAGACTTAGTAGGAAGTTGGGAAGACTGGAAGGGGCTCCAGCTTAAATACAAGAATAATTGATTCAGTTCCCAGCACTACAAAGAGACAGAGAGATTCTCTAAACTTGGGAGAACAAATACAAACATTTTGTACAAATAGCATATTGTGTTAGAAGGCAGTTAGAACCCATCCATTTAAAGCATGTTTTTTGTGTTTTTACAGTATGTGGAGCCCTGAGATTATAAAACATGGAAAAAAAAAAAAAACAATGTTTTTGTTCTTACCTTCACAGTCTGGCAAGGAATTTAGTCACCAACAGTTAGCAATAGCACACTATGACAATAGAGGTCACAGGAAGCTCAAGGTTGAAATTATTAACGTGGTCTGCTTACGGAGAAAGTGAAGATGTTTTTATGTTTTCAAGTCTGTTCTTTTTGTTTGTTGTTTGATTCAAGGTAGGGTCTCACTGTAGCCCAGGCTGAACCAGAACTCATTCTGTATCCCAAGGTGGCCCTGAACTCACAGCAATCCTCCTATCTCAGCTTCCCCAGTGCTGTGATTAAAGGTGTGCAACACCACACTCGGCCTCTCAAGTTGGATTTTGATCATAACTACCAATTTAAGAAAGAAAGAAAATGCTAGGGTCGAAGCCCGGGCATGGTGTAGCAGTTGCTTCTTGTGGCTATGATCAAATACCTGACAAGAAACAACTTAAGGTAGAAATAGTTTACCTGGCTCACAGGGTCATCGGACACTGGCCATGATGGCCTGGAAGACATAGAAGGAGGAGTGTGAGGCAACGGTTGGCACTGTGATAAAAAAAAAAAAAAAAAAAAAAAACAGGAAAAAGAGAACCAGCAGGAAGTGATGCCAGGCTAGAAAACAGTAAAAGCAATGACACTCTTGCTCTGGTGAGATTCCACCACCTAGGGGTCCCACCACCTTCCACCTTCCAAACAGTATCACCAGCTGAAGAATGGAGTGTTCAGACACATGATCCTGTGGGGGAACCTATGACATATCCATCCACAGCAGACCGAACTTGAAATATTAGTAGAATGTTTGGAGCTAAACCCAAGGAAAGATAAAAAGGCTGATATGCTTGAAGTCATTCAAAAAATTCAATCTTTTCAACAAATTCAAAGAACCATTAAACAGAAAAGCAGTGTATTCGTATTTTTATACTGAATGCTTGCTGCTGGGGGAAAACAAAGCATACCTTACTATAAGCACCTTATGAAAGGAAAGGGTTTATCCCTGGCATATAGTTTTGAGGGGAGCTTCACTAGGATGGGAAAAAGCATGGCAAGAGCAGAAAGCTGGCTCACATCTTCACATACCAGCAGGAGAAGCCAGCAAGAGTGAGCTAGCTAACACTGGCAGGTGGGGCTGGACTCTTAAATTCAAGTGCCCTCTTCAGTGACACATCCATCTCCTTCATCAGTCTTCTGCCTCCCAAAGGTTCCTCCAGCTGTGGGTCAAGTATGAGGTTAATCACAAACACAAGAGGCTATGGGGACATTTTACATTCAACCCGCCACACTGGGACAAACTGAGTTTGTGACTGGAAGAAGCTGGAAAGAAAAAAAAAAAAAGTTCAGCCATCTTTCTGTGATAAAATGGAAGATGGCTTTAGGCAGAGGTGAAGGGATTTGAGAGTCCAAGGGACCATTTTCATGTTGGAACTGAGAGAAAGAAAGAGAGAGGCTGGAGAAATGGCTTAGCAACCGCTAAGTGCTTGCCTGTGAATCCTGAGGTCCCCAGTTCAAGGCTCGATTCCCCAGGTCCCACGTAAGCCAGATGCACAAAGTGTCGCATGCATCTGGAGTTCGTTTGCAGTGGCTGGAGGCCCTGGTGCACACATTCTCACTCTCTCTTGTGTCTGCTCTCAAATAAGTAAATAAATAAAACAAAAAAAATTTTAAGGAAGGAAGGGGAAGAAAGAGAGAAAAGGGAAGGGAAGGAAGGGAAGGAAAGAAAAAAAAAAAAAAATAACAGAAAACAAATCTGAACAAACTGGAGTCAAGGATGACAAGTTTAGGTGAGAGATTCATTATTTACCGAAGTAGGAAGTACAGGAGAGAAAGATCATGAAAGATGGAGGGGTTTGGTCTCTTTGAAAAAGCTGAGTGTGAAATAGCCACAGTTTACCTGTCATGTGTTGCTATGCAGACGTTGTGAGGAATGGGTAATTGGGGAGCTGCAGAATTGTGGGTATTTCATACAGCAAGAAGTTAGAGCTGAGGCAGCAGGGGACATCCTGCAAGTGAGCAAAAAGATAGGATCAAGACAAGGAGGAGACCAGCCAGCAAAACCAGGTTTGTTCACAGAGAGACAGAAAAGAGCTAGGCCTGAGGGTCAGGCAGGACAGTCAGTCCTCACTGGCGGATGGTGCTGAAGAAAGGCAGAGCCAGGAACGTTGTCACTAGATACTTTCATGGAGACATTCATTACAGTGGGTGGATAATTTGTGACAGGAGGGCTGTCATTCAAGGACTTTCAAAATCTAATAGTTTAGATTTTTTAAAAGTGGATAGCCCTTTGGGGGCAAATGAGCAATTTTGTTACCAGGGAATTGGTACTGAGTCTTAGGGTGAGAGGGAGGAGGAGGAAAGTGAATTCACACAACAAATATACTGTCTGTATTGAAATGATGAGATTCAAAGTGCAGAGATGGGTATTCAGTAAAAGAAAACTTTTTCAATGAATAGCTTATCTAGAAGAACATACTTGGTCTGGTCTATGTATAGTTTTATCTATACTTAGAAGTTTATAGAGTGCTAAATTCATGTCTCAGGTAGTATTCTGCAGCTTGCCCCTTCTTAGCTCCCCAACTTTCAGTGGGCAGCTACAGTCTCATGACCCTATGTTGATTCTGTTTTCATGTCTCACAATATTCTAAATTTAATAAGGTTGTAGGTAAAAACGGTTTCTTTTAAAAAAATAAAATATTTTAATTGATTTACTTGCAAGCACACACACACCGAAAGAGAGAGAGAGAATACGAGAATGGGTGTGTCAGGGCCTCCAGCCACTGCAAAGGAACTCCAGCTGTATACACCACTTTGTGCATCTGGCTTTATGTGGGTACTGGAGAACTGAACTCAGCTCAGTAGGCTTGGCAGGCAAGCACCTTCAACCACTAAGCCATCTCTCCAGCCTGAAACCAGTTGGTTAAACTGCAATGATTAACCCAAACTACCATCCTGACCCACTGTTTGACTCACCTACTTAGCTATTTGTTGTGTAAACATTTCATCAAGACCACAGAAAACACAACTGACTTTGTATTAGGATTTTCATACTGGCACAAGCAGTCAGGAGGTGGTCATGCCTTTCAGGTGAGCTTAGTAACATGCACAGGGCACCAAGTCTTTATTCTCTGTGGGGCCACCTGGGTACAGTATCTGCCTCATCCTTATGTCCGTCCAGCTGTAGCTGCTGCTGGAATGAGCTTCTTTCTGAGGGGAGATGATCTTCTTTGCCAGAAGGAAGAAGTCTCTCTCATGTCACATTGACTTGGATTACATATTCTTTTTTTTTTTTTTTTTTTTTTTTGGAGCGAGACAGAGACAGACAGAGAGAGAGAGGGAGAGGAAGACAGAGATGGGTGCGCCAGCAGCCTCTCAGCCACTGCGAATGCAATCCAGATGTGTGCGTCCCCTTGTGGTCAAGTGTAGCATTGCACCCTTGCGTCACTTTGCATCTGGCTAAACATGGGACCTGGAGATTGGAACCGGCGTTCTTAGTCTTAGGAGGCAGGTGCCTTAACCGCTAAGCCATCTCTCCAGCCCTACATATTCTTTTTTATTTTTAAGTTTTATTTATTTATTTGAGACACAGCAAGCAGTGGAGAGAGAGAATGAGAATGGTCACGCCAGCCCTCTAGCCACTGCAAACAAACTCCAGATGCATGTGCTACCATGTGCATCTGGCTTATGTGGGACCTGGAGAATCAAACCAGGGTCCTTAGGCTTCATAGGCATGTGCCTTAACCATTAAGCCATCTCTCCACCCCAGGAGATTCTTAACTAAATAACATATTCTTAACTGAATCCCTGGTTGGAGGGTTGAAATGATCACAAGGACCTTAGAAATCATGCCTCTGGGCTATAAATTCTGAAGAAAGCTCAGGACCAGAAAGCATTTCTGACTGTCTTGGGATATATGCACCTTGATATGGAAACGTTCCCACTGCCCATAAGATGGCAGTTGAAGCCTTCAGTGGATCCAGCAACCGCAAATAACCATTAACTGATGGGCAGAAGGCAAGCCGTTATTGTCCTCTGAGCCAATGTAGAGTATAACTGATGATACAAATAATATGCATTGCCATTATTTGATAGAAATATTGAAATTAGCAAGAAACCATTTAGGGTTGCTTAGTTAGCCCCTCCTCTATTAAATTTTATAGTGTTTAATTTGCCATGAAAGCTAGCAACCGAAAGGATCCATCACATCTGTTAAGTTTATTGTTTTAAATTATTATTTATTTAAGAGAGACAGGGGAAGAGGCAGATAGAGACAGAGGAGGGGAGGGAGAGGGAGAGAATGGGTATGCCAGGGCCTCTAGCCACTGCAAATGAGCTCCAGATGCATGTGCCACCTTGTGCATCTGGCTATATGTGGGTACTGAGGAATTGAACCTGGGTCCTTTGGCTTTGCTGGCAAGCACCCTAACCACTGTTCCATCTCTCCACCCATGACATTGGGTCTACCAAGCTTGGCTTATTGTTTTTATGACATATTTTTAAAAATTTACTTATATTAGATACAGACAGATTTTAGTATGTAAACAACACATGTTGGTACCATCCTTTCCCTCCTCCCTGCCCCTTCTCTGAAGAGGCCTTCCTCGTTGGGGATGCAGGTCAACCCCATGGGGATTGTGGGTCATGCATTTTGAGAGGGGGGGAAGGCAATGTGTCTGCAAAATGCCCGAGCTTGTGACTCTAACAATCTTTCTGTACCCTCTTCTACAAAATTCCCTGAGCCATGCTGGGAGCATTTTAAGTCTACTCCAGTGATGGGCTCTTAGGAGCCTCTGGATCTCTGCTCTGGTAGGTGTTGAGTGTCCTCAGTGTCTGTCTCCTTCACCCTTGTGCTGATATCAGGTTCACCAAGAAAGCAGCACTCTTGCTCATTTCCCCTTCTCATGACGTATTTGACTCAAATAACTTCCACTGTTTTATATTTTATATATGTCTATTTTAATTGAACAATTGCCACTGTTTTACTCCTTTGTCTTCAAGAACCTGGGCTGAGTCGCTAGAAACTGTTGGTTCTTTGTATTTCTTCAATCAGCCATGATTGTTACAAGCAGGGTGTGTGGAAGCATTGACGGAACTCATAATCATGTCCCTGGGGAGGTGAGCCTGTGACATCAGTCCCCAGTGACTCACCACTTTGACCAAATGATTTATGTACTTGCCTCATGTTCTTTTGTTGCCAACGTGTGCAGTAGAGGGTCCTTTGGAAATGTTCCCCTACAAAACATTAAGGCTGCCCCACTTTAGTCTGGTAACAATCTTGTGAGCCACTGTGGCTCTTCAGACTATAGGTTAATCATATTGTTAATTGTCTCATAACATTCTGTCTATAATAAGATTATAACTAAAACCAGTTTCTTAAACTGAAGTAATTAACTCAGACTTGTAGACAGTACATTATATAATTTTATTTTCCTTACCACCTAAGGGTAAAATGAAGACAAATGCCTTCCTATTAGCTACAGATGGCTCCACAAAAGACCATGATTTTTTTTTTTTTTACTTCCAGTGGCAAATGATATGAAAGATTTGTCTTGAGTATGAAAACTAGGAAAAAAGAACTAACCTTCCTTTCTTCCCTCCTTTCTGCCCTTCCTTTCCCTTCCCACCCCCCTTCTTCCCTCTGTCTTTCCTTCCTTCTCGTCTCCTTCCTTCCTTCCTTCCTTCCTTCCTTCCTTCCTTCCTTCCTCTCTTCCTTCCTTCCTTCCTTCCTCTCTTCCTCTCTTTTCTTGAAGCAGAATCTCACATTGTAGCCTTTGTTGCCCTGGGACCCACTATGTAGCTGGCCTCAAACTCCCAGCAATCCTCCTGCTTCAGCCTCCCACATGCTAAAATTACAAGTGTGAACCACCACACCCAACAAACATCTCTTTTCCCAATGGAGAAATAAAATTTTATACTAAAAAATATTTTATTACTTATTTATTTGAGAGAGAGTGGCAGAGCGAGAGAGAAAATGGGCACACCAGGGCCTCCAGCCACTGCAAATGAACTCCAGACACATGTGCATCTGGCTTATGTGGGTCCTGGGGAATGGAACCTGAGTCCTTTGGCTTTGCAGGCGAAACCTTAACCACTAAGAAATCTCTCCAGCCACGATTTTTTTTTATGTACTTGTGTGTATGATGAGTGTGTGTGTGCGCGCACATGCATGTGCAGGCTGGAGGTCAGCATTGGTAATATCCCCAATTACTTTCCACCTAATTTTTTTTCTTTTTTGGAAGAAAGCCTGTCACTGAACGTGGAACTCACCCCAATTCATCAAGACGAGCTAGCCAGCTAGTCCCAGGGATCCTCCTGCCTCTGTTGTCCTGGTGCTGGTATTACAGGCAGCACCCAGCTCTTTACGTAAGTGCTGGGGATCAAACTCAGACCCCCAGGCTGATGCAACAAGCACTTTCCCACCTGAGCCATCTCCCTAGCTCTTGATAGAGAAATCTTAGCAGCGATGTCTTTGTCCAGGGAAGAGTCTAATTTGACATTTTGAAAGAAGATGGGAACGAAGGGAGGATGCCATGAAATCCTGCAGTTTACTGATGACGCCAACCCGCCGATAATAAGAAGCTAAGCTAGCACAGATTAATCAGGACAAGCGTTTACCTAAAAGCATGTAAGCAGTTGGCAGAGATCCTTCCTGTTTGCAAAGGTGAGTGGGTGGCCGCCGCTAGGAGCAGGAGTCAGTGCAGGCGGGCAGGTTGTGCTGCGATTAGTAATGGAGCAGATAAGACAGCAGTATATTCAGGCACATTCCTGAACTTTGGGTGCGCTGGTTTTGAATTCTGGGAGTCATCACCTTTACAGTAACATGTTTAGAACTGGGAGTCACATTTCAGAAAGTTAAAAGGTATTTCAAAATGTTCATATTTTATGAAGATCTTTTTGTTTTGTTTTGTTTTTTGTTTTTTGTTTTTCGTGGTAGGGTCTCACTTTAGCCCAGGGTGACCTGATTTCTCAGGGTGGCCTCAAACGCACACAGCAATCTTCCTACCTCTGCCTCCCGAGTGCTGGGATTAAAGACATGCGCCACCACACCCAGCTTCGTGCAGATCTTTATGCGTGAATTTTGTTCACACATTAGCTGATCCCATCTTAAAATAGTTACCAAGAGACGGGGTTTAGAGTGCACCAGAGTGGGGTCTCCTGTCCTTATTCCAGGGACAGAATCTAGAGAGACAAGACTTCCATTTTGAAGCTTTGAGCATCTTTGGGATGTTGGAGGAAATTCTGAGCAGCTGTTCATCAGTGTGTGAGGCACCCACCGCTCTCAGCTCTCACCTTTGAACAAGGGCTTGTTTTTAAGAACAATCTGAATGAAATAGTGATTCTGCTCAATATGGCCATTTCTTAGTTTGTGTGCAAAATGACCGCAAGGCTGCATACCCATGTATATACTCCCGGCCTATGTCTGCTGTTTTTCATGTATTTACCAGATTGTAGGAAGAAAAAAAAAAAAAACCCTGTAGTTACTTTATCAGTACTGCTTTTTTTTTTAATTTTAATTTTATTTTATTTATTTTTGGAGAGAGACAGAGTGAGGGAGAGGAAGACAGATAGAGAATGGGTGCACCAGCAGTCTCTCAGTTGCTGTGAATGAAATCCAGATGTGTGCGCCCCCTTGTGGTCAAGTGCAGCATTGCGCCCTTGCATCACTTTGCATCTGGCTAGACATGGGACCTGGAAATTGGAACCAGCGTTCTTAGGCTTAGCAGGCAGGCGCCTTAACTGCTAAGCCAACTCTCCAGCCCAGTACTGCTACTTTTGCATGACAACTCACTACTTTCCACACAGTGCTTCTTCTAGAACAAAGTTGTTCAGAATTGGTTTCACTCGTGGCTTCCACTTCCCAACAGCAACAAATAAGTGTGAGTCTCAAACAGGAAATTGTTTAAGATTCATCAGGTGAGATAGACTTCCAGAAAAAAAAATGCAGTGATGTAAGGGGATATATTAAATACTATAATTTATGATTCCCATGAACTTTTTTTCTTTTATAATTATTATTAATAAACATATTTTGTATAGATACATAATGGGTTGGCACCCTCTTTTCCCTTGTCCCTGACCCCATTCCATTGGGGATGCTCTACACTTGAATACCAGCCTCAGACCAAAGCTAAGACCCTATTGCTGAAGACACCCTATGCTGCCAACACAGAGCACGGAGAGACCTGGCTAGAATCCTGAAGAGAGCCAGTCCCCAGACCGTGAGTCTGTCTAGAGCTGGAAAGCGCTACATGAGCTACTAGGGGAAAATGGCCAACAGTGGTCTGAGCAACCAGAGGTCTAAGCTACTCAGAAGCAAACACCTGACAGGACACATGCCAGTGCAACAGTGGTACACAGCCTTGGTGGGTAACCAAAAGCTTTCTGATTGGCTAAGAGGTCTGGCATTGGGAACCAGATCAGAATCCTGTGTAATGTGTCCTTTTATATTTCCATAAAGCAGAGAATCAGAGAGAGGAGAGGGTGTGCTTCTCATTGAGGGATAATGTATGCCACTTACCCATTACAGCATCACTTCAAATACTTCTTGTTCTAACACTACTAATGTTTGTCATTACTATTATGGGCTCCAGGTTTGAACTAGCATTGCCCTTATTCATGTGCGGCTCTCAGCCTCAAGGTCTTCATCACATGGTCACACCACAGAAACTGACTCGAGAAGTGCAGGAAGTACCACACATGGGAGTCTGTGCACACGTGGGTGAAATCATCCCGGATGCCTGGCTTCTGAAAAGTGACAGCTCCAGTAATTTGTCAGTATGCTTGTTGATGGTTTTGGTGTTTCCAACCTATGAAATAGGTTGCACCCTGGAGATGGGTACTTAGCGCTAAATCATCCAGGGAAGACATTCGGAAGAGATTAGTGATGCCTACTGCATATGAGGCAGGGGAGGGAGTTCAGGGTCAGGCCACGAGGAATAAAACAAATGTCATTGAAGTTTCACACAATTGTGTGTTCAAATGCACACTGTGGTGTTTTTCTGTGTTATGAATATTTTAACACAACAGGAAATTGCATGTGGGAAAAAATTACGTGATGGGTCATGTTTCTAAGAGGCCTATATAGTCGAGAAAGATGGAGCTGGGCTGTGGCTTAGTGTTAAGAGTGCTTGCCTAGCACGTGTAAGACCGTGAGTTCAGTCTGAAGAACTGCCAAAATATTATAGGAATAAGAAGAAGAATGATAACTGATAACAGATGAAATGTTTGTATTTTAGACAGAGCGTTATGTGATTATAGCTTCACTTTAACAATGACAGTGAGGAATATGCACAATTTTACTTTTATTAATTTCTATCAGTGGTCTCATGGAAATTTTCCTATTTATAGTTTTTTTTTTTCCTCTGTGACTAAAAGAAATGGAACTGTGCTTATTAATGAGCAAGCAGGGGTCACCCCAACCGAGGTGGTCAAGCAATTAGAAGCGTTAGGAGGCACAATAGTGCCATCTGTTGTTCAGCGACAGGGTCTTGAGGTTCAATGAACCGAAGCCTCCAATTCCAGATTAACAGCACTTCATAAAACTTAATAGACAAAGACTACCTCACATTTTTTCATCAGCTTTCAGAATCCATGCCTCTTTCTAATATTCTTTAATTCTTTCTGCTGAACTCACAGCAGAAAATACACTTAAATTCTATTTGCTTCTTGTAGCTTTCACTAGTTAAAATACTGTATTTTTCATATGTTTTTCCATAGCAATTTATATTATACAAGCCTTCCTTGAAGTTTTAGAAGTCACATAGACAGCTCATTATGGGAACGCCTCAGATCTGTGCCAGTCACCTCCTTTCTTCTAACGAGGAGGAGGAGGAGGGATAGCCAGTCTGAAGATCAAAGACACCTAATGTTATCTTTTTAAATGATATTTGTGGGCTGGAGAGATGGCTTAGTGGTTAAGGCACTTGCCTATGAAGCCTAAGGACCCAGGTTCGATTCTCCAGGTCCCACATAAGCCAGATGCACATGGTGGTGCATGTGTCTGGAGTTCGTTTGCAGTGGCTAGAGGCCCTAGTGCGTCCATTCTCTCTCTGACTCCTCCTCTGTCCTTCTGTCTCTAACATATAAAAAAATTAAAACAATTTAAAAAGATATTGGTACAAACTAGAGTAAATTATTCAATAATTGTGGTTTTTTAAATTTATTTTATTCTATTTATTTATTTATTGGTTTTTCAAGGTAGGGTCTCACTCTAACTCAGGCTGACCTAGAATTCACTTTGTAGTCTCAGGGTGGCCTTGAACTCACGGCGATCCTCCTACTTCTGCCTCCCGAGTGCTGGGCTTAAAGGTGTGTGCCGCCCATGCCCAGCAATAATTGTGTTTTCTTTGCTAAAGGACAAAACAGTGTTCTTTCATAGTTATTAATTGTGAGGAAGGTCAACTTGCTAGTGTCTGGAAGGGAATCAGAAAATATAAGCCAAGAATATTTTATCAAGGTGAGCATTATTTTCACATAGGTGGATGGGGAAGTGTACACGGACATCAGCCATGTACCTCAGCCAGTTTGATTAACTGGAATGTTCTCTGACCATCAAAAGAGGAGTTGTGAATTCCAGGCACTGCTGACATTTGCCGTGTCTGTCATCTCTAATGGGACATGCCATTTGGTAAGGGACCGTGTGTGATTTCTTCCTACTGTACATGTGTACATATTATCTTAGGGAGAAACTGCAAATGTAAACTCCTGTTCCATGCCAGGAAATTAAAGGAAGCAAACATCTGCTCCCTTCGGATGGCCTTTCGCCAAGGTTCAGCCTACAATGAGTTACTGCGAAGATTTCACATGATTTCATTTTTTAAAAATTTCCCAACCAATTTCAAGTCTAAAATTATAAATGGGCCCTATAAAAGCATAAACACATATGGCAACTCTGAGGTCAGAGTCCATAATGTCCCAGAGATCTCACTGTTTTTGGTTTTGTTTTTTTTTTTAATTGAGCCCAAGTCATCTTCTAAAGTTATTTAGTACCTTAAGGACTAAAACATTCTTTCTTAGTATCACAGATCACTTCTCATGGAAGGAGTCGGCGGGGGCGGGAGGTGGGGTGAAACACTGTGCTATAAAGATGTAGAAAGTTACAGCTTCCCCAAACCCATCCGGCATCTTTGCCCAGATTTGAGGACCAAGGATGGCTAAGAAAATCCCGGAGCCTCTTTCCTTGTTATGTGTCATCTATGACTCTCTCGTCCCAACTCCCTTCCCACCCTCCGAATGTTCTTCCCATGCTATGTTTGCCTCCCAGGGTGTCTCCCAGGATGACTAAATAGAAAGAAAGAAAATGACTCCCAACAATGGGGCTCAGATTCCTGCCCTTACAGTTCTTGTCACAGACTGTGCTGTAAATCACACCAGTGCGATCAACCACGTGAACAAGCAAGGCTTTTGGACAATGTCTTCTTAAGAGCCTAAAATTAATCTCAAACCTATTAAGGAGCATTTGGGAATAGACAATACAGTGTTTATTACCACATTCACCTAGAATAAGGAGTGACTTTCTTTTTTCTTTTTTGCTGGTGTGTATGTAATGTAACGTGGGTGTGGGTGTGTGGCTGGAGAGGAACATCTGGAGTCCTCCATCACTCTTTATTCATTGTTTTTTAATATTTTTATTTATTTATTTACAAGCAGAGAGAGGAGAGAGAACGAGAGAGAGAAAGAGAGAAAGAAGAAAGAAAAAAAAAAAAGAAAAATAAATAGGCATGTCAGAGAACAGGCACGCCATGGCTTAGTGCCACCGCAAATGAACTTCGGGCACACGCGCCACTTCATGCATCTGGCTTTACATGGCTTTGTAAGAAAACATCTTTTTCTTTCTCTACCCCTTCTTAACCGTTCTTGTTTGAGCCAGAGTGTATGATTGATACCAAAGGTTGCTACCTTTTGTAAGTTCAGTCAATTGCCTGTCTCTGTTCCCCTTGGAAGGACTGGGAATACAGACACACAAGGACAAACCCAACAGTTCATGTGGGATCCGAAGATTCAAACTTGGGTAGTTTCATACCCTTTCAGGATCTCATGCTCACCAAGAAGCACACTTAACTTCTTAGCCCTCACTCTAGCCTCATCTTTGTTTTTCATGTTTTAGTTTTGTTGGTAGAAAAATTATATCTCTATCTATCTTCATTTATCAAGAAATACCAAATACAGGACACAAATATATAATGTGTAATGTGTAATAATGTGTAATATTCTTCCCTTTGAATATGCTGTCATTTTCAGTAATGATGGTGATATGTAATATTCATCAAACATATATTTTAGACTAAGAAATCATCAGGGTTCTTTGTGCATAAGATTTGGAAGCAAGAGGAGATACGTGGATTTCTAGAAGTAATACAAGATCTGAAATTTGAACACAGGCAGCCTGACTTTAGACCCATCGCTCCTAATGATTCCATACAATAAGTATTTGATACTGATGAATGAAAAAAAAAAATTTCTTCTCTTCCCACTCTTGATAACTATGGTTTACAACTACTCTCTCACACACACAACCTTAAATATACATGTTATAAAAACATATACTTGGGGCTGAAGAGATAGCTTAGCAGTTAAGATGCTTGCCTGCTAAGCCTAAGGATGTAGGTATGACTCCCCAGAACCCACATAAGCCAGACACACAAGGTGGTGCATGTATCTGGTGTTTGTTTGCAATGGCTAGAGGCCTTGGTGTGCCCATTCATATTGTGTGTGTGTGTGTGTGTGTGTGTGTGTTTCTCTCTCACAAATAAATGAAACAAATACTTGAATCTTTTTACTCCCAATGTGCTAAATCATAGGCAAGCTTGACTTTCTAGCTCCTGATCCAGGAATGGTAGTGAAGAGCTTGTCAGAGCTGTCTATGTTCCTATGTCTTGTTTTAACTGAATGGAAAAGTTTGGTTAAAAAAATGCAGTGAAGTTGTGTTAACAGATGTAATTAAGACAGGGAGTTGGGGAAATTTTTAAAGTTTTTAAAGCATAAAATCAAAAACAATTGTCATGAATTTCCCCTTGCTTCAATTATGTACATTCATCTAATATGTAAGTAGTGGGCACACTGACACAAATGTTTTTAAAATATTTTTATTTTTATTTATTTATGTATTTGACGAGAGAGAGAGAGAGAATGGGCATTCCAGGGCCTCCAGCCACTGCAAATGAACTCGAGATGCATGCACCACCTTGTACATCTGGCTAACGTGGGTCCTGGGGAATTGAACCGGGGTCCTTTGGCTTTGCAGGCAAATGCCTTAACTGCTAAGCCATCCCTCCAGCCTGACATGAATGTTTTAATGAGAGGTCAAGTGTACTTCTCTTTTGAGGCTGTGTCTGTTATAATGGTTGCAGTTCCAAGTTGCTTTTCATCGGTCCATGACAACTCTGCTGGAGTGTTTTGATTGCCAATTTCCCTTTCTTTATAGTGGAAAGGAGGCAGGGACTTGAAGGCATGCTTACAGAAAGTGCTCAGGTGTGTTGTGACTTTCTTTGCGAACCTTCCAGGTTCTATCTACGCTCCCTTAAGCAATGGAAATATACTTCAGGACCTCACCTTTATGTAGTCTATATATTCCACAGAATGGATGGAACCAGCTCAACTTAGTGTCTGAGGAAACAGATTCCATTTGCATTGGTTGGTAGATAGCTTATCAGCATATTGTTTAAACAGATTCAGGCACAAACAACTTGACTATTGATAGAAAGGGGTTTACGAACATGTAAGAGAACATATATATGAAGCATATAGTACTTCAAGTAGATTTTTTTCAAATTTATTTATTTATTTATTGTATTTATTTGACAGAGAGGAAAAGAGCAGATAGAATGGGCACACCAGGGCCTCTAGTCACTGCAAACACACTCCAGATGTATGTACCACCTTGAACATCTGGCTTACATGGGTCCTGAGGAATCAAACCTGGGTCCTTTGGCTTCACAGGCAAACACCTTAACTGCTAAGCCATCTCCCCAGCCCTCAACTAGGTTTTTGAAATAATGTCTCAGTTCTAGTATTGTAACACATACATCCTATCTCTGAGTTTCACATAGACTTACAAGAAAAGCTTTCTGGCTGCTTCTAATCCTTCTCCTCTAGTTGAAATTAATTTCCAAAGCCAATGACACCTCAAATGACCTACGAGTAGGAGGATTTGAGAATTATTATATATTCTGCCCCTGGGAAGGGATATCACCGGCCCACTTCATGAAATTATCAATTTAATCTTTGCCTATGAATATGTGGGAAGCTGTAATGTGACCATAGTGATGCCACCTCAGAGGGGAACTAGCAAGGATTAAATGCCCTATCTACGCTCTCCCCATGCTAGATAGTCTCCAATCATTTTAAGCAGCCAATTTCTGCTGAAATTATCATCTCTCTGCCCCTCTCTAGTTCTGCTTGGTCCTTTCCTTTCTGTACATTTGGTGATGTGTGCTAGCTTCTGTGTTTTCAGCAGCATTGTTGCCATAAACGGTCTCTAAGTTCCTTTAAAGTCCCCCCCCTTTGGGAAATTCTCTGAATACTTAAACAGGAGGGCTATAACAATAATCTTACATATTACTTAAAGATGTATAGTTAATCCATGTGTGGTGGTGCATGTCTTTAATCCCAGCACTCGGGAGGCAGAGGTAGGAGGATTGCTGTGAGTTTGAGGTCACCCTGAGATTACATAGTTAATTCCAGGTCAGCCTGGACCAGAGTGAGACCCTGCCTTGAAAAACCAAAAAAACCAAAAAAAAAAAAAAAGATGTATAATTTTATAACCTTTTGCAATACGAGGTTTCTAATCACGAAGAAATAGTTAGTTTAGATGTAAATGCCTCCAAAGGCTCATAGGTTCTAACACCGGATGCCCAGCTGGTGGTGCGGGGATTCACATCCTTCTAAGCCGTCTGTGTGCTAGGGTAACTGAGCTTCCAGCTCGGGTCTACCACGATGGAGTCCACGCCGCGGAACCCTTCCAGCACTAGATGGGCTAATTGTCTGGGGACTGGCACTCTTCCAGGTTCCAACCAGGTTTCCCCATGGTAGCACTGGACCTTTTTAAGATGAGAAAAGTAACTTGGGAATGGGTCAGATTATACCGTCATGTGGCCTTTCCCATCTGTGAAGGCAGCATTAGTATGCACCTTTAGTGAGCACATCTGGAAATGCTGAAGCGTAGTAGGATGGAGATGAAGAGAGATGTTGGCGATGGATGCACCAGGCAAAATGGTGACCTCTGGTTTGATATATATAAAACTGTCCTGTCCTCCACTGTTTATCACACTTGAATTCCAGATTTTCTATTTAAAGGTAGTCTTCCAAATTCGGTTGCCTTTTAAATGGTGTCTCTGGAATTACCCTTGCATTTTCTTAAATGTTAAATATAAATATTTCTGTTCTAAGGAGAAACTGTGAAGTGGAATGTTTTATGTTGCTTAGAAGTTTCTTCTTTTAAAAGGAAAAGATTTGTTTGATTATGTGTACCTTAACAAAACTCTACTGTGGTTTGGGGCGGAGGGTAGCTCATTACTGCACGAAATCAAAGATGATTTCGGATTGTTAGTTTAAGACTTTTCCTTTAAAGTGGCCTTAACATAAACTGGGCACTCCGTGTTTATTATCATTACCAAAGGTTTCTTCTAGCTAAATGAAATACGTGATTATTCTTGCTATACTTAGATATTCAATTAGCATTTTAAAATTTGAAAAAGAAAGAAAATATCTTTTTGTGAGTCATCCGATCTTTCCCTAGTTTCTGTATAATTAAAAGAAAACAAAACTCTACCAACCGCTGAAGCTCCTCTTGTCTGAAATTCTGTAAGATGATTTCCTGGATGTACTGGTATCTTTATAGTTTGCTTGTTACTTATGGCAACGGCAGCTGTCTTTTCACCTTTTGCCATCTCATGTATAGTTAGTCTTGGCAAGTGTGTGACAAACCTACTTGACCATTAGTTTTACATTTCACACTTCAGTAAAACCTTTAGTTATTTGAGCCGAAAAGAGAATGATAACCTCTTATATACAATCTAGCTCTTTTTAACTCTTGCACAATTTTGTTCTTAAATCAGAAACTCAATAAAGGCACAGTGTGACAAGAATAGTAATCTTTCTCTCTCTCTCTCTCTCTCTCTCTCTCTCTCTCTCTCTAAATGAAAGCATTCATATTGGTGCCTGGCTGGCTTTTGTCTTCACTTAAGGACCTTTGTGAAAAAATCTATGCCATATTTGAGCTGGAGAGATGCCTTAGCAGTTAAGATGCTTGCCAGCAAAGCCAAAGGACCCAGGTTCGATTCCCCAGTACCCACATAAAGTCAGATGCACAAAGTGGCACATGCATATGGAGTTTGTTTGCAGTGGCTAGAGGCCCTGGCATGCCCATTCTCACTTTATATATTTGTCCCCCTATATCTCAAATAGATACATAAAATATTTTTAAAAATCTATTCTAGGGCTGGAGAGATGGCTTGGCAGTTAAGGCGCCTGCCTGCTAAGCCTAAGAACACTGGTTCCAATCTCTAGCGGTTCCAATCTCCAGGTCCCACATTTAACCAGATGCAAAGTGACGCAAGGGCGCAATGCCGCACTTGCCCACAAGGGGGCGCACGCGTCTGGATTTAGTTTGCAGCAGCTGAGAGACTGTTGGTGTGCCCATCTCTGTCTTCCTCTCCCTCTCTATCTGTTTCTCTCTGTGTGTCTCTCCAAAAATAAATAAAATAATTTTAAAAAATTTAAAAGAATCTATTCCATATTATTAAAATGTCCTAATGAAATCCATCACTGTATAACAACAACATTTTTTTATTAATTTGTGTGTAGGGAGAACACACACATTGTCAGAGGACAACCTAGAGGCGTGATCCGCTATTTCCGCCTAGTTTGGCACAGGGTCTCCTTGTTGTTTAGCCACTGGGGAGGCCTGACTAACTCACGTGTTACTTCTGGATTCTTCTGAGTCCACCACTCCTTACCATAGGCACATGGGGTTACAGACACATGAGCCAGTTCGTGTCAGCATTACATGGAGGCTAGAGATGGAATGTGGGCTGACAGGCTTGTAGAGTAAGTGCCTTTAAACCACAGAGCCATCTGCCTAACCCTACATAAGTTAAGGTTACAAAAATCTACATCATAGTAACACTCAAATATATAATGTATTGGTTTTCTAAATTCTTATGACATACTAGCCATAACAATTCTATTCTTATTTAAAAGGTACTTCTAAAATTTTAATGTTTGTTTTCTCTAAATATATAGGAAATACATCACTTACTTTAGCAAAAAAATACATTATTTATTAAAAGAGATTATTTCTTCTCATTGATAATTTTCTAAAAAATCTAATCTTAATGCATATGTTATACCCTTTCTTGAGATTCATAGACTGTGTGGACAATGTTTGGGTTTTTTTTAAGTACTCTTTATTATTAGATTATAAATGGACAATTTGAGTGTCAGAAGATGTTTAAATTTTATTTCTTGAAAATAAAAATTGACTTATAAGCCCGGTGTGGTGGTGCACGCCTTTAATCCCAGCACTCAGGAGGCAGAGGTCGGAGAATTGCCATGAGCTCAAGGCAACTGTGAGACCACGTAGTGAATTCCAGGTCAGCCTGGGCTAAAGCAAGACCCAACCTCAAAAAAAAAAAAAAAAAAAAAAAAAAAAAAAAAAAGGACTTATAATTTCAAATTTTCATAGAAGCAATGTGATGTCACATTTATTATTACACTAGAAAACACTTCTAGGAATAACCTTTTCAGAAGATCTAAAAAGAGGTGCTAACCCAGTTCAGTGACATTTTATGAATGTTTAAAAACATTAATGTGTTTATAGGACATATGAATATTTACATGTCCTAAAGCTGTTAATTTTATATTTAATTTTTCACATTGGCTTGTAATAGGTACAAACCTATGGGTCTACAAGGAGAGAAAAACAGAAATTAAAGGTAGTTTAGGAATATAAAATAAAATTTTTCAGTATTTATTTTTGGTACTTGAGCTGTGGAATCCAGGTGTATGTGTTTTCAGCCTAGTATTTCTTTTTTACTTCTGATTTTTGGCAAGATGTTTATGACTAATAAAAATGAAGAAAATGGGCTGGAGAGATGGCTTAGCGGTTAAGGCACCTGCCTGCTAAGCCTAAGAATGCTGGTTCCAATGTCCAGCGGTTCCAATCTCCAGGTCCCACGTTTAGCCAGATGCAAAGTGAGGCAAGGGCGCAATGCCGCACTTGACCACAAGGGGGCACACGCATCTGGATTTCGTTCACAGCAGCTGAGAGACTGCTGGTGGGCCCATATCTGTCTCCCTCTCCCTCTCTGTCTATCTCTCTCTGTCTCTCTCTCTCTCTAAAAATAAAATAATAATTTTAAAAAAATTTTTTAATGAAGAAAGTAATAGTTTATACCCCGGTACCCTATAGGCTTGTGCTAATTATCACTATGATTATGGTTGTTATTCTGATGGTAAAAAGCACACATGTTTTCTATGATACCTTTACAAAAGGATGTCTCCACTACTTACTCATTAGAAGACCAGCTAGCTTAGGGATGTCCGTTGTTTTCATAAGTATATTTTTCTAATTGCAAAGATAATAATTTCTCCCTTGCTGAATGATATTTATTGAATATTTATCCAAGTAATCACTTATTTATCTTCCCAAATCTTTTTTAATTTTTATTTTTTTAATTTTATTTATTTATTTTAGAGAGCGAGAGAGAAAGAGGCAGAGATAGAGAGAATGGGCACGCCAGGGCCTCCAGCCACTGCAAACAAACTCCAGACACGTGCGCCACCTTGTGCATCTGGCTTACATGGGTCCTGGGGAATCAAACCTGGGTCCTTGGGCTTTGCAGGCAAATGCCTTAACTGTTAAGCCATCTCCCCAGCCCCTTAATTTTTATTTTTAATAAAAGGTTATACACTTTTATCCCCTTTCCCCCACTCTCCTTTCTCTGGGGGCCTTCCTCAGTAGGGTTATGGTATTCACTGTGGAGTCATGAAGGACTCAGTCTGCTGGGGTAAGAAGGGAACCACGCCTCAAGGTATTCCTACCTGATTTGTGGCTTTTACAATTTTTCTGCCCTCTCTTCCACAGTGTTCCCTGAGCCACAGCAGGCGTGTTAGCAGTCTGATTTAGTGTTGAGTTCTCTGTAGCCTCTGGATTTCTGCTTTGACGGGTTTTGATTGATCACTGTGTCTGTCGCCATCACCCTGGAGCTGGTTGTCAGGTTATCAGTGAGACCAGTATTCCTGTCACTGTTTATTCTACCCAAACCTAAACAACTGCACAACCCTCTGTAACATAACATTATTCAATGCTTTTCAGTCCCTCCATACATTCTTTGGTTGTTGTTACCAAATCACTCTTGTTCCCTTTGGATCCTTGTTTTTTTTTTGTTTGTTTGTTTGTTTTAATAGTTTATATATGAGCAGAAGTATTTCTTTTCTTTTTTTTTTTTTTTTTTTTTTTTGAGAGAGACAGAGGAAGAGACAGGGAGAGAATAGGCACACCAGGGCCTTTTCAGACACTGTGACTGAACTCCAGATGCATGCACCCCTTTGTGCACATGTGCAACATTACACGCTCGTGTCACTTTTGCATCTGGAGATTTGAACGAGCGTTCTTAGGCTTCGCAGGCAGGCGCCTTAATCACTAAGCCATCTCTCCAGCCCAAGCAGAAGTGTTTCTTTTGAGCACATGTCTTTGTTGTTTTGCTGTATCCTAGAATGTGTACATTTAGACTATGAAATAATAGACATCAAAATCTCCTTCCAAAAATTATTGGATTGTTTTTGACTTGCTGTTCATTTCTCCAAACTATTCTACATGTTTGGTACCATCCATCTTTTAGGATTGTGCAAATTTTGTAAATAACAGTTGCTTTGTCCTGTCAAACTGTATGTCAGTTACCAGAGTGGCAAATTGTTTGTCTGTCTTTGAGACAGGGAGCATCTCATGTAGCCCAGGTTGGCCTAAAACTGAATACATAGGAGGACCTTGCATTTCTTTTTTAAAAAAATATTTTTATTTTTTATTTGAGAGAGAAAGAGAGAGAGGAAGAGGCAGAGAATGTGTGCGCCAGGGCCATTTCAGCTGCTATGAATAAACTCCAGACATTTGCACCCTCTTGTGTGCATGTGCAACATTGCACGCTTGCATCATTTTTGTGCCTGATAAACGTGGGACCTAGAGATTTGAACAGGTGTTCTTAAGCTCACAGGCAGGTACCTTAACCACTAAGCCATCTCTCCAGCTCAGGACCTTGAATTTCTGATCCTCTTGTCTCCACCTCCTACATGCTGAAATGACAGGTGTGTTATACACTTTGGCTGGTGTGTGTGTGTGTGTGTGTGTGTGTGTATGCTCATGTGCACACACATACATGTGTGTGTTAATTTCATTTTATTGGAATTGGTTATTCATTCCCTTTTTAAAATTTTTCCTTTTGTTAATATTTTAGAAGTTCTTGTTTAAAATTATTTATTTAGACCTGGGGAAGTGGCTTAGTGGTTAAGGCATTTGCCTGCAAAGCCTAAGGACCCTGGTTTGATTCCCCAGGACCCACATCAGCCAGAGGCACAAGGGGCACATGCATCTGGAGTTCATTTGCAGTGGCTGGAGGCCCTGGCGTGCCCATTCTCGCTCTCTCTCTCTCTCTCTCTTTCTCTTTGATTTTTCAAGGTAAGGTCTCGCTCTAGCCCAGGATGACCTGGAACTCACTCTGTTTTCTCAGGCTCACTTTCTCTTTATCTGCCTCTTCCTTGCGCTTTCTCTTGCTTTCTCTCTCTCAAATAAATAAATAAAATATTTTTAGAAATTATTTAGTTAGTTATTATTTGAGTATGTGTGTAGGGGAGTGCCAGAGTCTCTTGCCACTGTAAAGAAATGCCCATCCAGCTTTACCTGGGCCTCTGGGGGATTGAACCTGAGCCAAAAGGCTTTGTGAGCAAATGCCTTTAACTAGCGAGCATCACCCAGCCCCTAGAAGCTGTTTTTTTTTCTTCTCAGTCACAAATATTTTCCCACCGTTTTCTTCCATTGCTCATGGTATGTTTTCATGCATATGCTTTGATCTTTGTATAGCCACATAGGCCAGGGGTTTCCTTGGCAGATTATGAATTCATATTTTTAAAGTTTATATTTACAAGAATATAAAATAGCCCTTCACCCTCTGCTTTCATCTTACACATTTACACATGGTGGCACACGCCTTTAATCCCAGCACTCGGGAGGCAGAGGTAAGACAATCACCATGAGTTCAAGGCCCCCCTGAGACTCCGTAGTGAATTCCAGGTCAGCCTGAGCTAGAGTGAGACTCTACCTCAAAAAACCAAAAAATAAAAATAAATAAGTAAATAAATTTTTCCTCTCGGTGGCATTTACACACATCGTGAGACAATGAATAAACTCTTTTCTCTTCCCAATACATCAACAAATTCCTAGTTATCTTTTCATGGAAAAACATCAGAGCTATTATTACTAGCTATAATTATTATTTAGACATGCCCATGACTAAAGACTTGTGATTGCTAGCCCAGTATTGCTACATATATTTATTCCTTTTATTTCTTATAATTATCTTCTCATTTTGACACTATTTTTAAAATTTGTTTCTTTGATACTGAGCCTCATGCAGTCAGGGTTGTCCTTGAACTCACAACAGTTCCCTCCTCCTCCTCCCTCCGCCCCACACCCAAGTGCTGTGATTATGGGCCCATACCACCATGCCTGGCTCGGGCATGATTTTCACACCTATTGAATGAAATGATGGATGATATCGCAGCATGGAGATTTTAGCAATGTGACAGAGGCCATGCAGCTGCAGAGTGGTAGACTTACAATACGGGCTTGCGTCTAAATACCTTAGACCCAGAATTTAACTCACTAATCGTTGTGTGGTGAAGTTCACATTTCTGTGGGTTCTTTTTGCCTCCTGCCATGACATGTCAGGACGGCTGGTCCTCCACTGTTCGCCGTAGCCTTCATGTTGCCTCTTAGCCTTCACTTCTCTCAGCTCTCATTCTCCCTGCCTGTTTTCTCTCCTGCCCAGCAGAGTGGAAGCACTCTTGCCCTCATTTTTAGTTCCTATTTATTTCTTCAGTTATTACCGAGTGATGTCTCTGTTGTTATGGGATGTTTGGCATCATATAACACATATTTCACGGAATTCCAGGACAGAAATCAACACAGAGTTGAGACAGAGTACAAATTTGAAGACAAGCTAATGCTTTTTCCTGTCTGTCTCTATTAGTTGAATAGCTACCCCATACCAAACGCACATGTCACGTTAAAATTGTATTAAAATCAAGATCTATGGTATATGGTAATATTACTTTCCAAAGGAAATTTCTAAATCATATTCAAGGGATACTTGATCTAACTTTATTTTCTTAAATTCTCTGAAAGTTCTTGCCTTTCAAAAACTAGCGTTTCAATCTGTTTTATTTGCTTGGCTTTTTGTGGTATTCGGCTGGGTCAAACCCAGGATGTGTTAGACAAGCTCTCTGTCACTCAACAGGCCTAATTTAATCTTTTCAGATAGATCCATTCTCCCCCGTGTGCTAGCACTGAAAACCGTGCTTTAGTTAGATGGGAGAAAGAAGCTATAGTGGGCTATTATACAGCAGGGTGACCACAGATACCACAATGTGGTATAGGTTTCACAAAGCTAGAAGAAAAGATTTTGCATACTTTCACTGTAGAGAGGAAAAAAGTAATTTTTTCAGAAGATAGCCATGCTAACTGTAACACTAAACCAATGTACACATATATTGTGACATCACATGATACCTCATGAATTTGTATAACTTCTATGGCCTGGAGAGATGGCTTAGTGGTTAAGGCACTTGTCTTCTGAACCAATGGACCCAGGTTTGATTCCCCAGGAACTACTTAAGCCGCATGCACAAGGTAGCTCATGCATCTGGAGGTTGTTTACAGGGGCTAGAGGCCCTGGCACGCCCATACTCTCTGTCTGTTTCTCTCTCTCTCTCAAATAATAAACAAATGAAAATAAAAAATAACAGTTGTTAAATGTCTGTGGAGTATTAAAATATTCTAAAATTATATTTTAAAATCCATGAACCTCAACACAAATACAAATGATAAAAATTTTAGCAAATTTGCAATATCAATGTAGCTTCTCACATCAGAAAATTTCACTATTTATTTATTGACTTTTACTTTCTATTTTAGGGAAAAGGAGGGATAAGGTCTCACAGTGTAGCTCAGGCTGTCCTGGAACTCACGATCTCCCTGCCTCAGCCACCCAAGTGCTGACGTAATGGCTGCGCATCCCCACGTTCGAAGGCTAAGTTTGTTTGTCACTCATAAAGCCCAGGCGTAATCAGTCGGTAAAGCACTTGCTAAGCCTAAGGACCTCAGTTCAATCCCCAACAACCAATGCCCGACGTGGTGGCCCGTGCTTGTCATCTTGGCACCGGGAGGCAGAGCCAGGAGGACCCTCACTAGCCAGCCTGTCTAGCCCAATTGGCAAGGCTCGGGCCAATGAGAGACCCTGTCTCAGAGGATAGTTGGCATTCCTGTGGTTGACAGCTGAGCTTGCCCTCTGGCTTCTATGTGCACATACACAAAGATGCACACATATGCCCTCATGCACATGAACACAGAGAGAGCGAGAGAGAGAGCAAGCACAGCTGCATTCTCTGTTCCATCAGGCTCAGAGCTTTTTTCTTACCTGCCTTTCCCTTGGTTTGTGTCTCAGTCTTCAGGAACCAGCATCACTGTGGATATAGCTGTAATGGGCGAAGCCCACGGCCTCATTACGGACCTCCTGGCAGACCCCTCTCTGCCCCCGAATGTGTGCACCTCCTTGAGGGCCGTGAGCAATCTTCTTAGCACCCAGCTCACCTTCCAGGCTATCCACAAGCCCAGAGTGAACCCCATCGTGTCCTTCAGTGAGAACTACACCTGCTCGGATTCCGAAGAGAACCCCGAGAAGGACAAGCTAGCCATCCCCAAGGTAAGGGGTGACAGTCAGCACGCAGTAACCCTCAATGGTTAGGGCTTCCTGTCTGCTGTCTCCTAGCTTTCCCTCCCTCACTTCAAACCAATCTGCAGGTTCCCACCAGTGTCATGGCAACAAAGTCATCAAAGCTTTAAAAACACTTCTGGCTGGATATTTGATGACTTTCACGACATAGAAAACTTACCTTTCCATATTTTTCACAGTTGTTTTGTTTGTTTTATCTTTTTTTTAATTTTTTAAAAATTTTTATTTATTTATTTGCAACCAGAGAAAGAGAGAGAGAGAGAAGATAGGTAGACACAGAGAGAGAATGGGCACACCAGGGCCTCTAGCCACTGCAAATGAACTCCAGATGCATGTGCCCCTAGTGCATCTGGCTTACGTGGATCCTGGAGAATCGAACCGGGATCCTTTGGCTTCACAGGCAAACGCCTTAACCGCTAAGCCATTTCTCCAGCCCTGTTTTATCTTTTTAATAGTTTTATTTGTTTGAGAGAAAGAGGCAGAGATAGAGAGTGAGAGAGAATGGGCACATTAGGGCCTCTAGCCACGGCCTACAAACTCCAGATGCATGCACCCTTTGTGTTTCTGGCTTACCTGGGTCCTTTGGCTTTGCAGGTAAGTGCCTTAACCACTAAGCCAACTCTCCAGTCCCTGTTTGTTTTATTTTTGAAACAGGGTCTTGCTACATACCCCTGGCAGGCCTGGTAATTATTATGTACTCCAGTTAACTTGTCATACTCACAATAATCCTCCTGCCTCAGACTCCTGAGTCCTCGCCATGCCAGCATTCATATTGCCTTTTTTTTTTTTAATTTTAGCCTCCATTCCGTATTCTAGATCATAAAGATATTATAGGAAAAAAAAAAAACTAAAACAACCCACCCCTCCAGGAAAAAAAAGAAAATCCTTGTACCATACTTTGTGAACTCTTTTTTAAAATCCATTACCTCCTAGAACTGAAAGTTAGTTTGTTTTTTAATCTCTTAGGATGACATCCTTCAAAGTACAGTCATGAATTTCTCAAACAAGTTTCAATTTCAAACCCAGCATGGTGGTGTGTCCCTCTACTTCCAGCTCTTGGGACAGAGAGAGGATGAGAATCAGGGGAAGGGTGCATGTCCTTCTCAGCTGCATAGCAAATTCAAGGCCATCCTGAGATTTTGCCTCAAGAAAACAAGACACGAGTTTGAAATTTGGAACATATTTAGTTAATTATAGATGATTCAAGTAAAATATAGCCCTATTAATTTGTATAAATACAAATCTTATGTGTAACAAAGAAGGCATAATTCCTTCTTTGTTAAAATATTTTATTGCTTTATTTGAGAGGGTGAGAGAGAGAAAGACGCAGATGAGAGAGAGAGAGAAAAAAAAATGAGGTACACCAGGGCCTCTAGTCTCTGCAAATGAACTCCAGACATATATGCCACCTTGTGGATCTGGCTTTACATGGGTACTGGGGAATCAAACCTGGATTGTTAGGTTTTGCAGACATGCGCCTTAACCACAGAGCCACCTCTCCAGCCCAATTCCTTCTGTTTACATATGAGTTGTGTACCTAACCTTTCAGAGTGCTCCAAAATCTAAAACATTTTGAGCACGGGCAAAAGCACTTAGAATTTTTTTTTCTTTTGTTTTTTGTTTTTCAAGGTAGGGTCTCACTCTAGCCTCAGGCTGACCTGAAATTCACTATGTAGTCTCAGGGTGGCCTCGAACTCATGGCGATCCTCCTACCTCTGCCTCCCGAGTGCTGGGATTAAAGGCGTGCGCCACCACGCCCAGCTAGAATTGTTTTGTATTTGGAGTACTGCATCTCTGGACTGAGAGTGCTTAAACTGTTGTCTCTGCAAATATCCACGTGGAAAACGAATCTACATCCAGGTACACTGTGGTCCCAAGCGGCTTGGAACAGCTATACTCAGCCTGGATAAGAACTTTTTCACAGGCAAATTTTAAGAGGGGGACGGGGATCTTGAACCCAGTGTAGACCTTAATTTTTGTTAAGAATAAGTTATACTGGCTAGAGAAGACAGACAGCTCTGTTGCAGAACCTCACTTTGATCTCCAGCACCCGTGCAGAACACTGGGCGTAGCTGCTCGAGCCCGTGGTCCTAGTACAGGGAATGCAGAGTCGGGAGGATTCCTGCAGCCGATGAGAGACTGTGTCTCAAAAAAATAAAAAAGGGGGAAATGGCTTAGCGGTTCAGGCATTTGTCTGCAAAGTTAAAGGACTCTGCTTCACTTCCCCAGGACCACGTAAACCAGATGCACAAGGCTGAAGGCCCTGGCGTGCACATTCTCTCTCTCTCTCCCTCCCTCTCTCTGTTTCTTCCTCTCTTTCTCTCTCAGAAATAAATAAATAAAATATTTTTAAAAAAAGAAAAAGAAAATAAAAGACAAAAAGGAAAAAGGGTGCTCGAGACATAGCTTAGCAGTTAAAGTGCTTGCCTGCAAAGCCAAAGGATCCAGGTTCATTTCCCCAGGACCCACATAAGCCAGATACACAAAGTAGCACATGCATCTGGAGTTCATTTGCAGTGGCTAAAGGCCTTGGCACACCTGTGCTCTCTCTCTTTCTCTGACTCTTCCTCTCCCACCAATAAATAAATGAAAATTTTTTAAAACAAAGAAAAATGAAAAAATTAGATGGTATTTCTGAGGATAATATCCAAGGTTATACTCTGGCCTCTGCACATATGTGCACACACATGCATCTGTACAGACATACATGCATGTACCAAAACAGACATAAAAACACACATCTGCATACATGCATACCATATACATATGCATGTGCACGTGCGCACACACACAAAGTCTTATCAAAGACTTGAGAAATGAGTTTTCACGGCCTCTGGCAGATGCAGACTGGTTGTGATTCACTAAGCAGGCATGCTGAGGTCAGCAACATGTGGGCTTCTGCTTGGGAACCTCTTGACTCAGGAATGTGATCCCAATAACAACTCTGTCAACTAGGCATTTATATAGTTTCCATGAAATCAGCACTTTATGAGCAAGACACACCCAAACATGATTCGACCATAAAGAAACAGAGAGCAACGGGTTCCATAGGGTCTCCCACCTATAGCGGTGATTTAGCCCTTGCTCTGCCTGCTGAGCTATCGTCTGATGCACATTCCAGTCTTTAAAAGATAATAGCCGTCAGGGACTGTCAGAGCAAGTCTTTCTTTTGAATGAGATAAAGTCCCACCATGTAGTCCAGGCTGGCCTTGAACTCTCAATTCTCCTGCCTCAGTCTCCCTAGGAGGTATTTATTTTTGGAGAAAGACAGAGACAGAGAAAGAGGGAGAGGAAGACAGAGAATGGGTGTGCCAGCAGCCTCTCAGCTGCTGTGAATGAACTCCAGATGCGTGCGCCCCCTTGTGGTCAAGTGCAGCATTGTACCCTTGCGTCACTTTGCATCTGGCTAAATGTGGGACCTGGAGATTGGAACTGGCGTTCTTAGGCCTAGTAGGCAGGTGCCTTAAGCACTAAGCCATCTCTCCAGCCCCTAGGAGGTATTTTTAAAGTGCGAGATGCCATGTAAAATCCAAGGAACCACTTCTCAAACATTTGTTAGTAGTCATCCTTAAAGGGGGCAGTTTGTGTCTTTGCAAGTTATGCCTGCATGCACTAGCCCAAATTCTAGCAATTACTGATAAATTAAATAAATTAAAGTTGATTCAGATTTTAAGGAAGTTCCTAAACCTAAGAACGCTGGTTCCAATTCCAGGGATCTCCAGGTCCCACGCTTAGCCAGATGCAAAGTGATGCAAGGGTGCAATGCTGCACTTGGCCACAAGGGGGCGCACGATCTGGATTTCATTCACAGCAGCTGAGACACTTATTTCCAAAAAAAAAAAAAAAATTTTATTTATTTACTTATTTGACACAGAGAGAGAGAATATGGGTACACCAGGGCCTCCAGCCACTGCAAACCATCTCCAATGCAGGCACCCCCTTGTGCATCTTGCTTACATGGGTCCTAGAGAATCGAACCAGGATCCTTTGGCTTTGCATGCAAATGCCTTAACCGCTAAGCCATCTCTCCAGCCCAAGGACAATTCGTTTATGCTGAGGTTCTCTCTGGGTGCTGGTCCTCAGTGCAGAGAATGGGCTTTCCCATTTAGAATGTGATGATAGGAGAGTGAAATAGGGATGAGATGGCAGGGGGTGAAGGGGCTCAGTGGAGCCTCTGGTTGAGAGAAGTTGATACTGGGGGTGTTCCTCTTGTCTGATAACTAAACCCTCTTGACCATAAGAGAGGTGTGTATTCCATTCTCACACTTCTGTCCTGTCACTTGTAAGACAAAATTGTTAAAAATAATAATAATCCAGCAGTCCTTGAGGCAACAGACTATTGTGCAAGATGATGTAAATTAATGCTTCAGACAAATGATTTTTGTGGAGGAAAAGAAAAAATGAAAACAAACTTCTTCTACTAATGAATCCAGTATGTGCTCAGTGTGTGAATTCTATTGAACTAATGTAACTATAAAATTACCCCAGAGGTCATTGATTCTCATTGCCGTCATCACATATTTGCAAAAGCATTGAAATGAAGACCCCCCCTGCCCCTCAAAAATATTAATTTTAACAATATCCATAGGTTTTGGCCAAAGAGGTGTGGACTGAATTTCTGAGCAGCCAAGTTTGCAGTACATGATATTCAACCAATATCTACATCCACTTCGAGTGAGCTCAGTTCTTTCCATTTGCTATATAAAATGAATTATGTAAAATGTCAGCAGTTAAAAAAAAATTATCACCTTTCCTTCCTAGCGCCTGAGAAGAAATTTACCCCCAGGCTTGCTGAGACGCGTTTCATCTACTTGGACAACCACTACTTCCGCTACAGGTCTTCCCACCTTGGAACCTGCACCCGTACGGAGGGACCGTAGCGCCAGCATCAAGCTACACGAAGCACCTTCTCCCAGGTTGGACGTCACTCCTGGTGGCTTAACGTCTCTTAAGAAAAGTTTCTTGCTAAGAGGGGAATCATCATGAAGCCCAGTCCTTCGGGGTGGCTCAGAGGACGACTTTGAAAGGGCAAAGTGCACATGGCTTAAATGTAGACCACTGCTGGGATGGAAATCTAATAATTAGGCTTAAATGCTCCCACGTGACCTTGAATGTAAATTCTAAGAGGGATTAGGCTGGCTCCCTACTCCTATGACTTTGAATGGACAAGGTTGAGTCTACAAGGAGGTAAGCTACATTTTACCTCCAAGGAGGCCATCCTAACATCATGAAATGAAAAGTATCTTGCCTGACATTTGAAAATGATCATTAGATCAGATCCCCCGGCCCACTAGACCAGCTCTTCTACCTGCAGAATTATAATTCAAAAAGTACGTGTTGTCTTCAGAATACCTGGGTATGTCCAAGTATTTTGTGTGTGTGCGTGTGTGTGTGTGTGTGTGTGTGTGTGTGTGTGTGTGTGTGTTATTGGAGATCAAACCCAGGGCCTCAGGATACTGGATAAATGCTTTACCACTGAGACATCCCCTGAGCCTTAGGCTTTAATATATTAATTCTAATTTTCCAAAGTGATTGCGTTAGCTTTCCATCGTTGCCAAAAAAAAAAAAAAAAAGCACTGAGGGCTGCAGAGATGGCTTAGTGATTAGCAAGCCAAAGGATCCCGGTTCAATCCTCCAGGACCCATGTAAGCCAGATGCACAAGGGGGCGCATGCGTCTGGAGTTCGTTTGCAGTGGCTCAAGGCCCTGGTGCACCCTCTTTCTCTCTCGGCCTCTTTCTCTCTCTCAATAAATAAACAAAATATATGTTTTTAAAAGTCCAAGGCAATACAAAGAGAACATATATTGGAGC
The DNA here is from genome assembly GCA_036365145.1 of Orientallactaga sibirica. NCBI lineage: Eukaryota > Metazoa > Chordata > Mammalia > Rodentia > Dipodidae > Orientallactaga > Orientallactaga sibirica. The sequence continues at coordinate 6,074,036 of JAEOAD010001989.1, forward strand.
TCATGTTCTCAAAGGATCTCCCCTGTGGTTTCATGATTCCATTGCTTTGGACCTTTGGAGTCACGTTATGTTGTAACAGCAGTGTGTGGCAGAAGAGCATTGTTGATCTCGGGACAAGAAGAAGGGGCCCCAGGAGGATTGAAAAGGGCATAGGCAAGGGCTGGGCTCCCAGTATCTTCTTCAAAGGCAGATTCTCACTGAATATCTCCCTCTAGGGCCCCGCTGTCTAAAGTCTAGCACCTCCCCATAGTGCCATAGGCTGGCGACGTTTTAGCCTTTAGGATGAAAGTGTCTTGGAGGGAGTTGCAGTGAACAAGGTTGAGCTCTTCCTCCTCAGACATGTAGACACTTTTCCTGGGTGATATCACAGTGAAGGAAGAATGTAAGGCTTCTCGTGGGCCCTTTTCCTCCCAGAATCCAAAGTGTTAGCTATTCCTAAGATATAAACAGAGGCTAAGAGAGAAGGGTCAATGGAAAACTGAAAACATTGTGAGGATCTCACAAAGCCACGTGTAAAAGTGCCCATAAACTCAAACTTACTTATGTGATACATATTTATTCAGTATATTTTATTGATAGATTGTTTGTATGCAACGAAGTAAAATTCATTTCAGGCATGCTGAGGGCAGCAACATCTGGGCTTCTGCTTGGGAATCCCACAAACAACTTTGTCAACTGGGCATTTATATAGTTTCCATGAAATCGGCACTTTAGGAACAAGATACACCCAATACGACAATAAAGAAACAGAGTGAGCAGTGGGTTCCATAGGGTCTCCCACCTATAAAAGTGGTTAACCCTTGCTCTGCCTGCTGAGTTATCGTCCAATGTACATTCCGGTCTTGAAAAGACAATAGCCGTCAGGGACTGTCAGAGCAAGTCTTTCTTTTGAATGAAACAAAGTCCCACCATGTAGCCCAGGCTGGCCTTGAACTCTCAATTCTCCTGACATTTGAAAACAATCATTAGATCAGATCCCCCTGGCCCACTAGACCAGCTCTTCTATCTGAGAAGTAGGCTGTAGCAGACAGCTTCATGTTCGCTGAGATGAACTTCCAGACCAGGCACAGTTATGGAGGAAGGGATATTTATTGAAGTTTACAGACCCAGGGGAAGTTCCATAATGGCAGAAGAAGCTGGCCCTGCTTTCACAGGACCAAACACAGACAGCAAAGCCAAAAGCCACAGGGCATAGCACACCTCAGGAACTTTGCATATCTTTAGATTGGAATTTCAAATCCACCATCACACCTTAAGATCCGCCCAGTGACACTGCCTCCAGCCAGGTGGCTGCAGATGCAGACTATAAACTAATACAACACTGAATATATTGGGGGCCATCTAGTCAAACAACCACATAGGTGTTTCCTCAGAATACCTGGGCATATCCAAGTACTTTGATGTGTGTGGGGGTGGGGAGAAATAAGATTTTATATTTTTTGACTTCATTGAATTCTGCTTACTTAGGTATGAACATGTTTTAAATGATCATATTTGAGGTTAAAAAAAAGCAGTAGCAGACATTTTTGACTTAGCCTTCATAAGAGATCATTTTGGAATATTAAAATAATGTTAAGTTCTTTTAAAAGACTACATTAAAGAGTAATAACTTATTCTGTACATAGATAATATACTAAATATACTAAAAAATATACTAAAATATACTAAGTATACTAAAATATACTAAAAAAATTCTAAAATATACTAAAAATATACTAAAAAATCAGCCACGTAAATAAGATGTCATCACAGTAAATCTTACCAGTTACTCAACCAACAAACTAAAACACCACAGGGAAGTAGTTCAGTTCATTATCTAAGACCCAGAATTTTCTTTGATCTTTTTCACAAAATCCCAAGCATTTGTGAACTTCTTAAGAGGAAATGTCTAAGGACTTGAAGCAAATGTGCCATGCACTTTCTTCAGTTGGCTTTTGATCATCCCACCTTTCAATTGCCTCTTTTAGGCCATATGTGGAAAGTTGCTATTAGAAGTAAGTAGAAAAGATGAATGTTTTTAACATCTTGGTCAAAAGTTGAATAAAAAATCTCTCCAAAAATAATACAAGGAGAGGGAAGGAGAGAGAGATGAAGGGATGAGGAAGAGAATGAGAGAGAGAGAATATGCAAGTTACAGAATTTATTCATTAATTTACTGATAATCAGAAATCAGGCAGAAGCAGGCTATGGGCTCGACTTTCGTCCCTTACACATCTGAGGGTGTGGGTCCCTGCTTTAAAGGGGCATTTAGTCCATAGGAGCACACACTTTAGTTTGGATTTAACACTCAGCTGCTAAGCTATGCAGGCTAACTTGCTTGCACAACAGAGAGCCACGTTGGTTATAGAATCCTTCCAGATCATCCCCATTAATTGTACAGGTTACATGACAATCTCCGTGCATCCGTGACCCCATTGTGCCTCTGTTTCAGCTTTATTTATAGTGAGCCACCAGACAAATTAAACACAAAGCTGACAGTGGCAACTTTAGATTAAAAAATAACCAAATTGTCCATGGGTGTGTGTGTGTGTGTATATATGTATGTGTGTGGATGTGTGTGTGTGTGTGTATGTATGTGTGTGGATATATATATATATAAATTTATAGAATTTACCTTGTACCAAGTGCTTGAAAGGGCATAGGACCTAGCAAAACACAGACCAAGTGCTTTTCCCTTGGGATAGCTTGGGATAGTTGTAAGGTTCGGGAGTGATCACAACCACACAAACCACTCTGAGGCCAAGATGAAAGCTTTATTGGGGAAGAGCTGCCAGGGCTGACTCACAGCCCACCTGAGTTCCTCAGGCAGTGGGCTTTATAGGGTTTTAGTTGAGGAAAGTGGATAATCCACTTCCTTGTGTCTCTGTCTCCATCCTGCTATCCTTTGTGACTCCACATTGGGGCCTGTCAGACCTAACAAGAGTCAAGTTTGGGAACACAGCTTCCTAAATTCTTTCTCTGCCAGGTGAGGCTGGATCACAGTTCTAGTTAAATAGGTAAGGTTTGGAGCAATATGTGCATAGAAAGCTTGTCTTGGACTGCCTCCAAACGTCACATCCCAGTAATTGCATGGCTTTATGTTACATTCTCTGGCCTCATCCTCTCTCTACTTGTGAATTCCATATTGACTCCCAGGGAGTGACCTCGACAGAACAAGTGCATTCTGATAAATGCATTGCCTGGATGAACGGTGTCCGTTGTCTCTGCCCTAGTCAATGTCATCATTGACTGCGTTTAGCATTGACTGTGTCATTGGCACATTTCAAGGGGATTGGATGGAGTTACCACCTTTCCAGGGCAGCACTACTAGAAAGAAATTAGAGGATACATTTCTGTCCTAAGCAAATACTGCAATGAAACATTCTCTGAGTGGATTTATGCAAATTTGAACTTAAGGATATATTCACCAAGAACAATTCATACTATACAATGTGGAAGTAAGCATGGTGTCACTTTAATTCATATAAGGATACCTGCATCTCAACCCCATTAATTTATCACCTTGTTTTGTTTTTTAGAAATATTTTTATTTTATTTATTTGAGGAAAAGGGAGATATATATAGAGAGAGAGAATGGGTGCACCAGGGCCTCCACCCATGGCAAACAAACTCCAGACCCTTGTGCATCTGGCTTACGTGGGTCCTGGGGAATTGAACCTGGGTCCTTAGGCATCACAGGCAAACGCCTTAACTGCTAAGCCATTTCCCCAGCACTGTCATCTTGTTTTTGAAAATCTGTAAGGAACATAAATGCTGAGGTAGGAGAGTTTCAGCCTTTGGATCAGCTTGAACGGGACAATCAACTTTTCTCCTATGGACCAGTTTGCTTATGAGTAACTGAAGGATCCAGCAGCAGAGACAGAACGTAGTCACACTGTTCTGTCTTTCAGGAGTAAAGTGGGCTGTTGGCGACTTGCAGCCAAATGCTCAGATTGGCAAATGTGCTATGGAGATGATGACTGGGTTTCTTGCAAGATCTGATGACTAATTCCCTTTTATTCTTTTCGTCTTTCCAGTGCTGTTAACCCTGACTCTTGGAATAACCCAATGATGATGACTCTCATCAAAAGCAGGTCCTTCACGTCCTCCTATGCCACCCCTGCAGCGAACCACGTCAAGTCAAAAACGCAAAACAGACCAGGCAAGTGTACCGTGGGGAGCAGGCTTTGAACGCATAGTCATGGAGTACCAAAGTGTTATATGAGGAAATATTCAGAGGCTGTCTCTCCCTCACACATCTTTGGTTAAGCTCTTCTAAGCTTTGGAAAAGAAGAAATTACTAATTTAAAGTTCCAGGTTATATGATGATATGGGTTCTTGTTCAACTTCCATACCAAATTTCCAATTTTGTAATTATTGGGAGATGGGAAATCAGAGTCACCATGGAAGATCAGCTTCTTGGAGTGTTATGCATCCATTCCAATTTTCCTTTCACGGTCTGTTAAACAGAAGTTCATTTTGAAGCACAGTGAAATTTTATGTGAAGTAATGAACTGGATTTTAAGGTTAGCAATATAGTTTTAGCTGGCAAAGTGAAGGGGTTTGGAGGAACTGAGGCAAAGTCTGCCTTGACTCAAAACTGGAGGATATATAAATTGATTGTGGTGGCAAACACATATGATCCCAGCATTTGGGAGGCTGGGGCTGGAAGATCATGAGTTCAGGAAGAGCCTGGGTTATATTGTTAAGACTCTATCTCAAATAATAACAAACCACAAAGCAAAAAAAAATCTGTGGGATATAGGACTGGAGAAATGGCTTAATGGTTAAGGCACTTGCCTGTGAAGTTTGAAGACCCAGGTTTGATTCCTTAGTACCCACATAAGCCAGATGCACAGGGTAGCACATGCGTCTGGAGTTCTTTTACAGTGGCTGGAGGCCCTGGTGTGCCCATTCTCTCCCTCCCTCCCTCTATATATATGCCTCTTTCTCTAACTCTCTCTCTCAAATATTTGAAATATCTGTGATATAGTTTGGTTAGATTCTGCCTCTGAATTTCCTTTCTCCTAGAGTCCCAGGTGAGAGTCTGTGGCATTCCTGTCACCTCTCCCCCTTCTTGGAAGAACCAACTTCACATTTAAAATATATATTTTTTATTTACTTATTCATTTGAGATAAGAGAGGGAGAGAATGGACACACCAGGGCCTCTAGCCACTGCAAACAAATTTTAGAAGCATGTGCTACCTTATACGTCAGCTTTAAGGACTTCTCTTCTGATTATGAAATAATTCCATGTTTGAAATAAACTCATGCTTCTCTAAGAATATGTAGACAAGCTGAAAGGAGGTCCTGTGGAATCGAACCTGGATCCTTGGCCTTCACAGGCAAGCACCTTAACCGCTAAGCCATCTCTCCAGCTCAACTTCACAGTTTTGCTTCTCAGAATGACAGAACACTTTCTTGGAGGTTTTCAGTGACTTACAGTTTTGTTTCTCAGTCTTCTCCCTTTAGTAGCTTAAGAATTCACCAGATTTCTGTCTCTTATTGAGATACTGGGCATGCAAGTTCTGGCTGCCATGGTATTCCCAAACCCCATTTTTTACAGTATTCATTTTTTATTCTTATATATTTATATTATGATATTGTACAGCTTTCAAAGCTAACAACTGAATCTTTCTGTATGTGTATTTAAAGCATAACAAAATAAAAGTATTTCACAAAAGAAGCTGATATTACAGTACTATTGAGATATAAGGCATAGAGTATGCATTTGTGCCAAACCCCCATTTATTATGTCACCAACCTTATGACATGGCTAAAAGCTCTGCTGGTTGCCTCCCTGTTAGCTGTGTACTCTGCTTGGGGTCCCAGCTTCCTGCCGTGTGCCCCTGGCAGTAAATACACTGCAGGTTTTGACTTACCTTCCAAGATTCGCTTTTTTCAGAACCCAGTTCCTCAAACTAGGTATTTTACCTTCACAGTTCCTCCTTCCCTCGGCGCCCCCTTCTCTCCCTTCCTCCTTTTAGTTTTTCTGCATGTTCTTAAAGAAGCATGGGTTTATTTCAAAGGAGTATTTCATAATCAGAAGTCCTTAAAAGAGCAAGGTCAACGTGAAGGCCATGGGAAGGGTGTTCGCATAGCACTAATACTGCAAAGACGACCTTGAAATGTAACTTTAAGAGATGTGGGGTTTTGTTGTTGTTGTTGTTGTTGTTGTTGTTTTTGGGTGGAGGGGTTGAGGTAGGGTCTCATTCTATCCCAGGCTGACCTGCACTTCACTCTGTAGTCTCAGGGTGGCCTTGAACTCATGGTGATCCTCCTACCTCTGCCTCCCAAGTGCTGGGGTTAAAGGCGTGCGCCACCATGCCAGGCCGAGATGTGGTTTTAGGCTGGATTACCTCAATAAACCTCTCCTTCTTTTACAATTCCATATTCAGGGTTTTTTATATTTTTATTTATTTATTTATTTGAGAGAGGGAGAGAGAGAGAGAGAGAATGAGCGCACCAGGGCCTCTAGCCACTGCAGACTAACTCCAAATACACGCACCCCCTTGTGCACCTGGCTTACGTGGGTCCTGGAGAATCAAACCAGGATCCTTTAGCTTTGCAGGCAAACGCCTTAACCACCAAGTCATCTCTCCAGCCAAGGTGTTTTTTGTTTGTTTGTTTTTTTTTTAAAGGACACTTCTCCAAAAGATGGGATTTTATTGGAATTCCACTTCTGAAAGAAACATTTAAAGGAAATCTGGTTTTCCAACAGCTCTTGTGGTCTCCTATGCTTCGGTGGGGCTCCTTAAGCTTTGTCACATAGGCGTCATTAATGACCTGAGAAATAGAACTGGCTTTCCCTAAGAGCATTCAGTGCAGGATAATGCATGCTAATACTTAATGGGATTGCCCCAGGGCAGATTAGCTTGGTAATAAGAAAATCCATCTGGGACTCCAACAAAGTACAGGAAGTAAATTTGAGGAACCACTTTATTAACTGAGATTCTCCTTTTGGGTGTCCGTGCGTGAGTACACATATATTGAGGTGTCTGCCCATACATGCGCATGTAGAAGCTGAAGGGCAGCCTCCAGTGTCATCCTTAAAAATGCTGTCCACCTCGGGTTGGAGAGATGGCTTAGCAGTTAAGGCGCTTGCCCACGAAGCCTAAGGACCCAGGTTCGACCCTCCAGATCCCACGTAAGCCAGATGCACAAGGTGGCACATAAGTCTGGAGTTAGTTTGCAGTGGCTAGAGACCCTAGCATGCCCATTCTTCCCCCCCCCACACACACACCCTTCTCTCTGTCAAATAAATAAATAAAAATAAATAATAAAAACTCTTTTAAAAAAGGTTGTCCACCTACTCGTTCTGCTCATTGGCCTGGAGCACCCCAGTTAGGCTAGCCTGACCGGTCAGTGAGCACCTGGATCCCCTTGTCTGTTCCTCACTTGCAATGGGATGACAGCCTTGCGCCACCATTCCTGCAGTTTTACGTGGGGTTCCGGGCATGAAACCCAGGCTCTCAGGCCCACTTACCTTAAAGGGGCATTAAAGTGGCACGTGGTCTGTCGGATCCATCATTTCCCTGCAAATATCTACACAGATGACTGAAGGAAAGCACCTCCACTTAGCAGCTGTGAGGTGCTACCAGGCCACGTTCAAACGTGGAGCTCTCTAATGATGACCATCCATGTGCAGAGAAGCACAGGAAACAAACCACCTTCCACATCTCTCAAAAGGTTGAGATATCCCAATGTTAAAATGTTGCAATACGTCACTTATCTTTACAGTTTACACATTTGCAGAAAACAATGACAGCATTTTTTTAAAAAAGGCAATTTTTATCGTAGTCTCCTCTCATCCATGGAAGGCTCTTCAAGGCTGATCTAAGTTGTGCTTTGTCTAACCTTTTGGCCTACTATTGGTTGAGAGACAGTAAGCCAGCATCTCTATCTCATTTTCTGTTTTATCCAATTTACTTTCCAAAATCAGAGGCTAATGCAAAGATCAGGATGCTAGCAAAATGTCCCTTTCTCCTTGTGACTCCTCCTTTAAAAAAAGAAAATTTCTTTATTTGAGAGAAAAATAGGCAGGGAGAGAGAGAGAGAATGGGTGCACCAGGGCCTCCAGCAGCTGCAAACCATTTCCAGATGTGTGTGCCCCCTTGTGCAGCTGGCTTACATGGGTTAGGGGGACTCGAACCTGGATCCTTTGGCTTCGCAGACAAACACCTTAAACACTAAGTCATTTCTCCAGCCCTGTAACTCCTCTTTACTACAGGGTCCCTCAAAGCAACCATTCTGGCCTAAGCTGTATAACTTATTTCCCATAACAATGGCCTGGCCATCTCTTTAACTTTTCCTGGGTTCTCCATGCCACCCTTGTCCCTTGGCAGACCCTTTTTTACCTGTCCTCCTGGGCCCACCAGGAGGGTATCCATCTGACCATGACAATGAGACTCATCAAAATTGACTGCCTAAATTGTAAAACTCCTGATCCGAGTTGCCACGGGGATTTCCATGGGTTTTTCCCTCTCAAGACCCCTAGGAGTCAGGAAGGGGGGGGAACCCTCATCGACTGCAAGGTTTTCTGCTTTTCCTCTCTCTTATTTCTACTCTCTCTTAAAAGAAATCTTTCATAGTTTGCACTCTTTCTTGTCGATGATTGCCATTTCTTTGCTAATCACAGACATCTCTAAAGCTGCTGGCTTGGTGGCTTGCGGAGTTCTTTCAAGAGCCCCTGGCTTGGAGAGTTCCAAGCACATCCAGAGCCCAGTCTCTCAACACTGCAATAGTAGAAATTAAAATACTAGGCATATGGGCTGGAGAGATGGCTTAGCGGTTAAGGCGCCTGCCTCCTAAGCCTAAGAATGCCGGTCCCAATCTCCAGGTCCCACGTTTAGCCAGATGCAAAGTGACACAAGGGCACAATGCCACACTTGCCCACAAGGGGGCGCATGCATCTGGATTGCATTTGCAGCAGCTGAGATGCTTGCTGGCCGGCCCATCTCTATCTGTCTTCTTCTCCCTTTCTCTCTGTCTTTCTCTGTGTCTAAAAAAAAAAAAAAAAAAAAAACTAGGCACAGCAAGTTTCCTTTCTTTCTTCCACTTAAGTGCATGAGGTGTCTCTATGGTGATTGCTTTGGAAGGGATTTCGTCCCATGATGTCTGTAGAGTGCTGTCACGGCAGAGCTAAATATTGCTGATGTCCTTCACATCCAGTGTATGCTGAATTGAATTAAACAAAGCCTACCAACATACAGGAAAAACATCAAGAACCAACTGAAATTAGTAGATTCTAGTGCTCTCTCTCCCCCTCTCTTTTCTCTCTCTCTCATCATCATCATCTGGGCTGTCAGGACACCTCCTCCTCTTTTCCTTGCATTGAGGTAGTGCCCGGGTTGAGGAGCAAAGTACTTGTGCTATGCTTAATGCAACCGACTGCCACCACCTGCTTTTCACCAGCTGCAAAGAAGCCTGGGAGAGCCCTGTGTGTGCAGAGAAAACAGGCAAATGCAATCCAGGAACGTGTGAGGACAATTGGATGAGGAAAGCAAGCATACCAGGCAGTGAGGCAAGCCAGCGCTAAGGGAGGAGTGGGCACACCGGAGACAAATGGCCTGTTTCCAGAAGGGGACTAAGCAATCTGCTGTCTGCGCAAATCAAGTCAACAGCATGTCCCCCGGTGCCATCCATCAGCGTCAGTTTTAAATAGCTGAAACACAAGCAGTTATTGCGCGGGGACTAATGGGAGACAAATGAATGAGATCGCACAGGAGTCCTTGACGAACACATAAGAAGGGGAGATTTAAACGTAACTTGCATGTTTCAGTCCTGCTTGTCCAGTGTGACTCACTGGCCACGAGGAGCTGTGATCACCTCACTTTACCTCCCAAATCCCCCTCATTCATACTTCCAGCCCTCACGGTAGCTCTGCTGGCATCTTGAGAGTATCACCTTGATGGCGGTCAGCCTAGGTGTCTCTAAGGCTGTAAGCCTTTTTTTCCCCATGAAAACAGCACTAAGAGAAAAACTTAAAATTATGGCACTGGTGATTGTTTTTCATTTATTAATTTAGATTCTTTGTTCATTATTACTCTATTCTCTTTAGGCTTCAATTGACTGTTAATCCTGACCATTTTCCTGTGGCTATAAGAATGTGACTGCACGATTCCCCTGCAAGATTCATCTTCTCCTGACTGACACACACTTTCTCTTGCTTTTGAGAACAGGGAGTTCAAGGTGTGGTGCTAACAAGAGTTGATATTTTATGCTTTTTAAAATATATTTTATTTAGTTATTTGAAAGAGATGGAGAAAGGAAGAAGGAAAGAGAGAGAAAATGGACACGCCAGGGCCTCTAGCCACTGCAAATGAACTCCAGATGCAAGTGCCACCTTGTGCTTCTGGATACACATGGGTTTTGGGGAATTGAACTTGGGCCCTTAGGCTTTGCAGGCAAGGGCCTTAACCGCTGAACCATCACTCCAGCCCACGCTGAGGCTTTTGTTAAGTTGTATTTGCATTTTTTTCTTCTTTCTTCTATACTTATTCAATTCTTTTGTGTTTTTTTGTAATTTTCTGCCCATTTCTGTCTTACTGTGTTTGTCTTTATTTTCTATTTCTTTTTAAAAATTTTTTTGTTATTTATTTTTGGAGAGAGACACAGAGAGAGACAGACAGAGATGGAGAGGAAGACAGAGATGGGCACGCCAGCAGCCTCTCAGCTGCTATGAACGAAATCTAGATGTGTGCGCCCCCTTGTGGGCAAGTGCGGCATTGCGCCCTTGTGTCACTTTGCATCTGGCTAAATGTGGGACCTGGAGATTGGAACCGGGTTCTTAGGCTTAGCAGGCAGGCTCCTTAACTGCTAAGCCATCTCTCCAGCCCATAATTTTTATTTATTTCTTGTTATTTGAGTATGGGAATGAGCATGACCATGCTGCAGTGTGTGCGGAAGTCAGAGGAAGGTCCTCTCCTTCCATCTTGTTTGAGAGAGGAGCACTCTTGTATGCCCCTGGAGAGAACAAATCAAGAGTGGCTCATGAGCTTTGAGATTCTCTTGACTCCGCCTCTTACTGCCTGTGGTAGTTTGAATAGATGGCCCCCAATATATTCAGTGTTTTATTAGTTTGCATCTGCAGCCACCCGGCTGGAGGCAGTGTCACTGGGCAGATCTTAAGGTGTGATGATGGGTTTGAGATTTCAGTGTAAGGATATGCAAAGTGTGCCTAGCTGGAGTTCCTGAAGTGTGCTGTGCTGTATGGCTTTTGGCTTTTCTCTGTATGTTTGGGCCTGTGAAAGCAGGCCAGTGCCTTCTGCCTGTATGCAACTTCGCCTGGATCTGTAAGCTTCAATAAATATCCCTTCCTCCATAACTGTGCCTGGTCTGGAAGTTCATCTCAGTGAACTGAAGCTGTCTGCTACACTGCCATAGGCATGTATTACAGACTTGTGTATCATCTCTGTATCTGCCTTTGTGTGGGAACTAGGGATCCAAACGCCATTCCGCAGGTCTGTGGAACACTGGGGCATCCCCACACCCACTTAAAGTAATACTTTTAAATTTTCAATTTGCTTTTTATTTTAAACATTAAATAGGAGGACAACTTGAATCACCAAAGATTTATATTTCATGAGCTTTTCATAGGGTCTCTTTGAATGAGGGTAAATATATTTGAACAAATATTCGTGGGCCTCATTTATTCACTTGTGGTATGCACCCCATAAAATCAGGTGAAATTTTGGAAGGATTCTCATCATCCCTCTAAACTTCAGAGATGATAGATCTTAAAGACCTTATAGTATCTTTTTTTTTTTTTTTTTTTTTTTTTTTGGAGAGAGACAGAGGGAGAGGGACAGATAGAGATGGGCGCGGCAGCATGCACCCCCTTGTGGTCAAGTGCAGCCTTGCACCCTTGCATCACTTTGCATCTGGCTAAACGTGGGACCTGGAGATTGGAACTGCTGAAGATTGGAACCAGAGTTCTTTAGGCTTAGGAGGCAGATGCCTTAACCACTAAGCCATCTCTCCAGCCCTCATATCTATTTTTACTTTTATGTATTTTGAGGGGGGAGAATGGGCACACCAGAGCTTTCAGCCACTGCAAATGAACTCCAGATGCATGCACCCCACCCCGTGCACATGTGTGACATTGTGCGCTTGCATCGCTGTGTGTCTGGCATACATGGGATTCAAGCATGAGTTCTTAGGCTTTGCAGGCAAGTGCCTTAACCGCTAAGGCATCTCTCCAGTCCTACAGTATCCATGTTTGAAGGCTTGCCAAGAAGGTTATTTCTCTCCTTTTTTTGGAAAATCACCTTTATCTAACATCATTTAATTGCTTTTTCCTAAAATGCAAGAATATTTGGTGATTATAGGATTAAGAATCCCTACTCTGAAATTCTAAACCATAACACTTAGGATTTCTACTTTGGGAGTCAGAAATGCCCAACTAGTCAAGTCTATGCAAATAGTCAAAAAAAATCACGAAAGTCAAAACTCTGAAACATTTCTATTTTCAAGCATATTTTGTATAAGACAGGAACAGTCAGCCTTTATCTGCATTCATTCCCATGCCCACCCCATTTGGGAGTGATGTGTGTAACTACATGTGTTTTCTGTGTCACAATCAGGGTCCTTTGGTTTTGTAAAAAATCTTTTAATAAAGCTATCTTCTTATCCACACACACACACACACACACACACACACACAGTTCCTGCTGTTCAGGATTGCTGCCAAGACCCATGCTTGTTAAACGTGTTGAAAATCTGTGGACGAAAGCACCCTAAAAGCAAAAGTGCTTTTCCTCTCTCACAGGTTTGTTTAAAATTTCATTCTAGGAGCCTTAAAGTCTGCTTATTGGTTTAAATATAGTTTAATCCCCAAGTTCCAAGAACCGTCATGGCTGTATGGATTTTAAAATGTGTATTTAAGAGTGAGCTGCACGTCTCTAAGGCTATCAGCTTGCAGTCACTAAAATGTAGCCATGGCGGTGAGGAGAATTACTGGTGTCATAAATTGCCTTCAGAAAATATTTTTCTATCAAGACAGGAGTGGAGAAGTATTCCCAAAGATTTTTGCACTATAGTTCTGGTTTGTTTTTTTTTAAAGTAGAAAATTATCCTAAATCTTTTAATCTATCATCAAAACAATGAACCAATTGCCTAAAGCAATGCTAATGAATAGTTTCATTTTTTGTGTGTGTGTGTGTGTGTGTGTTCCATGTGTGTATGCATGCTCATATGGATGTGGGAGCACATGAGTGTAGAGGCTAGAGGCACACACGGGGTATCTTGGTCTCACCCTAGCCCAAGCTGACCTGCAATTAGTATCAGGGTGGCCGCGAACTCATGGTGATCCTCCTACCTTTGCTTCTGGAGTGCTGGGATTAAAGGAGTGCACCACCATGCCCAGCTATCTTGCTATTTTTATTAATTAATTAATTAATTAATTTGAAAGTGACAGGCAGAGAGAGAAAGAGGCAGAGTGAGAGAGAATGGGTGCACCAGGGCCTCCAGCCACTGCAAATAAACTCCAGATGCATGTGCCACCTTGTGCATCTGGCTTACATGGGTCCTGGAGAATTGAGCTTGAACCAGGGTCCTTAGGCTTCATCATAGGCAAGCGCTTAACCACTAAACCATCTCTCCAGGCCTACCTTGCTATTTTTGAGACAGGGTCTTTCCTTGTGCCTGGAGCTCACTGATTTAGCTAGTCAGCACGTCTCAGGTACCCCCTGTCAATGCCTGCCACTGTGCCTGGCATTCTTCCATGGGTACTGGGACTCTGAACTCGGCTCCTCATACTTCAACAGCAATGTGTGACAGCTGCTCCTGCCTGTGATCCTGTTAAGTAATTTCCCAAGTTCCAAGAGTTTCATTTTTTTTTTTTTTAAACACAGAACAAGGAAAATACTTTGTCTCAGGTCCTTGCAGCCCCATGTAGAGATGGCCAGGCCCCCTTTCTTCTCTGCACTCCCCTTTTCCCTCCTCTTGCTCTGAGGGAAGCTTCTAGCCAGGCATCCTATGACTTCCTCTTTGCATAATACTCTTTCCTGCCCCAGACGCTTTTGTGAATGGCATCCTCTGTTCAGATTTTACCACCAAAGAGGCTTCCCAGGACATCTCTTCTGAATTCCTCCCAGCACTTCCCGGTCCCTCGTCGTGACTTTTCTTCCTATCACCTGAAATGCTGTGGCCTTTTCTTGGGGATTGTTTGTTGACTTTCACTTGGTTGTTTCTGTCTCCTCCCTCCCAAAGCAGGGAGGTTTCATCAGCACAGGAAAACATGGCACACCATAAATATTTGTTAAAGGATTATATCACTAAAATACCAGTGTAAACATCTGGGTAACTTTGTATACCAGGATTTAGCTCCTGAGAGGTAACAGAGCTTTTCCAAAATTATCTGGGATCTTTGTCTTATTCTCCAAGAAGTCTAAATTAGATCAACCCTTCCCAACCATTTTTTTTTTCAAATAAGCACACACATGTATGTGTGTCAAAATATTTATAAATATGACAATGTTTCATGGCTAGTGGAGAAATGGGAGGTGACTCTAGTGCTTAGTGAAAAACTTGGTTTCTTTTGTGTTATAAATTAATAGTGAGAAAAATCTACCAAATGTTTGAGATACTATGATAATTTGATTTTAGAGTTTCCAGACAGGATCTGGCGCATTCAGGGTGGTATGGCCGTAGACTATTCTGGAACTTCCAAATAAAGCATTTCCTTTTTTTATTTAAGATTATAGCCCTTAATATGTCACAGCATACTTGAAATGCATTCATCACTCATTACAGCATTGGATGATAAACGAACGTGAAAATTTAATTTGAACTGAAATGCCTTTGGCTCAGAGAACTGTGCAATGTGAAGGTCTGTCAGTATCTTTTGTACAATAGCCACATTTTTAATGTAGGTAGCAATGAAAATTAAAAACCCCACGCACACTATAGAGGGCAGTTTAGAAGCCGTTCCTGATGGTCGCAGACTTCTGTTTACCTTGGGCACACTCCCATGGAAGTATAGACTACATCTTCCTGAGATGTGCTTCACTCCACATTTTATTCCCGCTTATCAACACTGGGACATTGGGAAGGTGTTTTCAATATTTTGGGTCTAAGTGGGTTCATTTGTTATATCCAAAGGTGAGGGGTTGATGTCTTGATCAGGAACCAATAGAAAAGGTTCTGCAAAGGCCCGGCAGGGCAGCAGCCAAGCACCACACTTAAGCCAAGAAACGAAACAGAAGAAACACCAGCACCAACAGGAAACATGTAAAGAGAATGTGAAAATCCTTCAGCAAGCTGAATGCTCCCTCCAGTGCAGCAGAAAACGTTCGGGTGTGACAAATTGACTTTTGAAGGAACTTGACCTCGGACGAAGCTGCTGCGAGCCGGATGCCAGCTCACCACACACATCAGTTGAGGATGTGAGGTCGATGGCTGTAAATTTCCCCTGAGTGGTGAGCAGTAGGGAACAACTTTGGGTGATTTTATTTCAATTGCCCCTGAGTAGGGGTTCAGCTGTAAAATCATGAAGCCCAGGCCAGCAGGTTGTCCATTTGAAAGTTGCTTGTTTGGATTTGTTTCACATTTATATGCAGACTGTTTTCTCTCTGTTGCAGACAGCGACCTCAGCAGATGTCACCTGGGCTTGGCAGGTAGTTTAGTCAGCAAAGTGCTTTCCTCACAAGCATGAAGACCAGAGTCTGGATCCTCAGTACCCATATAAAAATGCTGCCCATCGGGGTGAATGCGTATAATTTTAGCACTGGGGAGGTGGCAACAGGCACATCCCTGGCTTCACGGACCAGCCAGTCTAGCCTACTGGATGATCCCCAAGCCAATGAAAGAAACTGTCTCTGAAGAGATGAATGGCATACCTGATGAATAACAACCAGGATGGTCCTCTGGCCTCCACCCATTCATGCACACATATACACCTGCGCATACGCATGTGTGTCCACGTGATTATCTTTTAAAAAAGTGCTAAAAATCTAAGCCAGTTTCCTGTATAATCCTCACAGAGAAGAAGAACTCAGAGTTTGACACAAGGAGCCACATTTGAAATTTAAACTTTAAGAATACTGTTTGAACTAAAATAAATCACATTGCTTCTACAAATGCTTACTTTAAAAAATATATTTTTAGCATACAGACAAACAGATGATTCGATTTCACTATGGCATTTTTACCGGGTTTTTTTCTTCCCTTTCTCCTCTTACTTTCCCCTTATCCCCTTGTAAACCCCCCCATAGTCACCCTTCCATTTTCATGTCACATGAGACCTTCGGTCCCCTTTCTCCACTCATCTTCCCCTCTCATCATCCTAGCTTCATAGACTAGAGCTTTGCTCACCTCCCCATACTTGCATACATACAAACGTTCAAAGTTAGGATCTTCATAAAAGAGAAAAGGCATATAATTTTTTGTCTTTCCCGTTACCTCATTGAGAATGCTCTTTTCTAGCTCCGTCCATTTTCACACAAATTTCACAATTCATTTTTTTTAGCAGCTGAATAAAATTCCATTGTGCATATGTACGACACTTTCATTGCCTAATCATGAGTTGGTGGACAACTAATAGGAACTATGAAAATGAAACACCAAAAAACAAACTTGCCAATGAAAAGAATGGGCTAATGAAATGAACTGATAGTTCTCAAGAGGAAAAAACACAAATAGCCAATGGATTTTTATTTACATGTCTTCTTTAAAATTATTTTTGTTGGGCTGGAAAGATGGCTTAGCAGTTAAGGTGTTTGCCTGTGAAGCCTAAAGGCCCACGTTTGCTTTTCCCAGTCCCCACGTAAGCCAGATGCACAAGGTGTTGCTTGTGGAGTTCTTTTGTAGTCGCTGGAGGCCCTGGCACACCCATTATCTACCTACCTTTTTTTTTTCTTGTTCAAATAAATAAAAATCTTAAAAAATTATTTTTGTTATAACCCCTCTCGCGTAAAAAAATGTACCGTTTGACTGAAAACTGCAAATGGTTTAAAAGGCTAATTGCACGCTCAAAATTTACCTTTCTAAAACTTGCGCATTTTTTTAAGCTTCACACACCTGCCATCCTATGCTCTTGGCACTACCAAAAGTTTCAAACAATAGTAAATTCTGTCCCTGCTCAAAACTTGCCAGACACAGGAGGAATTTTTAACTGTTACGTTCTGGTCAGGATGACAAGCGACAAGAGAAAATAATGCCCCTCTGTCCTGAAGTGACTCCGGGACACCACGGCTTCAGCTGAATGTGCCAGCACGGCCGCCGACTATTCACGATGATTCATTCGTCACATTTTCATGCCACGGAGACACCCCAACCACACACACTGTCTCCAGATGGTGGCATGCCCAAGACACAAGCTCCATGGCCTGAGTGTGCACTTGGTGGTTACTGAGTTAACAGGGGTGGGAGGTGGTGGGCTGAAGTCGCATGTTTGCATTTTTGCAACATTTTCGAGTGACACAATAACTCATTCTCTCTCAGGTGCCCTAGCCAAAGCTTCACCTCTTTCCTCGCCCTCCTCCTCACCTCTCCGAGGGACTCCGGCCAGTAGTCCCGTCAGCAAAGTTTCTTCGGTGCAGTTTCCAGAACTTGCCAACACAACTTCCAAGCAGGGCCCGGGTTCTCACAGGGTCTTAACGTACACTCAGAGTGCCCCGGACCTGTCCCCACAGATCCTGCCTCCATCTGTTGTATGTAGCAGGTAAGGGTTTGATGTCGGTAATGGGAAAGTACAGGATCATAACTTGTGTTATAATAGAGACTTAATTTTTCATGGCATTATGTGAATGCGAAGTTTATTCTCCATACTGTCTGCATAGCTAATTTTTGAAGATGCTACAAAATTTAGTTGTATATTTTGGCTAGTCACTGCTAGGAGACATATCAAGTATATAATTTAAAACATATATATATATATGTAATGATATAACCAGATATTTTGTTGGAAATTCTTAAATTGGGTCTCCTTGTATGTTTTATATTGATTTTAAAGATATTTTACCTAAAATGTATCTTTCTAATTTTAACACTTTAAAAATGTACAAATAGGGCTGGAGAGATGGCTTAGTGCTTAAAGGCATGTGCCAACAAAGCCAAAAGACCAAGGTTTGTTTTCCCAGTACCCACGTAAAGCCAGATGCACGAGGTGGCACACACATCTGGAGTTCATTTGCAGTGGCTAGAGGCTCTGGTGCACCCATTTCTCTCTCTCTCTCTCTCTCTCTCTCTCTCTCTCTCTCTCATAAATAAATAAATAAATATTTTATTTTTAAAAAATATACAACACAGGCTATATTATGACTAAATTCAAATAGTTCTCTGAGTACAACTTAAGCAGTTGATGTTGCTTTTTAATGATGGCGAAACAGAATGGTATTTTGGTCATGATGACACATGCTTGTAATCCCAGCAATGGGAGGCTGAGGCAAGATTGATTCTGGGAGTTCAAAGCCAGCTTTGGCTACATAGAAGGTTCAAGACAAGCTTGAGATACATAGTGAAACCGTATCTCAAAAGAAAGAAGGGAGGGTGGAAGAGGGGGAGAACAGGAAACTGCAGTGGGAAAGAAGGGGATAGAACATAGGAAGGGGTTAAGAGAAGAGGAGAGGACGGGAAGGGAAGAAGGAAGGAAGGAAGGGAAGAAAGGGAGAGGAGGGGAGTGGAGGGAAGGAAGGGAGGAAGGAAGGGAGGGAAAAGAAACTGAATTATATAGTGTCACTTCTTACAGAGAGTGGAGGAACTGGACTTACTGTGTCTGTAGTAACTATTCTGCCAATATTGTCACTAACTAGGAAATAACTGATTAACACATTTTTCTAGTCTCCAGTGATGTCTTCATCTTGGGTAGTTAATCAGAAAGCATTAAATATTTTTAAGTAGAAAAGTGTTTAAAGAATCATCACGACAGTGCCTTGAACAAAAATACAATTTCTTTTCTAAGGTTAGTGAGAAGAAGTGTTTTGATAAATTTGTGGCATTGCTGCTTTTCTAGTCCGAAGTATTGGTTTGTAGCTGTGCGCTTTGTCAATATGTTCACGTTGACAATGAACAGCGAATTTTGAGTTTCATACATTTCATTGTCATCTACAATGTTCATAGATTCCAGCGTCTTAGTTTCCCTGAGAGGAAAAACGTCCCTGGGATAAGGAAGGGAAGGTTTGATTTCGCTCACAGTTTAGAGGACTCACTCTGTGATGATGTACGTGTGAAATGTGTGCCACGTCAGCCTCGTGTGTCTGTGATGAAGCCTCATGCTTTATCCCCAGTTGGTGGAGCCTTCGGGAGGTAGATCCTTGCTGGAGGAGGTGTGTCCCTGAAGACAGAACTTGAGGTTGATTGGTTAGGACAGGCCCTCTGTGTGTTCTGAGATCACTCGCCCTCCTTGCTACGGTTGTTGCCTCGGGCCATGCTTTCCTTGCCATGATGAAACATCCTCTTGAACTGTAAGCCACACATAAACTCTTTCCATAAACTGCTTCTCTGCTCAGGCATTTTGTTCCAGCAATACAAAGATAACTGCCCTGTCGTGAGACATCGCCTATGACACAAGGAACCTCTGTCTGCCCTCATGGTGTCTCAGAAGCAAAGCCCTAAGTGAGGCCCTGTAATAACATAACTTCTCCATGAGACCTCTTTTAAAGGTTCCTTCAACTCCCAAATATCCCACAGAATGGAGACCAAAGTCTTCAACACAGCCTTTGGGAGAATATTTCAGATCCAAACTATAATGCTGCAAGTTAAATTCACCAGTATTTTCAAATGGAAATATCAACTTTGTTTGGCCAGGGACAGAATTAAAAATTATTCTAATGAATTATTCTAAAAAAAAAATTCTACTTCCCTTTCTATACCAGATTTTAACGTAAAATGATTTATGTGGGTTATTTACCTACCCCCCCCATACAAAATATATGTTGCATAGTAAAATATCTAAAGCTGAGAAGTTCTGTTAAAAGAGCATCCCTTGATTTCTTCTTTCATGTTTTTGAAATTATTGGACCCCAGAGCCAATTTCTTTAGGCTAACACCCTGTAATTGTGTATGCAAAGGATGTTAGCCAGACACACTGAGGGAAGATTGTTTTATGCTCTGCACCCTGGGCCAAGACAAAGCCCGGCAGAGGAACTGGGTCTGAGAACATCTGCATCCAGCTATTCCAGAGAGCTCTCCCACTCTGGACTTAAGGCTTATGAGAAATAAGCGAATTAAAGAAGAGTGTGAGATGTTCAGAAAAGACCTATTATTTTTTTTTTGCAGCGGGGGGGGGTCTTAGCATTAAGAATGTAATAGGGTTTTATAAAAGATGTTTCAGAGAAAAATAAGGGGATTTTACTGTCTTGTTCGGCAATGTTTATAAATGCAGTAGTGTGTGTTTTATTTGTTTGGGCTTTATAAACTATAATTCAAACCAGGTTTTATTATTCCCTTCAAGGCAGCCACCCATGTAGGCACAGAATGCTCCAGAAACACACTACTAATTATTGTGGTTTCCCCTGCTGAACTCAGAGGGTTTGGCATTGAACACCAGTCTCTTGGCTGTTGTAATGTCTTTGCAACAAGCTGATTTTTTGGCACAAGAGCTGCTACATTGAACTGCTCATTTAAATAGTCCTTTTAGGTATGATTTTTGCAGCGCAAACCTTTCAAAGTCTTAAAACCACGTTCTAGCATCTCTCAGTTGATAATGTAAGCCCCCAAAAGTTAGCATGTACCTTCTACTTTTCTTTCATTTTCTTGTGATTTCCTGAGCACAATGACTGTCTTCCATCATTAGAAATAATTCCTGCATAATGTCTTCTGTTCACATTTGAGGTTTGCAAAGTCAATTGAGTATGAACATATACTGTGGTTGAATCACGCGGCTTTCTATTGCATAGGCTAGCACAATTGAGGAGGAAAATGATGAGGCATTTAGATATAAAACAACGAACTATCACTCATTCCTTTTCATTCGAGAGTGGGTGATCCAGTGCCAAAAACAATGTAAGATCTTTTATAATAATAGACAGATGCAAAGAATCCAGTGCAGAGATGAGGAATTAAAATCTCATCATGAAGTGTCTTAACAAGATTAAAAAGAGAGTTTGGAACTTTTCCAGGCCATTGTGAGGGTTCTTTGGTAACTTATAAAACAGTCAAACTGTTGAGGAAAAATTTCAAACTGCTGCACCATACACTCGCTTCTCTTAAACGGTATCTCTCAATTCTCAGGAGCCTTTGATTTCCTTGGTTGACCACAGTAATTGTTGGCTCAGTTTTCTCAAATAGTTTTCTGTCTGTCTGTCTTGTCTGTCTCTCATATATCTACTCTTCACAGGCATCTTGTCCTCCATTCATGACCTTGGACCTTGAGCAGGTGACTACTAGACAATCTGGAAAAAGAAAGTCACCTTTATGTTTTGGAAAAAGTAAAATTCACATGCTCTCTGCTTTCACGTGTTGTGTCTTTTCATAAAGATCTGTTTGCAAACTAAATAGACTAACTCCAAGGAGTAGTTGTAATCTAAGGTTCTGGAATGGTACAGAGGTATTCCATTTAGGAAGGTGCTGTAACCAAACGTGTACCTATGTCTTCAGAATCACCTTCATCAACAAATGGCATTTATCCAAACGTTCTTCAGATACTGTGACATAACTTTGCCATCACGTTCACCTGAAATGTAGTTAAACATGGAGAAGAAGAATGGGAGTCAGGCAAAGCTTTAAGTCCTTGTAATGTACATACAAAGCCCACGTACACCTAAGTGCATATCTGTACACACACATACACACACACACATATACCCAAAGCAGTATCAGACTGCCTTTCAGCATTCACATGTAAAGCAAAGCAAATTTCTTCACTAAACAGATAAGTATAAGACAGTAAGATTTTATCTTAGTTGTTGTTGTGGTTTGGACATGACCTCCTTCCAACTGGGGTGTTGAAGGGTTGGTATCCGATTACGTGTTCAGAGGTAGGCCTCTTGGGTAGTTACTGGTCCGCTGATAGAGCCATGGTTTGACTGTACCGTTGAAGGTGGTGGAAACTAGGAGGTAAGGCCTAATTGAGGAAGTAGGTCTGTGGAGGCAGGCCCTTGTAAGGTAGGCCTCACCCTTTCTCACTCTCTCTACCAATTATTGTCTACCATGAGGTGACAATTTTCTCTGCCACACACTGGTAATGCCTTGGTATCTTGCCTCACCTCAGGCCCATGGCCTGAAGCCAGGTGTGCATGGACTAAACCCTCCAAAAGCATGAGACAAAACAAAACCTTCCTTCCTGGGGTTGTTCCACTCAGGTGTTTGGTTACAGCAATGAAAGACTGAACATTGTTAACAGACATGGAGAACTGTCCCTATGATTCTATGTATCTCATATATGTATGTATATATATATATATAATTTATGGCTTTTCCAATGTTTCACAGCTGTGGCCGACCATATTCCCAAGGGAGTCCTGCTGATGGGCCCCTGGAGAGAAGTGGCTCAGCCACTCAGACACCAAGCAGGACAGGTAAGTCAGCATTTTAGACTCTGTGGCTCAAAATAGAAATTACTTCACTTTGTTTTATCCTTGACCAAAAAGTTGTTACATAATGCTGTTTGTTGGTTGGTTGTTTTAAACCGAAAGGTCTTTACAGGACAGGAAAAGAGAATTAAAGTCATTTCTATCTCGACTATCTGGATTTAATTTATGGGCAAGTTTTGATGCAAAACTGTCCAGAATATCCCCATACATTTGTATACAAAAGTGCATATTATTTAAAAATCTGGGGCTGGAGAGATGGCTTAGCGGTTAAAGCGCCTGCCTGCTAAGCCCAAGAACCCGGTTCCAATCTCCAGGTCCCACGTTTAGCCAGTTGCAAAGTGACACAAGGGCGCAATGCCACACTTGACCACAAGGGGGCGCACACATCTGGATTTTGTTCGCAGCAGCTGAGAGACTGCTGGCGCGCCCATCTCCCTGTCCTTCTCTGTCTTTCTCTGTGTCTGTCTCCAAAAATAAAAATAAAAAATTTTTAAAAATCCGAGGCCAATTTTGTATAATGTATGGAACTGTATATAAATGCTGTTTCATCTCATTTCTTTGTTGGATGGTTATCCATTTCAGTGCGTGCCCTTGAGATCACTGTGCCATGTGCTGAGACGTGACCTTGATTGTCATGGTAAACTTTCACATAGTTTGTCTTGAAACTGTATCATGAAGTTGTTAAGATCCTAGGCACTGTGGCCAGGTTCACTCTCTGATTCTATTCCCTCCTTACATGCAATTTAAATTTCTACATCTTAGTTGTTTCAAAACACACTTGCAGGGCAGCAGAGATGGTTTAGCAGTTAAGGCACCTGCCTGCAAAGCCTAAGCACGCCCATTCGATTCTCCAGGTCCCACGTTTAGACAGACACAAAAGTGAGGCAAGCATGCAATGTCACATATGTCCACAAAGAGGTGCAAGCATCTGGAGTTCATTCACAGCTGCTGAGAGGCCACTGGTGCACCCATTCTCTGCTTCTTCCTCTCTCTCTCAAATTAAAAAAAAAAAAAAAACACTTGCAAAATAATCAGAATAATAATTGTGCCTGCCACAAAGACTATTATATAGATTAAATTAAGCCTCCACATACACAAGCACATATGCACTTAAAGAGGTGTGATTTTCCTTCCTTATGATTCTGTGTAGTTGATGTACAAATCCACACAGGCGCTATTTTTCTAAACCCTTGTATGGATCTTACAGTGATAAGTTTTGAGAAAAATTTACCTACTTGACATTCCTTTCCACATTACAGGTTTCCCATCAGGCTGTTCTCTTTCACTTGCAGATGACGTTGCCCAGGTTACCTCTGATTATGAAACTAATAACAACAGTGACAGCAGTGACATTGTACAGAATGAAGACGAGGCAGAGTGCCCGAGAGAACCACTGAGGGAAGCATCAGCTTGCGGCACTTATAATCCTGAGGCCATGATATTCCTGGTAGCCCATGTCACTGACCTCATTCATTTACTTAAGAACGACTTCTTTTGTAGAGACTGGCTTAGAAATAACTAGATTTATACATAAATCCATTTAGATCCTCCAGTATCATAGCCCTATGTAGTTGAATCATTACAACTTACCTCTCTGTCCAAGGGGATTCGTGTCTTCATAGTTCTTTTCTTGGACATTGAAAGCCAGAAGTATTTTTCTTTATGGATGGTTACAGATATATCTTATAACACAAGCGAACGACTGTAAATAAACACAGATAGGACAAACTACCCATGAAATAACTAGATGAATAATATTGAATGTTAACAATATTAAACTAATGGTGTTCATTTTTGTGCATGCAATAGAGAGATTTTCTCACAGCATCTCCTGGTTTTTTTTTGTTTTGTTTTGTTTTTTTTGGGGGTTTCGAGGTAGGGTCTCACTCTAGTCCAGACTAACCTGCAATTCACTATGTAGTCTCGGGGCGGCCTTGAGCTTATGATCCTCCTACCTCTGCCTCCCAAATGCTGGGATTAAAGGCGTGCGCCACCACACCCGGCTGTTTTTTGTTTTTTGTTTTTTGTTTTTTTGTCATTACCACTTTCTTGATTTAGAAAAGGAGCTAGTATTTATTTAAACCAGGTTCATATTGACTTTTACAATGCACTAAAATATCTTTGTAAGTGTAAAATACCTTGCAAGTGTCAGACATCCATGGAAAGAGACAGGAGGTGTGTAATTCAATGAGGTTAATTTGGGAGGCCAGTGGCATAAAGTAGTTAACTTGCATGTAAGCATCTGTTGCTTTATTTATTTATTTTTTTTTGAGGGGAGGGTCGAGGCAGGGTCTCACTCTTGCCCAGGCTGACTTAGCATTCACTAAGTAGTCTCAGGGTGGCCTCGAACTCACCGCAGTCCTTCTACCTCTGTCTCCCAATTTGCTGGGATTAAAGGTGTGCACCACCATGCCCAACCTTCTTTTACTGTTTTCAACAACTCATACGTGTAAAACCAGCTTTCAGGTCAAATAATTTCCATGCTTTTTATCTTCTTTTTTTAAAAATTTTTGCATCAGAAGGGGTAAATATATTTACAAGACAACTGTGATTTGAGCCCGGTTGTAAAACTGTCTTTGCATGATTCTCAGTAAACAGTAGCTCAGATGAATGACATTAAGTTCCTGAAAGATGTGGCAACTTGCCTCCTACAAGAATCATTTTGACTTGAAGCACCCATGTGTAAAGTCAGTCAGTGATCAGTCATAGCAGGGGTAGTGAAGTATTCTTTATGCATGGATATCTGTTGCGAGTCTAATATAAACCAGGATCCTTAACAAACAAAAATTTGCTTAAGTATAGAAATGGAAAGAGAGATAGCTTCATTGTGCTTTATGAAGACCTTGAAGCTGTATTGAAGAACCCTGACCCACAGTTAGTTGTATTAAGTTCTATAAAAACAAAGTGTGGGGACTGGAGAAATGGCTTAGTGGTTAAGGCATTTGCCTGTGAAGCCAAAGGACACTGGTTCAATTCCCTAGAACCCACATAAGCCAGATGCACAAGGGGCACATGCATCTGGAGTTTGCAGTGGCTGGAGGCCCTGGCATGCCTATTCTCTCTCTGTCTGCCTCTCTTCTCTTTCTTTCTCTCCCTCTCTCTCTCTCTCTCTCTCTCTCCTTGCAAATAAATAAATAATTTTTTAAAAATCTGGGCTGGAGAGATGGCTTAGCTATTAAGAGCTTGCCTGCGAAGCCCAAGGACCCATGTTCAACTCTTCAGATCCCACATGAGCCAGACGCACAAAGGTGAGGCAAGCGCAAGGTCACACATGCCCACTAGGTGGCGCAGGGCCCGGAGTTTGATTTCAGTGGCTGAGGCCCTGGTGCACCAATTCTCTCTCTCTCTCTCACTCTTGCTCTATCTTAAAAAAAAAAAAAACGAAAAAAACAAATCTGTGTTTGTTTGGAGGGTCTGTGAAACTAGGAACAGGCAGGCACCTAGCAATGCAAGATGCAGTGCGAGCTTGACTTAACCTTCAAAATCACCATTGAGTTTTCAATCATTGACTGCAGATAACCACCACTGTTGATCGTATTCACCAAAGCAACGTATTGCTCTGTAGAAAAACCACACGTGGTTCACGTGCTTTTATCTCCATCCTAGGACAAGCCAATTCTTGCTCCTGAGCCTCTCGTCATGGAGAACCTGGACTCGATCATGGAACAGCTAAATACTTGGAATTTTCCAATTTTTGATTTAGTGGAAAACATAGGAAGAAAATGCGGCCGTATTCTTAGTCAGGTAAAAAAATATATATATATATTCCTAGCCATGTAGAATGAGATGATTCGTGGGTTCCTAAAAGCTCTGCTCTGGATGCTTAGGTGGTGTCTAGAGAAAGGAACATTCTCTAGATTCCATGGAGGTGGGATAAGAAAGGAAGCTGGAGCTCAGGTAGAAAGAATAGCGTATTCTACAATTAAGATGTTATATAATTATTAATAATTACTATTATTCCATGATAATTTATAAAAATTATTATTTTATCATATTAGTAATTGTTGTTATTAGCAGCATGTACTTGTGGGCATGAGCTCCCGTTTGACATGGTATATGTATGTAGTCATAGTAGTATGGATCCTCTCCTTCCAACTGTCCTGATACGTCACTAAAGAAGAGGCCGTTTACATAAGCAAAGTACAGGATTTTCACTCAGAGTTCTCCTTAGCGAGGCATAGGAAGCTGCAGAGGTTCAGCGCTTTATAAGCGGGGGAGCATCACTGGATCCTGTAGTGATGTGTCACTTACAATGTGGGCATGCAAAAGATACAGTTATGAGCAAGCACTGCTAATGATGGAGTTGCTAATTATCCCAGGTATGTCCAATGTCTGTTGGTATCATGGCTCTTAAGCCCTTGGGACAGGAGGGAAGGCAGATCACTGGCAGAATGTGTGCTTCACATGCAGAGAGCTCTGGATTTCATCACTAACGCTACAAACAAAGGAGGGGATAGGGTACAAAAACCATCTTGTACAATGCTGGTCAAGTTTAAACTTCCCATGCTCCCTGCGTAATGATATTTGGTACTTTGTCACTCATGCTGAAAAATTAACAGTGATCCATCATCTTTCTATTTGGTCGCATTTTCTGTATGGAAAATTGAAAGACATAATAAGTAAATGTGCTTGTTTTTTAAAAAAAAAAAAAAAAAACTTTATTGTGGAACCAGAGAAACAGATTAAAAGTTAAGGTGCTTGCCTGGCAAGCCAAAGGACAAAGGTTCGATTCCCCGGTATCCACATAAAGCCAGATACATGTGTCTGGAGTTCGTTCATTAAAACTCTCTGGTCCTAACATCTACTTTCAGATATCAGGAATCAATACACAGTGCCAATCTCATAGGGTGCTCTGAGAATTGACTATCTGTGAGTCATTGTTACATGTCAGCGCCTTAGAACAGCGTTCTCATTTAATGCCATGTCTATGTGCACAGCCCCTACCATTACTGTATCATTATGTGTTACTCAAGAGGAATGCATTGATAAACCCCATGGTGTTATAAATAAGAACTCAAATGAGGCTTACATAATAATAGAGAGAATGATGGAAAGAAGAAACAGACTGCAATAGAATTATCATGGAAGCTACAAATTTTCTGTTGCAATTTTTAAATTTTTAAGCTTGTCTGGTACATGGAAGACACGCAATAGATTAATATTGAATGAATAAGGAATCCTGGCTTAAGTTCCTTATACATTTATACATGTACATATGCACATGCAGGATATGTGTGATTAATAAGTACTGGATATTTAATTAAAAGGACATCAGTGAATTTGAATAGATTTAAAGTCAATAAGAAAAGTTGGCTGGAGGGATGGCTTAGTGGTTAAGGCATTTGCCTGCAAAGCCAAAGGACCTCAGTTCAATTCTCCAGGACCCAAGTTAGCCAGATGCACAAGGAGGCGCATGCATCTGGAGTTTGTTTGCAGTGGCTGGAGGCCCTGGTACACCCATTCTTTCTTTATCTGCCTCTTTCTCTCTCTCTCTCTCTCTCTGTTGCTCTCAAATAAATAAAATAAAATAATTTTTTAAAAAAAAACCTTCCTCTAGATAGTTTAGACAAAACAGCCCTTTTGCTTTCTCCCATAATTCTATCCTCTCTCTTATCCCTTCACCAAGACACAACTCTGGGCCCTTTATTACATAGACAGATCTTTTAAAGTATTTTGTTTAGTTATTTGCAAGAGAGAAAGATAGAAATGGTGGGAGGGAGGGGGAGAGAGAGAGAAAGAGGGAGAGAATGAACAGAGGCAAGCCAGGGCCTCCTGCCACTGTGAACAAACCCCAGATGTATGTGCTACTTTGTGCATCTGGCTTAACATGGGCACTGGGGAATCAAACCTGGGTCATTAGGCTTTCCAGGCAACTGCCTTAACCATTGAGCCATATCTCCAGACTCTGATTTTTTTTTAATTTAATTTCATTTACTTATTTCCAAGCAGAAAGAGAGAGAGAGAGAGAGAGAGAGTGTGGGCATGCTAGGGCCTCTAGCCACTGCAAACAAACTGCAGACACATGTTCCCCATGTGCATCTGGCTTACATGGGTCCTGGGGAATCCAACCTGGGCCCTTTGCCTTTGCAGGCAAGCCCCTTAACCACTAAGCCATCTCTCCAGCCTCCTGCTATTTTAATTAAGTGAAATTTCTCAAAATTAAAGCACTCTCTCATATTTTTAGTCACTACTTATTTTATTTACTGTACAGTTGACACTGTAGTATGTTATTTTCCCTTTTTCTTTTTTTTTTGGGGGGTGGTGAGGCAGATAGGATGAGACAAGATTTCACTCCGTAGCCCAGGCTGACCTCAAACTCATTACAGGTCCTCCTGCCTCTCACACCAAGTACTAGGGTTGCTGCCAGGAGCCACTGTGCCCAGCTTACTTTTTATCATCTACTTGTCAGTATCCAGTCATCTTAATACCTTGGCACATGGTTGTTGGTGTCTTTTGGGTCTTGGTTGGGTGGTGTTGGCTTCTTGGGTGTCTGTGGGATGTATGTGTGGTGTTGATCATTCAATAAGGATTCTGTGGCCCTTCTGTTTTGGAACAACAAAGGCTCCACGGAGAAGTCTTCAGCATGTTGTTTGCTGTTCGTGCTAAGTGCCTCTGCCTGGACTAAGTGAGGGCGATGGCATGTGTGCTTTTCACTCTTGCTGTTTTCACCTCTTAACACACCACACCGAGGGATGTTTTGGTAAGATCTCTTTTTTTTTTTTTTCCTTTCCAGGTGTCGTACAGGCTTTTTGAAGACATGGGCCTCTTCGAAGCTTTTAAAATCCCAGTCAGGGAATTTATGAATTATTTTCATGCTTTGGAGATTGGATACAGGGATATTCCTTGTAAGTATAAGCCGTTGGTGAAACGGTACTTCCGGTGCTTGGCCAACCCGGACAGGGGAGTGGACATTTAACTGCTAGTGGCTGTCAAGGAAGCACATACTATAGATACTCTGAGTGGCATCAATGGTGTATGACGATGGGTGGGGTTGAGATCATGGCTTCCCTGCGGAACAGCTATGTGAGATCTATTAACCTGTTAGCCTCCTCCAGCCTCATTTTTCCATCCAGAAGAAAAGGATGTGTGCTTCACAGGGGTGTTGGAATCAAATGGGCAATAATTTTAAAGAAGCTAGAACAATGCCTTGCATGTACATAAATGGTGTCTGCTACGTGCGTTGTAGCTGTTTGTTATATAATTAAATGTTAAACTGAAATGCATTCGTCATATCATAAACACCTCTTATTGGGTGAGTTTAAATGTTTATTATGTCTCATAAGATAAATCACTAAAAATATCACAGTGTTCTTCAAATAAGATAAATCTGGCTAATGTGGAGAGGAGCTGGAAAATGATTTTAATGAGTGGAATGGGAAAGAAGAGGCAAACAAACGTGGTTATAGAGAGGTGATTAGAGGCCGGGTGGCACACGCCTTTAATCCCAGCCCTCGGGAGGTAGAGGTAGGAGGATCGCCATGAGTTCAAGGCCACCCTGAGACTACATAGTTAATTCCAGGTCAGCCTGGGAAAGGAGGGAGGGAGGGAGGGGGAGGGGAGGGAGGGAGGGAAGAAAGGAGGGAGGGAAGAAAGGAAGAAAGGAAGGAGGGGAAGGGGAGGAAGAAGGAAGGAAGAAGAAAAGGAGAAAGAGAGAGAAAGAAAGAGAGAAAGGAAAGGAAAGAAAGGTGATTAGAACCATTCTGAAAATCAGGTAGATGTGAAAACTCTAGATGAGGTCATGGTCAAGGATTCCAGTTTTGATTTTTGTGGAGATTGTGAAAATGAAATCAGAACCGAGGCGATGTTCAGTGCCTTGCATGTCAGGAATCCTCAATCAGAGCACGTCTGTAGAATACCCTACAACGCGACAAAACCTGTAGAATTCAAGAAACATCCGCGGCCAACTACAGAAGTTATGGAAATGTGTAGAGACCATGTGGATCTTCAAGACAATACACATAGAAGAAAATGAGCATGTCTTAGAAAAGAATTATTTCAATCTTGTGTCTTTTTTTTTAAGTTTGCTTTTAAGCACTATGGACTTCAAAAGCTCATGTCTTTTTATAAAATTGTGAAGAGTTGAATTTAAGGGCTAGGGTGTTGTTCACTTGGAAGACTTCTTGCTTAGCATGCACGATGCCCTGGGTGTCACACGCCTATAATCCCAGCACTGGGGAGGTGGAGGCAGGAAGATCAGAAGTTCAGAGTCATCTTCGACTATACAGTGAAATCAAGGCCAGCTTAGATAGCAGAGGAAAACTCTTTCTCAAACAACACCAATGAAGAGCTGATGTTCAATAGAAGCTTTTATGTTTGGATAGCGATAACCTGTAAATATCTCTAGCAGGGTAATATATGTATTTAGTGATTGTGTTGGTTTTCAAAATATTATGTACAGTGTGCCAGGATGAAAAGGCACAGCGTATCACCTGTGACAGGAAAGGTGAATGAAGAACTCAGTTTGCCAATGAGAAGTGCTATAGAATATGGGGCCAAAATGTTGACAAAATAGGACAGTTGGGATAGGGGAAGGAGGGGCTGAACAATAGTGGGCCCTTTGGGAAAGTCTGGCCACCAAGGCCGGAGAAGTTGGAAGAAAGTTATGAAAAAGAGGTTATTCAGAAAGGCCTCAAGATACACCCTTTTTTTGCCTTTAATATGATTTTCCCAGGGCTCAGCCTGGTGGGATGCCAGTGACTGACATAAGCATTAGTGATTTCTCAAAGGCTACAGAGTTCCATAAATAAGCTCTTACGGAAAGGAAGCCACTGAAAAACACTAAAATACAGCCAGTCACCCGACGGAATTCCCAACTGAACGTTTTATCTCCAAGTGCATTTTAGGGATAAATCATCTCTAGTCAAGTTTCATTGAACTCACCTTGAGACTGCACTGCATAGATACAAGCAGCTCCAACAGATAATTATAACGAATAGCTGTAAGGCATAGGGCTGTTGTTTGTGGGGTGTCATCAAGTGACAGGGAGAAGCGGCCAGTATTCAAGTATAAAATAAATCTTCCAGATTCTAAAGTCGATTAGTTCATGTTTTCTTACTATGCATTATATGAATGATTTTTTTTTTTTTTTTTTGGAAAACAGTGAATTGTTCACTGCATATGAAAAGAGTTTGTTATAGTAACCTTGTATGTTCCAATAGGGCTCCAATGGAGGATTTTTTTTTTTAATTTATTTATCTCAGGAAAGCTTCAGATTGAACTGTGACCATTTTCAAATCGTAATGCTGGGTACTTGCTATGGTGGCACATTTAGTTAAAGTTGTATGTATCATCATTTGTAATTAGCGCACACACAAATTTTCTGTGTGCCTAAATGTTATTTTAGCATTTACTCACAAAGCATTGTTTCTAAAGGCTCTGTTTAAGTGAATCCATAATCAATTTTTATTTTTTTAATTAATTTATTTATTTATTTGAGGGAGAGAGAGAGAATGGTTGTGCCAGGGCCTCCAGCCATTGCAAACAAACTCCAGATGCATGTGCCTTCTTGTGCACCTGGCTTATGTGGGTCCTGGGGAATCGAACCGGGATCCTTTGGCTTTGCAGGCAAACATCTTAATTGCTAAGCTATCTCTTCAGCCCCATAATTAATTTTTAAAAGCTGCAGAAGAAAGGAAAAATAAAGTTGGATGAGCTTTAATATGACAAACTTAAAGTTTTATGTTGTTTTTTCCTTTTCTTTTGAAAATTTGCAAAGGTAACCTTTGATCGAAATTTAGCCTAGGTTCTGGTCCAAGATGTGCTGAACTATTCACACAGAACATTCCATGCTCCCCCGAGAATGATATAAAAACTAGTGGGTTTGAGGCCTTGCTGAGATTCAACCCCTTCTAAATGGCTCAACTCTCTAGGAATTTCCTAGAAATATATTCCCAAATTAGAATTTCTAGACACAATTGCTGTTGGCTTTGAGTTCCCCAGCCCCCCCCACCCCCACTGTGAACTTAACCTTCATGTAAAAGCTGCAGTGTTGACTTGAAGCACAGTGGTCTCAGATTGCTACAGAAGACCAGCGCCGCGTTCCTTTCACAGGTGACACGTGGGTGTCATTTGTCAGAGAAGGAGGGTCAGGTAGTGGATCTCGCAGCCCTGATCTGCCTGAGATTGGTTGTGGCTTTTTTGTCCCACTTCGCTGTAGTGAGTCTTGTGCAGGAGCGTGCAAATGGACTGAAATGTGAGCACTCCGTCACTTCACACAGCCAATTCCTATGGATGTAGGCTTTTCCTAGAGTCTGGGCAGTTTTCTTTTTCACTTCAGGTCTGTCCATGCAGAATGAATACTGTGAGTGCTTTTTGTTTTGTTTTGTTTTTTGTGTTTTGGTTTTTTTAATTTTATTTTTTGGTTGTAATCAAAGAGGGTCTGTACTAGGAAGTTGGGCTGACCTTGCCTGGAGTGTTAAATTGTTAGGCAGGCGTAAGCTGTTTATCCAGTAGATGGCACTATTAGGCCTCAGACCCCAAAGCTTACCACCAGTTCACAGGCGTTCCTTCTCGTTGCTTACAGATCATAACAGAATCCATGCCACAGACGTCTTGCATGCTGTTTGGTACCTCACGACGCAACCAATCCCGGGCCTTTCAACTGTGATTCATGATCATGGGTCAGCAAGTGACTCAGGTGTGTATAAACTGCACTTATGCTTCCTTGTCAGAGACAGGAACGCAAATTTTCTTTTTTATTTTTTGTAAATCGAAAAAGAATGCTATCAGTGTTGTTCTATCCCCTTCCCATTCTGTCCTTAGATTCCGACAGTGGACTGACACATGGACACATGGGATATGTGTTTTCAAAAATGTATCACGGGCCAGATGATAAGTACGGATGCCTGTCTGGGAACATCCCTGCATTAGAGTTGATGGCCTTGTATGTGGCTGCGGCCATGCACGACTATGATCATCCCGGAAGGACCAACGCTTTTCTGGTGGCCACAAGTGCACCTCAGGTGAATGACCAATGGTTAGACCTCCATCAGGAGAGAAATCACTTAGGATAGAGTTGTTTTGGAATAAAAATTACTGTTCAGAATTCCTTCTTAAAAATAGTTTTATTTATTTATTTGAAAGAGGGAAAGAGGCAGAGAGAGAGCGAGAGAATGGGCACACCAGGGCTTCCAGCCGCTGCAAACGAACTCCAGATGCATGCACTTCCTTGTGCATCTGGATTATGTGGGTCCTGGAGAATCGAACCAAGATCCTTTGGCTATGCAGACAAGCGCCTTCACTGCTAAGCCATCTCTCTAGCCCCAGAATTCCTTGTTGTTGTTGTTGTGTGTTCATGTCTGTGTGGGTTCCCTGGTGTACTCGCATGTATGATCACATGTGTGTGGAGACCCGAGCACAGCCTCCTGTGACGTTCCTCAGTGGCCACCCACCTTGTCTGAGACATGGACTCTCATTGGCCTGCAGACACCAAGTAGCACAGCCTGGCTGGCCTGTGTCTGATGTACCAGTTCTGGGACTACAAGTGTCCCCCATGAGGCCGGGCTCTTTTTGTATGTGGTTCTAGGGATTGAACTCAGGTCCTCATGTTGCAAGGTGAGCACTTTAGTACCTGAGCCATCTCCACAGCCTCTGTTCAGATTTTATGTTTCTGGGCCCTTCCCGTTGACTTTACAAGCATTTCTAAGTGTCTTTATTTCAGGACTGGTATCATGTACATACTCTTCTCTGTTTGTCCTTAAATCGTGTTCCCATGTTGTCTCTCAATACTTGACTTCAAACATTTTTTCTGTAGACAGCTTTTCTCTTTATTTTTTTTTCTTGCATCCCCTTTTGGTATTATTAAAAACATATATAGATAGATAGGTATTATATGTCTTTAGTTATTAGTTAAAGGGTGGTATTTTTTCCATGGATTATAACCTTCTCAGAGATTCTATTCCTCTTTAGTTATGTATAAAACTAGAAAGTAATTTTTATTAAGCCTGATGCAGAACAGGACCAGATTGGTGTGTATGTGTGTGCGCAGATATGTGCGTGTTTGTGTGCGATTTCTGTGTCTTAAAAGAAACCCAAAAGAAAATGGTTAAGAAAGAGTAACTCGGTTATGGTAAGTTTTCAAAATTGTAATAATTTTCAAGAAAAATGTTTTAAGGAAAGGAACTTATGCTACAAAGCAAAAGGAAATTTAACCAAGTGAGTCACTAATGGTAAAGATACAGCACTAAGGAACCAGCAGCCACGAGATGACAATGCTTGGTTCCCTGGGCAAAGTCTTTTAAAAGCACTGCAGGATTCTCACTTTTAAAACGTTCTTGTCGAATTTCCAACTTGAGCCTGTCACTCACCAGTGTCTCCTTGCGTCCCCAGGCGGTGCTGTATAACGACCGCTCGGTCTTGGAGAATCACCACGCAGCTGCAGCCTGGAATCTCTTCATGTCCCGGCCAGAATACAACTTTCTAGTTAACCTTGACCACGTGGAATTCAAGCACTTCCGTTTCCTAGTTATTGAAGCCATTTTGGCCACTGACTTGAAGAAACACTTTGACTTTGTAGCCAAATTTAATGCGAAGGTAAATAGATCTCTACGAGGCTTCATTTTATGACCATGTTAAAGGATGTTTGGGAGCCAGTGTTGAACAGAACTTATTTACCATCAGCTCTCTTATGCCCATGGTGAAGGCGAATTAAAGTTACATGGGTTTTGTTGTTGTTGTTTTTAAGATTTTATTTATTTTTATTTATTTATTAGAGACAGAAGGAAAGAGAGGGATAGTGAGAATGGGCATGCCAGGGCTTCTAGCCACTTCAAATGAACTCCAGATGCTTGCACCCCCTTGCGCATCTGGCTTACTTGGGTCCTGGAGAATCAAACCTGGGTCCTTATGCTTCGCAGACATGTGCCTTAGCTGCTAAGCCATCTCTCCAGCCCACATGTATTTTTTTTTAAAGCAGCATTTAGGTATTATTAGAAATCTAGAGGAGTAAATATTAAGTATCACTATGGTTTCTGTTTGATTTAATGTATAATCATCTATATAGTGTATTTATATATGTTATCTGACAATAGTAGATATCAAAAACTTGAAGAATTTCATATATAAAACAAATGCTCAAATATTCTAGACAATCAGACTCTTATATACTCTTATTATTTTAATAGAAATTGATAACATATGTTTAGGTAGGATTTCATGTAAATTGCATAATTAATAGGTTATTTCACTTTCTGATAAGCTATTTTACTTTTAATTTATACAACCCAATAATATTTTAACTATCTGAAGTCCTGATGTTTGATATTCTGCTCTCCAGTTAGCAAAAAGGCAATAATTAGTCTTTTGTTTTCTCTAATTGAATTTTTGCTTTCACTGAGACAAAAAGTTAACATTATTGTTCCAACAGGCAAATGATGACGTTGGAATAGATTGGACCAATGAAAATGATCGTCTTCTGGTGTGTCAAAT
Organism: Orientallactaga sibirica; assembly: GCA_036365145.1. Taxonomy (NCBI): domain Eukaryota; kingdom Metazoa; phylum Chordata; class Mammalia; order Rodentia; family Dipodidae; genus Orientallactaga; species Orientallactaga sibirica. The sequence continues at coordinate 6,109,913 of JAEOAD010001989.1, forward strand.
GTGTATCAAGTTGGCTGATATCAATGGGCCAGCTAAATGCAAAGAACTCCACCTTCAGTGGACAGAAGGCATCGTCAATGAATTTTATGAACAGGTGAGTAACTTCACTGATTGGTCTATTCCAAAAAACTGTCAAAATATGATCAGTGTATTTCACATCCATACTTGTATCAGAAACACACTAGCCAATTTTTATGAGGGATTTAAAAATGGCATGTGTCAAAATTGCCTCAACTTGAATTCATTAAACTCTTAAGACAAAATTATCTGCATGCAGCCAGGTGTGGTGGCACACACTTTTAATCCTAGCACTCAGAAAGCAGGGGTAGGAGGATCACCAGGAGTTTGAGGTCACCCTGGCACTACATAGTGAATTCCAAGTCAGCCTGAACTAGAGTGATACCCTAACTTGGAAAAAAAATTATTTGCATGTATTTTGGGGGAAGATGTTAAGATAAAGTACTGACATAGTCAGAAAATTATGAAACACTGTGAATCTACAGATTGATTTATTATAGTAAAGGCTAATTTAAATGTGTATGGAAGAATATACACTAAACTTATTTTTATCAATTTCCTAATAGAGTTAAATAAAAGCAATACATGGAAAAGCTTAAAAAAAAAAAGTACACTGCATTTGATATCATCACACAAGAGTTAATAGACTCCCAAGAAGCTACCACAATAACACAAGTATTGGTGATCATCTCCACATAACCCTTCATGGATCTGAGTCTAATCAAGTTTTCTGTTGAGCATTGTGAACTATTCTTTTTATGAAGAATGTAGAGCTAATACCGAGTGGGTAGAGGGCAGGTATCAATGAAGTAAAAGGACAAGGGAAATAAGAGTGAAAACATTTACCCTTGAGGAAAATAGGGATGATAAAATGCCTGTCATTAGATACTTAAATGATGGACATAGACATGTAAGAATAGGTGCACCTAGTGAGATGGCTGTGCAAGCATGAGGACCTGAATGTGACTTCTCAGCACAGACATAGAAGCCGGGCATAGACAGAAATATTGCTGGAGTTCTTTAACCAGTCTTTCAGATAAGAAAATCTCCAAGCTCAGTGAGAGAAGAGTGAATATAGAAGATATCCCACATCCTCCTCTGGCCCCTACACAACACACACACTATAGCACACATCTAAACAACAACAAAATAAATCCTCCTTCATTCTCTTAAAAAAAAAAAAAAAAGTGATGTGGGCTGGGGAGATGGCCTAGTAGTTAAGGCATTTGCCTGCAAAGCCTAAGGACCCATGTTTGACTTGCCAGATGCACAAAGGTGAGGCACATGCAAGGTCACACATGTCCCCTAGGTGACCAAGCATCTGGAGTTTGATTGCACTGGCTGAGGCCCTGATATGAAAATTCTCTCTCTAAAATAAAATTTTCTTAAATAATGTGAATAAGCTATAGATGGTGGTACATGCCTCTAATCACCACACCCAGAAGGCTGAGGCCAAATCAAATGGCAATACTGAATGGGACCCTGTTTCAAAGGAAAGGGACGAACTGTTAAAGTCTATAGAAATTATGAGGAGGCAGAATTCTTGTCAACCTCAGAGAAAAAAATCCATACAGGCTCAAAAGTGTCCCCCAAGCAGGATAGGGTACTTTATTCTTGTACTTAAATGAGGATTAAAGTAAACTTTTATGGTCATTATATTCAATATTCATATATAGAATAAAAGGTGTACCCTTTTTAAAAATAATGCACTGTGTTTCCTAGGGACAGCCCTAATTCACAGTCAATGCTAAAATATTGAAATGCAGAAAAATATAAAAGAAAATTCCACTTATGACTATTCAAATGCTTAGATGGTACTATTGCTGATATTTTACATATTCCATTCTTTAAATTTTCTTGTTTATCATTCATTGTTTTTCTAGAAAAATTTAAAGCAGTTCTAAACATAAAAACATATATAGCAGTACTATTAAACATTTGATAAGAATATCAAAATAATGTAAAGTTTCAATCATATACATATCAAAAAATCACAGTGATAAAATCTAAACAATATCTGGGGTAAGCTATTGGCACATTTTAGATACTAGATGTAGGGGCCCTTTTCTTAGGTTTTCGATTCTCTTGTTATTTTCTTTTCTAGCTAACTATTCCTACCAAATCCCTATTTCTAGGGTGATGAAGAGGCCAGCCTTGGTTTACCCATAAGCCCCTTCATGGACCGCTCTGCTCCTCAGCTGGCCAACCTTCAGGAATCCTTCATCTCACACATTGTGGGTCCGCTGTGCCATTCCTATGACTCCGCGGGTCTCATGCCAGGAAAATGGGTGGATGACAGCGAAGAGTCCGGAGACACCGATGAGCTGGAAGAGGAAGAAGAGGAAGCAGTGGCGTCAAACGAGGAAGAAACCTGTGAAAGTAATGAATCTCCCAGTAAGTCACAAAATATACTTCTACTAATCTTTCCCTGGGATTAGGTTTTTTTAAAAACATCGGTTCAAATGAATTTTGTGCTTTTCACAAATTCAATATTTCAAGTCTAATCCTTCTTTGCTGGGTTTAATTCTAGGTGGCTCTCTTTTCCTTATCATAATACTAGGTCATACAGAGTATGGAATTTTTAACAATGCCACGTGCATATGAAGCTGTCATGAAACAAAGAGTTGAAACTTACACTTCATCCCCATTACCAGATCAGAGAGTAGTGTCCTTTTATTACTCAGTCAACAATATTTGTTGTGCACATGCCCTGGTCTACGGCATTCTTCTTGGTCGTAAAGGCAGACCCATGAACAAAACAAGAAAATTTCTGCCCTTACACTCTAATGAAGTCAGCAGACACTGAGACAAGCCCATGTAGCTGTAGTAGCGTAGGTACTGATAGATACTACGTTTTTTTTTTTTAAGGCAATATCAAATATTTTAGAGTGACTTTTAAAATTTGTATAAGATGCCCTCGAATTGGGAAAACCGTGAAATTGGGATTCTAACTGGAGTGAGGTGTGCAGGGGTGTCTGAAGAGAAGAGGGGGATCAGGGAGTAGCATGAGGATCTAGATGATGTTGGGGTTCAAGGCAGAACATTGTAGGTAACATATGTTCTTTTAATATTTTATTTTTTGATTATTTATTTAGTTGACACTGGGGGTGGGGAGTGAGACAGAATGGGCGCATCAGGGCCTCCAGCCACTGCAAACGAACTCCAGATGCATGCACCTCCTTGTGCAACTGGTTTACTTGGGTCCTGGGGAATTGAACCCTGGCCCTTTGGTTTTGCAGACAAATGCCTTAACTGCTAAGCCATCTCTCCAGTCCTCCTTTGTCTCGTAATGTAGAAACAATAGTGAATGATAACAGAAGCAATAACACCACTTACTCTCGAAATGATATTGCACATTCCTGTGCTCATGAGAACACAGTATGTTTTCTTGTTTAAAATTATACATAAATGTATCTATATAGATACACACACACACCTATATGAGGTATGGGTATGTGAGTGTATGACAGTTCAGGCATAAATGTGCCGGTCAAAAGACAGCTTTCAGGTGAGTCCCTGCCTTCTACCTCATTTGAGGGTAGAGCCTCTTGCTGTTCTTCACTCTATTCATGAAATTCCAGGAAATCCCCCCTCTCCCTGCCATAGGCACACAGGGATGACAGAAGCCCACTACAGCCTCCAGCTTTTACACATGAGGCTTGGGGATCTGAACTCAGACACCCAGAGTTGGGGAGTGAGCACTTTATTTACTGAGCCATCTCCCCGGTCCCAGAGTCCTTGTGTACAGAGATGGACAGGCCATGACTTTCCTATTGTTCGAAAGCCATTCATGAAAATAGGACCACTGAAGGATATTTTGATCATTTTCTCCCATTTTTTTAAACCCGTCAAGGAAGTGCAAGACTTGGCTCTTGTCAGCCACTTGGTAAAGCCACCCTCTGCCATGGTGTGGGTCCCTTCCCCCACTCCTGTCAGCCCCCTGCAGACAAGATTCTGGCTTAATCCTACCGTGAACTTGGGTCTAGAATGGGAGAAAATGAAAAGTTGTTTTATTTTTTTCCCCCTCTTCTGTCAGCTCGATTGTATTCCTCTGATGCTTACAAAAAGAAATTCGGTGTTGATTTTGGGATTGAGAGATGGAGTCCGAGACATGGGATTCCAGAGTTATTTATTCATGTCCTAGTGAGCTCTTGTTGACTTTGTTTTCGTCTCCAGCAGTCAAATGGCCTGCTGTCATAAGAAAGAGATGACAGTTTTCCCTTTGAATGTAATTGGAAGGTGTCTGTAGAACACCTTCAAAAGGAAAGCTTTGTGCCCATACGCCCTGGTGGATTGCTACTTGACCTCAAACACTATAACCATGCACGCACGCACACACACACAAGGCATTCGGAGTTGAAGGCCCTGGGTCATGACATTATTATCAGGCTCAATCTGTCTGCCTAGGTTTGAGCAAGGAATGGTACACAACCTTTCTATCCAAAGGGCCGAATTACCAGGCTGGTCTCCTGACCCTCCCCATTTTTATCAACCACATAGGAGCATCCATGAGAAGTCTAAGGAGTGGGTTTACATGTAGCTTTCAGTCATTAACTAGTTACCCATAACAATTTGATACCATTGTTCTAGAAATAACTATCTAGCTATGTGTTTATGGAGTCGTGTTAGCAGATCTAAGGCGTGGCCACATAGCTTTATGAACTTCTACTTAGCCTCTTTTTACAAAGATGAACAGAGGGTTCAAACGTTTAAGTAGGATTTCAAGGGTGTGGAACCAGAGCAGGTGCCCATCCTTTCTTGGGTATGAATTCCATGGTTTTGGGTTCTTTATAATATTCATTTCCCGAGCTCACGTGGTTACATTGACTTAACCTGAATACTTAAGTTCTGAGAAAAAAAAAAAATTATCACATATGCACCAGCAGCAAGCTCCGGGACCTTCTAAAAGTTGGATGTTCCCCAGGAAACACAGAGTAAAAAACGTTGTGGTGCGGTGTCCTAGGGAGAGGGCTTTTAGCTCACTTCATAATTAAATCTGAAAGATTCCTAGGGCAAGCTAAGAGGTTTCTAATGAAGCACTAAGCAGAGCTTGGAATCAGGGCAATAAAGACTCTTTGTTCTCCTTTCAAAAGGTTCCAGTGCAGAATAATTTGGCTCCCAGTGCGCCCATGTTGCAGACCACCTGCAGATTCTAATCTAGGCACATTCATTTCCTACGTCACCTTATTCAGAATAATTCCACAGAGGTTTACTGCTAATGTTTAACAGCATTAATAACAGAATAGCTGTTCTCATGGGGCCTGCCCTGAAAGGAGAAAGAAAAAGAAAAAAAAAATTTTTTTAATGGAGCTTTTGGGGAGCTTCCTTCCTGTAAATGATCACAACTTGAGCAGTGGAGTTCGTCCAGGCACTGTCACTGTCGTTCAAACCTGCCCTTCACCTGGTAATCATCTGTGACTCTCCCAATTTAAAAGATAAAGTTAGAAAGCATGCGCCTGGTTCCAGGTTTCTCAACAGAAACCGCTGTATGCTTAACTACCACAAAATCAAAGTAGAAGTGGACCTATAGATGGTTTTGTTGGATTTTTTTTTTTTTGGGGGGGGTTTCGAGGTAGAGTCTTACTGTAGCTCAGGCTGACCTGGAATTCACTCAAACTGGCCTTGAACTCATGGCGATCTTCCTACCCCTGCCTCCTGAGTGGTGGGATTAAAGGCATGCACCACCACACCCGGCTGTTAGAATAATTTTTAATTTGCTTCTAAATACTGAATTTATATGTTGTCAGCCTTGTGGTCATAGCATCCTATTGCCTCTGCCTCCTGCATGCTGGAGTTACAGACGTGCCCCACCACATCCAGTACTAGAAGAATTATTTACATTTTACATAAGATAGAGATGGTTGGATATACAGATGATGAAGATGATAGATAACCCTATCAGAAAGCTTTCAGATGAAGAAATTAAGTGGAGTGGTTCCCCATCCCTCCCTTCATGACCAGTATGCTTCCATCTGCCTGCAGTACTGTGAACTGTCCAGCTCAGGTGTTCTGTCATTTAAAAGCAGCATTCTTACCTGCCCTCCCACCTTTAGAGGCTTTGATCTTGCCATAGTTTGACATATTAAAGAGAATTTGCATAGAAACTTGCTAACAAAGCCAAGGAAGACATTATTCATAAGTCTTACAAAAAAAAAGTGCTGAAGCCAGGCATGGTGGCGCAGGCCTTTTAATCCTAGCACTTGGGAGGCAGAGCTAGGAGGATTGCTAAAATTCAAGGTCATCCTGGGCTAGAGTGAGACACTACCTCGAAAAACAAACAAACAAAAAAAAAAAGTGCTAGATGAGGGCTGGAGAGAAGGCTTAGTGGTTAAGGCCCTTGCCTGCAAAGCTAAAGGATCCAGGTTCTATTCCCCAGGACCCATGTAAGCCAGACACACAAAGTTTGGTACATGCACCTGGAATGTGTTTGCAGGGACTTGAGGCCCTGACGCACCCATTCACTCTCTCTGCCTCTTTCTCTGAAATAAAAAAAAAAAAAAAAGTGCCAAAGTGTCAGATGAGAGGGATGTAGGGATTGCATGCCTGTAATCCTCACACACAGGCAAGGTAGACAAGATGATTGCCACAAGTTCAAGGCCAGCCTAGACTAATAATGAGATATTATGTTTAAAAAAAAAAAGAGAGAGTAGCTGAAGAAAATGTGCTGGCTGAGGGCCTTAGGACCTTAGAGAAGAGTTGGTTAATGAAGGCCAGTCTCTGTTAATTCGAGTGAAGTTAGCCATTTTTCCCTCCACCTCTACCATGAGTACGTCCTTGTTTTCTTCTTGTTCCCCTACTCTTTCCTCCTCTATTCTTTCTCTTCTCTCCCATCTTCCTCCTCCTCCTTTGTGACCAGAGGTCTCTAGGTGTTTCCAGGGTTTTGATTCCTTATTCAAAGAACTGGAAAAGACACACATGGAAAATAAAACAGCCAGGAACTTTATGAAGAGCCAGGCTGTGGTATAAAGAGTGCATGTGGTCTCTGAGTGAGAAATTCCTCAAGGGCCTGGTTATTGTCTTGGGGGAGGGGCGCTGCTTGTTATGGGGCCTGCAAGGAGGAACTTGTTCCTAAGGGCGAGCCTATGATTTGAAGGACAGGTTTGGGTTAGATAACCTTTTTCTCGAATGTACATGTATCTTCCCGTGATGCATCTGATTTTAATCATAGGCAATGCCCAACTATGCACTGGTATAAAGTTCAAAGTTTGTCTTACTGCACATGCCTACCTGTCTCCTCATCCCAGATATATCGTGGAACATATTTGAATAGAAACTGGCCATAAAAGGGGATTTACTAATAGTCACTGGGAGGAGAGACTTATTCCGTTTTTTAAGAGCAGGGAGTATGTGTCAGCAGGTTGCTAGGGGCATTGATAGGTTTGCTGTATATTGTGCTCCAAGCCAAGAGGTATCTTAGTTTGTGAAGCCATTCACTTTGCTTGTCTGACTCACTTTCTCTTCCCTCTCCTCCCTACATTATCTACCTCTGTATTATTATTATTATTTTAATTCTACTGTGGTAAAGTCACTTAAACACATCAGATATTCAAGGGATCTGGTGTACCAAATTGCATTTTAATTTTTATTTATTTGATGGAGAGAGAATGGGCGCACCAGGGCCTCCAGCCACTGCAAACGAACTCAAGACATGTGTGTCCCCTTGTGTGAACGTGGGTCCTGGGGAAACGAACCTAGGTCCTTCGGCTTTGCAGGCCAACGCCTTAATCGCTAAGCCATTCCTCCAGCCCACATTGTGTTTTTTAAATCAGCAATACTGCGCTGGCGCTATCTTTCTTGATTATGAGCTTGCCTGAGAGGCTGGACCCCAGGCTGAATGTTACCTTCCGCAGTGAATGTTCCAAGAAGAGGGCAACTGGGGTTCTATAGTTGGGGGAGGGCACCAGTTATAAAAGTCAGTCGAGCTAAGAACAATGGTAAAGATGCTTTGGTCACTGGTGTATGTGTACCAAAGCAGGTCGTGTATTTATTTTCTGTATCCTGGATGTACTTGTCAAAAGAGTTCATGTCCCTTGAAGCAAACAGAAAAGTGTTTGGTTGACGGGTCCATGTTATGAATAAATGATGGACAGAGTAAATGAACCTTTTTAGAAATTCCTATACTTCTGTGTCTATATTCTTATCCCCAGCATTTTATTCAATTTAATATTTTTGTGTATCTATACAGTTCAAAAACTGTCATTTTTCTGTAAAATGTTTTTAAAATTGAGCTGGAGAGATGGCTTAGTAGCTAAGGCACTTGCCTGCAAAACCTAAGGACATAGGTTCAATTCCCTAGAACTCATATAAGCTAGATGTACAATGGTCGTGCATGTGCCAGGTTTTTTGCAGTGACTGGTGCACCTATTCGTTCTTTTCTATCTGCCTCTCTCTCTCCTCTTTCTATAAAAACAGTTTTTAAAATTTTATATTATTGCTCCATTATATTATTGGAAAAAATTTCTGTTGTAATGAAACTGATGAAAGAATTGTTACCCTCAAGAGACCTAATACTTTTAACACATCCAAAATCCCTGGCTTTGAATTTTCTTCGCTATCATTAATATTTCTTCCTTCTTTTTTTCTTCCTCTCCAAGTATTCATTGTAAGCCATAACTACTTTGTTAAAGACCAAGCTATCCTTTTTCAATCATCCCGGAAATGGTTGTTGTCGGTTTAATGTTTCACCGACATCAGCATTTCCTGTGGCTCACGCTTCCTTATTGTCCTTTCACCAACACTTCATCACTGGCCTGGAATGATACTAAACTCTGGGGCTTGATGGATATACAACCAACAGGAGAGGTAAGGGCTTCTAAGTGGGAAAGTTGTTATCAAATGGGAAGATGTTTGTTAAGCCTAACTCTAATGGGCCTCCTCAAAGGAGGGTTCCGAATGTCCTATTCCATTCGTACTGCCTAGAGAAGCTTGGACATCTTCTATGTTTGCTCCGAACACTCCCATTCATACCCTTTACATCTTCTGTCCAATAGTCTTTGCTCATCAGGTCTCATCACTGGGAAGGTGGAGCCTTCGTGGAGAAGGTGTGTTGCTGTGGGGATCTCAAGGTTTATTAGCCCTGGCTTGCCTGTGTTAGCTCAGTCTCCTGCTGCTATTGTCCACCTGATGATGGCCAGCCTCTGCTCATCTTTCCCTTGCCATCTTGGAGCTTCTCCTGAGACTATAATGCAAAATTAAAAAGTCTTTCCCCTCAGCAGCTGGTTTTAGTCGGGTGTTTGTCCCAGCAATGAGCAGGTAACTGCACCATTACACACGGAAAGGGCAAAAGATTTCCAGCCTTCACGCTTAACCCCATATTCAATTTATTATGTCACCTGGGGAAAGGTTCTGATCAACATGGCTTGGGTCACATGATTACCAACTGGCCAATCACTGTGATACAACTTGTGGGTTTTTATTTTAAGATTCTATTTACTTATTAGAGACAGAGAGAGTGAGAATGGGTGCACCAGGGCCTCTAGCCACTGCAAACAAACTCCAGACGTGTGCACCCCCTTTTGCATCTGGCTTACATGGGACCTGGAGAATTGAACCAGGGTCCTTAGGCTTTGCAGGCATGTTGTGCCTTAACCGCTAAGCTATCTCTCCAGCCCACAACTTGTGTTTTTTAAAAAGTGGGAAGAAATAGAGTTTGATAACTGTATTATGGTCCACATTTCTGGGAATAGACGCCTGACAAGAAGGAGTTTAAGGGGGGGGAGGATTTGTTTTGATTTTCAGTTCCAAGGGAATCGATCCATCCTGACAGAGAGGGGATGGGCAGAGAGTGAAGAGGCAATGGGCCAGGTTATAAAACCTCTGCGACTTCCCCCTGTGAGCATAGGCCTCTCAATCCCTCACCCTTGCCTCACAGCACCCCCAGTTGGAGATCAGTTCTACAAACACGAGCCTGTGGGGGAGCATTTAACCTTGCAAACCACAACAACCTTTTCTGCATAATTGAAGGGAGAGAGAAGAGTGACCCACAAATAATGTGGGGTACACAGATAGCAGGCGAAGAAACCGCATCTGCTTTGGAAGGTGTAATGAGCAACATGAAAATTTAAAAGCACAAAGATTAATTTCTAGATAAGGAATCCAGTGAAATCTCATTGGGCCTTAAATTAATAAGTGGATATGGATGTCAGTGGTTTGAACAAGCATCTCAGAAGGCAGGCCAGTGGAAGAGCTCACTGTATAGAGAAAAATCAGACAAGCATAGACAGAGGCCAGAATGCACACAGGAAAACCTGCAAAAATCCTGGAATAGAACTTAAAATTAGTTTGTTTACTTCACACAAAGCAAAAGCCTAAAATCGACAACTTCTTTTCAGTCTTATAGACTCTTAGAAGGTGTAACGAGTGGGTTGGGTGACCAAGCCTCAAGAGCCTGAATGTAGAAGGGAAAACAAGATACAATGAGAAGCTGATGGGGACATTTCTAAATGTGAAACCCTGCTCACAGTTGTCTGTCAGTAAAATTTTAATAGGTACTGTCATTTTTATTTATTTATTTGACAGAAAGAAGGAGGGAGAGAGAGTGGGTGCACCAGGGCCTCCAGCCACTGCAAATGAACTCCAGATGCATGCGCCACCTTGTGCATCTGGCTAATGTGGTTCCTGGGGAATCAAACCTGGGTCCTCTGGCTTTGAAAGAAAAAGGCCTTAACCGCTAAGCCATCCCTGCAGCCCTATGTCTCCACTTTTAATTTTTTTTTATTTGATAGAAAGAGTCAGAGAGAAAGAGCGAATGGGCCGCCAGCCACTGCAAAGAAACTTCAGACTCATGCGCCCCCTTGTGCATCTGGCTTATGTGGGCCCTGGGGAATCGAAGCTGGGAACTTAGCCTTTGCAGTCAAGCGCCTTAACTACTAAGCCATTTCCCCAGCCCTATTTCTCCATTTTTTTTAGCAGGTATATCCCAAGTTGGTAACAAAAAAATTTCATGTGTGTGCGTATGTACTCATGTGTATATATACATAAATACACATGTCCATTTGGTGCTTCATTAATAACATTTGGTATTGTTTGTTTTTCAGGAAAGAAAACTTTCAAGAGGAGGAAAGTCTACTGTCAAATAACTGAACATCTCCTGCAGAACCACAAGATGTGGAAGGAGGTCATTGAGCAGGAGCAGCGGTCGGTGGGTGTAGGAGACCAGGCCCCTCCACAGCATGCCTCGGAGCAGATCCAGGCAATCACGGAAGAGGAGGAGGAGGAGAAGGGGAAGCCCAGAGCGGAGGAGATCTCAGCCCCAGAGCAGAGCCTGTGACCGTGGGTAGAGCAAGCTGATTTTCCCAATGAAATGACTTGTCAGAGACTCTTTTCAAGCCAGCACAACACTTAGACACAACACTGTAGAAATACAAGAAGATGGGCAAACGGCTACGGCATTGTGAGATTCTTTTCTTTTTGTGTGTTTTTTACAGTGAGGTACAATGCTGAAGACTTGCTCAAAGAAGCTTCACTTCGCAACACCAGCTTCTAAGGATTTTTTTTAGAAGAAAAAATATATATATGTGTGTGTGTGTATATATATATATATATAAGCTCCCACATAGATTGATGTAAAACATTCACGCATACACATGTAACACACTGAAAGCCAGATTGACTGGCTCTACAGTTAGTAACATTCATGTTAAGGTATATTATGGTCACTGTGACAAGAAATGACAAAGAATGACACCACACAAGGGAAAGCTTAGGGAAGTAATACCAACAAATGCAGGTTATCAACTATGAGGCTTTTGGTCTCTCTACTAAGGAATGAAGGTTCTAGAGCATTTTTTAAATTCTGGTACATCCTGCCAGCTCCTGTGTGTGTGTAAAGAGAGGTTGTTTTGGAGCTCGTAACACAACGATAGCAGATGACTCAGTAAATGTGATCACACAGGTCTGAAAAGAGAGTCATCGCAAATGCCCTCCTGCATTTAGCTTCCATGAAGGTCCCTTTGCAGAGGGAGGGCATGGATGGGCCACGTGATTGGTACTACTGCTATGCGCCACTTGGAGGCACTCTACAACCAGCCTCACACGTGCAAGGTTGTGGCTTGCAGTCTACGGGCCGAATGAATGTATAGGAGCTGTTTGTAAGTATGTGCGTCCCTCACCTGAAATTAAAAGGCCATGTAAGGGGATTTCATTCTTTATAAATGAATAGCCCAAAGAGGCTGGAATCAGCTCTTGTCATGAAGAATTCTTAAAGGATGCCAGGAAAGTCAGGGTTCAAGATTGGCATTGAGGGACGCTCACTCTGGTACCCCAGTTTGGTGGTTATTTATTCCATACACTGTTGGCAATGTGGCCCGTTCTTTTGGCAGGAAAGATTAGAGAGGGATCCTTTGGAGATAGGCTATTGTCGAAAGCTAGTTTTCGGGTTTTTTTGTTTTGTTTTGTGTGTTTATCTACACTTGTTTATGCTGTGAGCCAAACCTCTATTTAAAAAGTTGATACACACTTTCGATATTTTATTGCATACTATTATATATGTCATGAATAGTTACCTTGATGTAAATATAAAGATTTTTTTTTGTTCTCTGTAGATAGTTCACTCTTTTTTAAAACAAAAAAAGGGAAACGTTTTTATAAGGTTATATTTTAATCACCATTTTTATACATTGTAGCTATCTCCAAGCCCAGTACCAGGGTTGATTGTTCGTTTGCAGAGAAGTCTAAGGACAATCATCTATGAATTCTAGTTTCAATGAAGACCTAATATGGTTAATGGTTTTTTTGCCATTATTTGTGAAGATGCTGGGAAGAATATATTTTCAATAGTGACAACTGCTAACTGAATGCATTTGGGGTCTTTATCACCCAGATGAAAGGCTTTTTCCAACCAATACCAAATTGTCACAGTGGGTGTTCATTTCTTTCTAACCCTCTGGCTGTAACCCTTCTTCCAGATCTGTGTACACAGACCTGTTTGTCATCCCACTCTTGGCTTTCCAAAACCCTTTTCCTTACTCAGAAATCCTAGAATAAGATTGTTTACATGAAAAATTTCTTTGTAGCCCTTTGTAGCACACAAAGATAATTAAAAATAAAATGTGATTTCAAGGCAGGTTGTCTAATGAGTAGGGAATTATGAAGAGGATCACATGACTGCTGATCTGCCTAAAACCCTTTTAAGTCACACATATTTCAGTTTTTGCCTGACTCACCAGGTCATCCTTATCCTGTGCTTCCTGAATTTGTTCCATTTTCTTGGTGTTGCCCATGTGTCCCTGTTTGTAAAGTCTACTGTAAGGCAAGAACCTCCTCTAAGTGAAGTTAACTGTTGTCCTTCCCTGGCAATAAAAAAGAAAAGAGCATTAATGCTCAATAACTCTTTGTATATACTTAAAAACTCACTCCCTTCTCCAAGTGGATTTATGTCTCTACAATAAATTTAAGTGGATGGAAAAGCTAGGTGTGGATGGACAGAGCCATTGTGAGTGTGTAATTGTGTGTTGATGGTTTATTAAAGCCGCAGAATCCCCACGGAAGCCAGCCTGGTTACATTGTCGGGGTCTCAGCAAACTGGTTCTGGTTTTTTTTAAGTTACATGAAATAAGAATATTAGTGACCAAAGTACTTAGAATCTCTTTATCCAGAATTGTGCTCCTCCATCCAGATGTGATTTTTTTTCTTAGAAAACAAATAGTATATGAAAGCCAATGTCTTGTGTCTAACCTTCATCCCCACCGGGTAGAGCTCCAAGGACGTTGAAGGACATAAAAGTATTTTTTCCCCGTAAGTGACATTCTCCCCTTTCAGAGTGACAGCAGTATTTCTGTGTTCACTCCCAACTACAGAGCTCACTTGTTTTTGTTGTCATGTGCTACACTTTTATACAAGCCTTTATCTAATGGCACCTCTAAACTCAGGTCTTTCAAGGAAGGGGTTTCGACCCCCTTAAGGGAAGTATTGTTGTGTAGACAGCATGGTGATGGTAGAAGAGATTTGAACCAGTTTCTGTCTGCTTAGGTACATTATGTACGCCGTCAGTGCCATTTTCAACATGCTAATGGGATGTCTTTCCAGTGATTGGAGCTGACCTTTCGAATATTATCTCCTTACTGAAAGCACCGTCCTTTATATAAGACCTGGTTTTGTTGTCAATAAAACATGAACTCAGAGGTCCTGTATAGGAATATCTCTGTACTGGTCCTCAATATGTTTAGGAAAGTATCTGCAATCATAATAACAGTCCTGACTGGTCTATTTTGGATGAATCCCAGTAGTAGTAAAGAAAAACAACCGAATATCATACAGGCTGTTCACCAGACGTATGTACTTGACATTTCCCAGTGTCTTCTGCCTTTCTTTCCCAGAGAACTTTCTTGAAGGTCAAAGCTGTGTGCAAAAGGCATGAGACTCAGGCCTACTCTTGTTTAAGTGATGGAAGTAAGTAAATAAATTATTTTCTAAATAATGAAAACATGACAATTATCATTGTAAATAAAGTCTAAAGTTTGAAACGACTCCTTGACAAGAGTGAAGTATTTGTGTGAGCAACAACTCCTGACGAAGGAGAAGTGAATTATCCAGAAACCATATATGATCCACTTTGGGAGACACCCTTGTGCGTACACACCATGGTGATCTCCATCACTGAGAGAGAAGCCACATTACGGGACAAATTGCCCTTCCTCCCACCCCTGATTCCCACTGAATGCCTGTCCCGACTGTTACGGTGTTCAGAGTGTCCTTTGAATTCCCATAGACTGCATTACATTGAAATTCTCATTTTTTCAGCTCATCCCCTCATATGCATAGAATAAAAATACCAACAAAATTTCAGGTGCTAACAACTCAGCCTTCGATAGTATACAGGAAAAACCATGAAGTACTTGGTAGAAGCCCAATTCAGTTTTTGCAGAATCTTGCCTAATGAGCCTTGAAATACTTCATGACCATCCTTCTACATCATTCATTTCTCCTATGACTTCGCCAAAAAGAAATACTATGAATATGCAGATATCATCAGTGTATTTTTAAAATCTGTTCAAGCAAGCTCATAATTTAACATGCAAAACCCTGTCGTTTCAGGCAAAACGGATTCCAAAATTAAATTGTTCTTGAATCTTCTAATCAATAGGAAATTTATCAGTGTAAAGTCCTGTGTTCAGAGCTTATCAATTTGTTTCTATAGAAAATGTTTGGGCTGGAGAGATGGCTTAGCAGTTAAGGCGCCTGCCTCCTAAGCCTAAGAAGGCCGGGTCCCACATTTAGCCAGATGCAAATTGACACAAGGGTGCAATGCTGCACTTGCCCAAAAGAGGGCGCACACATCTGGATTTCGTTCACAGTAGCTGAGAGACTGCTGGCACGCCCATCTGTCTTCCTCTCCCTCTCTCTAAAAAAAGAAAAATGTTCACATTCTTATTGGAAATCAATAATAAATTAAGCTGTTAGCTCTGAGTTAACTGAAACACAAACCATGATTTAGATAGTTGAACTGGAGTTTTTGAGTAAGTCTGTGTGAGATTCATACCCAGGGACAACACACAAAGAATAACACAGATTTTAGTATGTATTATGCAGCATGAATATTAGGCACCTAATGCATTGTGCTTATTAAAATAACCCTGCTTCTATCTGGCCTAATATTGCCTTCTGCCTTACCTAAAACTGGGTCTTTATGATCACACTAGCCTATTATTCTATCGTTAGGTAAAAGCAGCATCAAAATTATTTAACCTTTTGTGTGTGCCTATGCTAAACATGTTTGCAGACATGAAAATGAAATTGCAGTCTTATTTACCTGAGGGAAGTCAATCTTCTAAGTCAGAAAGTATTCATTCCCTGAGTCATGTTAATGTAGCTATTAAGAATATGTCTATGGAAAATCCGGGCGTGGCGACGCACAACTTTAATCCCAGCACTGGGGAGGCAGAGGTAGGAGGATCGCCGTGAGTTCAAGGACGCCCTGAGACTACAGAGTGAATTCCAGGTCAGCCTGGGCTAGAGTGAGACCCTACCTCGAAAAAAATATATATATATCTATGGGTAGATGGGAAACAAAATTGGCTTTGAACAAAAGTAGAGGCTCTAAAAGTCTAAAAGGGTCCACGTGTCCTCTTTAAAGGTAGGCACCTTTTCTCCATATCCTATTTTTAAAACTGCTTAGATTTTGCTTCCCTGTAGAGTTGGGGCACACGGAAGAAAAGTGGAACCTTCTTGGTGAGACATGATAAACATGTTTGTATCCAAGCATGTTTCCTCTCTCTGCATCAAGAAGTGGTTCTTTAATCATGAAAAGAGAAGGTAAGGTTGACACTACGTCCGTAAGTTCTTTTAAAAATATTTACATTTGTCTTCTTGAAGCAAAACTGTTTTCAATTATTTTAGTAGACTGCAGAAACTCAGGACGTGATGTTTTGTGTGGCTGAGGCACCAGAACTAATGTCACAGAAAAGAAAATTGGTTTATTTTAGTACTTTTGTGAGGAAAATGTTTTTATACTGGGTCCAGTGAGCACACAACACAGATAAAGATGTGTTTATTCCCAAGCGTTTAAGTGTCCAAACGACAGTCTAATTTCTTAGGAATTATTTCCATGCAAAAAATATATATATTACCTAGCAGGATCTCATCCCTGAGATGGATCAAATTGCTGATTACCACTGTAGATTTGGGGGGTATTAAATTGTAATACAGATAAAAAATACAGATTCCTCAACTCTAAGGAGAATTAAACATTAATCTTGACTTTTGTCATGCACTGCCTCTCTGATGAATCACATCCACTTTGTCCATCTGCCGTGCATGACCAAATGGTTGGTTGGAATATGAAATTCATCAATGGGAAAACCACAGAAAAGTATAGTTTTAAAGCTTTTCATGCTTTAAATTTCATTAAAATTTTTTTCATTCTTCTTAAAAAACAAACAGAAAAAAAAAGTCCCAAATCATTTTTTTACTTCGCTAATTCAGAATTGTTAGACCAAAAAAAAAAAAAAAAAAAATCAGTAATCCTCTTCGGTGGTAATAAGAAAACTGATAAGCTTTTAATGTCAAGTTCAAAGTCGTTCCACTGTGTTCATGATGAACTCCATGAAACTGAGAAACAAGAAAGGCAGGCTCGAAGGTATAAACACTACATAGAACTTGATGCACATCCCCGGATAGTCTCCATCTTTGTGATAAACCAATTTAGTTATTAGTCACTGTGGACTAGAGCCACGTAAATAACGGCTCCACATTGCGCCCTCGAATTCCTTTACTGCAATGAGCACCTACCCTTCACCGCTTGAGAACGGTCGCTAGCAATTCCCTGCAGGTAGCAAAATGCTCAGATATGTAATGTGAAATGAAGACTAACTGTTGCAAAATGTTCCCTCCTTGTATATAACCTACTGTCAGATAGAACTTCCTGTCACCTCACCTTTAATATTTGTTTTTCAAGGGATTATTTTTATGACTCAGAAAACCAATGTCGTGTCAGACATTTCATTTTTGGCTATGAATGAGCATACTCCAGAAATATCATGTTGCTATTGTTAAAAATAAACCCAAACATATCTGCATTCTATGTTCTTGGGCTTTGATAACTTGACTTTTAATATATATATTTATTCACTTGTTTAAAAGTCACTAGTTTTTAATACTCTGTGTAAAATATTTGCATGGGTTTTTTAAAACATATTATGTTTCCTTAACATTTTCTCATCACTGAGTGTCAGTTTATGTCTTGATATATTCTCACAGAAAAATGCACACCATTTTTGCATCAACATGTTAAATCTGTCAGTTGACAAGCACTGGAAATAAATAGGACTGAATCTGCATAGCCCCTCATATTTCTTCCTAGAGATTTTTATCATGCAAATAACAAAACTGAAAAATTGGTGCTTTTATAAATATTGTAAAGCTCTCAATACCAAACAATGGAAATGATATGTTCTTTGTCTTTTCATAATGATATTTGCACACACAACTAAAAGAAAAATACTTTAATCTGAGTCCAATGTTTTTGATTTGGGTTGGCAAAATTAATGTTTTTGTTTCATGTAAAATATGTTCTTATTCTGGGTAAACCAGTTGTTTTGGTCTGTCTTTATCTCCTGAAGAAAAATGACATTGGACAGTTCTCTTATTCTGTAAGCATTTGACCCTGTATAATATTTTAAACCAGAGAGTCTGGGATTTATTTAGTGTTCCTAAAAAGAAAAAAAAGCAATATTTTCAAATAACTGCTGACTAAAGTGATGCTTGAGTAGACACCATTTGTATATGGCAATTTTTAACAAGGCTTTCTTACCAGTCTCAGCAAACTTGGTTATGCTCACTAATTAGTAACCTTTCCACTTTTATTGTTTAGAAACCTAAGTGTGAAGCATTGTTTTTACACGTTCATTTTGCAGTTGAAATAAATTTGGTCCTTCCACCTGTATCTTGCACTTCATATATACGTGGCACAATTTAGTATCACAGGTGTTTGTTAAGTGACATAGTTAATAGCTGGTAAAAGTTTTGTAAAAAGTAGAATATGTACAGAAAAAATAAATTGTATTTATTATATTTTAGCTTAGACACTATGTTAATACTCTTTTACCAGAAACATTGGAAGTGCCTCTTGGTTTTTATATATGATGATCAATGTGGACGCTACAATGTGAAGATCATGCATAATATAAATATAAGTTTGTGGTTATTGTGTTTGATGTAATTATTTGTGCAACCCAACTCCTTCACGCTTCATGAAACAGCATTATCTTCTTGTATCCACATACATGGGCATTCATCACCTGACTTGCTCTATAGTAAGACATCCATGGATTTTCTTACTTTCCAGAGATCCTTGGGGAACTTGTATTCCTGTGGCAATGTCTTTCTACCTATTGCTGATGAAATGAATTCCTTCCCCCACCCCCCGAGACAAGGTATTACGTAGCTCAGGTTAACCTTGAGTTCAATATGTAGCTGAGGATGACCTTAAGCTTCTGATCCTCCTGCCTCTACCACCTGAGTGCTTGGATTACAGGCATGTATCATTGCACCAGAGTATTGAACTCAGGGCTTCCTGCATGCTAAGAAGTCACTCTACTCACAGAGCTACATTCATTTAATTTAATTTATTATTTAGTTATTTATTTATTTGAGAGAGAGAGAATGCACACGCCAGGACCCCCAGCCACTGCAAACGAACTTCAGATGCATATGCCCCTTGTACATCTGGCTTAAATAGGTCTGGAGAATCGAACCAGGATCCTTTGGCTTTGCAGGCTAATGCCTTAACCCCTAAGCCATCTCTCCAGCCTGCTGATGATTTCTTAATCACATTAGTTATTACCTAACTTTCTGCCATTAATCGCTATCTTTTCTGTTACAAAATACTATCAAACCAAGATACCGACGGGTCAAACATTTGGCTTCAAATTCTTATAAAATACACAGTGCTTCCATTTACGCTTACAAACCTTACAATTGATTCTATAAAGTTTATGGACACACAAAATGAAGGGTTTTTAATGAGACCAATGCAGAATTGGGTCTTCTCTATATGTCTGAAAATAGAATGGTTTGAATGATTCAAAATACTCAATGTATGTCATTTCATTTACACAAAGTCCTCTGAAACAAATACAAAATGATTTTTGACTCAATTCATGTTTCAATTTTCATGCAATGCTTTCTCCATTACCTGTGAGACACCTCAACTTCTAGGTCTATTTTTTTAACCATCTTCATTTATTTGAGAGAGAGGCAGGGGTGGGGAGGAGGACCGAATGGGTGCGCCAGGGCCTCCAGCCATTGCATAGGAACTCCAGATGCATATACCACCTGTGCATCTGGCGAATTATCCTGCATCCTTAAGTTTCACAGGAAAGCACCTTAATCACTAAGCCATCTTTCCAGCCCTTAGTCCTGTTTTTAATAGTTCCTTTTTAATCACTCCAAACTAATCTCTCTCCAAAAAGAACACATTTCTCACAGTTATTTATTAGGCAAATATGCACACTCTATATACACATTTCCTCTCATTGTATATATATATATATATACATATATATATATATATATATATATATATATATATATATATATTGTATATATCTCTGTGTATATGGACATACACACACACTCACTCTCTTCCAATGTTCCATACATGACTGGACAGGGTGGAGTCTCTTCAATTGTGCATTTTGCCTCTCTGTCCCCGTCTGTGGACCTCAGAGAAGAGAGACAGGGTCCAGTGTGAAGGACATTAAGAAATCTCCTTTCCCACAGTGAGAAAAGTGGTCTGAGGTGATGGAACATAAGGTGTGTGGGGTAAAGGGTGATGTTGAGGAGGCTCATAATCAATCCAGAGGAACAAAAGTGACAGTCATTCCCTGAACTTAGCCTCAGCCATGAGTGTATCCCCACTCCATCAGATCTGCAGATCACCCCTGTAACCTTGCTGATCTGCGAGGTGTGCTGCATGAGCTATGGGGGTGGCAACCTTTTGAAAAAGCAATACAATAAGCTCTTAAGAGACGGGACTTTCTGCTTGTTAAGACACATGTGGGGCTGGAGAGATGGCTTAGTGGCTAAGGTGCCTGCCTGCTAAGCCTAAGAACGATGGTTCCAATGTCCAGCAGTTCCAATCTCCAGGTCCCACGTTTAAGCCAGATGCAAAGTGAGGCAAGGGAGCAATGCCGCACTTGACCACAAAGGGGCACACACATCTGGATTTCGTTCACAGCAGCTGAGAGACTGCTGGCGCACCCATCTCTGTCTCCCTCTCCCTCTCTATCTCTCTCTCCAAAAATAAATAAAATATAATTAAAAATTAAAAAAAAAAGACACACATGAACTTCAATTGTGCTTGCTTCAGAACTGGAGCCACTTTATATCCTGAGCAATCTCCCTGATATCGTCCACGACTTTACAAAAGGACCCCTGGGACCACTTCTATAGAAATGTGCCTGTGCTGTCTGGAGTCTTTGGGGGGGGGAACCTAGGACCGGAAAAAAAGCTACATTGGACAGGGTGTCCTTCATGTTTTCTAGTTCACACTCAGAGGGTAAGGTAACTCCTTTCTGATGCTTTCAGTTTGACTGCATTTTCCCTGCCAGGTGCCAGCCAGAAATTCATGCAAAGAGGGCTAGAGAGATGGCTTAGTGGCTAAGGAGTTTGCCTTCAAAGGCTAAGGACCCATGTCCAACTCTCCAGGTCCCACGTGAGCCAGATGTACAAGGTAATGCAAGCGCACAAGGTCTGCAGTTCAATTTCAGTGGCTGAGGTCCTGGACCAATCTCTTCCCTCCCTCCCCAACATTAAAAAAAAAAAAAGGGGCAGGGCTGGAGAGATGGCTTAGTGTTTAAGGTGCCTGCCTGCTAAGCCTAAGAACGCTGGTTCCATTCTCTAGGTCCCACATTTAGCCAGATGCAAAGTGATGCAAGGGCGCAATGCCACACTTGCCCACAAGGGGGCACACACGTCTGGATTTCGTTCACAGCAGCTGAGATGCTGCTGGTGCACCCATCTGTCTGTCTGTCTTCCTCTGTCTCTCTCTCCAAAAAAAAAAGGGGGCAGTCTGTTGGGTTTGCCTCAAAAAAAATTTTTTTTAATTCATGCAAGACTTGGGCTTTGATCTTTTGGAGATTATAAAGTAATCAAAGATGCTCTACTGGCTCTTTGTACTGGCCACGATAAATTGTGACATTCTTGTTGACTTGAAAGTATGCAAATTTGTCACAGCTCTGTGACTGTGGGTCAGAAGCCCAGATTGGCCGGGCTGCCTGCTCAGACTTGGATCTCTCACAAACATAAATCAAGGTGTCTTACCAGCCCTGGCGTCGTTCTGAAGGTGCCAGGGCCGAGTCAGCTTCCAAGCTCATCCAGGGTTTTGGGAGAGTGCACCTCCTTCAGGTGCAGAGCCAGGTGTCCCCACTGTCCTTGCTGGCTGTGCCTGGGACTGCTCTCAGCTCCACACGGCCACCTGTGCTCCTCCTAGCATCCCCTCCCCTCACCATCCTTCCTCACACCACCACTAACATGGGAATCCTTTCCTGCTTCCAGACTTTCACTTCTGGTGTCTCTTCTATCTCCTTCCAAAAGATTACATGTGAACATTTTGGACCCAACTAACCCACCATAATCTCCTTTTGTAAGGGGTGTGTGTGTGTGTGCGTGCGCGCATGTTTAGGTCAAAGGACAACCTCAGGGTATTGGTTCTTGCCTTCCACCTTGACAGAGAGAGGGTCTCTTGTGGTTTGCCTCTGGGAATACCAGGCTACCTGGCCAATGAGCTTTGGGACTCTCCTGCCTCCACTTTTCATTGCCACAGGTACATTGGGATTACAGACACGCGTGCTGCTGTGTGTAGCTTTATGTGGGTTCTGGGGATCCAAATGCAGGTTGTCAGGCTTGTGCACCAAATGCTTTTAACCACTGAGACATCTCCTCCGCTGATAGGATCTCCTTGTTTCAATGTCAGTAACTTTGATGATATGTCTAGGAACATGACAATATATAGTTCCCATGAATGGGGGCATGGGTTTGGGGGAGGTAGCTATAATCCTACCTTCCACAGTAAAAATGACATGACTCTGACGAGGGCTTAGTGGACAAAGCACTGACCACACAAGCATGGGTAGCTGAGTTAGAATACCAAGAACTCTCATGAAGCCGGACACTGGTGGGCTCCTGTAATCTCAGTGTGTGTATGGCAAGACGGCAGGCAGGGGCAGGGGCTCACGTGCCATTTAGTCTGGCAACCATTGACACTGAAGGTTGTTCTCTGACCTCCACGCACTCACCAGAGCACATGTGCCTCCGCTCACACACACACACCCATATGAAGAAATATTATTCCCTTATGCCTTTGAGGCAATCAGTTGTTCATGTACAAAAGCCAACAATGCCAATGAGTACAGTTGAAGGGACCCCATTTCACAAAGATATAACAAGGTAATGAAAACTTGAGTTAGAAACCCTACTCTAACCCCCTGCGAAACTGGGGGTGTGGTCTAATGGAATATAACATGTATTCTTGACCCTCATTCAGCTAACCCTGCTGTGTGTTCTATGGGCAGAATATACAGGAATTGGAATTAGGCAATTAGGCAGAAATAGAAATTGTTTCCCTCATGAATATAGATCCCTTTTTTTTTTTTTTTTTTTTTTTGGTAGGGTCTCACTCTAGCCCAGGCTGACCTGGATTTCACTATGTAGTCGCAGGGTGGCCTCAAATTCACAGCGATCCTTCTACCTCTGCCTCCCCAGTGCTGGGATTAAAGACATATGCCACCATGCCCGGCTCCATCATTCTTATCTCAGCTGTTACCTCTGAAACTTTGTTCTGGGTTAGAAGATAAAGATATGAGATTTATTGTAACATTTTCATATTATCTATATATACATGAATATATGTGTATATATATGTGTGTGTATATATACATATATATGTTATATATATACATGCATATATATGTGTGTGTGTATGCATTTTATATATATATATTCACTGAGATGAACTTCCAGACCAGGTACAGTTATGAAGGAAGGGAGATTTATTGAAGCTTACAGATCCAGCTCAAGTTCCATAAAGACAGAAGAAGCTGACCTGGCTTCACAGGTCTAAGTTGAGAAAGAAAAACCACACAGCACAGCACACTTCAGGAACTCCAGCTAGACATACTTTGCTTATCTTTAGATTGAAATCTCAAACCCACCATCACACCTTGAGATCCGCCCAGTGACACTGCCTCCAGCCAGGTGGCTGCAGATGCAAATGACAAAAGAATAAAACACTGAATATATTGGGGCCATCTATTCAAACTACCACACTCCCCTTCTGTCCTCTCCCAGCTCCCTGTCACCCCACCTCCCTCATTGTTTAGTGGACACAGTTTCCAAGCATGTAATGCCTTCACCCCTAGACGCGCTGGTTTCCAGACCCTGCAGCTAAAACCATTTAAGCTAGTTCATTCTCTCATTAAACTGAGCTGTTAGGAGAAGAAATGATGGAACCCAATGTGGAGGCTGACCTACAGTTTCTGATATAAAATCTGGGCAAGGAAGACTGCATTTGGAGAAGACAAAAAATCCCCTGCGGAGGCTTTGACATTGAATAGTAAATATTATCGAAACCAGAGCGATCCAATGAGAACAAGAACACCCAGGAATGTGAGCCTGAAAGAATGAGGTTTTGGATTTCACCACAGCAAAACCTAAACCAGGGGAAGCAGGGACTGAGAGGATGAGGAAAACACACGGAATGAATAGTGATTTTAAAAGACAGCTGGAGAGATGGCTTAGCCATTAAGGCATTTGCCTGTGAAGCCTAAGGACCCAGATTCAATTCTCCAGGTCCCACGTAAGCCAGATGCACAAGGGGCACACACATCTGGAGTTCGTTTGCAGTGGCTGGAGGCCCTGGTGCACCCATTCTCTCTCTGCCTCTTTCTCTCAAATAAATAAAATATTTTTAAAAGAGGGCTACAACATTGGTATTCAATTCCGTTAAGAGACAATTAAAATGGGTTTTATGAATTGACCACTAGATTTCTTCATATGAACATCTTACCTGTTATTGAGGAAAAGAGTTATGATGGAGGTCAAAAATGACTGAAGTTGTTAGGAAATGAATTCCATTTAATTAACTTTAGAAATTAATTTTTAAAAAGGAGCATGGGCCCCAGCTTGAGATTACAAAGAAGCGGGGAGCATTCACCCACAGACTTGGGGAAGGGGGGGAGTCCGGACAACACGAATATCCTTACGTCTGTGGCCATGGCAGACTGCCAGGTTTCTTCTGGTATTTTTTTTTTCTGTTACATCAGTGAAGTCCCTAAACAAGGCCATTAGCGAAAGTGTTGCGGAAGGGAGGGGTGCGGGGTGAAGATTTGTGAAGTTATTTAGGCGAGAGGGGAAACGATTGGGTCATTAAAAGGTCTTCTGCTAACAAAGCTGCTACTGTCCAGCATGCGATTAGTGTTGATAAATACAAAATAAGCTTGAAGGGCATTTGAGTGAGTTTCTCTCCGTTTAAAATGGCATGGACGTAAACACGGAATAGACAGAAATTTGGATCCAACCCACGCAGTTTGTCAAGAACGACTAGCAGAAAGAGGGACAGGGGAATTAAGCAGACGCAGAAAGCCCTGGTGAAATGATGCGTGGTGGTGGGCGAGAACCTGAACTTTGGGCTGAACTGTGACCGCCTCCTTCCAGCGTGAGTTTGGGTTCGAAACTCCTGTTATCCGTGAAGGAGCTCTCGCAGACTCCAAGGAACCTGGTTCCTTACAGATGGAACCAAGTTGAAAATCCAAAAACAAAAACAAAAGTGTTTTGAGACCAGAGGGCAAAAACACAGGGGACAGGAGAGACGTGTGAGAAGAGAGGGTCAAAATCCTAGCATCCTAGAACTCACTGTGTGAGGATGATTATGAATTTCTGATCCTCCTGTATTCACATCCAGAGTGCCAGGATCACAGGTACATTCCTAGTTTGGGGGGTACAGGGCTTCACGCATGCTCAGCAGACAGTGCACACTGAGCTGTGTCCTGTGAGCTGAAGGGGTACTACTGTCTGCTTTCTCATACACTAATGGTCACCTGTGGACCACCAAGAAATCCAACTTTTATTAAAATGTCTGGTCAGTCTTTCTAATGGCAAAGCCTGGCTTGATTTTCAGACAAAACACATGGTTCTAAAGAGGTTAAACGCCCCTTGCTTCTTTATAAAATTTAAGAATAAGCTTTATTTTCCTTGCTTCTTTTTTTTAAAAAATAATACATTGGGGCTGGAAAGATGGCTTAGGGGTTAAGGCGCCTGCCTGCTAAGCCTAAGAACACTGGTTCCAATCTCCAGGTCCCACGTTTAGCCAGACGCAAAGTGACGCAAGGGCGCAATGCCGCACTTGACCACAAGGGGGCACACACATCTGGATTTCGTTCACAGCAGCTGAGACACTGCTGGCACGCCCATCTCTGTCTTCCTCTTCCTCTCTGTCTATCTCTCTCTGTGTCTCTCTCCAAAAAGTAAATTAAAAATTTAAATAAAATAATAATAATAATAATACATTTATTTATTTGCAAGGAGACAGAGAATGAATGGGCATGCCAGGGCCTCTAGCCACTGCAAATGAACTCCAGAAGCATGTGTCACTTTGTGCAACTGGCTTTATGTGGGCACTGGGGAATCAAACCCAGGTTGTTAGCCTTTACAGGCAAGGGCCTTAACCACTGGGCCATCTCTCCAGCCCCCTTATCTCTTTTTGATTCTCTTGTAGTAAAAGGTGCTGATAAAATCATGGACTAACCATCCTGATCTCCATGGGATAAAACTACATCTGTAATAATGGCATTTTCTGGTCACTTAGTATGTTTTTTTTTTTTGAGAGACACACAGAGAGAGAGAGAGAGGGAGAGGAAGACCAAGATAGGAGCGCCAGCAGCCTCTCAGTGGCTGCGAATGAAATCCAGATGCGTGCGCCCCCTTGTGGTCAAGTGCGGCATTGCACCCTCGCGTCACTGCATCTGGCTAAACGTGGGACCTGGAGATTGGAACCACTGGAGATTGGAACAAGCGTTCTTAGGCTTAGAAGGCAGGCACCTTAACCACTAAGCCATCTCTCCAGCCCAGTATGTGTGTTATTTTGCTATGTAAATGCTATAACTTAATCCTTAAAACATCACTAAAGATCTTTGTACACTGTTTTGTAGAGTGTGTGCGTGCGTGTGTTCTAATATAAGAGTATTTATTTAATGTGGAGACCAGATGACAATCTCAAGTATGATTCCTCAGGAACACTGTCCACCTTACTTTTCTTTTCCGTTTGTTTCCTTGCTTTGAGACAGGCCCTTTCATTGGTTTTGATCTCACCAGACAGGCTGGCCAGCAAGCCCCAGAGATCCACGTATCTCCCCCCAGCCCTCACCCCTCACGCACACATACCCCAATGCGGTGTTGTGAATAGAAACAGCAGCATCACACCCGACATCATTACACGGGTTCTGGGGATAGAACTCGGGCCCTCGTTCTTGTGCAACAACACTGTATCCATCCACTGAGCTATCTCCCCACCCTTCCATCTTTTTAAGAACACCTTTTTGCTACAGAGAGGAAGAAATTAAGATGAAGTGACCCACAGCCTTTCAAGAGTAGTTGAACCCTGGATAATCCTGATGGAAAACTCACTTATTGGTGGAAACCAAATACAAGCTAATAGTGCTCAGAATGTTCTAAAAATCATTTCTTGGAAAAACAATTTATGAGGATTTCAGAACTTCTCAGTGTATGGACTTCTCTCTCCTTAGGATTAGGTAGAATAAATGATTAAATGTTAAAAAGTCAGTTATCTCTCTTTTTTTTTTTTTCTATTTCCAAGGCTCAGAGAGATTGTTGATGTGAGCAACTGATGGTGTCTCTTTGAGAACCAACTCCTAGAGGGAGCCTGCAGAGCTTTGATCTTGCTTCGATAGAGGTCATACGGATTCTAGAATCCCAGTGGGAATGAAACCTTGCTGTGACTTAACCCAAGGTGATTTCCTCCAAGATCCTGTGTTGTTTTGTCTTTGCTTTTTTTTTTTTTCTTAATACATAAAAACAGACAAACAAGCAACACACAAGGATGTCTCAGCAATTTCCCTAAGGGATGGCTGGCTTAAAAACAGAATGGAAGGAAAAGGAAGAGTCTGTTACAAACTCCTGTCCCTCCTCTGGCTTCTGTTTCCTCACTCTCTGCCCCCCACCCCCCGTGAAGCCGTGTTTTCTGGGAATCAGCAAATTAAAAAAAAAAATCACAAGTGGTCTATTCTTTCTTCTTTTTTTTTTCCCCACTCTCTCCCATAAAGAAAGCTTTATCACGTGTGTCTTTAAACTTGCAGCAAATTGCAAAGAAATGGCTCAAATGCTGCAGCTCTTTCTGTGCCCTGGGAGCTGAGATGCATGTCATTGGCCTTGCCAAGTGTGGCCAAATCTCTGGGAATGCCAGAGAAAAAGAGGCCAGCTGGGAAGACGAAAGAGAGCGAGATTGCCCAGGGGAGAGACTATATACTCGTCTTTTCTTTCCCTTCTTCTTTTCTGTCTGTATCTACTCCGGGGCTCTCTCGGTCTGCACTGCTCAGTTTTCTCTTTCAGTCTGTGCTCTGCGGTCCAGCCTCTTCTTGTTGAGTACCAGATCAGGAACTGGCTGTCTTTGGGATCCACCTGCAGGTAAGATGCAATTCACTTCTTTTGAATGTTAGCAGCATGACACTCAGTTCTCCCCAGGGGCAAAGTTGATAAGTAACCATTGATTCCTCTCCAACTTCTGGTCTGTCTATGGCACTTTCAATCAAGGTTGATGGCTTCCCTTCTTTGTTGGATGGGTTTCCTTGGCAGATGAAACAGCAGCGGAAATTGGTTAAAGAACTCCGGTGAACCCAAATCTGGGTTCTGAGTTTGATTTTGATGCTTATTAATTGGGTAGGTTTTGACAAATGGCTTAACTTCTCTGAACGAGGTCACTATAAACGGGGCTGATGAAGTTGAACTTGGTGGGGTGTTTAAGGGTGGTATACATCACCTGGCATGAAACAGTACTTATGAAACCCTGAAAGTGACACAATTAATCATTTACTGGTAGAGGCTGTGGATTCGCTTTCTAAACACTCACTCTTCATCGAGGACCATAAAGGGTTGTTTTTTTTTTCCTGTATTTTTTTAACTTTTTGAAAGAGGGGTACAAGAGTCTGGAAAGCCTGGCTGGTGCACAGGTTCAACTCCTGCAGATGGCTATGAGAGAGAGCAATGACTTCCTGACCTGCTCGTGGTGGTCCTTGGACAGTCCTTGCCTCAGGCCATTGGTCCAGAGCACAGGGCTGTAGCCTGTCACTGTGATCCACCTTCCACCCTCCTCAGACACTTGGTATTCCAACCTTAAAGAGTGGGAGGTTGATTCTCAAGCCCATGTGGGACAGAGAAGTCCTCCTTTTTTAAATTTCTTACAACCTAAAATGATGAAAATGTACTCTGCTCCTTTTTCCTTAACCTCCGGAGTAAGTTAGACACACACTGTGGGTGTTAGATGAAAACTTTGCCATCTGTCTTTTTTGGGAAATGTCCAGTCAAGTGGCCCAAGCACGATAAAGAACGCGCCCATCCTTCTACTCTGATCTAGCTGTACTAACGCGAACCCAAATGATGAGAAGGGGTCTTGTCCCTGCCTGTCCTGATGCACCTTGCCCCACTTTGCAAAGCACTGAAAGCTTGTTACTCTCAAGCTATGGAATGAACGTCAGAGACTCAGGCTGTTTAGAAGCAGAGGAGATCCTTCCAGACCTCGTTTGGAATGGGGGAGAAATAAAGCTTTAGAGGGTGGGCCAGGGGCTTGGCTTATAAAAACTGTTATTAGACATAGATTATTTGATCTCATGAACAGTTTTATTGTGTCAGTGTATAGTTACAGCAAAAATATGCAGTGTCAACATCTTAAGAGCAATGTCTGCTCTGACTTTGTGCTCAGACAATATCAACATGTTACAATGAGACTGGTGACAAAACCCAAGAGGACTTGATGTGCTATAATGTCTCAAATAGTTAAGTATTATTTCTAGCATTTAAAAAAAAAACTTACATCAACATTCTAGTGTTAACCCTTTAGATCTTTTAAAGATACATTCAGTTCAAATTTATCAAACACTCCTTACTTGCATTATCTGGTTACTGGTATAAATATGACTAACAGGAAGTATGTCCCAGATATCCTAAGACAATACACCAATGTGAATTGTATAGCGTAATGTTTGGATAAAGGGTTACATTTTAAACTAGAAATTTAAGATTATTCCTTTCTAATTCTAAAACCTTCTAGTTTATACATTCTGTGGTGATTCTTTTAATCTGTTGATTTGTTTTCTTTTTATAAAAAGGTTAACACGCGCAGACCCTCCCTCTCCCCCACGCCAATTCTGCTCAGAGTCTTCAGTGGGGTTATGGGTAAATCCTTGTGAGGACCAAGAGGTCTCAGTCAGACTCTGCAAGGATGGGGGCGGGGAAACGTGCTGTCTCAGGCTATTTTCTATAATTAATTTTAAAATACCTTTTCATAGGAGAAATGAATATTTATTGTAGAAAAATTGAAGAATCTATATAGACCTGCCATTTAAAAAAATCATCATCTGAATCACTAACTAGATATAAGGTATTCATGTTCAAGATGCCAAAGCCTTGTTCCTGGGCAAATGCATATGTTATTATGTGCCTTTCTTTTGCATATAATGCAGTTTTTCCTATTCGCTGTTTTGTAGCATGGATTTTTAAATCAGCTCTGTAATGAATTGAAGTCTGTGTAATATAGGCAATGCTGTAAGTTAATCTCTATTTGCATCTGTGGTGCACCATGAAGCTTTGTCATGGGTTTGGCGGACACTGACATCACTTGGTTGTTTTGATGCTATTTGTCTGAAGCACCAAGTCGCCAGCATTTGATGTTCCTGCCTTGTTCCTTTAGCTTCTGACTATGAGCACAATCAAAGCGTTCTGTTTCAGGAGTGGTTTAATTTTCTTTGTTATACTCTCCTTTCCCATTTTTAAAAACCAAAAATATGCATGTTTGTGGGATCAAATAAATGATGAATAATAATGTTTTTTTATATAAAGCAAGCCTGGGCCCCACCCTCTAACTCAGCTTTAGTGAGGACTAGGATCCGTTTTTAAATAGTTTAGGTCTCCGTTGTTAATTTCTTATTTCCAAATGAATCATATTACCATTACTTCATTATAATTTTCACTCTGAGACATTATGTGTGAATTCAAATGAGGGTTTAATAAACCCAAAAGAAGCAGAGCACAATAAAGTGGGATCATGTACACATATGCAGAACTAAAGTCCATTTTTACCCCAATGTACAAAACTTTACATCAAAATGAAAGAGACTGATTGAGGGGGGGAGGTGATATGATGGAGAATGGAGTTTCAAAGGGGAAAGTTGGGGTGGGGGAGGGAAGTACCATGGGATATTGTCTAAAATTAAGGAAGTTGTCAATAAAATAATAATAACTAAGCCAGGCATGGTGGCGCACGCCTTTAATCCCAGCACTTGGGAGGCAGAGGTAGGAGGATCGCTGTGAGTTCAAGACCACTTGAGACCCTACTCAAAAAAAAAAAAACCAATAAATTAATTAATTAATTAATTAAAATTTAAAAAAAACTTTCCTCTGCGTGTCATTTATTTAGTTAGTGTCACGAGGGCATGGAAGACCTCTTTATGTGTAGTCACATCATCATTGGGGTCAACCAAGTGATTTTAGGTTTTGACAATGATTAACTTATCAGTTAGGTATTGACCCACGTGCACTCCGCAAGTAGTGTGATACGAGATGGATCAATATTGATCTGAATGAGGAGGAATAGGTTCAGAGTGTGATGCTACTTCAATGAACTTGGTCAGGACAGAAGTGTGAGGGGAGGGTGAGAAATTAATGATGGGAGGGAAGGCCATCTTTCTCTCTCAAAGGTAAGCCCACATCTGTGTTTTCATCTGAACCCAGTCTTAGTCTGAGACGTACATCACTCACTTTCCCTATAGTGATGCACAAGTTGGAACTCTTTTTTTTTTTTTTTTTTTGGGCAACATTTCAAGCCTTTCTTTGGGTGCTGAAGGAATTGCAAGACGCTTTAGGGATCTGGGAAGGATGTCAATGTCTTCTATTTATTCTGCTAAGAAGGTAGCTTTAAGGCTTTGAAGAGTTCATTAAATGCATCAATATTCTAGAGACTCAATTTCTCTTCCTCCTTTCCTGGTTTTCCTAGTTTAAATCTGGCAAGACCACAAAGTTAACAAAATTCCGCCTTGTTATTTATTCCGAAAGCAACATTTAAATTTATTCTTTGCTATAATGAGGCTGAACGTGGAGGGATTGAGAAAGAAATGCTGACTACAAATTTCCAGTAACAGGATTAAATTGATCAAATATTCTGTCTGAATTTAATTTAAAACAAAATTTGCAATTCACTGTGATATCAGAAGTAACTTAACTTCAAATTCTGTCTATAGAATTGTAGTCACCTTTGAGATAGAAATATCTGTAAATGGTGCAGATTTCAATTAATCCCTTTTCATCCTTTTAAAGTCAACTTTGACAGACCAGAGTAAGGGACATTTTCATAATGGACAATACATCCAAAGAAAATATCCAGTTGTTCCGAAAAAACTCAGTGCAACCTGCTGGAAGACCTTCCTTTAAGATGGAATATCCGTCCTCAGAGGAAACCCAACCTTGCTGCGGTGAGCTAAAGGTAGAGAAACAAGGAATTAGGTGCTGTTGACACCCTTGGCTTCCCTTCCAGATACAATGAAGTTAGAAGTGGGAATTGTTTGCCTTTGGAAATGTGCTCTGACATGCAATTTGCTAAAAGCACACCTTCCCCAGTGCTGGAAATAATCTTGCCTGACCATGTAGGTTAAATTAACTTCTTGGGCTCCTGTTAAGGACGCTTCTAAAAGGAAAAGGAGCAAGAATAGAAACCAATATGCATCAAGCGTAGGCTGGAAAGATTGCTCAATGGTTGGAGACACTTGCTTGCAATAAAACCAGCTTGCCTAGGCTTGATTCCCCAGTATCCACATAAAGCCAGATGCACAAAGTGGTGCCTTCATCTGTAGTTAGTTTGTAGTACTGAGAGACCCTGGCACACCTATTTTCTCTTACTCTGACCCGTTCTGTCTCACTGTGATCTTCTCTCTCTCCCCCTCCCTCCCTTCTTCCCTTAACTGCTTACAAATAAATAAATAAAATATTTTAAAAACTCCTACCATTTACCCTATATTATATTAAGCATGGGCATTTAATATATGAAACATCTACATTTTTCCCAATATATAAAAAAAAAAAACTTTGGTTTTCATTGTTATAGAGAAAAGGATAGGTGCATATGACCCAAAGCTCTTTTCTTCACATGAAATTATATTCATTTAGCAAATATAATTTGTCTTCTTTTAATAACTATTAGCTTGGATATTCATCCATGCTGTATCACATGTCTGTATCTATTAATACATGAGGCACTTGTGATCCCAGCAGTGGGGGGGATGCAACAGGAGGATCAGTTCAGGGTTGTATTCAGCTGCAAAGTCAGTTTGAGTCCAGCCAGAGATACAAGAGACTCTGTCTCAAAAAAAAATAAAAATAAAAATAAAGAAAGAAAAAGAAAACCAATACATTATTGTAGGGATTTGGAAAGAAAAATAAAATACACAAGCCACATATCAAAGAAACATAGTTCACTGAGAAAGAATTTGAGAATAAGTTTAGCAACCATGAACTTACAAAGTACACGGTCTCAAACAAAGGTAGTTCAGTCACCATGTACACTTCCCACTGTGAGACTGGTGATCATGTCACAGTTTGGCTTCTGAATTTTAGTTGTTTTACCTAATATTTTCTTACCTAATATCAATGGCTCATTCTTCTAGCTAAGCCTTATACTGATCTTTTTCAAACCAGCCTCCTTTCCAAAATTTTCATACATTTCTCATGGAAGTCAGCATGCATTTCAATTTCAAGGAGAATTTAATATTTGGAGACTTCTTTTTTGTTTATTTTTATTGATTTATTTGAGAGCGAAAGAGTGTGAGAGGGAGAGAGAGGAAAGGAGAGAGAAAGAAAGAAAAAGAGAGAAAGAGAGAGAGAGAGAGAGAGAGGGCACACTAGGGCCTCCAGCCACTGCAAATGAACTCCAGATGCATGGATCACTTTGTGCATCTAGCTTACGTTGGTCCTGGGGAATTGAGCCTAGAACCAGGGGTCTTTAGGCTTTACAGGCAAGCGCTGAATGCTAAGCCATCTCTCCAACCCAAAATTTGGAGACTTCTACGTGAGGTTGGGGTCTGGTTGAGAATCATCTTCAGTGGTAACAAACTCAATGTCCTAGACTGGGATCATGGGCATCTTGTTTCTCTCTTTGCCGCGTAGATTTCTAAACTGCCTCCATGCTAGTAAGACTAAGTGTGATCGTCCGTACTCCCCAGGTGTTCCTGAGTGCCTTGTCTTTCGTCTACTTTTCCAAGGCGTTGGCGGAAGGCTACCTGAAGAGCACCATCACGCAGATAGAAAGGAGGTTTGACATCTCCTCCTCCGTGGTGGGAGTCATTGACGGCAGTTTTGAAATGGGTGCGTACTGCCAATGCCTGACTTTAGTTTTTAAGCTCTAGCTCTTCTGAGGTATGCTTAAAAATATCTTCTCAGGGCTAGAGAGATGGCTTAGCGGTTAAGGCGCCTACCTGCTAAGCCTAAGAACGCTGGTTCCAATCTCCAGGTCCCACATTTAGCCAGATGCAAAGTGACGCAAGGGTGCAATGCCACACTTGCTCACAAGGGGGCTCACGCATCTGGATTTCGTTCTCAGCAGCTGAGACTGCTGGCGCACCCATTCTCTGTCTCCTTCTCCCTCTCTGTCTGTCTCTCAGTGTCTCTCTCCAAAAATAAATGAAATAATTTAAATATATATATATCTTCTCTTGGGCTGGAGAGATGTCTTAGGGGTTAAGGCGCCAACCTGCCAAGCCTAAGAACTCCAGTTCAATTCTCCAGGTTCCACGTTTAGCCAGATGTAAAGTGACACAAGGGCACAATGCCACACTTGCCCACAAGGGGGTGCATGTGCCTGGAGTTCGTTCACAGCAGCTGAGAGGCCACTGGCACGCCCATTCTCTCTCTCTCAAAAAAAAAAAAAATCTTCTCTCCACTTGGTTGTCTAGTGGGATCTAAGCCGTAAAATCCTGTTTGCTGTTGGGGATAAATACTTGCTGTTTGAGTTCAGATCCCAGTACACACATGAATGTTGAGTGGGTGTGGGGGCCTGTTTGTAATCCTAGTGTCTGGGAAACATGGACAAGTTTTCTCTGGGCAGCCTGGCTAGCTAGATTAATGGTATTGGCAAGCTCCAGGTTTAGGTGAGAGGCCTCTGTCTCAGAAAATAAGTGTACAGTGATTAAGGAAAATAGCTGGCATCAACCTCTGGCCTCCACACATACTACACACACGGAAAGAAAAGATCAAGTCATGTTAATTACTATTTTATCATAGTTTAGAGTGCACTCCATTAGTCCGCTTTTTCGATTGATAAAATAAGAAGCATTTTATTCATTTGCCAAGCAAACAAAACTCACTCTCTCTATGGTCCTTAATACCATTTGGGGTCCAAGGAAATTGCAGATCAATAGCTTGGTTATTTCAACTTCAACTTTACTTAATGAACTCTCAGAGGAGTGAAAGAATATTCTTTACAACTTCGACACTCTTCGAAGGCATTTATTTATTTATTTGCATATATATATATATGCATGTATATGGTATGTGTGGAAGGGGAGAGGGGGGATGCATGTGATATAACATGCGTGTGGAGATCAGATGACAACCTGGGGGGATGTTTTTCCTCTCCTAGCTTCCTTTGAGACAAAGTCTCTCTCATTTTGCTTGTACTCGGAAGCTTCCAGATTTTCCTGGTTCCTTCTCCTATTGTCATAGGTGCCTTGGGATTATAGATACATGCACCAATTTGCATCTGGAGTTACGTGGGTGCTAAGGAGTACCAATGTCAGCAGGCTTGCAAGCAAGTGCTTTCAACTACCCAGTCATGTCCTCCCCGCACAGCTCCCCAACAACTGTTTTTGTTGAATTTGTAATGTTGATTTCAATCCATTTCTACTATCCGTGTTTTGTCTCCCAACTCCCTCTTCTATTTCCTATCAGAATAAGATTCCTAAATCCGTGCCACTCAACATTAATATTCCTCCTTGTGACTGGAAAACATGAAACTGCGGGTCCTGATTCTGTGGGGAGTGGATCTGAGTGTGGGATGTTGATAAGCTCCCACGTGACGCTGATGTGCTGCTCAGTACATAGTGTAGGTTCTGAAACAGACATCTGTGTCCTACGTCATCTCCTCTGATGGGCCTGATACCTGACTTATGGCTGGCCCTGAAGAACCATAGAAAGTCAAGTTCAGGGGGACAAGTTGCATCACAGGAAGAAATAAGTACAAAGAGGAAGCTGATGCACATTGAGTGAAAAATAACTTAGGGAATGGATCTGACGTGGTGATAAAATGATACGTCAAGGATCACTTTGGTTGTGTTCTTGGGTGACATGGTGAGAGAGGAAGAGGGCTACAGATGGCTAGAGATTGCTCAGTGGTTAAGGCGCTTGCCCTGCAGAGCCAAAGGACCCAGGTGCAGTTCCCCAGGACCCACATAAGTCAGGTGCACAAGGTGGCGCATGCGTCTAGAGTTCATTTGAAGTGGCTAGAGGACCTGGCACACCCTTTCTCTCTTACTATCTATCTGCTTCTTTCTCTCACTTTATTTCTCTCAAATAAATAAAAATGATTTAAAGAGAGAGAGAGATTGAGAATATAGATCTGTATTTGAGAAAGGATACTCGAGCACCAGTGGTGCATCTATTAGTGCATGTTACTTATATGATAGAGGATGCTAAATTCTCATAGAACAACCAAAAGGTCTCTAATTTCAAATACATATTAATTTCCTCAGACTATTCTAACATTAGAAGTTGCTTAGGTACATGCTTTAGAATGACTTAAAGTTCGATTACTTCCATTGAAACCCTTTAGTGTCACATTTTCTTTAGTTACCTATGACCCGCAGATTTATTTACAAACTGTCTTATCAGAATTCTTGGTTTTCATGCCTTTCTCCACATTCCTTCCTCATGGCTCTCTTCAGTCCCTAGCTCTTAATAATTTTATTTGGAATAACAATGCCTTTTGTTTTTCCTTACTTCATGATACTCTTAGAATTAACTGTGTGTGGACAGGCCACATTAATTTTTTTTTAGAAGAGAGACACAGAGACAGAGAGAGGGAGAGGAAGACAGATAGAGATGGGCGCGCCAGCAGTCTCTCAGCTGCTGTGAAAGAAATCCAGATGTGTGCGCCCCCTTGTGGACAAGTGCGGCATTGCACCCTTGCGTCACTTTGCATCTGGCTAAACGTGGGACCTGGAGATTGGAACCAGCGTTCTTAGGCTTAGGAGGCAGGCGCCTTAACCGCTAAACCACCTCTCCAGCCCAGCCACATTAATTTTTATATGCTATCCTGTTTGTTTATAATTTGGGGGTCAGGATTTTTAGTTTTGTATTCTCAATTAAGCTTAAGGTCAGATCGTCTTAGGGTGGGAGGAACTATCCAGAAACATTGCCCCTTACCCCAATGACTGACTGCTGCTCCCACAACTCCAAACCCACAACCCCATGGTGAATACCAGCATTCCAGGGAGGAGGGCTGACCATGGAATAGGGGTAGGAAGGAGGGAAGTGATGGTGCCAATATTTGATGTGTCTACACAAAGTTTCTACTTAGTGAAAAAAATCTCCTTTCTCACATTGTTCTCTCCCAGTTTTAGTTTCGTGGATCTTATAAGATGGCTTGAGTGGCTTGCTTTTTTTTTTTTTTTTTTTTTTTGCCTAATACTTAAAGATTTGGATGTATGTCCATAGAAAGAGAAAAACTGGGATAATGTTTTGAGGTTTTATAAACCATTTGTTAAACTCTCTGAACATGTTGTCTTTATAGAGGCTAGTGATGGGAAGTGTGGAAGAATTTTGATTCCAATTCAAGTTTTAAAAATATTATAAATCGCCATGCATTTTTCAAGTATATCACGTGAGAACTTAGACAAGATATTAAGTAAAGCAAACAGAAATTTCTAGAGAAGCCACAGATGGTGAAAAGGTGTTATATAATTGACCTTATCCTTTAAGGCAACATTGAAATATCCTACAAATCTGAGCCCCTTATCAAGTTTTGATGAAGAACAGATGAGGTAAGGAGCAAGAGATTGCCTGTAGCCTGGAAGTCAGCTTTCGTTTTATTTTCATGTATTTAGTTGGGCACGTTCACAAATATCTAGACATACTTGTCAGTATGATGTGACACAAAATGCTTCTGACTGCTTAAATGTCAACAGTATTTCTCATGCTTAATTTTCTTAAATATGAAAATTATGAAGAGCTTAATGCTTCCTGGAGCCATAAAGCTCAGAGCTAGTGTTTGAGCTATTTTTCTTACTGTCGTTATTATGATCCTTGAGGCTATAAAATTTACTGCTCATTTTCCAATTGACTCAGGCTGGCAGTGTGACTGAACAGTAGTAAATTAGATGATTGCTTGCAGATGGCAGGAAACATGCTCTTCTTGCTGGGAAATTAGAAACATCAAGAACAGCTTCAAAGCAAGGCCACCCATCAGCCACCGTAGTGGGTCGCTGGAGAAGCGTTCAGTCCTTTATCTCGCACTGAATTGCCTGATAAAGGAAATATCCCAGAAACTGTAAGGCCCTAAAACAATGTTTATCAAGGGCTACGATTGCTACCCCATCGATTTATTTGAGCTCTTGTCACAAATGCCTTAGTGAGCTCCGCAGGAATCCAGCGGTTTGCATGTGCCAACAATCTGCACTTTCACGCGTTTCCATTTCTCCACGCCCCTTCCAAAAGTGACTCCACACAACAAAGCGTGAGAAATCTTCTTCAAAGCATGTTTAATCAGAAATCACCACGCTCAGTGCAGAAGGCTTTCACCACGTTTCATGAGAGAGCACTTACGACACAATTCCTAACCCCCGAGGCTGGAGAGATAGCTCAGTGGTTAAGACACTTTCCTGAGAAGCCTAAGGACCCAGTGCCCATGTAAGCCAGATGCACATAGTGGTGCATGCAGCTGGAGTTCATTTGCTGAGGCTAGAGGCCCTAGCATACCCATTCTCCCTCCCCCTCCCTCCCTGTTTCATAATAAATTTTTTAAAAAACCCTACTGGAAAGCTCCACTGTTTTGTGCATGCTGTGTTCATGTTCACATGTTTGTGGTGTGCAGTGCATGTGGTATGCATGCTCATGTGTGTGTGGGTGCATGTGCACATGTTGAGGCCAGAGGACAAGCTTGGGTGCTCGTCTTTAGGTGTCATTTACTTCTTTTGAGATAGCATCTCCCACTGGCCTGGAACTCGCCATTTGGACCCATCAGCCCCAGTGGTTGATCTGTTTCTATCTCCCCAGCACTGGGATCACAAATATATACCACCACGTTTACGGGGTACTGGGTTCAAATTCACGTCCCTCCCTGGGGTGGTAAGTCAAGCACTTCCCCTTTGAGCTATCTGTCTCCCCAGCCCCTCAGAGAGGAGAAGCCTTCTGCAATCCGATTGATAACATACATGAAAATGATAAATGATTAGATCACATAAAACTAAATTGAAGGGATGGTCATTGAAATATTTTGACAAAAGATTATTTTATCCATAAAGTGATGAAAATGAAGATAATTTCAACAGTCATCTCAGCTCAAAGTAGATTGAATGATGGAAATGTCAGACATATTGTTTAGCTAGAAGAGAAACTTGGCTAAGTTGGTGACGTGCCTTCATGCGTTTAGCTAGGTTCTTGTCTGTTTTCCAAGTTCTCTAACGTAACTGTGCCTGCCTTGTTCTTTCCCCCAAAGGGAACCTTTTAGTTATAACATTCGTTAGCTACTTTGGAGCCAAACTTCACAGGCCTAAAATCATTGGAGCAGGGTGCCTTGTCATGGGACTTGGAACATTACTCATTGCGATGCCTCAGTTCTTCATGGAGAAGTAAGTCGACCACATTCTTCATTTTCTACCTACACCCCCCCAGGGGGCACCTTCCCCTTTTTGTGGTTCTTGTTTTGTTGTTTAATCAGATAAGGCCTTGCCACGTAGCTGCGGTGGGTCTGACACTCACTGTGTAGCCCAGGTTGGCCTTGAACTCCAGAGTGCGAGGGTTCTAGGCATGGACCGCCGTGCCTAGTTCTTATAACGGCAATTGGTTATTTAACTTGATGATTACGTCATGGCAATTTGACACCTTATGCTGGTCGGTGCATGTGCATGTGTGTCTGCATGTAGAAGCCGAAGGACAACCTCAGGTGTCATTTCTAAGGCACCATTCACTTTTTTTTTTTTTTTGGGGGGGGGGGAGAAAGGGTCTTACACTGGCCTGGAGCTTTCTAAGTAGAAGAGACTGGCTAGCCAGTGAACCCCAGAGATCTGACTATCTCTACCTCCCCAGTGCTGGGGTGCCGTGTGGGCCACTCTGCTCAGCTCTTTTTTACATGGGATTTGGGGACCCAGCTCAGGTTTTCACATGTGCACAGCATGCGCTTTACCAACTGAGCCATTTCTCCAGCCTCTGCATCTTGTCACTTTTTTCTTTTGTGTGCACACTCGCGCGCGCGCACACACGTGTGCCCCATTCACTTGCCTGTGGTAGGGCCCCCATCTGCAGTGGGCTGAGCGGATCACTGGCTTTCCTAACCCGTAGCTCTTCTACCGAGTCTCTCTGATCCTGGGCGTTACTAGTTTTCTGTGCTGCTGCTTGTTTGCTTGTTTGTTGTGGGCTCTGGAGACTCCCCGGCCACTGGTCATGTTGGTTCTGCAGATCAAACTCAAGTGACTCCCCCAGGCCGGCTCAGGCAGGCCCTAACCCTTGCACACGAAGTGTTCCTCACTGCCCAGCCATCTCTGCAGCCCACTTCATGCTTCTTACAAACTCTCTGGAGAACATTTCAGACAAGTTTTGTGGCTTCGCTAGTGACAGTAACCTATCAAAGATTGTTGTCATGTAACTGTCTATCGATGTCAACAAGATTGAAAAGAAATTTTGTCAAATACACTTTGAATCGAATGCTTTTATTCAGCCACGGAGGCAAAAATAGGTACATAAAATCAAACTAGCATGTTATTGGGGTATCAGAGGGGCTGTCAAGCACTACAGATAATGAATGTTAGATCTTGTTATTTGATATTTCTAGACTTCAGTTTCTGCACCTTAAAAATGGGTATTAACATAACACCTAGCACATCGTGGCAATTTTAAGTGAGAAGGACTAGGCAAAACACAGTAATGAGTTCACTGAGAAGCCATACATAAAACACACAGCCTGCTTATCAACTGAATATTTTAATAGCTCAATCCATTTTTTCCTTCCTGCGCTGAATAAATGTGTTTTGACGTTAAAATTGCAACTGCATTACCATGGTTATGACCCTTCAGCTACATATTGCTTGTAGAAGGTGAGAATCAGAATAGAGGTGTGCTAACATTTTTTTAAAAAGATCTATTTAATTATTTATGTGTGTGCATGTATGCGCATGCCAGGGTCTTTGCACCAGTCTTTTTGGGTGCTGGGGAATTAAACCTGGGTCAGAAGTCAGGTCAGGTTTGCAATCAATTGCCTTTAACCACTGAGCCCTCTTCTCAACCCCAACCCCCCTTTCTTTAAATTGTGTTGAGGTGTGGTGTCTTTCGCCTCTGAGAGCGCACATGTGGCAGAGAACCAGACCAAGGGGGAGCTGAAATGAAATTGTGGGGAGGAGTTGGGCCCAACACTTAATATCTGCTTTTCACCCCACGGGCCATCATCACCTAAGAAACTCCGGGAGACGTGGGGAACAGCCTGACTAACCTGTTGCAGAATCCTCTTTGTGTAAATGGCCCCTAAAGCCCTGGGAGCATTACCCATGGGTAGAATCAACCTTGCAATCATTACACGAATTTATAACTTGACTGTTGTACCGGCCACACGCAATGGCATGGTCGATCTCTCTCTGACTCTGAGATAATCTTGATTACGTCAAGTGTTACAGACACTTGAACCAACGGGGCAGGTGATGTGCAGCCATTGTTTTCTATTTGCATGTGCCTCTATGAAGGTTTCTGACTTTTCTTTACTGGATCATTGGTGCACCCAAACCTAAGCAGCACATCTTCTGGGCTCCCATGTAGCACATTTGTAAAATTTTTTTTGTTTATTTTTATTTGAGAGTGACAGAGAGAGAAAGAGGCGGGGGGGGGGGGGAGAGAGAGAATGGGCACACCAGGGCCTCCAGCCACAGCAAACAAACTCCAGATACATGTGCCCCCTTGTGCATCTGGCTTATGTGGGTCCTGGGGAATTCAGCCTCTAACCGGGGTCCTTAGGCTTCACAGGCAAGAGCTTAACCACTAAGCCACCTTTCCAGCCCCCATGCAGCACGTTTCTGGGATCCCATGCAACAAACTAGTGGTTGCTTTGGTTCTTTTGACTCAGAGGAGGTGGAAAACCCAACCTCATGCCCTTGTGAGGCATAAAGCTCACAGAATGGTTTTATCATGATGTTTACGAGTCTGTCATGAAAAGCACATTTGCATTCTTTTCATACAGGTACGGATATGAGAAATATCCCCCCTCCCCCAATTCTACTCTCAGCATGTCTCCATGTTACCTAGAAGCAAGCAGTGATCTACCAATGGCAGTCACGGAAAATTCACAAAACAGAATAAATGATGGTAAGGTGGTGGTTTTATTTTTAATTGTTTTGACTAAGTTGTTTTTAAGACAGAGAATGGGCGTGCCAGGGCCATTTCAGGTGCTGTGAATGAACTCCAGATGCGTGTGCCCCCTTGTGGGCAAGTTCAGCATTGCACCCTTATGTCACTTGCATCTGGCTAAAGGTGGGACCTGCAGAATTGAAACCAGCATTCTTAGGCTTGGCAGGCAGGCACCTTAACCACTAAGCCATCTCTCCAGCCCAGCAAGTTTGTTTTTTCATCATTGTATATATGATAGTCTAGACAAAAAAAAAATCTATATGATTTTTGCTCTCAAAAATTCCTAGAATGCAAACAGTAAGATCAGATCCCAATAAAATATACGTATAGTCAAACTTGACACAAAAGAATAGTAATTGCTGATGATTTGGAAGATATGCCATGGTTCCAAACAAGATGGGCTTCAAAATCCTATAAAATGACCTTAACAAATCAACATTTTAGTCTAATACTCAAGTAAGAAAAAAGCACCATTTTCTCCAGATGTCTAATTTCTTGTTCGACCCAGTTTTCAATCAAAAGTCAAAGACTTAATCTCACTGTGTCCCTCACCTCCACCGCCTTCCTTGAGATTTGCTTACAGTCCAGGAGCTTGTCTAATGATTAGGGGACAGTTGTAGCAGGAGAGTTCCCGCCGTTATCAGTCACGTGTCGTCCTCCTTCAATACCAAAGACACGTACCGCAGTGTCTGTCCATACGAGAAGTCACAACGGGGCCATCCTATGTTCATATTCATACTCCTCTCACCACAGTAGTTCTCTCTGGCATTACAGTGACCATCTTCAATGCAGAGAAATAATTCTACTTTCACATGAGCTGTAGTGCAGGGAATTCTGTCCAGCCTTCCATATGACGGGTGCATATGGCGCAGTGATGTTGTGACTGAGCCATCCTTGGGAGCTTAGGAATCAGATTTCCTATAACACTCTACACCTAGGGGGGTCTGTGAGGAGCCTATGCTGAGTGCATTGCATGGATGCTGAGCTGTGTGCTATG
Source organism: Orientallactaga sibirica (assembly GCA_036365145.1). NCBI lineage: Eukaryota > Metazoa > Chordata > Mammalia > Rodentia > Dipodidae > Orientallactaga > Orientallactaga sibirica. The sequence goes on from JAEOAD010001989.1 coordinate 6,153,237, forward strand.
TAGCCTTTTTTTTCCCTCATAATCTGGGGTTTGTGTCCTCCTTGACATAATCAAGCAGGTATACCCAATTCATAGAGTCTACAGATGTATCCACAGTGTTGCCATGTCTCCTTGACAGAAATAACAAGGACAAAAATCCACTGTCAGTGTTAAGATGGGCCACGTGTCCTCTGTCTATAAGGAAAAGTTACTTTCAGGGTTATATCCTTTCTCAAAGGATAGTTATGAGAATTCATTTAAAATAGCCAAGAAGGGCTGGAGAGATAGCTTAGCAGTCAAGGCGTTTGCCTGCAAAGCCAAAGGACCTTGTTGTTGTTTTTTTTTATATTTATTTTATTTATTTATTTGAGACCTAAGAACGCCCGTTCCAATGTCCAGGTCCCACATTTAGCCAGATGCAAAGTGACGCAAGGGCGCAATGCCGCACTTGACCACAAGGGGGCGCATACATCTGGATTTCATTCACAACAGCTAAAAGGCTGCTGGCGCACCCATCTCTATCTGTTTTCCTTTCCCTCTCCCTCTCTTTACAAAAAAAAAAAAAAAGTAAAGGGCTGGAGAAACGGCTCAGCCATTAAGGCACTTGCCTGTAAAGCCTGACAGTCTGGGTTCAACTCCCCAGGACCCATATAAAGTGAGATGCACAAAGTGGTGCATGCATCTGGAGTTTGTTTGCAGTGACTGGAGGCCCTGGCATGCTCATTCTCTCTTCTCTCTCTCTCTCTCTCTCTCTCTCTCTCTCTCTCTCTGCTTACAAATAAGTAAATAAAATCTTAAACATGTAAAAGATGCCAGATGCTATGGGTGACCTCTATAATCCCAGTGCACCTATAACAAGAAGAAAGGTGGAGACAGGAGAATATTCTGGAAGATTGAGGGCCAGCTAGCCTGGAAAGCAGAGTGGTGAACACTGACAGGCCAGGCTTCAACCAAGGTGGAATCCAAGGACCAAAGTTGTCCCCTGATTTCCACATATGCACCATGGCATGTACATACTCATGTGCACACATGTAACAGGAGCAGAAGGAGGCAGATTTATCTACATAAGAGCCCGAAGTTGCACGACGTTTGACTTTGATAGCCACCTAGTTTCAATGCTCTGTTTTCTCTCCTGTCAAGAATGTGAAGGCGATGCCAGCTCTTCCATGTGGGTTTATGTGTTCCTGGGAAATCTTCTTCGAGGACTAGGAGAAACACCTGTGCAGCCGCTGGGCATCGCCTATCTGGATGACTTTGCCAGTGAGGACAATGCCGCTCTCTACATTGGTAATGCCCACCTCACTCAACGTGGACAGCAGCATGCCTGGTGTGCTCCCTCCCATTCGATCACATTTGGGCACGGCAGGTTTTCACAACTCGTCCCCCACTCTTGGACTTAGTGAGCATGTTTCTGAAGTGCACTCTTAAGATCCGTGTGACAAATGCACCTTATAAATCATAAATAAATTAGGGAAATAGCACTAGATTAACAGAATAGAGCCAAGAGCTCAAAGGCCATTGACACAGGACCTTGTGGAAGTAGCTACATGGGCTTCAGGTTTCATAGACCAGAGTGGGATAAGCTTACTGTTCAAAAAGCACTTTCCCTGCTCTGAGGTCTAGAGCTTTTGTGGATCCTTCCAGAAATCCATGCAGGCTCTGTTCTCAGAATGCTCCCACCAAAGCTCTGCTTCAGCAAATGCACTTTTCACGAAGGTGGAAGAAATCAGTTTTCATCCTCAAGCAGACCTTAAATTGAACTAAATCCGTTTGAAAGACTATCAGAATTACTATAGGTCCATCTTTTTTGGTTTCTTTTTGAGATAGGGTCTCACAATGCCCTGCCTTCTGCCTCACCTCTCAAGGGCTGAGATTACAGACATGCGCCACCACACCTGACTTTAGTTCTAATGTTTAAGAGTTAGTCATCGAGCCAGGCGTGGTGGCGCACGCCTTTAATCCCAGCACTGGGGAGGCAGAGGCAGGAGGATCGCTGTGAGTTTGAGGCCACCCTGAGAATACGTAGTTAATTCCAGGTCATCCAGGGCTAGAGTGAGACCCTACCTTGAAAAACCAGAACCAAAAAACAAAAAGTCATCCAAGCTAAAGTTTGCCCCATGTTTGGAAATTCACTTTTTTCAAAGTCTTGTTATTACTTTTTTAAGAGTCAGTTGATGTGTCAAAAAGCATTCATTCTCCAACAACAGTGATGGGTTTGTGTCTCCATTTAGTGTAACTAAAACATTGATAAACACATACAAATGAGAAATTGAAGTATTTTGCAATTATTAATTGGGCCGAATTGACAGTTCTTGTTTTAAAATTTTGTTAATTTGTCAAAACAAAAATAAATGGCAGCTTTTTTTCTTTTTCTTTCTTTTTTTTGCTGCAGGGTATGTACAGACGGTTGCAATTATAGGACCCATTTTTGGCTTCCTGTTAGGTTCATTATGTGCCAAATTGTATGTTGATATTGGCTTTGTGAACCGAGGTAAGTAGGTTTATTTTTATTTATTCGTTTATTTTAGTTTCCATAAATTTTAATAGGGACAGTGTGAAAAATATCAAATTATGTTTTCATAAAATGCCAGGGTGGTACTTTTTACATAAAATGAAAACATCCCTAGAAAACGTATTGATACAATCATTGCAAACATTAATAAATGGAATATGAGCACGAGGTGGTCGTTAGTTCCGGATGACCCGGAGGTTTGTTGTGAAAATGGATTCTTTTCATTTGTGGTTTGCCAACTCTAATGTGTTCCGGCACGGTTCGAACTGGAAACGGTGGCTCCTTGCTATTTCTTGTTGGTTTCAGGTATGTCCACATTGATTACCGTTCCATTGATTGATAATACAGCTGAAAACGTGCGAGAAATCCCTAGGACTGGAACAAACTAGCAACAAACTTCTCTCTCCTCTCCACTACTCTCCCATGTCTCATCCCCCCTTGCTTTCTCCTCTCTTTTCTCTCTCTTGTCAACTCTTCCCTGTCTCCTCTATCCTCTCATATGACTCTACCCCAGATGTTATTCTACAGCAGGGAACAAAATAATTGAACTCTTTGGCTTCACGAAGCTTAAAATCACGCTTCAGGGATAGATTAAATAGATGAGGTCATGCAAGTGAGAATGACTGATGAGGGAAAATTGTCTGGGGGAAGATTTTGAGCTGTAGCCATGAACCAACCACGTGGCTACCCAGCCTGATGCCGTGGCCACGGGCCATCTCTGTGCACAGCCGTGTGTTGATTTCCTTGTCTTCTGAAGTAGAAGGTGGTGGGTTCTCACCCAGAAAACAAAGCAACAACAAAGAGACGCAAAGTCCCCACTCAGAGAGGACTGTTCACCCTGAGGTCTTCCAGACACAAAGTGGCCTTGATATTCATGACCTCACAAGACCTGCATAACAGGAAGGGGGGGGGAAATGATGACATCAAAATAGAAGAGAGGGCTAGAGAGATGGCTTAGGGGCTGAGGTGTTTGCCTGCAAAGCCAAAGGATCCTGGTTCCATTCTCCAGGACCCATGTAAGCCAGATGCACAAGGGGGTGCATGCATCTGGAGTTCATTTGCAGTGGCTGGAGGCCCTGGTGCACCCATTCTCTCTCTCTCAAATAAATAAATTAAATAATAAAATAATAAAAATAAAAAAATAGAAGAGAGAGTAATTAGAAAGCAAAAGAGATTCACTGGAGTGGGAATTTGGGAGGAGGAAAAAGGGAGTGGTGGGAAGGAATTGTGATCACGGTATGTTGTCTATATTTATGACAGTGTCAATGAAAAGTTAAAAAAATCCCCACTCAAATCGATTGAAGAAATCAAACTTTCTTTTGAGTCAAATGAGAAGTGGTATGACAATTACACTTTCACAAGGAAGACTGACATTTCACTTGCATGTAGAAATCTGCCTGCAGACTAGAATAGCTCTGAACTGCTATGTAGTAAGTAGCATTCTGCTGGTTTTTGTCTGAGTACATCTCAGGCATTCACTATGCAAGTCAGATAACAGTGTCCTTCACATGGCGCAGCTGAGTGGGGGGTGGGGGGGAGTCAGGCTTCTGCCTGCCAGGACACCCTCTACAAACCACGAGCACAGGTTTAAGGCACGAGCTTCGTAAGTCCCCACAGCAGGAAGAAAGCCAGTCCTCAGAAACACCCTCTGGGAAGATGTAAACGGGCAGATCCCCAGGGCAAGCTGGTGAGCAATACTTGCGGGATAACTAAGTTCTGGGCTCAGCGAGAGACGCACTGCCTCCAAAGATAGGGTCGAGAGAAATTGAGCAGAGCACTCAACATTGACTTCAGGCCTCCACTTGTCCACACAGGCACACCAGCACACTCACATGCGTATGAACATGCGTACACATATGCATGTCCACCTCACACATATACATTAAAAAAAAGAGGAAAAAATGCCTTGTATGAGTATTTCCTAACGATGTGGTGGAGCTCTTGGCAATTTCTTCAGCAATACCTCATTTCAATACCATATGATTTTCTGTCTTTCAGACCATATAACCATCACCCCACAGGATCCCCAATGGGTTGGGGCCTGGTGGCTTGGTTACTTGATAGCAGGAGTCTTAAGTCTCATCGCAGCTGTGCCTTTCTGGTGTTTGCCCAAAGCTCTGCCAAGACCCCAAAGAAGGGAAGACGCGGGTGCCTGTTCTGAGAAATCCAAGTTCATTCTAGACGCTCCTGTAAACTACCCAACGCCCCATGGAGAAAAAGCAAAGCTAATGGAAATGGCAAAAGGTAAGCTGGATTCCCTTTGATTTTGAACTATTTTCAGCTTCTCTGTTGAGGTGTTGGTGGTTTTTTATGAACAATGCCCCTCTGTTCTCCTCCTTGGTTCAAAGAAAAATTGAGAGGAAAAAACATCTAGGAAGCAGATTGGAGATGGAAAAGTTGGCTTTCTTACTAAATGAGTGAGCGAATCTGATGACAAATGTCCTTCCTCGCATGCGTCTCTACTGTGTCCTCTCTTCCATTTAAAACTTTTTATTTTTTAAAATATTTTTTTGGAGAGACACAGAGAGAGAGACAGAGAGACAGAGAGACATAGAGAGAGAGAGAGAGAGAGAGAGAGGAAGACAGAGATGGGCGTGCGAGCAGTGTCTCAGCTGCTGTGAACGAAATCCAGATGTGCGCGCCCCCTTGTGGTCAAGTGAGGCATTGCGCCCTTGCGTCACTTTGCATCTGGCTAAAAGTGGCACTTGGAAATTGGAACCAGCGTTCTTAGGCTTAGGAGGCAGGCGCCTTAACCGCTAAGCCATCTCTCCAGCCCGTCTCTTCCATTTAATCCTGCCGTTGTTTTTACCCGGAATAGCTCCTGCTCCTCTGGGTCCTTTCAAGCAGTTTTGTATTCTTGAATGTGGTTCTCTGCATCATCATAAAAAGAGAGAACCACAAAGGTCCCCTGAACACCAAAGTTCACTCATTAAATGGAGATAACTTAATATTTCTTTTTTAAAAAAATCTTTTTTATTTACTTAAAAGCAGAGAGATATAGGACAGAGAGAGAGAGGGAGAGAGAGAGAGAGAATGGGCGCACCAGGCCCGCTAGCCACTGTAAATGAACTCCAGATACACGTGCCACTTTGTGCATCTGGCTTTACATGGGTACTGGGGAAACAAACCCATGTCGTTAGGTTTTTGCAGGCAAGCACCTTATATTCTGAGCCATCTTGCCAGCCCTTTCCCTATGGTTGTGACTTAACTTTGGACACCCAGACGGGATGTCCTAGCAGGCCAGCTCCAGGTACCCTTGTGTGATGGTGAGAGGTGTATTCTCATCTCCTTTGTTGATTGTTTCAGCTGGAGGAAGCTTTCCGTCTGATTGACAATTCCAGCATGATCCAACTAGAGGGACCATGTCTGGATTTGAACATGGCCAGGCTACAGACTTGTACGTTGCATCTTCTAGGGCACTGCCTTGGCACGGGACACTGCCTTGGTTCCGTATTTTGTTTTGTTTTTTCCAAGGTAGGGTGTCGCTCTAGCCCAGGCTGACCTGGAATCCACTACATATTCTCAGGGTGGCTTTGAACTCATGGTGACCCTCCTACCTCTGCCTCCCGAGTGCTGGGATGAAAGGCGTGTGCCACCACGCCCGGCTCCGTGTTGTTTTTATCTTACAGACTTTCTTCCATCGCTGAAGAACCTTTTCGGGAATCCCGTGTACGTCTTGTATTTGTGTGCAAGCACTGTTCAGTTCAACTCTCTGTTCGGCATGGTGACCTATAAGCCGAAGTACATTGAGCAGCAGTATGGGCAGTCGCCCTCCAAGGCCAACTTTGTGATCGGTATGCCAGCCTGCAAATCATCTTAGATTCTGAGCCCAGCTCACTCTTAGTAATATGAGATCACTCCAATTCTTTGGCGTATCTGTGTGGGGGTGTGTTGGTACGTATGTGCAGGTGCATATAGATGCATGGGAAGTCAGTGGTGGGTGTCTTTCTTAATTACACTGCACCATATTTTCTGAGGCAGGGTCACCCATTTGAAGCCAGAGCTCACTAAGTCATCTAGTCTGGCAAGAAAACTTGCCCTGGCACATCTTCTCTACCTTCCCAGGGCTGCAATTATTGCCAGGCTGCTAAGGACCACCCTACCCGGCTTTTATGTGGGTGCTGGGGATTTGAACCATGGCTGACATGCTTGCACAGCAATCATTTTATCCACTCAGTCATCTTGCCAGCCCCTAATTGCTCTAATCTTTAACCAAAGGTAATCTGGGATATTTTAGTGAAGTAAAAAAAATAAGTAAAATTTCTAGTAAAGTAAAATATTTAGTTAGTCTGTGGTACTGCTTCGTAGCAAGAATTCTTCATGTGTATTTTGTTCCAGGAGAAATGCTCAAGACTCTTGAAGAAATCTTGGAATCTAAGCTAGCATGCATTCTGTTTGGAGACTATTACTGCTAGGCCCTTGGTAGCTGGGTTTAAAGGCCTGGCCCAGGCCCTTCCCAAAGGCTTTTTCAATTTAAAGGATCCACTACTTCCCCAATTATGTTAATAGACAGAAATTAGCTAACAATTTTTTTTTTTTTTTTTTTTGTTTTTCAAGGTAGGGTCTCATTCTAGTCCAGGCTGACCTGGAACTCACTATGTAGTCACAGTGTGGCCTCAAACTCACGATAATCCTCCTACCTCTGCCTCCCGAGTGCTGGGACTAAAGGAGTGTGCCACCATGCCCGGCCTTAGCTAACCATTTTTATGCCAGATGTTGTACTATGACCCTTTCATGAATAGCACCACATAACCATAACACACTATTACAGGTTGAATATCATATCTTACATCCTAAAATCTTAAATCCCAAATAGTGACACAATGTCACACATGGAAAATTCTATGCTTGATCTTAAGTGACTGACCAGACCAACCAAAGTGAAACCAAAACTTGCACAAAATTAGCTTCAGAGGCTGGAGAGATGGCTTAGCGGTTAAGGCGCTTGCCTGCAAAGTCCAAGGACCCATGTTTGACTCCAGATCTCACCTAAGTCAGACACACAGAGGTGAGGCAAGCACAAGGTCGCACATGCCCACTAGGTGGCACAAGTGTCTGGAGCTTAATTGTAGTGGCTGAGGTCCTGGCATGTCAATTTTTTCTATCTCTCTCTTCCTTTCTCACTTTCTTTCTCTTTCTAAAATAAAAAATAATAATTTAAAAATTAAAAAATTAGCTGGGCATGGTGGTGCAGGCCTTTAATCCCAGCTCTTGGGAGGCAGAGGTAGGAGCATCACCATGAGTTTGAGGCCACCCTGAGACTACATAGTTAATTCCAGGTCAGTCTTAGCTAGAGTGAGACCCTACCTCGAGAAACCAAAATAAAATAAATAAAATAAAAAAATAAAATAAAAGAATAAAATAGAATAGAATAGAATAAAAAAATAAAATAAAAATAATAAAATAAAATATTAGCTTCAGGTTGTGTATAGGCCATATGGTTTTTATGCCTGGACCCCGTGCCAAAGACATGTCATTTTCTACATATAAACATTCCAAACTCTGAAAAAAGAAAACATCCAGAGGCATGTCGGTCCCAAGCATTGTAGGCCAAGAACGTCTCATGTTATAAGATGAGCAAATAGAATCAAAGACCTTTGCAAAATTGGCTGCAATTGCACAGCTATTAAACGGCTGCACTGAGGTCTACACAAAGGCGAGCGAGTCGCTGAGAGCACAGTGTCACTCTGTGCGACTTCTTTGTGGTGCTCGTTTTAACTCCCACTCGTTTTATGACCAGCGGCATGGCGCACCTCTTCACGTGTAAGCCTCTCCCTGTGCCCTTGAAGAAGAGCTAGCTGCTAACAGTAACTTAGAAGTGGGGAGCAAAGCACTTAACTTCAGACGCCCTGCATTTAAATCTGGTGCTGCCTGCTATTGACCATGATCACGACGGAGACAAGTCTCTGAAGCAAGGATTTTATCATCCCTCCCGTTAAGGTGTCATGAAGGGTAAATGTAATACATAATACGTCATCTGCTCAGCTGAAAGACTTCTACATTATAAGCAAATAGTAAGCATAGGACTTCATTGTTGCAAGAAAGATTACCAAACCAAGAAGCTGGGTCAACAAGATCCAACTGTACCTGATCCAGAAAACGATGACATTAAAAAGTTCCCTCAGGAGCAGGGGATGCTAGCGCACGCCTTTCATCCCAGCATCTGGGAGGTAGAAGTAGGAGGATCAACTGTGATTTCAAGGCCACCCTGAGACTACAGAGTGACTTACAAGTCAGCCTAAGCTGGAGTGAGAACCTACCTCAAAAAAAAAAAAAAAAAAAAAAAAAAAAGTTCCCTCAGGCTGGAGATGGCTTAGCAGTTAAGCGCTTGCTGTGAAGCCTAAGGACCCCAGTTTGAGGCTTGATTCCCTAGTACCCACATCAGTCAGACGCACAAGGTGGTGCACGCATCTGGAGTTTGTTTGCAGTGGCTAGAGGCCCTGGTGCACCCATTCTCTCTCTTTCTGTCTCTTTCTCTGCTGCTCCCAAATAAATAAAAAGTTATACAAAATCTCTTTAAAAAATATTAAAAAGTTCCCTCATTCTTTGTGCCTATTACCAAGGATAATAGTTGTATGCATATTATGCTTTGTATATGCATATTCATATGTGTGTATATGTATGTGTGTGTGCGTGTGCAGGACACAGGTGGATGTCTGGGGTCTTCATCAACTGCTCTCTACCTTATTTTCTGAGAAAAGTTCTCTCACTGAATCTGTAGTTACTGATGTGGCCAGACTTAGCTAATCCGTGAGTCTCAGAGATTCTCCGGCCTCTATATCCCCAGGGCTAGGATAGGTACTCACTGTCATGCCTTGCTTTTTGTGGGTGCTGGGGTTCTGAACAGCCTTCAAGTGTAGTTTTCAAGAACATTAATTGGGCCATCCAGTTGCCCCACCCTGGCTTCGGACCAGGAACACACTACTACATTGATTCACTCCGTATTGATGGAGTTCAAAGCCTGTGGCAAGAGCTCTGGGTGCCATTGTGTCTGAGCAGGACAGTTCTTCACAGTGCTCTTAGCTGGTGACTCAAGATTTCTGTAAGTTTACGTGGCCTAATGTTATATCTGCAACTACTGACAGGTTTTTGTGTAATCACCCAGAAAGGTATGCGCATGCCCTCCGATTTCTTTTAGGAAGTCACAGGATGTCATTATTTTATACTTCTCAGGGCTCATCAACATACCTGCCGTTGCCCTTGGCATACTTTCTGGAGGAATTGTTATGAAAAAATTCAGACTTGGTCTGTGCGGAGCTTCAAAACTCTACTTGGGATCGTCAGTCCTCGGTTACCTCCTCTTCCTGTCCCTCTTTGCTCTGGGCTGTGAAAATTCTGATGTGGCTGGCCTCACCGTCTCCTACCAAGGGTAAGTGCCCTCCTTCACGAACTTGAAGACGGTGGCTTGGTTACTTCAACTAAGTATTGACAATATTTTCCAATAAGAAATTTAATTTTTTTTTAAAAATTATTTGCAAGCAGAGAAAGAGAGAGGAGAGAGACAGAAGGAGAATGGGTGCCTCAGGGCCTCCAGCCACTGCAAATGAACTCCAGATGCATGCGCCCCCTTGTGCATCTGGTTTAAATTAGTATTGAGGAATCAAACCTGGGTCCTTGGCCTCACAGGCAAGTGCCTTAACTACTAAGCCAGTTCTCCAGCCCAGAAACTTAATTTTTTTAATTTATTTTTTATTTTTGGAGAGAGAGGGAGAGGGGGAGACAGAATGGGCGCGCCAGCATTCTCTCAGCTACTGTGAACGAAATGCAGATGTGTGCGCCCCCTTGTGGTCAAGTGCGGCATTGCGCCCTTGCATCACTTTGCATCTGGCTAAATGTGGCACCTTAACGGCTAAGCCATCTCTCCAGCCCAGAAATTTAATTTTTAAGACTCGTAAGTATGGAAAGAAGGATCATTTCCTTAGGGAATAGCTGACAAGACTTAAAACTTGAAATCTGTTATTGTCACCTCCTTTGTCGTTTCCTTTGTCCTTGAATTTGAATGTCTTAGGGAAATATTTTTTAAAAAAACATTAAATCCACACCTTACACTAGAGAAATAACTGATAAATGAAACAGTGGAAATAGGGACCTTGAGTCTTCTTCCAGCTGTTCGTAGGGAAGAGAAGTTCTACGGACTACGTCCAGGTACAATTTCCCCGTGGTTCAAGTAGAAAACGTCAAGGTTATACATGGCCTAAGTAAGATAATGTCCACGAATGGGATTAGCATTAGCCTGACACAAAATAGATGCTCCATTCAGGCAAATGCGTGTATTTTTTCCTTTTGGACCACTGGATGATTGGTGGGGGGGGGGTGTTCTCTCAGCCACTCTCCATCACCTCCGCTGTGCAGAGACCACAGGAGGGATTAGGAGAAACTTAATGTCCATCCCCATCTGTCTTCAGTGTGACGCACTCAGTCTGGAGAATTGTGAGATTTGTTTTCGTCATTGATGGCCTCCTTACTACGTCCTTCCATTCAGCCTTGGCGATCACATCACTGGGTTTCTATCATCTGTTTCTCTGATTCCTGGCTCCTTGCTTGCTATTTGCTCTCTAGCTCCCTTCCAACTCTCTAGGCTCCCAGGTTCCCTTGTCTTGTTTCTATATTCTAATCTTCACTTCCCCCAGTGACTTGTTTCTCTCTCTCTCTCTCTCTCTCTCTCTCTCTCTCTCTCTCTCCTGGTTAGTAAACACAAGCTACAATTTCTGCCATCCAAAATCTAAACTTAGTGGGCATCTGGGAGTTCGTAGTAGTTTTGTAAAAGGGAACATGAGTCTATTTCCTGAGTAGCAGTCGGAAGAAGTGTGCAATAAGATCAGTTGTTTAAAATGCACCCAACATGGCTCAGGGAATCGAGTGAAGGGGGGGGCGGAAAGATTGTTAGAGCCAAAAGCTGGGACATTTTGCACAGAGACATTGCCTCTCCCCTATAACTGACCGCTGCCCCATAATGCATGACCCACAATCCCCACCCAGTTGACTTGCATCCCCAACAAGGAAGGCCTCTTCAGAAAAGGGGCAGGGAGGAGGGAAAGGATGGTACCAACATGTGTTGCTTACATACTACATACGTCCATATCTGATAAAAATGAATTAAAATAAAAAAGAATGTAAGTTGTGGGACTGGGAAGAAGGCTCAGTGGTTAAGGCACTTGCCTGCAAAGTGTAACGACCAAGAGTCAATTCCCCAGTACCCACGTAAAGTCAGGTGCACAAAGTGGTGCGTGCATGTGGAGTTTCTTTGCAGTGGCTGGAGGCCCTGGTATGCCCATTCTCTCTCTATCTCTCCCTTTACAAATAAACAAGATATTTTGCAGAAAGAATGTAAGCTGTGGACTGGGCAGACGGCTCAGTGGACAGCGTGCTTGCTACTCCAGCTGCAATACTTGAGTTCAATCTCTAGACTCATGTAAACCTCTCGAAGGTGTGGCAGCCTTCTGTCACCCAGCACACTGAGGCAAATAATAAAACACACAAGTCTCCCAGAAGTTCATGGCTCTTGCAGCACAGAACAGCAGAGTTTAAATCCAGGGCGAGAAACTGCCTTAAATGAAGTAGAGAGGGAGGAACGACCTGGCAGGCACGAGTGCCCCATGGAATTTGGACCCTGCATTCACACAGGAATGTGCACTAAATAGAAAACTAAAAAAGATTGTTAGTTGTAAATATGAATTTTTGCTAGAAGGTTCCACAGAGATTGTACAAGCTGTGTGTCATCTTTCCCTGACCCCTTGATCCTCATCACAGATTGGGCACGGCCAAATAATTTGTATTTTGAAATTTACAGACATGACAACTTCCGTTTGCTAACACAGCCTCCATACACCTATGTGAGTTTTGGTATCCTTCTTGGAGGAGCACCGAGTTTGGAATAGTCAGTTTTCATCCCCAGAAGAAATGTCGCTGTACCTGACCTTGAACACAGGCGTGACAAAGAGTCTAGTGTGTTTTCTACATCGTGCCCTTTCTAAGCCAAAGGCAAACACTTAGACAACAGCTGCAAACTTTAGAGGTTCACGTTAAAAGTAGGCTTATACAATAAAAGAGGAAATATTTTAAAAAAATAAAAGGTAATTATGCACTGAATACTAACCTCTTCAAGGGAGTCACCTTGAGAGATGGAAGCTGAACTACAATTGTGTTATCATTGTTTACAGCATTCTCAACATTGCTTTCAACATTGTTTTCCACCTTTTTTAAATTCAGAAATTCTTCAACAATAGCAAAAATTTAACCTTTGAGAATAGCTTTGCTATTGGAAGTAGCTGAAAGAAATGGCAGTATGTTGGGCAGGAGAGACTGCCTAGTGGTTAAGGTGCTTGTCTGCAAAGCCTAAGGACCCCCAGTGTGCACATAAAGCCTGATGCACAAAATGGCACATGCATCTGGAGTTTGTTTGCAGCAGCTAGATGACCTGGCTCACCCATATGCATTCTTGCTCTCTCCTTGCAAATAAATAAAAATTTAAAAAGAAGTTGTTCAAAAGAAATGGCAGTATAATTTAGTCAAATCTCTCACCTATCAGTATGACTCTTTTAATCTCATTTGGGTATCAACGTTCTGAAATCTTTATTGGAACACTTCTTATAATTAAAACTTCTAAATCTCAGCTCTGCTGTCAAACACATCCTCCACAGAACATAGATGCAATGAATATCTACCCTAGATGGCAAATTAAATATTCTCTCAGTAATGGAAAATAATTAGCTTTATATGATACAAAATGTTCCCCGAGGATTGTCCCATGTTGCTTTGTGTGAAGAAGCTATTTGATTCTGGACACTTGAGAGGGACACTGCTGACAAGCTTTAAAGACAATAATGGTAGAATTCTTCCTTCACAAATATTTTTGTATCTCCAGCCTCATGTCAGCTCAGCCTTACAGTATCCAGAGAGGCCCAATGCTGGCCTTTCAAAGACTCATTATTGCTTCATATGCTATCGTTTAGTTTTAGTGAGCAGTTAATACTTCATTGAAAATGGGATTAAATATTCCTGCAGGACTTTCCAGGAGGCCCAGTCATAAATACTTTGGCTTTGAGATAGCCAACCCATAGTTAGTTTTAATCACTGAATAAATTATTGTTGCAATCGTCATAGGCAATACGTCTCAGAAACAGGGGGCAAAATGACTGGTTCTTTCTCTAAGATAAAATACCACTATTGCTGAGTGAGGTGGTGCATATCTGTAATCCCAATACCACAGAGTTGGAGACAGAAGGGCTATGAACTCAAGGCCAGCCTAGGCTACATATTCAAACTCTATCTCAAAAAATAAAACAAAAATAATTTTTATTTGATAATTCACTTCCAAAAACTCTTCTTTTCTTACCCTACTGAGTGCTAGGAATTGTACGTGATGAATAAAGCCATTAAATCCTGACCTGTAATAGTAGATCCTGCTCCCCCAGAGTATATGCCTCCCTGTCAATATAAACAGCTCAAATATCTCTGTATAACAAAATTAGCAGGGGAAATACACCAAAACTAACATTAAAAATGAGGGAGGAGGGCTGGAGAGATGGCTTAGTGGTTAAGGTGCATGCCTGTGAAGCCTAAGGACCCTGGTTCAATTCTCCAGGTCCCACGTAAGCCAGATGCACGTGGTGGCGCATGTGTCTGGAGTTCATCTGCACTGGCTGGAGGCACTGGCATTCCCATTCTCACTCACTCACTCACTCTCTCTCTCTCTCTCTCTCTCTCTAATAATAAAAATAAAATCTTTTAAAAATGAGGGAGGAAACCGAATTCCAAATGTCCAATAGACGTAATACATGGAGCCTACAGAAATGACATACTGTTGTATAAATACCACATGAAGAGAGCAGAGAGTGATGAATGCTGCTTGAGGTGGACGGAAGAAGAATGAGGAGGGCTGGAGAGATGGTTTAGTGGTTAAGCACTTGCCTGTGAAGCCGAAGAACCCTGGTTTGAGGCTCGATTCCCCAGGACCCACATAAGCCAGATGCACAATGTGGCACATGCATCTGGGGTTCGTTTGCAGTGGCTGGAGGCCCTGGTGTGCCCATTCTCTCTCTCTGCCTCTTACTCTCTGTCTGACTGTCACTCTCAAATACATAAATAAAAGACAAACAAAATTTTTAAAAAAGAAAATAATGGGGAACTCACACAGGAAGGAAAACTGACAGTGGGGGAATTCTGGAGGAGATAAAGAGGGGAACAAGGGAGAGTGAAAAAGAGCAAGAGGGAGAGAGAGAAGCAACACTGAAGTGCTGTGAAATAACTGCCCAAGAAAGCCAATGCCTTGAGGACAAATATTATTTCATTAATACTTAGAACCATCTTCCATGATCTCAAAGCTAGTCTTTAGGCGGTTTTCAACAAAACTTTATGAACAAATAATTGATAATTCATTAAAATACCATGGAAGGGCTGGAGAGATTGCCCAGTGGTTAAGGCACATGCCTGTGAAGCCTAAGGGCCCCCATTCGATTCTTCAGGTCCCACGTTAGCCAGATGCACATGGTGGCACATGCATTTGGAGTTCATTTGCAGTGGATAGAGGCCCTGGTGTGCCCATTATCACTCTTTCTCTCCCTCTCTGTCTCTAGTAAATAAATAAAAATAAAATATCATGAACTGTGCAAGCAAGGTTGCTACAGGTATGAAAGAACTTCATCTACTGAGATGATATGAGAGATAAGGGATATATCATGTAAAAATGTCTTATTTACAAAATATATGCAAATAGGAATAAAGCCTCACCTACTTTTTCCTCCCATTGCCATTGTTAGCAATGTCCATTTAACTTATTTTTTTTTATTTTTAATTTGAGAGAGCTAGAGAGAGAGAGAAAGGGCGTGCCAGCAGCCTCTCAGCCGCTGTGAACAAACTCCAGATGCGTGCGCCCCCTTGTGGGCAAGTGCAGCATTGCACCCTTGCCTCACTTTTTGCATCTGGCTAAACATGGGACCTGGAGATTGGAACCAGCATTCTTAGGCTTGGCAGTCAGGCACCTTAACTGCCAAGCCATCTCTCCAGCCCCCCATTTAACTTATTTTTATACAAAATTAGGAAAAAATAATTTGTGCACGCATACGACATGATGCTATAAGCTTCTGTAAAAGCTCATTCCTCTGCCTGCGACTACATACCCATGCTGGTGCACAAAACTATGTTAAAAGATTCTAGAAGAGGAGATTGATCAAAGCCAGATTCTAAGAAGTGGGCTGGTATGAATTTATAAACCTCTTAAGAACATTGTAGAGAGAAGGCATTTCATGGCTGATTCATACTGAACAGTAGATCCTGGCAGTTCCGACAAATGCACTTCCAAGAGGCCAACATCCTTGGCCATGACGCTGGGATTACCTAAGGACATTGCGTTCAAATCTGTATTCAGGTCCTGCTTACTAAGAGGTAATATTATATACTGTTATATTTCTTTTCAGAACCAAACCTGTCTCTTATCACGAACGAGCTCTCTTTTCAGATTGCAACTCAAGATGCAAATGCTCAGAGACAAAATGGGAGCCCGTGTGTGGCGAAAATGGAATCACATATGCATCAGCTTGTTTTGCTGGGTGCCAAACCTCCAGCCGGAGTGGAAAAAACCTTGTAAGGCGTCTCTCCCTCCCTTAAAGAACATGCCCTTTAGCCAATTACCATGGTTACTATGTAAAAGAACACAGCTCCACTGGGAACTTACCAGCAGATTACTCCTTAGACGCCCTGCCTTTCCCTTATTCCTTTGTGTGAAGATAGTAAATTTATAATAATTCCTAATGGATCTGAAATTGAAAGAAGGTAGGAAGGAATTATAGTCATGAATCAGATAGGACAACATCTGTAACTGTGTACTCCATTTCTCCCATTTTAAGAAGCATTAGGCACAAATAAGGAAGTCCAATTCATAAGATCTGCTTTGGCCTCCTCTGCTGACACCAAAACAAAGTGGGCGTTGGAGGTTTTAGGTGCTGCTCAAATGGAGGCCAATATTAGCAAGTCTCTATCTGTGAGTAGACTCAGGAGTCCAGGATCTGATTATCAAGAGGTTACTAGCTCTGGGGATAGTTCTGCTTGATAAACTAAGTCAATTTGTGTGATAATGAAGAGGTGGGCTGGAGTGGAGACACTATTAGAGTATAGCTGAGCTAAAAATCCAGGAAAGAAGCTGCTTCAGGTCCAAGTCTGAGTGGCTTAAACTACAGTGTTTATTCTCCATGGTTCTAGAAGCTGAGAAGCCCAAATGAAGTACCCATGGACCCAGTGCATGGGGAGGACTGGATTCCTGGTTTGCAGAAGGCCATGTGCGCCTTCTGTCCTCACAGGGCAAGAGTACAGACAGGGAAGGTTTTGTCTGTTGACTTTTTGTCACTGTGGCAATTGTCTGAGAGAAACAAGTTGCAGAGTGAGGCTTTCAGAGATTTCAATCCATTCATCTTTGTGTTTCTGGGTCTGAAGTGAGGCCCTTGATTGGTGCTGGGTTAGGATGGAGTGACGGGAGCTCCTGCTGGACTGAAAGCAAAAAGTGAAGAAGGCTAAGGAGACAGGTCACATCTTTTCCAAGTGACTTCCTCCCTACGTCCTGCTTTGCACCACCTTCCAATAATGCAAAAATATAAATACATCACGAGATTATTAATGTTAAGTCAGCGCCCACATGATCCAATCATTTCTGAAAATCCCACCAGGTAGAAACGCAACCCACGATACATGAGCCTGTGGGGGACATTTTATTTTTTCTTAAACTTTTTATTTATTTATTTATTTGGAGAGACACAAAGAGAGAGAGAGAGGGAGAGGAAGACAGATATGGGCGCGCCAGCAGTGTCTCAGCTGCTGCGAACGAAATCCAGATGCATGTGCCCCCTTGTGGTCAAGTGCGGCATTGCACCCTTGGGTCACTTTGCATCTGGCTAAACGTGGGGACCTGGAGATTAGAACCAGCGTTCTTAGGCTTAGGAGGCAGGCACCTTAACTGCTAAGCCATCTCTCCAGCCCGGGACATTTCATTTTTTAACGATTAACAGTGTGTCTTCTTAGGAGGGCCCTAATCCCATTTCCTGAAGACTATAGCCTCATGACCTGTCCATGTTCCAAAGACCTTTCTGTTATTGAAGGCAAACACGCTAGAGCTTACTATTTCAATATGTGAATTTGAGACAAACATTTGGGTCATAATGGAAGCCAACAGAGAAGTAAGAAATGTTCAGTCATCCCTGGCAGTCATCACACCTTTGCATTTCTTTTCCAAACATAGGGTCTTCCACACACTATGTCAGATTGCATTCTGCTTGTGGTTGATGACATCTGCTTTCGTTTGACAGGGCTAGCAGGATGGACATTAAGCCACACATATACTTAAATACACTTATCAACTATTTATGAATAAGCTTGTGTAAGGCCAGCCTGGACTACATAAAAAAAGACCCTGGCTCAAAACAAAACATATAACAAATGACAAAAAAATAAGCATGATCAAGACTCAAATTATTTCATCATTTTGTTTGTTGTTGTTTTGAGGTGGGGTCTTGCTCTAACCCAGGCTAACTTAGAATTCACTATGTAGTCTCAGGGTGGCCTCAAACTCATAGTGATCCCCCTGCCTCAGCCTCCCCTGTGCTGGGACTAAAGGCATGTACCACCATACCACGCTGTTTGATCAGGGCAAACAAACAAAACAACAAAACAAAACATATACTACTACTTTTTCGAGAAAAACAAATGTGCCAACTTTATTTCATTCTTTACCTAAAAATTCACATTTCAGTGATGAAAACAACCTGTCATGTACATTACATCTATAATAAATACTATGAAGTATTTATGAACTTCTTAGAAACAAACTATTGGGTTATAAAAATTGTTTCTCCTTGGTCAAGATAGAGTCAATTTATATACATAATGATTTTTTCCCAGTGCCAATATAAATTCTGTTTTATCCTCTAAGAGTGCCAACTTATTTAGCAAATTTTTATTAAATTCTTAAAATGAGGCCAAATGTAAGCTCTAGATGTATATTGCTGACAAAGTCGATAGTAACTGCCTTTGTAGAGATCATATTCTAGTAGGGAAATACAGTTGAGAAATAAAGGAACACTTTGAACTAAATATAGTTGAGAAATAAATGTTATCTTGATAGATAGTAATAGACACAGTGGGGGGAAAATGAGTTAGAATGAGAGAATGGGGAGATAGAGTGCTGTTCAGAATGGGAGGTCATGGAATTTCTCTCTAATGGAACCACTGGACAGACTGAAATGAGGTTTTTATCTAGAAGTAAAACATCCAGGAAGAGGTTATAGCAAGACTGAAGTAAACTTGCCATGTTTAGGGACAAGATGGGCCTGTGAAATAGTCCTTAGAATAGCCCTATCTCTAGCCAAAACAGAGGCCATGGGGAGGTTGTTGATCAATGAGTCGAATGTAGAGGCTGTATGAGCATGGATAAGCACTGGAGGTTTAAGCAGAGTGATGGGATCTATGGAATCCTACCACCATTTTTAAACATTCATTTTGATTACTATGTGGAAAAGAAAACTGTAAGAGTAGAAGCAGGTTGAGCATAAAGTGACCAAGAAATAAATGGTACGACAAGGCAACTGAAGAGGGGAATGTATGAGGGTGAATATAGTCAAAGTGCATGATACACTTGAAAGAAATTGGCTCTATGAAACCGAACGTATCTGCAGTGAACATGTATCAAAGAAACAAAGGGGGGAGAGAGAGGAACGGACAGTGGTTCGATGAGGGCGGTAATGGAGGAGGCAGGGTGCAGGTGGATAGATAGGGTAGGATTTCTGGGACATGTTTCTGTGGAATTCGTTGCTTGTAATCATGCCCGCATTTCCCTGTATTATCAGTCACCCGTATGCTACACAGCTGCTATTTGAACAATGCATATTGTCTCTCTAGGTTTTGGTTTTTGTTTTGTTTTTTAATATTTATTTATTTATTTGCAAGCAGAGAGAGAGAGAAGAGAGGCAGACAGAGAGTAAATGGACATGCCAGGGCCTCTAGCCACTGCAGACGAACTCCAGAGGCATGTGCCCCTTGTGCATCTGGCTTACGTGGATCCTGGGGAATCGAACTGGGATCCTTTGGCTGTGTGGGCAAACACCTTAACTGCTAAGCCATCTCTCCAGCCCTCTCTCTAGGTTTTGATTTGATATATTTGATAACGAAGAAAAAAACACCCCATTATTCATTAGAATGCATGTATGGTATGCTATAAAGTTTGTCAGCCAATATTTTACCTTCAGTTTATTTAAATGTTAGCTCAATCCATTGGTCTCGCCTTCATTTGTTTTGTTGTTTTGTTTTTTTTTCAGGTGTTTTATAACTGCACTTGTGTGGGAATTTCTGCCTCCCAATCAGGAAATGGGTCAGGCTCGATGGGCAGATGTCAAAAAGATAATGGCTGTCCCAAAACATTTCTGTATTTCCTCGTCCTTTCCGTCATCACGTCATATACTTTATCCCTAGGCGGCATCCCCGGGTATATTCTACTGCTGAGGTGAGCATCAACTCTCTTTACACCAATTTTAATACAAGATGTGATATAAACCCTTCGCTGTGGAATATTCGCCATTCCTTACAGCGTTTTCCAAGAATTTCTCCCAGACTCTGCTTTCACGGTTCTATGCTCCTACTGTAGATTTTTATAGAAAACTGTAGTTGAATAGAGATTTTATTTTATTTTAGTTTTAGTTCGAAGTACTAGAAAGCCACTGGTCAAGTAGAACCATGCCAGTATCTATGTCACTGGAGTCATTCAGTAAATACACAGAGAAAATGGGTTTTTAGATAAGCATTTTGTAAAATGCTTTGAAGACCCACAAGATATTGTTATTCAATTTATCATGTTGACTTCTGGATTGTCCTGTCATGACTGGAATTTTGTGTGGTTGATATCATGTTTCTAGAGTCAAGTTAAGGATCCCAGTCTGTGAAAAATCAGGTCAATGGCTAAAAACACTTTTATATATCAAAACCTTAACCTACATATTTTTTAAGTTGACAAGGAAAAATGTAAATAATTTGAATAGGAACTAAGAATTGATTAATGGTATATTAAATATATTTCCATTTAAAAACGTCACAACTATAAATTTTGTATCACTCTTGCAAGCATAATTTATGAGACCTAAATAGCAGTGATTAAATAATCAGCGTAACCCAATTAAAATGATAAGAATAGAGCTTCTGGAAGGAGGGGGCATCCTGGAGATAAACTGCAGAGCCTCCTACATGCTAGGAAAGTTGGAGACACCCGAGTCAAATCCATAGCACTTGAAAAGATCTTTCACAGTCAGGATAGTATGTAATTCTTTCCTAAAGCCTTGCATTCTATTCTAACATAATTTTGCTTGAACATGTTTATTCACTTTCCTCTCACAGATCTGTAAGAATGTGTAAGAATTTAAATTTTGAAATACTAATAACTAGGGCTCTTAGTGATGACATTTTTCTTTCTAGTTGATTTAACTTTGCAAAATTCTTTGGTACAGAACAACAAAACAGCCAAAAATGGTATAAATTCAATTCGATCGCTATACATAGAAAGTCAAATTTTCTGGGGATCAGTCTTTCATGATGTGATATGAGTGTTTGTCAAATTAATTCTCATCTCTAAGGGTGAGAAGGAAAAGTTTTTTCTGGACTGAAGCTAACCATAATTATTTTTAATTTCCTTTTTAATTTCCTAGTTTTCACTGTGGAACTTGATTAGAAAAAAGAAAAAAGCAGAAGATCTAACTTACCATGAACAAATTTCTTTTCTCAAAATGGCTTACAGAGAACATGAGCTATTTGTGTTTGCAAGGGAGCATGGGATGGAGAAAATGGGCCCACTGCACTCTGGGCTTCTCAAACCATTGCAGCCACTTCTTCAGTATCACATATGAACCATGTAGAAGCACCAGGGAGTCACCCCAGACAAGTAAAGAACCAGGCTACTTACGCCTGTGACTAGCATTTGCTTCACCATAAGTCCCTTCAGGGACCATGGTAAATGGTATCAGAAGAACCTCTTGAGTCAAAAGAATAGAAAACAGGATGTTCATCTTTAAAAGTTTTTTTTTTTATTTTTATTTTATTTATTTGAGAGAGAAAGAGGCAGATGGATAGATAGACACAGAGAGAAAGAAAGAGACAATGGGCATGTCAGGGCCTCTAGCCAGTGCAAACAAACTCCAGACACATGTACCCTCTCGTGCATCTAGCTTTACGTGGGTACTGGGGAATTGAACTCAGGTCCTTAGGCTTTGCAGGCCAGGGTCCCCTTGCTAGTGTTTGGCATGCTCTCCTGTTGCTATTGTTGGCCAGGGGGGTGATGTCCACCCTCTGTTCATGCCATCGTTTTCCCTGCCATCATGGAGCTTCCCCCTCGAACCTGTAAGCCAAAACAAACCTCTTTTTTATCCACAAGCTGTCTTGGTCGGGTGATTTCTACCAGCCATGCAAACCTGACTGCAACAGTAAAGTGGTACCGAGATTCACACGGCTGGCAGAAATCACCCAAATGAGGGCAGCTTATGTGTGTGTGGGGTTATTTTGGCTTACAGACTCAAGGGGAAACAATGGCATGAGCAGAGGGTGGGCATCACTTCCTGGCCAAAATCAGACGGACAACAGGAACAGGAGAGTGTGCCAAACACTAGCAAGGGGACACTGGCTATAATAAGCATAAGCCCACCCCCAACAATACACTGCCTCCAGGCGGCTTTAATTTCCAATTGCCATCAGCCGGGAACCTAGCATTCAGAACACCTAAGTTTATGGGGGACACCTGAATCAAACTACCACATTCCGCCCCTGGCCCCCTTAAACTATTATCCATACATGATGTAAAATGCAATGCATTCATCCAACTTTAGAAGTCCCCATAGTCCAAGATCTTTTAAATGAGCCATAATACCAAAAAATCCAAAAAAAAAAAAAAACAATGGCACAGAATAAACATTCACACTGCAAAAGATGGCATTGGGCATAGCAAAGAAATATTCAACCAATACAAGATTTTAAACAACCAGGGCAAACATCAAACTCTGTAGCTCCAAGTCCAATAACTCTAGTCAATGACAAGTCTCCAAGTCTGACAATTCTAACCAGCAACAGGTCTCTGGAGTTCCAATTCCACCCCTCCTGCTAGGCTACTCACAGTCCTGGAAAACTTCATCTGGGACCAGTAGCTTTCCTTAGCAGCCATCTCGTGGTCCCAGCACCTCCACTGAGTCTCCACTGCAATCCATGGTTCATCCTCACAGCTCCATCAGATCTCCATGCAGGCATCCAGCAAAGGCTTCACACAGCCGTGGCCATTTCCAAAACACAAGACCACGTTGCAAACTCAATGACCCTCTCTTTCCTGCATTTCTTATACTCCACAATACTAGGTGCGGTGCCAATTTGTTAATCCAGGGGGGAATAAAGCAGACTTTGAAGAACAGACACTCCTTGAGCACTCAGGCCCCTTCAAAAGAGTCTGCATTCTTCCTGTTGCCCCAGGGCAGGTAAACTGGCCCAATCTCAAAGATTGTAATCTCTCAATTGCAGCTGAACAGGCAGCAGTTCACCCAAAGATTTCATGTTTTCTGTGCCCTATTCCTCTGCCACACCAGTTCATTTCTATGAAATGCAACCATGCACCAGTTCTCAGGCCACAGGCATAACAGCAAGCTCACACAAATGGCTCCTAGCCCAGTCCAGGTAAAGCTCTTTCTCACCCTCACAAGCCAAACCTCACAGTCCACAGTTCTTACTGCGTTCAGGTCTTTCAACTCTGACCAGAAGAGTCCATCCAGCTGTACTTACAACACTGCAAGGCCAAGGTTTCACATCCCTCCACATTCCTCTTGAAAATCAGCTCCAAAAAGCCAAAGCCACAGTCAGGTGTCTAGCAGCAATCCCACTCCTCGGTACCACTTTACTGTTGATTACTGGCAGAAATCACCCAACCAAGAGCAGCTTGTGGGGGAAAAAAAAAGATTTATTTTGTCTTTCAGACTCAAGGGGAAGCTCCATGATGGCAGGGGGAAATGATGGCATGAACAGAGGGTGGACATCACTTCCTAGCCAACATCAAGTGGACATCAGGAAGAGGAGAATGTGCCAACCACTGGCAAGACTGGCTATAACACCCATAAGCCTCCAACAATACACTGCCTCCAGGAGGCTTTAATTCCAATTGCCATCAGCTGGGAAACCTAGCATTCAGAACACCTAAGTTTTTGGGGGACACCTGAATCAAACCACCCCACCGCTGAACAGGTTGCTCATCTTTATAAAGCGGGAACTAAGTGATACGATAGGAAGTCCTGAGTAAGGTGAATGCTATCACGAATGTTGATATTAAATCTGTAGAACCATCCTTTAAAGCGATACAGTCACAGTAACGTTGCTTTTGTCACTGTAAGTGCTCTTATACATTTTTTGGTTCTTCACTGCTTGGCAATAATATCCATCACGCTACTGTGATCATCTGAACGCTGGTCAATTTACCCCCGTGCTTTTAGATGAAAGCCACCCAAACAGGTTGCAGCTTGTTCATACTAGATTTTGTTGCTTCAAATTCTTGCAATGCTGTTTTGCCCAGGAAGCCTATGATTTCACTCTATCCGACAGCACTTACATAAGTCCCATGGGGATGACCAACCTCGTAGAAATATTAACTATATACCCACCGACGCGCCACGGGTCACGGAATGAGGCTTTTGCACATCTTTTCCTCCCTATCCTAGCGCACTGGTGACCTTTGTTATCAGAACACAAGGTCTCGTGTGCTGACCAGCTTGTCACCAGCATCTCTATTTGAGAGGAGTATGTATACACGTGTGTAACAGTGCTTTTATTGATTTTAGGTGCATTCAACCACAGCTTAAGTCTTTTGCCCTGGGTATATACACCTTAGCAGTAAGAGTTCTTGGTAAGTATAAACAAAAAGAAAAAATATTTCTCCTCTGTTCCTCTCAACATTTATATTTAAACATACGTGTGTGTGTGTGTGTGTGTGTGTTTAACATACACGCTAAGCCATTTCTACAATAGAGTGGTATCTCTGCACTTCATTGCTTAAGACCTTTTATGCAACCAGAGTCACTTCCTTCTATATAACCACAATACCATTGTCACTGGATTCCTTGTTGACATTTCTTTCACTGTGACAATAATAACAGTAAATCAAAGACCACACGTTGCATTTATTTTTTTTTTAATTTTTAGAAGTATTTTTATTTATCTACTTGCAAGGAGAGGGACACTATGAATGAGAGACAGGAAGCCTGCTGTCAGGACTTCTTGCCACTGTAAACCGTCTCCAGATGCATGTGCCACTTTGTGCATATAGTTTTTAGGAGGTCCCTGGGCCACTGAACCTGGGACATTTACCCATTGAGCCATCTCTCCAGACCCAGATTTATTTATTTATTTACTTATTTTGTCTCTGACAATCATTAATTTTTTTTTTCAATAGGCGAATGCAGTTGTTTGGGGGAATATCCTGCCATTTGCATTTCCCTAATTGCTCTTTGTTTTGATAAACATTATGTAAATTTTTATAGGTGAAACCGCTTGCCGGGTGACACTGTGTGTCAATCCCTCACATCAGGAAGCAAGTGACTTCATTTTCTCCCTCACCACTGCAAATCTCCTCCTTGCTCTCTTGTGAAGCGTGTCCTCCCGCTGTTGCCATTATAAGTCGTTTGACGTTACTAAGAAATCTGTAATATGATATTGGCAGATGATGGTACCGATTCCACTGGAGACAAAGGTTTTTGCCCAAAGTGGTAGTGACTGGTATGATTCTGAGATGAACAGATTATTACAGAAGTATAAAGCTTAGGTAGACCTTTAAGGGAAAAACATTTCCAAATGTTTGCTATTTGTTATCAGAGGCCAAGAGGATTATGTAATCTTGGTGGTGCTATACCCAGATGGTTTAAAAACTTTAGTGAGGGGGCTGGAAAGATGGCTTAGCTGTTAAGCACTTGCCTGTGAGGCCTAAGTACCCCGGTTCGAGGCTCAGTTTCCCCAGGACCCACGTAAGCCAGATGCACAAGGAGGGGGCACAGGCATCTGGAGTTCGTTTGCAGTGGCTGGAGGCCCTGGAGTACCTATTCATTCTCTCTCTCTCTCTCTGCTTCTTTCTCTCCCTGTCACTCACAAATAAATAAAAATAAACAAAACTTGGGCTGGAGAAATGGCTTAGTGGTTAAGGCATTTGCCTGCGAAGCCAAAGGATCCCGGTTCAATTCTCCAGGACCCATGTAAGCCAGATGCACAAGGGGCACATGCATCTGGAGTTCATTTGCAGTGGCTAAAGGCCCTGGCATGCCCATTCTCTCTCTCTCTGCCTCTCTTCTATCTCTCTGTCTCCTTGCAAATAAAAAAATAAAAGTAAAGAAGAGCAGAAAACAAAAAAAAGTTTTTAAAAAAATAAAAATAAATAAAAAAAATAAAAAAACTTGCTTTAAAAAAAAGTTTAAAAACTTTAGTGTGAGTACAAAATTCAACGTAAGCCTGTGTTATGGTTTGAATATGAAATGACCCCAGCAGGCTCATGTGTTTGAAAAAAGTTTCCCCAGTTGGTGGCGCCGTTTTGGCCTGTCAGTTGTGGAACCTTCAGCCATGCCTGGGGAAGGAGGTCACTGGGCGGGGCAGGCATTTATTATTATATCCTGCCCCCTACATCCTCTCAAGCTCTCTCTCTGCCTCCTGGCCCATCCATCTTACAAGCTTATCTGCAGCGTGGTCCTGATGTCATGGACCAAGCCTGTACAGGGCCCTCCTGTCATGCTGGATATTTACACCCTGAACCAAATCCTTCCCCACTTAACTTGCTTCTGTCAGGCGTTGTCACAGTGGTGAGCGAAGTGACTCACTCAGATGCCAAGAACATTCCAGGCAGTTGATTAAGATGACAAAAGAGGAGGGGAGGAACCTGTATAGACTGGAGCGCGCCAACTCCACATGGAGGGGGGTGAGGGCAGCTGCTGTTTAAGTCCAACCAGCAGTTTTCTCGTGACTGCCAGATACTAGAGCTTCTGAGAAAACTCAGAAGCCTGCAGTTTTTACATGAAATTCTTGTCTTTGTAAATATTGGCTACTCACTGAAATAGAAAAACAAAAGTCTACACGTAGACTAAATAACAGTTGTTACTGGACCAGCACTTTGAGAAACATAAAACAAAGTTGTAAGCACAGTGAAATCCTCTCAAAACACTTCGCTGTCACTTGTACGTGAGAGTTTATCTTTTCTGCGTAGGAAGAATTATATTCTCAATAAACACGAACTGAGAAACTATCAGAGTTCAGAGCATGGATAGGAGAGGCTGCCTGCACATGTGGCGCTTGCAGTCTAGCAGAAAGGACAATTCAACAATTGAAGGTTTGGCAAAGGCGAGCAAGTGCTTTGAGATGGTGAACAAAGGGAATTGATCCGTTTCGGTCATTGGATTAATCCTTTCTGAAAGAAATCATTTGAACTGAGGTCCAGAGGCTAAGTGTGCATTAGGAAGGAGAAGAAGGAGAGAAGAGAGTGTTTCAGATACAACCACTGGAAACAGGGCAGAGCATTTTAAGCATTGAAAGAAATTCAGTAAAGCTGAAGTCTGACATAAAAGACCCCTGAACTTTGCCTCAAATAAGACCAGAAATGTATGATGTCTGCTTGACAACTCTTTCGTGGAATAGATGTCTTGGGCAATTATCTATTTAATTTGCGTAGGAAATAGGTGGAGAGATGACACCATGGTTTAAAAGGCTTGTCGCAAAGCTTGACAACCCAAGCATGGTTGCCCAGCATCTGCATAAAACCAGATGCACAAAGTGGCACATGCATCCGGAGTTCATTTGCAGTGGCAAGAGGCCTTGGCAGGCCCATTTCTCTCTCCCTGTTTCTCTTTCTCTCTCTCCAGCACCCGCACACCCTCTTTCCCTCCCTCCTTCTCTCTTTTGCAAATAAATAATAATAAATCATTTGAAAAGGTTAAGAAAAGAGGTGAGAGAACAATTTTTTTTTTTTTTTTTTTGGTTTCTCAAGGTAGGCTTTCACTCTAGCCCAGGCTGACCTGGAACTCATTATGTAGTCTCAGGGTGACCTCAAACTCATGGTGATCCTCCTGCCCCTGCCTCCCATGAACTGGGATTAAATGGATCATGAATTTTGTGTTGCCAGGTTTTTTTTTTTTAATTTTTTAAGCAGTACTGTGAATTGAATTCAGGACCTTATGCATGCTAGAGAAACACTTTACAGTTAACTAGACCCATAGACTAGCTGTGGCTTTATTTTTATTTATCTTGAGAGAGAGAGAGAAGCAGAGAGAGAGAGAAAAAAAAATGAGTGTGCCAGAGCCTTCAGCTTGCTGCGGACGAACTCCAGACACATGTGTCCCCTTGTGCACGTGTGCGACATTGCGCTACTGTGCATCTGGCTTATGTGGGACCCGGAGATTTGAACAGGCATTGTTGGGCTTCGCAAGCAAGCCCCTTAACTGCAAAGCCATCTCCCTAGCCCCTGGCCGTGGCTTTGAATTAGGGGAGAAGTGGTGGCAGAAAGAACAGATGTAAGAAACAGACTTGGCATGGCTCGGTGTGTATTAAATGCGTGCAAAGGGATCCATGATGCCACCAAGCTTGTAACCATAGCAACATGGCAGCTGCTGATACAGGGACAGGTCTCCCGAGGAGGTTTCACTAGTGATAAGTGTCAAGCACCTGGGAGAGAGGCTGCTAGAGGTAAACAAACTGAAGTCGCTGCAGAGTCGGGAGCTTTGGAAAAGAGGAAGCCATGGGAGGTGCTTTGGGATTCTAGCAAGTAGTGATGGCTCTCCGAGCGATCTCCCAAACCGTAATGACTGGGCTCAAGGTAAGCAGTTCCAATTAGTGACTCACGGCTAACACTGCACAGGTATGTTTTCGTCCCAACGACGTGTGTTTCTCACAGCAGGAATCCCAGCTCCGGTGTATTTTGGAGTTTTGATTGACACTTCTTGCCTCAAGTGGGGAGTTAAAGGATGTGGAAGTCGAGGATCCTGCAGGCTGTACGATTCCAAAGCTTTCAGGTACCACTCCGCATGCCTCCCCACACCCCAGGCTTCAGCAGCCCCGTTTGATACAAGGCCACTGAGACTCACAGTTCCTCCTGTAATTTCTCCATAAGGCAAACCAACCCCAAACTGTGTGCTGCTTCATAGAATAATCCTATCATTTGATTATGTGGCTCGAGATTTTTTTTTTTCCTTCTCATTCTAACATTGACTCCCATTTGAAATGGGCAATTATTTAAAATTACTTATCATAATTTACATATAAAATAATGGGCTTCACTATGGCATTTTCATATATCTGGGCCAATATACATTTGCACTTTTTTTTCTAATTTGGCCTCTCTTAACTAATCATTTTTTTAATATAATGAAAATAGGCCTGGTGTGGTAGTTCACATCTGTGATCTCTGCACTTGGGGTGGTGAGGAAGGAAAGGGACCACAAGTTCAAAGACAACCTGGGCTACATAGTGAGTTCCAGGCTATCCCAATCTACAGAGTAAGACCTGGTCTCATCGAGCACACATGTACACATGTGTGTATGCATACATACATAATACACACATATATGTAATGAAATATATGTATGCATATGATGAAAAATTCAAGGATAGAGTAGCGTTTTGAAAGTTCATGCACACAAATGGCTAAGTAATTCCCTGAAACTCAGAGGCATTTCAATTTAGGTCACATTTTGGGTTTAATTCTATTCTTTTTCAAACTGAGCCAAACTGTACCATTGACGTCAGATATAATCCCCTGGGCAGGAGCTGGATTTGGCTCTCAATCCGTCCGGCTCTTATTGCCAAGCTGATGTTCAATTATTCCGGTACTTGAAATGCATAAAAGTAAAAGGTTTCCTCTGTGCGGGTGAGTGTGTCTGGGGGCGGACAGCACAGTTCTCTCACTACGGTACCGTTCAGTTCAGTTCATCAAACATTTAATCCCTGTTGCTAAAAGCAACACTTCAATGCCTTAAAAGAATGATTTTTTCCCCCAAAGACTTGCTAGCTGAGTTTTTTTTTTTTTTTTTTTTTTTTTAAGACGGAGAAATAAACTTTGGGCTCAACCATCTAAGTGGGATGTGAATTAAGCTTACCATCTCCAATAAGTTTGTTTGATTTAAAAGGCTTTGATGTTATGTGTGAAAGGTTGTTTTTCTGATGTGCTAGTGAGGCCCAATCTGTGAGTATAATTTGGGCTTTGCTCTCATTTGCTAAGACTTTAATGTGGAGACAATGTCATTCCAACAGCATGAGAGTGCTTACCAGGTGACCGGAAGCAGACGCTAAGCCCACCCTTCCATGTCTTGGCATCTGCTTGACAGAGCATGGAACTAACAAAAGTGAATTAAATGTTTGATTTATTCTCAAACCAGAGCCCCAAGTCCTCCTCCTCTCTGCTTCCTGCAGCTTTTCCTTAGAACGCATCTGGGAAAGGTCTGAGCATGGGGTCACAGCATAAATTCTCACATAAATCTGGACATTTTGGGAAGTGAAAGAAACCCGTAATAAAATAGGACTGGGACAACAGCAGCCTGCCCAGTGACTGCCCTGAGATAACGTGGATGTGACCACGTGGCCACATTGACAAAGAAGACGGAAATGATTTTGTGATTCACCTTCAGTACCAAAGATGTTTGTAACTTAGCAACATAGTCACTATGACATTGGTTCATGTTAGCACACTGCTTGTTCAGTAAGTCTGCCGATGTCCATGGTCACCGTTCTATTCCAAATCGGCACGCCTCACGGGAACCATCACAAGAAGGCTGCCACTGTTGACTTTCTTTTACATCTTATTTCTCATGAGGTAGCCACACTAATTCTGAGTACATTTCTCTCTTCTAGATACATATATTTGGGACTAACCGTGATCCTGGGCACCGGGTCTATTTTCCTAAGTATTGCGGTTCTATTCATTTTAAAGAAAACCTCTGTTTCAAAACATAGAGGCTTCATCACAAACAGAGAAAGTACAACGATCTCTCCAAGATTCCAGAAGGAAAATTGTGCTACAAGGGATCATTTGCTACAACCTGAGTACTGGCCAGGCAAGGAGACAAGACTTTAGAAAAAAGAAAAAAAAAAAAAAAACACTGACTAGAAAGCCATGTTTTTCAACGTGTGGAAATTCTGCAAGCTAATAAAATTTCAATCAAAAGGGTTTCAATATGTTTCTCCTTTCAAAACATGTCTACTTTGGTACTGGCAAGGTGGCTCAGTTAAAAGTGCTTATTTGAAAAGCCTTCCAGCCTGAGTTCAGTTCCCAAACGCCCCATATAATACCAGAAAGACATCTGGAGTGGCATCACATGAGCATATTTTTGCTCATAATAATTTTTAATGTGTTTGCTTTGTTTGATCCAATGCATTAGATAATATACTTGCAACCCACATCACTAACTATAGAAGATGCAAGTGACAAAACTCATTTAAAAACATCTTAACATTTACATATGAACTCCATCTATTCTTTTCTTATTCTGCTTCATTATGCCTGTGCCCACTGATGTATTGGTTGTAGTCCTCAGAAAACAATTATCTCTATTGACTAATGAATGAGGATCTGTAATCTCTAAATGGAGACATTTGTCCAAAACACCAGAAACTATTGTTAAAACATGAAGTCACATCTGGGCCTCCTTCAGTATCCTTAAAGATGTTGCGATGTTGAGCCGGGCGTGGTGGCGCATGCCTTTAATCCCAGCACTTGGGAGACAGAGGTAGGAGATTTCCATGAGTTCAAGGCCACCCTGAGACTACATAGTGAATTCCAGGTCTACCTGAGCTAAAGCAAGACCCTACCTCAACCAACCAAAAAAAAAAAGATGCTGCAATGTGTCAGAACATGGGGTAAGGCTTCATTTGCAGGGCATCCTTTCATTTGAAAGCTAATTATCATGACACAAAAGACTCTTGAGAAAGTGATCTTCGGTCATTACTATTTTTTGTTATGTGTTCCTCCATTAACATGCTTACTAGTTCCTCTACCCACACATACTTTGGGGAAACATTACAGGTGACCATTTTTATAAAGCCATTAATACTCATTTTTCATTGCCCTATGAACTCAGTGGATTAAAATATTATGAAACACTGCCCCTACTTTAAAACCCTAGTTCTGTATACAGTGTGTTCCTAAAAGATGCTTGTAAGTCATATTTAAAAAAAAAAAAAAAAAAAAAAAAAAAAAAAAACAAACAGTAAGCTTAGCAGTCATTCCTGGAAAGGAAGTGATAGACTGAGCAGTGGTGTCCTTGGTTTGCACCTGCCACTTGTCACCCAGCCTGGTGATTCCCGGTCAGGAAGCTGCTATTGATACAGCCTTCCAGATAGCTCTTTCTCCTCAACTGAGACGTTCAGTCCAGATATTTCTCCTTCCCTGACTTCTCTGTGCTTCCGCGCCTGGGTTGGGTAAGGTCAGCACCCATGCTATTTAATCTTCAGCCCCACTGAAGCCCAGGCCCAGAAGGATTCACTGCTGAATTTTACCAGACATTACTGGAAGAACTAACACCAATGCTTCTCAAACTTTTCCATAAAATAGAAAAGGAAGGAATTCTACCAAAATCCTTCTATGAAGCCAGCATCACCCTGATACCCAAACTGGACAAAGACAGATCAAAAAAAGAAAATTACAGACCAATCTCCCTCATGAACATAGATGGAAAAATTCTCAACAAAATACTGGCAAACAGAATACAAGAATATATCAGAAAGATTATTCACCCCGACCAAGTAGGCTTTATCCCAGAGATGCAGGGATGGTTCAACATATGCAAATCCATAAATGTAATACATTATATAAATGGTCTGAAGGACAAAAATCACATGGTCATCTCAATAGATGCAGAGAAGGCATTTGACAAAATCCAACACCCCTTCATGGTAAAAGTATTACAGAAACTGGGAATAGAAGGAACATATCTCAACATAATAAAAGCTATTTATGACAAACCTACAGCCAACATAATACTAAATGGGGAAAAACTTGAAGCTTTTCCTCTAAATTCAGAAACAAGACAAGGGTGTCCACTTTCCTCACTTCTATTTAATATAGTACTGGAAGTCTTAGCTATATCAATAAGGCAAGAGACACTCATAAAAGGGATACAAATTGGAAGGGAAGAAATCAAATTATCATTATTTGCAGACGATATGATTCTATACATAACAGACCCTAAAGACTCCACCAGCAAACTGTTAGACTGATAAACACTTTTTAGCAACGTAGCAGGATCCAAAATAAACACACAGAAATCAGTAGCTTTTCTATATACTAACAACAAACATGCAGAGGTTGAAATCAGGGAATCTCTCCCATTCAAAATTGCCTCAAAAAAATAAAATACCTTAGAATAAACTTAACCAAGGAAATGAAAGATCTCTACAAAGAGAACTTTAAAAAACTTGAGCGACAAATTACAGAAGACACAAGGAAATGGAAAGACATCCCATGCTCCTGGATTGGAAGAATCCATATTGCAAAAATGTCAATCTTACCAAAAGCAATCTACACATTTAATGCATTTTTCTTCCTCTATCATAACTTTAAAGACAGGCCCGAGTCCTCTGAGAAAAATGGAACTAAGACAGAATAACCCTAGTCAGGTATCTTATGCATGTTCAGCCAGCTCACAGTCTGATAATATTATTTTCTCTAAGTCCTGTACAATCCAGAGAAGATAAAATGGGAAGAAAGGTTTGCCTGGGAGAGTCAAGAAACACTGAGGGTACCACCATATGAATAAAATCACAGGGTGTCCAAAAAAAAAAAAAAAAAAACAGGGTGCCTCCAAATGCACAGCAAGAGGCCACGTAGGGGAGTTTTCAAAGCAGCACGAAGAACCGATCCATGATTCCATGACATACCAGCCACCCTAAAAACTATATTAGGTTGTCCCTCCATACTGGTGGTTAGGGACCAGCCAAGAATGTGGCTATTTAAACATGGCTTTATTTTGCACACAGAGTGGTCATGTATGATCTATTTGGAGAGATGGCTAATGTCTGCTGGCTGGTTCCCCACAGAGGTTTTCTGGAAACATTCGATGGTGTCACCATAGTGACATGAGGGACAGAGGATGGCCTGCAGGTGACTCATTGAAGCACAGACCTTTCATCTCCAGCCTCCTTGAACCCATTCTAGGTCCACCCCAGACCTGATCAACTTCCGCTCACACTGTGTCCTCCCACTTCCTTCTACTGTTCATTGCTAAGAGGAGCGTTTACTAGATAAAACTATTGGCTATATAGGTGAAGCAATGATTTAAGTAAAATCTGGGGAAGGGAGAGGAACTGTATTAATTTTTATAGCACAGGTGATATCAGATTTCATGTACTATGAAGCTAAGAGTGGGCCAAAGAAACTGGTTAGCTGTGGAGTGTCACTGCCAGAATTAACCCAAGTTCTCAATCTAACACTGGGGACTGGGGAGATGGCTCAACGGTTCTCCCCAGCTCCCACGTAAAGCCACATGCAAAGCTGGGACCATGCAGCTGTGATGCCAACTCCCTACCTCCATGAAAGTCAGAACCACGAGAATCAGGAAAGTGGAGGAGAAGCTGGTCTGGCACATGCAGCCACAACACAAGAAGACAATCTTGCAGTCAGGTTCCCACACTGCTAGAAATCACCCAACCAAGAGCAGCTTGTGGGGGGGGTGGATAAAAGAGGTTTATTTTGGCTTCCAGGCTCGAGGGGGAAGCTCCATGAGGGCAGAGAAAATAATGGCATGAGCAGAGGGTGGACATCACCCCCTGGCCAACATCAGGTGGACAACAGGAACAGGAGAGCGTGCCAAACACTGGCTATAATACCCATAAGCCCACACCCAGCAATAAACTACCTACAGGAGGCATTAAGTAGCAAATCTCCGTCAGCTGGGAACCCAGCATTCAGAACACTTAAGTTTATGAGGGACACCTGATCAAACCACCGCATTCCGCCCCTGACCCACATAAATGGTTAACCATCCATGATGTAAAATGCAATGCAATTAGCCCATCTTTAAAAGTCCCCATAGTTTTTATCAATCCTAATGATTGATAAGACATCCCCATAATCCAAGGGCTTTTAACTGAGCCATAATACCAAAAATCCTGGCCCCCCCCAAAAAAAAACCCATAATGGCACAGAGTAAACACAGTGCAAAAGATGGCATTGGGCATAGCAAAGAAATAGTCAGCCAATACAAGATTTAAAACAACCAGGGCAAACATCAAACTCTGTAGCTTCAAGTCCAACAACTCTAGCCTGTGACAAATCTCCAAGAGCGATAATTCTAACCAGCAACAAGTCTCTGGAGTTCCAATTCTGCCCCTCCAGCTAGGCTACTCACAGTTCTGGAGAACTTCATTCAGGGCCGGCAGCTCTCCTTAGTAGCCATCTCATGGTCCCGGTATCTCCACTGGGTCTCCACTGCAACCCATAGTTCATCCTCATGGCTCCATGGGGTCTCCATGCAGGCATCCAGCAAACCTGCTTCATGCTGCCCATGGCCGTTTCCAAAACACAAGACCACATTGCAAACTCAATGACCCTCTTTCTTGCATTTCTTATATTCTACAATACCAGGTAGGGGGACAATTTGTTAATCCAGGGGGAAATAAAGCAGACTTTGAAGAACAGGACACTCCTTGCGCACTCAGGCCCCTTCAAAAGAGTCTGCATTCTTCCTGTTGCCCCAGTGCAGGTCAGCTGGCCCAATCTCAAAGATTGTAATTTCTCAGTTGCCGCTGAACAGGCAGCAGTTCACCCAAAGATTTCATTTTTTCTGTGCCATATCCCTCTGTTCACACCAGTTCATTTCTACACAAAGGAATCCTGCACAACTTCTCAGGCCACAGGCATAACAGCAAGCTTCCCACACAAACTGCTAGTCCAGTCCAAATAAAGTTCCTTCTCTCCCTCATAAGCCAAACCTCACAGTCCATAGTTCTTATTGCATTCAGGCCTTTCAACTCTGAGCAGAACAGTCCATCAAGCTGTACTTACAGCACTGCAAGGCGTCTCGTGGGCCAAGGTTTCAAATCCTTCCACATTCCTCTTGAAAATCAGCTCCAAAAGGCCAAAGCCGCACAGTCAGGTGTCCAGCAGCAGTACCAACTTTACTGTTGCCGTCAGGTTCACATTGCTGGTAGAATCATCCAACAAGAGCAGCTTGTGGGGGAAAAGAGGTTTATTTTGGCTTCCAGGCTCGAGGGGGAAGCTCCACGATGGCAGGGAGAAACGATGGCATGAGCAGGGGGTGGACATGACCTCATGGCCAACTTCAGGTGGACAACAGGAACAGGAGAGCGTGTCCAACACTGGCAAGGGGACACTGGTTATAACACCCATAAGCCCGCCCCCAACACTACACTGCCTCCAGGAGGCGCTAATTCCCAAATCTCCATCAGCTGGGAGCCCAGCATTCAGAACACCTGAGTTTATGGAGGACACCTGAATCAAACCAGCACACCAGCTTGCAAAGAAGCACAAGAAGGTTGTCCTCCACGTGCATGCATGGCACACATGTACCCACCCCACACATGCACACACATACACACCCAAAATTAATCATAATAAATATTTTAAATCTAACACCGGCATTCCAGAAACCGTGCCCAGTCATGGGTTAGAAGTAAGCTCTTCTGTTATCCGTATCGTCTCTGCAGCCTTTTACGTGGCTTGATCCCTTTGCTTTGCTAATCATCTTCAGCTGCCTATTCCAACACCGTGCAGGTAACCAACAGCCATTATGAACCTCAGAAATAAGTTAGTTAGCAATTTCTTTTCCTCACACATTTGGAATGCTAGACTTTCTTTTAAAAAGAAATATTTATTTATTTGCCGGGCGTGGTGGCGCACGCCTTTAATCCCAGCACTTGGGAGGCAGAGGTAGGAGAATTGCCGAGAGTTCGAGGCCACCCTGAGACTACATAGTGAATTCCAGGTCAGCCTGGACCAGAGTGAGACCCTACCTCGCAAAACCAAAAAAAAAAAAAAAAATTATTTATTTGAGAGAGAGAAAGAGGCAGATAGAAAGAAAAGAGATTTGGATTGCCAGGGCCTCTAGCCACAGCAAACTAACTCCAGAAACATGCGCCACCTTATGTATCTGGTTCATGTGGGTACTGAGGTATTGAACATGTGGGTCCTTGGACTTCACATGCAAGTTCCTTAACCCCTAGGCCATCTCTCCAGCCCTGGAATTGTAGATTTTCTATTGATAGAGCAAAACATGATACTAAAACCTAAGTCAGATAACCAAGGGCAGTCTTTGCAATTACAGAGACTTGTAAATTGAAACACAAGGCTTTCGAATGAACAGACAGCATGCACGGGACACTCCCATGAAAGGCGTGCTTTTGAAGTATTCCTGGGAGCAGAAGTCAAGCAAGGAGGTCCACTGAAAACATACTGTGTTCTCAGACAATGAAGGGATCAGTCAGTTCAAACAAGGTGGCTTACAGTCTATGGCAGGGGAGGTCATGAGCCTTAGGGGTATAAAGCCTACTCTTTTTTTTTTTTTTTTTGGTTTTTCTTGGTTTTTCAAGGTAGGGTTTCACTCTGGTCCAGGCTGACCTGGAATTAACTATGTAGTCTCAGGGTGGCCTCGAACTCTCAGCGATCCTCCTACCTCTGCCTCCCGAGTGCTGGGATTAAAGGCGTGCGCCACCACGCCCAGCTAAGCCTACTCTTGTCTGGCTAAATGTATATATTATTCCCACCAAGCTGCCCTGAAAGCACTACCCTTAATATTCATATTCACATATTAATGCTACTCTCACTTTTGGTTAGAGAAGCTTCTCTTTTCAGATGGCTATGACCACTGGGATGACCCAAAAGGCAACACGGTGCTGAGAAGGGATGGAGGAGTGCCCAGCACTGAAACATCTCTGTCACACCCTCCAAGGCTCAGGGCCCATTGTGAAGAGGGGGCGGAAAGAGTGTAAGAGCCAAAGGAAGGGTACGACTCCTTACAATGCAACTGTCCAGACAGAAATTGGCCTTGATATCCATGACCTTGCAATGCCTAGCAATACCTTTGCAAGACCTTCATAATAGAAGAAAAAGATGATGACATCAAATTAAAAGAGAAACTAATGGAGAAAGGGAGGGGGATATGATGGAGATTTGAGTTCTAAAGGGAGATGGGGGAGGGGAGGGAAATATCATGCGTTTTTTTGTATGCAAGTATAGAAGATGTCAATTTAAAAAATAGAAAAAAAAATCTTTCCACATCATTTTTATGTAGAGTGCTACCATTCATTGTGTTGATTGTGAGGGTTTTTAGAGAGATGATCAAAGTAATTGAAAAAGGATTGTTGTAGCTCTTCTTGAAATTCAACATCCATCTGTTAAGGAATTCAGGAGTGTTCCTCAGTCTTCTGTCTAGATTCAGAGCCTTGTTACAAAATTCTGATATTCAAGGTTGTTCAGAAGCTTTCCAACATACTCAGGCCCTACCCCGCCCCCTTCAAAAGAATTTCATCAAAAATCTCTGTGTGGTACAGACTGACCTGGAACTCTCTACTCACCTCCCAGGATCTGGTCTCGGACAATCTGTGTAGAGTTTCCTGAATGTACTGTGGCTGCAGAAGCTGCTGTTTCTGTCTGGACAGTGCTTTCTTTTTCCACCAAGGCTCACGGAATTTTGCAGAAGAGAGGGGCAGAAAGATTGTAAGAGCCACAGGTAGGGATGTCATGCCCAGAGGCATTGCCTTTCCCCCAGTAACTGACTGCTGCCTCCACAACACATTACCCACAACTCCATGGGAAATCTCAGCAACCCCTCCACAGAGGGCCCCCAGCAGAATGGAGGCAAGGAGGAGGGAAAAGATGGCACCAACACATGAAGCATCCATACAAGATCTGTCTTAATAAAAAATGTAATTTAATTTTTAAAATACCGTTCTCATTCATTTGAGGGGTCAAGTTGGTGATTCTACATTTATTTATTTATTTGCAAGCAGAAAGATAGAGACAAGAGAGACAGACAGAGTGAACGGGCGCACCAGGGCCTCCAACCACTGCAAACGAACTCCAGGATGCATGCACTGCTTTGTGCATCTGGCTCTATGTGGGTACTGGGGAATTGAACCCAGGTCATTCGGCTTTGTAAACAAGTGCCTTAACCTTTGAGCCATCTCTCAAGCCCCAGATTCTGCATTTCTAACTGGCTCCACAGATCTTCAGCAGGGACCTGGCTAACTTCGATCCATCTTTGAGGCCATCTCTGCCATGGCCTCGGCCCCCAGGGACGACACAGTATCCACATGTGCCCCATCTTTTTCAACTGCTTAACCATTGTACGGGTTATATTTCTCTTGCTGTAGACAAGAGACCTGACCAGTGTCCACTTAGGGAAGGAAGGGTTTATTGTGACTCTAAGTTTGAAGGTTCCTGCCATGGTGGTAGAGAAAGCATGGTGGCAGCTGACCTGGCATCCATAGTCAGGAATAAGTGAGAGGGGAGTGCTGGTCCTCAGTTCACTTTCTCCTTTATATACAGTCTAGGACCCAGGCCTTGACATGGTGCTGCCCATCTCAGCCCAGTCTAGAAACTTCTTCCTTACAGATATTCCTGGAGCTTTGCCTCCTCGATGATTCTGGATCGTACCAAGTACACAATAGTCAATAATCACAGGTATCAGAGGTCATTTGCCAGTGTTTTCCTTTTTAAAAAGGTGGTTTTGGGGTTTTTGGTTTTTGTTTTGTTTTGTTTCGTTTCGTTTCATTTTTGGAGAGAGAGTTTGATTCTGTAGCCAGAGTTGGCCTGGAACTCACTACATAGCCCACGCAGACGTGGAATTTGCCACAATTCTTCTCCCTCAGCCTCCTGGGCAGTGGAATTACAGGCATGGGCCATCATATTGGTTTCCTGTTTTATTTCCTTTTCCTGGCCTAATTAAGACATTTGTCTCATGAATTTAAAAGCGGCCACCAGCTTACACCCTACAAAGAACCTGGGAACTGCGGTACGCTCAACTAACAGACATAGAATGCCTGCTGTCACAGGGACCAGAATATCCACATAGGAAAGAGTCTCAGAAACGATGACCTC
The DNA here is from genome assembly GCA_036365145.1 of Orientallactaga sibirica. Taxonomy (NCBI): domain Eukaryota; kingdom Metazoa; phylum Chordata; class Mammalia; order Rodentia; family Dipodidae; genus Orientallactaga; species Orientallactaga sibirica. Next base: position 6,192,791 of record JAEOAD010001989.1, read on the forward strand.
CCGTGTCGGAGGACCTGGGCCACAGGGAAGAACTGAGTTCTCATAAACCAAAAGAGCCATCTGCGATTATTAACTAGGTGTCTGGATAGCCTGCACCATGATTGTCGCACGAAGCAGGTCCAAGTTTAAGGTTCACTAACTTTGAATAAACACTGGTTCTGAAAAACCTTGCTAACTTGTAACTAAAGCACTCATAAGGGTACAACATAAAAACTTTGACATTATGTGTATATTCATGTCACCTTTAGCCTTAAATGTGCTGAGCCAAGCTTCCGTTTGTACACTCAGCACCCCCGCACTCACTGCTCTCTAATCAGGTCCCCTCTCCGGTCCTCCAGCACATATGGAGAAGCTTGGCACTCCATGTGAGGAACGTTTTATATGCTGAAATTTGATCTCTCACACCACCTTTGTTCAGCATTTTGGAATATTCCCCTAAAATACTCACATAGCACGTGGTATCCTTTTCTGGCCCACATAGCCTCACTTATTTTTTTAACATTTTAAAAAATATTTTATTTATTCATTTATTTATTTATTTATTTGAGAGAGAAAGAGGCAGAGAGAGAGGGAGGGAATGGGCACGCCAGGACCTTCAGCCACTGCAAACAAACTCCAGATGCATGCACCCCCTTGTGCATCTGGCTATGTGGGTCCTAGAGAGTCGAACCGGGATTCTTTGGCTTTGCAGGCAAATGCCTTAACCTCCAAGCCATCTCTCCAGCCCCCTCACTTATTCTTTTTTAAATAGCAGTTTTCATTCTTGGTGTACATCTTCTTGAAATTTGTTTTTATTCTCTCAAGAATCCACAAAGTGCCAAGAAACAAGTCATTCCCATTGCAAAGAGCCTGTGCTACAGGAGAAACCAGGTAACTGAATAAATAAAACATCCAGGTGTGAGCGAGGCAGGGCAACAGAAACCAAATCTGACGCTGAGGAAGACTTTATCTCCATTAAACAGAGATGTGAGGGCTGGAGAGATGGCTCAGCTGTTGAGGCTCTTGCCACAAAGCCAGACACAAAAGTGACGCAAATGTGAGGCTAGGGCGCAATGCCACACTTGACCACAAGGGGGCGCACACATCTAGAGTTCGTTCACAGCAGCTGAGAGGCTGCTGGAATGCCCATTCTCTATCTGTCTCTCTCTCACTCTCTCTGTCTCTCTCAAATTAAAAAATAAAAATAAGATTGAAGCTCCATTGGAGAATCTGCTTCTCTCTTTCAGATGGACACATATCCTGAGGCGAGAATCAGCCCATCACACCTCAACAGGGCACCAGCTGAAACCATAGAGTCACAGGGGAACTGAGCAAGAGTGCTGCTTCATTGGTGAACCTGGTACCAGCACAGGGTCAAAGGAAATAAACACAAAGAACTCTCAACCCCTACTAAATCAGATATTCAGAGACACAGAGACTCACAAAACCTTGTCACTGAAATAGACCTAAAATGAACCCAACGTGGCTCAGGGAAATTCACAGAAGAGGGGGTGGAAAGATCGTGAGAGCCATGAGCTGGGAGGTTATTATACACAGAGTCATTGTCTCTCCTGCATAACTGATGGCTACCCCCATAAGGCAAGACCCACATTACCCATGGGGGGAGGACAGAGAGAAGGCTAACGATGGTACCATCATGGCTGTATATATACTTTATACATAACTAATAAATAATATTTTTTAAAAACTTGCAAGAGGGAGATGTCCTGGCTGTTAAATGTGTTTGTTTGCAAAAGCCTGCCATTTTGGGTTCGATTCCCCAGTATCCACATAAAGCAAGATATATAATGTGAAAAAATAAATAAAAATTTTAAAAAGCCATTTAAACCTGAAGGCTGTTCCCATTGCTGTTCTGACAGACACCAAGGACACTCAAAACTCGTCAAAGCAGAAATCCAGAGGCTACAGAGAACTCACCACTAAAGCAGACTTAGAGCCCGCCCACCAAGGCTCAGGGAACATTGTGGAAGAGGGAGCGTCTAGATTGTAAGAGCCACAGAGGGTGCAGTCATTGCCCTCCCCCTCCAGAGACTAACCGGTGCATTCATAAGCCCAGGGTGAATATTAATAACCCCGCTGAGGAGGACCTGCCTTGGAACGGGTGCGGCACAGAGGGGATGTAAGAGGATAACACGAGGGGAAACGGGACCAACACACAATTTGTTCAGACAGTAAAGTTCATGACTCATAAAGAGAAAATAATAAAACAAAAGAGGAAGAAAAAGCATCAGTTACCCATAGGAACGTGTCAATAAATGTCACCTAAAGAAGCTAACAAACTTTTTACCCCAAAGTTTTCTTGGAGTGAATCTTTGCAAAAGAGCTTTCTTGGGGTGTTATTTACAATGACTCACACTGTGCTGCTGAGGTTTGCCCAACCCTTTAATCAACTCTGCATTTTCTAGCATTCAGCCCCTGACGTCAGTACAACGCCATGTTCAGTGCCACGGCGCTCGAGGCTGGGTCTGGCTTGGAGTGGGTCCATCTTTTGAAAATTCAAGCATTGATTTATTTCATTCCTAGGGCCAATGTGACTGGAACATACTCCATGCCTCACAAGACCCCAAGTTAGTGGAAGATTCCAATCCCAAGACAGACAGACATTCAGGAGGCTAACATGTGCATCTGTTTGGATTTATTCACAAACACACCCAAAGAAAATGACCTGCCAGGAGCCTGCCCATTTTGAAAGTCCAAGTTTACCACCGTTCAGCTTGAGAGGAGTGGTGATTACAGGGCACTTTGTGATCTGTACATTTTCAGATGGAGGTTTTTTGTTTTGGTTTTGGTTTTGGTTTCTGTTTTTTTTGCGGGGGGGCATGCTAAATGTGAACATGGACTCCCCCAGGAGTTGGCAAAGGGCTTGGGTATCACCTGCCACACACATCTCCAAGAAATCCAATTGCACTCAGAACATGGACTCCCTGATTTTTTTTTATTTTTCCTCTTCATCCAGGCATTCTGTAATCTGTAGGAACTTCCCAGACGCCCAAGAATATCCTGAGGTGACACCCTACCCTCATGACTTTAGTGTTTCTTCTACCAGCAAGGGTCACACCTCTCTCTTTCCCATGTGCCAGCTCAAGGGTGCCACTAGCCATGGACTTTGCTGCACACACAAAAGTTGTAAAAGAACCCTGAGTCTGAAATGCTCTTCTCTCATTGTCTGCCTCTGGTGCCGTATTCCCGCCAGGCAGTCAGCTCCTATTTCTCCAGTCATTACACATGAAAATAGAAAAAAAAAAGTAAAGGCAAAAGAAAGAAAAGAACACACACACACACACACACACACACACACACACACACATCTCTTGGTCTTAGAGCTCCCCCTAGCTACTATCTGAGCTCTGAGTTATATTCAGGTTTTCAAGATATTTCTACCAAATACTAATAGATACACACAGGTACAGGGATACCTCCTTTGACTCTTACATCCCATTTGATGGTTTGAACAGGAAGACGCTGAGGTTTGGAGAGGTCACCTGCTTTTCCCCAACACCGCAGACACTGGAATTCGGATTCACATGTATCGTGTGACACTAGTCATGGACCAAAGAAACCATTCTAGTTTAGTGAACGGATAAGTTCATTGGAGGTTACTAACAGTAGCATGGAAACCCGGCAGGACATCACTGAAAGGGTTGTCACTCAAGAAAACCATATGTCTGCAGCTTCCTACCTCATTTTGGTGAGGCTACCTCAGCAAAGAGCACTCTCCCCTTGCTAACTGTGAGTTTTATACCATTCAGGAGGGGGGCTTGTGAATCCTGAAAGCTTTTCATCTTTTCTGAGCCTTCTACCTTTCATGAGATTGTTTTCCATTCAGAGGAAATAGCCCCATAGCACTTCTACTAGTTCTGCTTCCTGAGACCTGATTTACTATATTCAATCCAGGCTATTCGCCTGGATACAACACGCATCACCTTACACTGCATTCAGTTCACCATACAGCCATCGGATTTCCACATAGCAAAATGTCCAATTCAATATATTTAATTGAGCCTTCTTTTTTTTTCAGCACTCAATATTTTTCAGGTTTTTTAAAGAAATGAGTTGGGTGTGGTGACAAATGTCTTTTAAAAATTTTTATTTATTTGCAAGCAGAGAGACAGAGAGATAGAAGAGAGCGAGACAGAGAGAATGGGCATGCCAGGGCCTCCAGATTCATGTGCCCCTTGTGCATCTAGCTTACGTAGGTACTGGAGAATTGAACCAGGATCCTTTGGCTTCACAGGCAAACACCTTAACCGCTAAGCCATTTCTCCAGCCCTGTATGTTTTTCAGTTTTTAAAACGTTTCTATCAATGGCTCTCTTGGCTTCTGCAATGGAATTCTCTCTTGAATCTCTCCTCCTGCTCTGACCATACCATGCCAGCCTTCTCCCTCACCATCCATCTCTTCTGAATTCAGACCCAGGCTGGCAGGCTTTGCAAGCAAGCATCTTTAACTGATGAACCGTCTCTTCAATCCTATATGTAGCATTTGAAAATATCTGAATACCTGTCAGGTAGACATGTCACTCCTGAACATAATGTCTTAAGGACATTAGCAGGGAGAGAAGGAAGTCCTTACACAGAAAAGTTGATGCGTGTCGACCAGTGAAGAAAAATGACCCAGGATCCATGTTGGTTTAGCAAAGAAATAATTGATGTGAATTTTACCTTGAGCAGGTATTATAAGCTTTAATATGGGGGTCTGCCATTGGGAGGTGGGCAAGCTTGAAAGTGATAAAAATCGTTGAGAAGGAATTAGTAACCGTTTTCTGAAAAGGGCACCGTATACATTTCAGACACGTTACCTGATGTGTTAATAGTCTTCCAGGCTGCCAGTGCCTGGGGCAGAATAGAGTTAAAATAGTGAATTATCTAATTATTTGGATGGAGAGATAGTTAAGTGGTATAATGCATGCCTAGACTACATGAGGCACTAGGTTCAACCCGTAGTTCAGAAAAAAATGAATTCTTTAATTGTTGACCGAAACCCATCTTTACTCAAGCAACGATGAAGCCAATATAGAACTGGGTCAAGTTCTTCTCATTTTTAGCATCCAGGTGAATGAAAGGAACATATTTGGAAATTCTTTCCTAGGGAACTGATGTAAGAAATTTATTATGCAAAGTAGTGTTGACTGGTTTTGTTTTTTTTTTTTCCATAAAGAAGAGCCAGATTGTAATTAGCTGAAAGTTTACTAGCCCATGTGGGGAATCCAGCACTATCCACATGGTGTTAGACCCTTACCCATGGACCAAGCAATGTTGCACATTTTACTTTTGAGTAATAGCACAACCTGAAGACATGTTGATTATTTTAGTGGCATTGAATTATTTTCTATTGGGACGTGTTTTAAGAACCTTGGATGACATGCGAGTCTATATTCCTAAAGAGAAACAATTTCATGGAACCAATTCAATGGAATAAAATAATGGGTCTCTCCCAGAGGGAAAGCTTAGTATTTTAACATTAACACAAGATAAAATATAAGTTCTCAAGGAAATTAATACAAACTCTTCATATTAGGATCAATGTACAAGAGAGAATACTTGTTTGTTTGTGTGGTGGTTTGAATAGATGGCCCCCAATATATTCAGTGTTTATTAGTTTGTAGTTTGCATCTGCAGCTACCTGCCTAGAGGCAGTGTCACTGGGCAGATCTTAAGGTGTGCTGATGGGTTTGAGATTTCAATCTAAAGATATGCAAAGTGTGCCTAGCTGGAGTTCCTGAGGTGTGCTGTACTGTGCTCTATGGCTTTTGGCTTGTGGCTTTGCTGTCTGTGTTTGGTCCTGTGACAGCAGGCCAGCTTCTTCTGCCATTATGGAACTTCCCCTGGATCTGTAAGCTTCCATTAATATCCCCTCCTCCATAATTTGCCAGGTCTGGAAGTTCATCTCAGAGAACCTGAAGCTGTCTGCTACAGTTTGTATTTCTGAGTCTGGGTAAGCTCACTTTAGTGTCATTTTTCCAGGTCTATCTGCTTTTTTCTGTAAATTTTGTAATTTCATTTTTTTTCCTTACTGCTGAGTAGAATTCCATTTGTGTATCTTCATTATACAGTCATTAGTTAATGGGAATCTAGGCTGATCCCATTCCCTAGCTATTAGGCATAGAGCAGCAAAAAACACAACTGAGCAAGCATCTCTATAGTAGAATCTTTAGGGCATACACTCCGAGCAGTATTGCTAGGTCAAATGGTATATATAAAAATGTTTTTGGATTTTTGAGGAAGCTCCATACTGATTTCTTCAGTGCCTGTACAACCTTGCACTCCCACCAACAGTGGCTGCGGGTTCTTGTTTCCCCACACCCTTCCTTTCTCCACAGTGATTCTCAACAACCCCACCGAGGAGGGCCCTTAGTGGAGTGGGGTGGGGAGATGGGACAAGAGCATAATCTGATCAATATGTTTGTAAAGTTTTCAATTAAAAAAAGAAAATTAAGAACCCCAAAAATGTAATTTATTCCTAAAGATCACGAGTCTATAGTTAATTTCTAACAAGATAATTTTAACTATTTGCCCAGTTAATAGTTAATGTTCACAGGACTAAAAGGAGCAATAACTAAAGAGGAGCTTACAAAGCAAATAAAGGTCAAACATGCTGCAGTAGCTGTGAGATTCTAAGTTCAAGTAAGCACTCTTCAGACTCTGCAACTTTACCTTTCTTCTATGTACAGTATTTTTTTTAAGTATATAAATATCTTAAGCCCAGCGTGGTGGCACACGCCTTTAATCCCAGCACTCTAGAGGCAGAGGTAGGAGGATCGCCATGAGTTCGAGGCCACCCTGAGACTACATAGTGAATTCCAGGTCAGCCTGGGCTAGAGTGAGACACTACCTCGAAAAACCAAAAAACAAAGTATAAAAATATCCTTGTGGTCATGAAACATATGACAGATTTTATGCCTTGTATCTTATATTTATGTATTCACCTATGCTCCAAACTCTCAAACCCTGTTGACTAACCCTTCTGGAGATAGATTTGTCTGAGGTTTACACAACCTTAAATTATACAAGTCATAGATGTGTACTTTAAATACAGAATTTGTAAATCTAAAACACTTTGTAGCCAAACGGAACTTTAAGTCAGAAAAATCAGTGAACTTTATGGTTCCTTCTTTACATGAGCTACAAAAACTTTCATCAACTTCATGGAATTGTAAGCATCAACTCCCCTTTGCTTTGATCTTGTCTGAATCGTAAAATGGAGAGTGGGGAGTTCCTTGCTAAAGATGGAGAAAGAGAATGTGTCCCTAAGTCAAGAACCCACCTCTCCTGCCTTAGTTGCCTCAAACAGATGACATAGGATCAAGGAGCACGCACAGATTTTCCTGACAGTTATATCTCCGATTAAGTGAAATAAAGAAAACACTGGCCAGCAGGGCTCCTAGTGCAATCCAAGGGCTCCATAAATGTTATATCTCTTCTCCAATTGGCCAAGAAGTTTTATTTTCAGAGTAAGGTAGAGTGGGCAAGGTCTGTGTAAACACTCTGCCTCCCCTCTTCCCCCTCAGTCCTATAGGTGGATCCTGGCTACAGATCACTTGTCATATTCTGCTTTCCCATGGCTCCTACATAGTAAAAACAAGACACACATAAGAAGATCCTGGGAAGATTCTGCCCCTACCTCATTTGGATCTAACTGGAAAGACTGGCCTGTTCTCTTGAAGAGCAGTCAGACAAACATACTGTGTCACAAACACTTGTTGATATAGCCACTGTTTCAAACTCAGGGGAAAAAAACGTTCTGCAGAAAACATTAATTGCTTCCAAAAAATTATTTCTGGGCTGGAGAAATTGCTTAGCAGTTAAGGTGCCTGCCTACTAAGCCTAAGAACCCAGTTCCAATCTCCAGGTCCCACGTTTAGCCAGATGCAAGGGCGCATTGCCGCACTTGACCACAAGGGTGCACATGCATCTAGATTTCATTTGCAGCAGCTGAGAGACTGCTGGAGTGCCCATCTCTATCTGTCTCCCTCTCCCTCTCTGTCTGTCTCTCTCTAAAAATAAATAAAATAATAATTTTTAAAAAATTTTTTAAAAGTTATTTCCAATTCCAAGGTATAATACAACACGACTCTGTACACTACTGTGGCCTTCTAGTCACAGATTTTGGCTTAACCTTTGTGCAGGGCAAAGGCAAAGTCCCCCCCATTCCAAAGATTTTTGCTATTTACTTCCAAGATTTAGGAGAGAGGTATGCATTAGTCATCTGTTTGTGAAGGAAGGGAAAATGCGAACATAGTGTTTGAACAATTATACTCTCTCGTGAAACATCAGTGTCAAAGCAGTCAATTCAGTGGGGATTTGGGGAGAATATTGACGAGGAACGATTGAGGCAGAATTGCAAGCAGGAGGTGAGGAAAGATGTATAGGTAGGAGGAATTTTTTTTTGTGAGAGAGAAAGAGAGAAACAGAGAGAGAGGAAGAGGCAGAGAGACATAGAGAATGGGTGTGCCAGGGCCTCTCAGCTGCTGTGAATGAACTCCAGATGTGTGCACTCCCTTGTGGGCATGTGTAGCATTGCATCCTTGCATCACTTTGTGTCTGGCTAAACATGGGACCTGGAGAATTGAACGGGCATTCTCAAGCTTCACTCAAGCCATCTCTCCAGCCCCAGGAAGGAAATTTTTGAAAAGGTAGAGAGATTTCTTGGAAAGGAGTTTTTCTATGTCAAGATATGGATACATTGGAAAGTGAAATTAAAGACCGAGTGTCTGGGCTGAGGTTGTAAAAGATGGTCAAATGAGAAGGTCAAGTTACATTGTGTGTAGCACCAGGACCAATGGAAGATTTCGATGCTAGATGTGGTGTGCATAGGATAACCAGGAGCAAAGATGGGGCAAGCTAATGGATTGAAATGTGAACCAAGTGGGAAGAGTGAAAAAACTGTATTCAAGGCTCTGGAGGGGCTAGAGAGATTGCTTAGTGGTTAAGGTGTTTGCCTGCAAACCTAATGACCTCTGTTTGATTCCCCAGTTCTCATGTAAAAGTTAGGTGCATGCATCTGGAGTTCATTTGCAGAGGCTGGAGGCCTTGACATGCCCATTCTCTCTCTCTCTCTCTCTCTCTCTCTCTCTCTCTCTCTCTCTCTGCCTCTCTTCCCTCCATCTTTCTCTGCTTGCAAATAAATACATAAACATTTTAAATGACTCTGGAAATACTAGTTTGGTAAGAAGAAAAGTATTTAGAGGTATAGCATGGTGGTCTCTTATACAAGGCTTTCAGAGGGATTTGCAAACATGGATTTAATAGTCAAAAGCAATTTATTTTAAAAAAATCATTTTTTTGATGAGAGAGAGAAATCTAGAGAATGACAGAGAAAGACAGAGAGATTTTGCACACCAGGGCCTCAGCCACTGAAGTTGCACTCCAGACGCTTGTGCCACCTAGTGGGCATGTGTGACCTTGCACTTGCCTCACCTTTGTGCATCTGTTTTATGTGGGATCTGGAGAGTTGAACATGGGTCCTTAGGCTTTGTAGGCAAGCGCCTTAACCACTGAGCAATCTCTCCAGCCCACAAGTAATTTCTTAATACCTAAATCCTACACAGAAGGAGATATGGGAAAATGCCATGAAATGGGTCAAAGATCTTCTTATTGCCTCAAGAGCACAGTATTACTGACTTTCTGCTCATGCCACTGCACTCAGGAACTGATGATCAGCAGACAGAGACATAAATGGAGCACCTGAAGTTCACATGCAGATGCATATAGGTGTGGGTTCGTGCATATGAACAATCTGCTAACATACACAAGGGATCATTTTTCCCGGGATTAAGCTCAAGAACTCTGTACTTATAAAATAAAACGTTATCTAGCAATAACAATATACTATTGCTTATCCAAGGTGATTCATCAAATTTGATCTCCACGAGGATGAGGTGTAAACAGAACAGCAAACAGATTATATTGCACAATACATGTGTAACTTTCTGAACAAATCCACTGTGGTAGTCCAGAGTGGGGGAAAACAATCTTTGTTTTGTTTGTGTTTGATGAAGAAGTTCACTAAGCACAGGTTGGTTTCCACTCCGTTATGCATCCAAGGAATGCCTTAAAACCTGTTCCAGTCGGATTACAACTATATGTCATCAAACCCAGCTCAACAAAACCTAAATCTAACATAGTAATTAAAAAGTCTCAACTTCTTAGAAAAAAAATTCGCTCAATGGCACTATGATCAATAGTCCAGAGTCTTTATTTATTGATTTGAGAGAGAGAGACAGAGAGAAGGGTTTGCCAAGGACTCTAACCATTGCAAACAAACTCCAGATGTTTGTGCCACTTTGGGCATCTGACTTACATGGGTACTGGGGAATCGAACCTGGGTCCTTTGACTTTGCCAGCAAGCACCTTAACTGCTAGGTCATCTCCAACTGTATACTCTCTCTTCCTCTCTCTGTGTATCTCTCTTTGAAATAAATAACTGTATATTTAAAAAGCAAATAAATAAACATCCTTGGGATGTGTTGCAGTCAGGTTTGCATTGCTGGTAGAAATCACTCCACCAAGAGCAGCTTGTGGGGGGGGGAGTGTTTATTTTGGCTTACAGGCTCAAGGGGAAGCTCCGTGATGGCAGGGAAAACAATGGCATGAGCAGAGGGTGGATATCACCACGTCACCATGTCACCCATATCAGCAACAGGAGAGTGTGCCAAACACTGACAAGAGGAAACTGGCAATAATACCCATAAACCCATCCCCAACAATACACTGCCTCCAGAAGGTGTTAATTTTTGAATCTCTAGCAGCTGGGAACTTAGTATTCAGAACACCTAAGTTTATGGGGGACCCCCGAGTCAAACTACCACAGGATGCATTCACATGGACGTAAATTGCAGCAGAAGGAATAGTGCGTTGTGACACCAGGCATGGCCCTGGCTTGCAGTTCCAGTCCTGGGGAGGCAGAGGCAGGCAGGTCCCTCAGGGTTGCTGCCAGTAAATCTAATCTAATGGGCAAGCTCCAGGACAATGAGCAAGTCTATCTTAACACAAAGACAAAATGTGGATGACACCTGAGGAACGATAGACAAAGTTGTTCTCTGACCTCACGTGCATGCGTGCGTGCGCACACACATACACACACACACACACACACCCCATAGGGAAGTTACAATCATGAAAGGAAGGAATTTAAACTAGTTGTCAACAGAGAAAATTTTAGTTCACTAAGTGTACTTTATGCATAAGTTCCTGGAACCAACTCTGCAGGTTTGAATTCTATACCCAGAATACACAGCAACACTTACCACAGACCTGAAGCCCAGAGAACAATTTGTGTACAACACTCAGGAATCTTCATTGGACACTCTGTAGAAGAGGTTGGCATGTAGAGGCCAGCAGAGGAAGAAAGAGGCGGAGGAATTGTTATTGTTCCCAATGTCGCTGCAGAGCATACCCCAAGTTTGGCGGTTTAGCACAATACAGTCTTTCTCTCTTACACTTCTAGAGGTCATAGCCTGAGATCCATTCCACTGTGTTAAGACAACGTGTTAGCAGGATCTGATAAAATCATTCACCTCCTGGTCTTTTTCAGCCCCTGATGTCCCCTTGTGATGGTTCTCAATTTGAAAGGAGTTAGAATCACCCTGGACCAAATCTCTCTGGCCATGTCTATAAAGGATTTTTCTAGATCAGATTAATTGAGGTAGAAGGAACCATCCGAACTGCAGGCAGCCTCAAGTCCGTGGGCCAGGTTCCTGGACTGTATGAAAAGGAGAGAACTGGCTGAGCATTCCACATTCATTGCTCCCTACTTCCTCCCTGCTGGTGTGACAATACAGTGCTGGCTTCCCACCCTTGCCATGGTCCCCCATCCATGCTGGACTTTCCCCCTGCCAGCCTTGTCTTATGACCACTTCCTCCCCATGTAAAGCACACAGACTCAGCATCTCTTCTGTGGCTCCTCCACTTTCTCCTCTGACTATAGTCAGAGTTCCATCTAGTACTGTTTTGTTAGGACAGTTTTGATTATATTTCAAGCCCATTCAGACAATCCAAGACATTCATTCCGGGTTAGGATTTTCAATCAGAATTTGCACAGTCCCTCATTGCTTCAATGAACACCAGCAGGTTTTAATGATTGGGTCACTTTCTTGGCTGCCATTTAGCTCTCTTTTATTTATTTCACACATTTTTTCTTTCTTTTTTTTTACAATTATTTTGTTTGTTTGTTTGTTTGTTTGTTTGTTTGTTTGTTTGTTTGTTGAGGTAGGAGGGTCTCACTCTACTCAGGGTGGCCTTGAACTCACAGAGATCCTCCTACCTTTGCCTCTTGAGTGCCAGGATTAAAGGCGTCCGCCACCGCACCTGGCTTACACATTTTCACAAATGAGTGCTGAGTTATCGCATTGTGAGAACACCATTCAGATTCCTAATTTACTTAGTAAGTATGCACTATCTGAACTTGGTTAGCTTTTGAAACAGAAGTTTTGGACATGCCTCTGGCCTGGCGTAGCTCACAGGTCTAAACATCATTTTATAACTATACAGGCATGTCTGCCCATGTCCTTCCCTCCTGCTCTGCACCTGCCTTCCAGGTCCAGGCCTAACACTAAGCAAAACAAGAGACAGGGACTATCTGTGGAGGAGGATAAGACAACAAATAGTTCATCTTTACATGAAAATCTCATATGCTGAATATTTTTAGCATTAAAAACATGTTAAGGGCCGGGCGTGGTGGCGCACGCCTTTAATCCCAGCACTCGGGAGGCAGAGGTAGGAGGATCGCCATGAGTTCAAGGCCACCCTGAAACTACATAGTTAATTCCAGGTCAGCCTGGGCTACAGTGAGACCCTACCTCGAACCCCACCCCCCAAAAAAACATGTTAAGGGCTGGAGAGATGGCTTAGCAGTTAAGGCATTTGCCTGCAAGGCCAAAAGATCCAGGTTCAATTCCCCAGGACAAACACAAGCCAGATGTACAAGGTGGCACATGCATCTGGAGTTCATTTACACTGGCTGAATGCCCTGGCATGCCCACTTTCTCTCTCTCTCTCTCTCTCTCTCTCTCTCTCTCTCTCTCTCTCTCTCTCTCTCCAGATTCCTGAAGAATGAGATTTTTTTCTTCCTTGGCTGCAAAGTGCCAGCTGCCTCTTTCTCTCAAATAAATAAAATAAAATGAGTAAAATAAAATAAAACCTGTTCAGGGACTGGAGAGATGGCTTAGTGGTTAAGGCACTTGCCTGTGAAGCCTAAGGACCCAGTTTCGGTTCCCCAGTACCCATATAAGCCAGATGTATAAGGTAAAATTCCTTTGCAGTGGCTGGAGGCTCTGGCACACACATTCTCTATCTCCCTCCTTTCTCTCTCTCTCTCTCCCTCTCAAATAATAAATAAATAAATAAATATAAAGTGTTCAGGGGTTGGAGAGATTGCTCAGTGGTTAAGGCACTTGCCTACAAACCCTAAGGACACAAGTTTGATTCCCCATTACCCACATAAAGCCAGACGCACAAGGTGGTGCATGTGTCTGGAGTTTGCAGTGGCAAGAGATCCTGCCACATCCCTTCTCTCCCTCCCTCCCTCTCTCTCTCTGCATCATTCTCTCAGTAAAAAAACAAAGAAATACATACAGAATATATACATATATACATACATACATACAATCATTTTTCAAAAACCTATTCAGACCAGGCATGTAATTCTAGCCCTTGGGAGGTTCAAGCAGGAGAAATATGAGTTTGAAAAAACAGTCTATGCTATACAGTGAGACCCAGTCCCACACAAAATCAATAAGTAAATATATAAATAATGTTAAGTTTATTCAGGTGATAATTTTCTCTCTACTAACGTATGCTTCTCCTATCTTCATGTTACGTGGAAAAAAATGTTATAAACTCCTAAACATGAGTTAAATTTATGAAGGCCCTTAATCAGCTTTAAGTACGGCTTAGTGGCTGCATAAATACTGCCCCAAGAAAGAGCTGGTTCCAGATTCCTGAAGAATGAGATTTTTTTCTTCCTTGGCTGCAAAGTGCCAGCTGTCTTAGCACGCAGATATGCGGCCTGCTCCATGCGAACATCTCTCAGGATAGGTGTCTGCTTCCATCTGCTGGCTGGAGAATGGAACATTCGTCAGCGCTATCCAGGTGACTTCTTGGATCTTTGTGTTTGTTTCTGACTTGGAAAATAGGATGTCAGCTCCTTTGTAAAGAATCCTTTAGAACGTTGAAAACAGAAATCAAATAGAAAAGAGTGACTCAGCAAAGCAGCACGGGTTGGAAGAAGGCAGGAAAGCACATTTGAGCTTCAAGGTTTAAATTTAAAGTCCGCATAGGTGAGAGCTTTGGGTGGCCCCCAATATATTCAGTGTTTTATTAGTTCGTTGTTTGCATCTGCAGCCACCTGGCTGGAAGCAGTGTCACCAGGTGGATCTTAAGGTGTGGTGGTGGGTTTAGGATTTCAATCTAAAGACAGGCAAAGTGTGCCTAGTTGGAGTTCCTGAGGTGTGCTCTGCTGTGTGCCTTTTGGCTTGTGGCTTTGCTCTCTGTATTTGGGCCTGTAAGAGCAGGCCAGCTTTTTCTGCCATTATGGAACTTCCCCTGGATCTTTAAGTGTCAATAAATCCCTTCCTCCATAACTGTGCCTGGTCTGGAAGTTCATCTCAGCGAACCTAAAGCTGCCTGTTAGATCTCTCTTTGGAGGAATGGGTGGGAGTGGTCTAAGAATTAGGGAAAATGAGCATATGAAAGAGAAGGAATGGTGAACTATTTGACAACATCAAATGTGTAGCTTGCAGACCACGGTCAAAGGAGCATTTCTGAGTCCAGGTTCTGGGTGATCCAGTCCTGGACACTGACATTGCAGAGAGCTGCAGATGTGGTGCTATTGTTTATGCCCTCAGGAGGTAGAAGCCTCTAAGATCACTGCAGAAGAGAAACTTGGAAAAGCAAGAAGCTAGTGTATTAATATTCTCTTGGGCTGGAGAGATGGCTTAGCGGTTAAGGCGCTTGCCTGCAAAGCCAAAGGACCCAGGTTCGACTCCCAGGACCCCACATAAGCCAGATGCATAAGGGGGCGCACACATCTGGAGTTCATTTGCAGGGCTAGAGGCCCTAGCACACCCATTCCCTCTCTCTCTCTCTCTCTCTCTCTCTCTCTCTCTTCCTGTCTCCCTCTCTCTCTCTACCTGCCTATTTCTTGATCTGTCTCTCCAATAAGTAAAGAAATAAGTATTTTTAAAAAGATTCTCTTAACCATTTAAATCACCAATAAGTATGATGTCATTTGTGTTTTGTGCATGCATACATTTCATACAAATTGAATTAAAACTGTCGTGACATGAACACAACTCAAGTATACCTTAAATGTTAGTAAAAGATTCCAACAAGGGAGAGAGAGAACATCTCTCCATAAGAGAGTCAAATGTAATGATTCACAAAGGAAAGAATGGGAAAGTGAAAGGAAGACAGCAGAGTGAAACAGACCGGAAAACAGTCTCTCTGGTCTGCAGCAATATAGGAGAGGGGTAGGCATCATAGATGAAGAAGAGGCATTGTCTTCAGGTAAGGGGACCTGTGTAATTGGCTGTGGAGGAGAAGAGGGACAGAACCAGAAGGGCAGTTCACATGGGGAGTGGGAGTGTGCTCAGGGACTCTCTTCCTTCTTGCCACGATGATTAACCTAAGACTTGAATGCTGCCATCAGCTCAGTCCCTAGCATGTTAGAGCTCTGAGCACCAGCAGTGGGAGCGCCAGGGTTTCTACCTGTCCAGGAAGCAGGCTGCTTCTTAGAGCTTAGAGTTTTTCTGCAAGGGATGTGTGCCTGGTAGGCAATGATACATTTACCCCGCACCTGAAAGCTTTCTCTTAAGACATGATTGAAAGCTATTAAAAAAAAAAAAAAAAAAAAAAAAAAAAAAACAGGAGCTGAGAGATGGCTTAGCACTTGCCTGTGAAGTCTAAGGATCCAGGTTTGATTCTCCAGGTCCCACATAAGCCAGATCCACAAGGTGGTGCATGCATTTGGAGTTGGTTTGCAGGCGATAGAGGCCCTGGTATGCCCATATTCACTCTCTCTCTCTCTCTCTCTCTCTCTCTCTCTCTCTCTCATTTCCACCTGTTTCTCTCAAATACATAAATAAACTTTAAAAAAAATACTGGGGCTGGAGAGATGGCTTAGCGATTAAGACGCTTGCCTGCGAAGCCAAAGAACCCATGTTGGACTCTTCAGATCCCACGTAGGTCAGATGCACAAAAGTGAGGCAAGGGCTGGGGAGATGGCTTAGCACTTAAGGCACTCACCTGAAATGCCAAAGGACCCATGTAAGCAAGATGCACAAGGTGGTGCATGCATTTGGAGTTCATTTGCAATGGCTGGAGACCCTGGTGTGCCCCCCCCCATCAAATAAATAAAAATAAATTATTAAAAAAAAATTAAAGTGAGGCAAGAACAAGTTCATACATGGCCACTAGATGGCACAAGCATCTGGAGTTCAATTCCAGCGGCTGAAGCCCTGGTGTGCCAATTCTCTGCCTCTCTTTTTTTCTCTCCCTCTTTCTCTCTCTCCCACTCTCTCTAAAAAAATACTGGCAAGAGGCTGGAGAGATGGCTTAGCGGCTAAGGTGCCTGCCCGCTAAGCCTAAGAATGCTGGTTCCAATGTCCAATGTCCAGATGCAAAGTGTGGCAAGGGCGCAATGCCACACTTACCCACAAGGGGGCGCACGCATCTGGATTTCGTTCACAGCAGCTGAGAGACTGCTGGCGCGCCCATTTCTGTCTCCCTCTCCCTCTCTATCTCTCTCTGTCTCTCTCTCCAAAAATAAATAAAAATACTGGCAGGGCTGGGAAGATAGCTCCATGGGTAAAGTGTTTGCCCTGGACCTGAGTTTGACTCCTCAATGACCCTGTAAAATGGCAGGTGTGTTGGCACATACCTATAATCCCAGCAATAGAGAGGAGGAAATTGGGAACATCCGGGGCTCATTGGCCTGTGAGTCTGGCAGAATCAGTGAGCTCTCGGTTCAGGAAGAGACACTCTCTCAAAGAATAAGGTGGACAGTGACTGATTTTTGACCTCTGTCTTCCATATACTTGTGCACACACACGTACATGGACCTGCATACACATATATCCACACACACATGCCAAAAAACAAAATCAACAAACAAAACTACCGGACACACTATTTTATTGTACTCATCTCAGAGAAACGAACTGTTTTAAAATATGTGACTGGGCCGGGCGTGGTGGCTCACGCCTTTAATCCCAGCACTCGGGAGGCAGAGGTAGGAGGATCACTGTGAGTTCAAGGCCACCCTGAGACTACATAGTTAATTCCAGGTCAGCCTGGACCAGAGTGAGACCCTACCTCGAAAAAAAAAAAAAAAAAAAAAAAAAAAAAAAAAGTGACTGGGCCTGGAGAGATGGCTTAGCAGTTAAGGCGTTTGCCTACAAAGCCAAAGGATCCCGGTTCAATTCCCCAGGACCCATGTAAGCCAGATGCACAAGGGGGTGCATGCATCTGGAGTTCTTGCAGTGGCTGGAGGCCCTGGCACACCCATTCTCTCTCTTTCTCTCTCTCTCTCCTTCTTTCTCTGTCTCAAATAAATAAATAAAATATATTTTAAAAAAACTTGTGACCTACAAGGGAGATACAATGAATGTAAGTAGGTTCTGAATCTAGAATGGGCCAGTCAGGGTTCTTTGGAGGAACACAAGTGATACAATGGACTGGTATTGAAGGAGGATTTATGGAATTAGCTTACGGATTCCAACAGGAGCTGTCTGCAGGTTTGAACATCCATGTGGCTGGAATCCTTGACAGTCTTACTTCAGGAAGTGAAGTCCTGAAGAGTTCTTGGAGAGCCGCTGATCTTCAGTCCACGTTGGAAGGATGACGAAATTTGGTTCCAATGTCCACCAAGGATAGCTGAGCGTGGTGGAAGCACATACAAGTGGAGAGTGGGGAAATCCAGGTTAAAAGGATTCATCTGCCAGTGACACAGGAAGCCGGGTGATAAAAGACCAGATCCTTCCTCCGAATACTGAAGGATCACTTGACAGATGAGTAACTCGCAGAAGTCACAAATTTATCAAGTTTCAAGGGCCATGCCATTTCATCCAAACTATGCTGGTAATCTGAAATAAATATTAGTGGACTTTAAAGACAATTTTGCAATTCTATTGATCAATGGCTGCCGGCAGGCTATTGATTTGGAGAGGCCAGTGGCAGCGGCTCCTCTGATCTCTCCTGTTTTCCACTAGAGCAGTCCAGCTGCTTTAAATCTGTCGCTTCCTCTCTCTCTCCCTCTCAAATAAATAAATTAATTAAATGTTTTTTTTAAATCTACATCTAAAGGGCAGGAGAGATGGTGTAGAGGTTAAGGCATTTGGCTGCAAAGCCAAAGAACCCAGGTTCAATTTCCCAGGACTCACATTAGCCAGATGCACAAGGGGGCACATGCATCTGGAGTTCATTTGCAGTGGCTAGAGGCCCTGGTGTACACATTCTCTCTTTTTATCTGCCTCTCTCTCCCTCTCTCTCAAATAAATAAATTTTTTAAAATAATAAAAATAAAATAATTTTTTTTTAAAAAATCATAAAATGCCTTACAACTGGGTGGCCATTTTCTTCTTAGGATTGATGTAAGGAATTGGAAAGCCTCTAATGAGCAGATACTTTCCAAGTTCCTGGGGTGTCTGTTATTCAATCACTTTATATCAGAGCTCTATTCGGGTACCAAACCTGCATTTTATATTTTGAGTTCTGGTGTAATGTGGAGACACATTTTCTTTTAATCTCATTGGATTCTTTTCCATTGGAAAGAATGCTAAATATCTTGGAATATATGTCACCTTTCTATTCCTAAGGAGAAAAATGAATCATGGAACTAACTCAATTGAATAAAAACAATGCAAGCCATTTCAAGAAATAAATAAATATTAAGCTATTTTAAGTTTAATATAAAATAATGTAGAAATTCTGAAAAATGTTTAGTACAATTAAAGAAAAATAAACACAAAACTAGATTGAATTTCTAGCTAGATCATTTTTCTCCTATTTGCCTAGGACAATGACCTAAAAAGATAGTTAATCATCATTGGACTAAAAGAAAAAAAAGCCAACCAGCTATTTAAAGAGGGACTCTTGCACCACAAATAAATGTTGAACACGTTACAGTTGCTGTGGGATTCTAAGTTCAGGTAAGAACCTTTGAAACTCTTGAATGTCATTATTTCCTCTATGTGGATATTTTACAAATGCAAAGAAAAATATTTTTGTGGTCATAGCACATATAACAAATTTTAATCCCTTTGTCTCCTGAACCCATAGGTTGCAAGTCCTCAGGACCTGTCAACAATCCTTTTTGAAATGGGAATGGCTCAATTTTACATAGTCTGAACTTATAGGAAGTCATTGGGTGTATACATTTAAAAAATAGTCTGTAAATCTGTTTTTAAGACTTCTAGGCATGCAGGACTTAGAGTCTGCAGAAGTGAACCTCAAGTTACCTCTTAAAATTCCTCTACAGGCGATTATTTTCACCCACTTGCATGGAAGTATTAGAGTTGGCTCTCTTTCTTTGATTTCTTTGAGCGCGTCTGAAGTGGATAAGGGAGAGCGGGGAGTTCCTTGCTAAAGATGGAGACGTAGAATGTGTCTGTAAGTCACGTATCCACCTTCACCTTTGATTTCTGCAGTGCACATCTAACGGATGACTTAGAATGAGGGAGAATGAACAGATGTCTGTGATCATCTAACCTCCAATTCAGCGAAATAAAGAAAATGCTGGTCATCAGAGTTCCTAGTGCAATCCAAGGGCTCCATCAATGCCATTTCTCTTCTGCAAATGGCGAACATGACTGTTCTTAGGAGAAAAGTGTTATTGTCAGAGTGAGCCGGGGCAGACAAGGTCTATGTCAGAGCTGCACTTTCATACGTGCATGCTCCCTGCAGGCTCCTTCCGGGCCCTGCTTTCCAGTGACCCTCCACCCCACCCCACCCCCGATAAATAGTAAAAGGGAAGCACACAGAAGCAGATGCTGGAAAAATTCTGCCCCCACCTCCCTTCAGTCTTAACTGGCAAGACTGAACTGGTGTCTTCAGGGGATATTGCTGAGACACCTTAAAATGCCTGTGGTCATCTATAAACATTCTATGTCCCAATGCTTTACCTTGGTCTTTTAGAACTAAGAAAAAATACATTCAGAGGGGAAAAAAATATGTCCCATGCCCCCAATTCCAAGGTATAGGAGCAAGCAGGGCCCTTACCTCAAGCCTGTGCTGACACTAGAACTTCGTAGTTAATTGTAGTTATAGGTGGCTACTTAATTTCTGTGAGAAATGGAGAATAAGGCTCCTTGCTGTCTGACTTTTTTTTGCTGTTAACTTTCCCCCAAGTTTTAGGAAAGAGGAGTACTGTTCTAGCTTTTCTGAAAAAACAATGGAGAAGGCGGAGGAGTGAATGGGGACTCCCCCTCACTGGAACACCAGAGTAGGAGCAGTTACTTCAGGGCAGGTAACTGGGAATACTGAGGAGGAGGAGAGAGTTTTCTTTTAGAACAGTCATTCATATGTCAAAGCAGTTGGGGGTAGCTTGGAAAAGGAAACTGGAAAGCAAGCTTGCCTTAGGTTGTGGAAGATGCTCAAAAGTGAACTGTGCACTGTGTTTAGAATGGTATGATGCTTGGGCGACATTACATATATGTATATGCATAAGGAGGGCTGGAGAGATGGCTTAGTGGTTAAGCACTTGCCTTTGAAGCTTAAGGACCCAGGTTCGAGGCTCAATTTCCCAGTACCCACGTAAGCCAGACGCACAAGGTGGTGCATGCATCTGGAGTTAGTTTGCAGTGGCTGGAGGCCCTGGTGTGCCCATTCTCTCTCTCTCTCTCTCTCTCTCTCTCTCTCTCTTTCTCTCTCTCTCTCCCTCTTTCTCTCTGTGTCTGTCACTCTCAAATAAATAAAAATTAAAATTAAAAAATATGCATAAGGAGAGACAAGAGCCTATCAGACCAGACATGCATTAGGGGTTTAAACCAGGTAAGAAAGCTGAAAAGGTTGTGAATAGAGCTGGAAAAGAATCTATCCCTGTTTTTCTCCCTAAATCAATGTTTTGCCATTTGCTGATTCTGTGTTCCCAGCAACTTTATCAAATAAAACAAACAGAAATAGTGATAATCCATTATATCATAGTATATTGTCAAAATTATATATTTATATATGCTTCTATATGTCTTCATCTATAGAAATTTTGGGCACATGAATATGAATTAATGCTCATACATGTGAATAAGAATACATTTTCATTTTCAATTTTTGTAAATTTATTTGTGTGTGTGTATGTGTATGTGTGTGTGTCTGTGTGTGTGTGTCTATGTGTGTGTGTCTGTGTGTGAGTGCCAGAACTTGCCACTGCAAATGAAAGCCAGGCACTTCCTCCACTTTTTCTGTTGTTGTTGTTTGTTTTTGAGGTAGGGTCTCACTCTAGCCCAGGCTGACCTGGAATTCACTCTGTATTCTCAGGGTGGCCTCGAACTCATGGTGATCCTCCTACCTCTGCCTCCAGAGAGCTGGGATTAAAGGTGTGTGCCACCACGCCCAGCACTTCCTCTACTTTTTGCACCTCACTTACAAGGGTGGGTTGTAAATTGAACCCTGGCCAGCAGGCTTTACAATCAAGTGCCTTTAACAGCCAGGCCATCTTCCCAGACCCAAGAATACATTTTCTAAAGCTCCGGAAAAATGCAAGTTTCCGCATGAAAGAGTGAATTGAAGGAATAGTAAAATGGGGAGTGTAGCAATTCTCCCTTCCTCATTGCTGGGACAAAACACCAGACACAGCTCATCAGAGAAAAGGGTTGATTCCAGGCTTCTAGTTCCAATGGAATTTCCAGCAGGTACCCTGGGCCAACACATCTCCATACCAAGAGAAAGGAGTCATCTGAGTGGTCCAGCTCTCAACCCCCACTGAGGCTGGACTAGTTAAAATTCCAAGGTCAACCCTAGCAACATAACTTTTCCAGCAAGGTTCTAAGGCCCAACTTTTCCATCAGCTTGGGAAAAGCTTAATCACATACATACTAGCTTATGGGAGACATTTGACATTCAAACCACCATATTTTTCCCTTGGTCCACACAGATTCTTGATCATCACACATTGCAAAATGCACTTAGTTCAACTTGAAAAGTCTCCACTGTCTATATCAATTCCAATACTTTTTAAAATTTTTTTGTTTATTTACTTATTTGAGAGCGACAGACAGAGAGAGAAAGAGGCAGATAGATAAAGAATGGGCGCACCAGGGCCTCCAGCCACTGCAAACTCCAGATGCATGCACCACTTTGTGCATCTGGCTGATGTGGGGCCTGGGGAATGGAGCCTCAAACAGGGGTCCTTAGGCTTTACAGGCAAGCGCTTAACCGCTAAGCCATCTCTCCTGCCCCAATTCTGACACTATTTAAAAGCCCAAAGCCTCTTCTGAGATTAAACCCAGCCTTTTAACCATGAGCCTGTAAAATCAAAACACAAGTTACGTACTTTGAACAACTGAGTAAGCATTCCCATTGCCAAAAAAAAAAAAAAAGTGTAACAAGGAGAGACTGGACCAATGTAAGACCACAGGGAAAACAGTTCCAATGTTTTGCATCTGGGATCTGTATGATGAAACCCTACAGAGTCCAAAAAACCCAATTGCTACCTCCGCACTGCTGCTTGCTTTCTGGGCAGACCCACGTGACCCAGAGCATGCAACTTTCTTTAACGGCTATCATCACACGGTCCCTGCACGTCCGAAATCCCAGAGTCTCCATTTGAGACTCATGATTTGCAGCTCCGTGCAGGGGCTTCCCAGGGTCTCCACGCAGGGGCTGTGATCCTGCTTCACGTTGCCTCCGTGGTTGTAGTTCCTCTCAATGACCCTGTTGTTCCCTGAATTTGTCATGCGCCTAAAACCAGAGCCAGGTGGGTGATATTGCCAAATGTGTAAACCCAGGAGAGAATAAAGGCTGACTTTGAGGAGCAGGATACTCTTTCCAGGACCTCTCCTTTCAAAAGAATGTGCATTTTGGACTGGAGAGATGGTTTAGAGGTTAAGGTGCTTGCCTGCAAAGCCAAAGGAACTTAGTTCTATTCCCCAAGACCCTCGTAAGCCAGATGCACAAGGTGGTGCATGCATCTGGAGTTCATTTGCAGTGGCTGAAGACCCTGGAGTGCCCATTCTCTCTCTCAAATAAATGACTTTTAATTTTTTTTAAAAAGAATGTGAATTCTTTACTAGTTTGAGCCTTAGATAGTTTAGGTTCCAACCTCAGGACATTATTCCAATTGTTCCAATGTGCAGAACAATTGGCCCAACCCATCTTGGTTTTTGGTTTTTTTTTTTTTTTTTTTTTTTTTTTTTTTAGGGTTTTCTGGCCCAGGCTACCCTGGAATTCACTGTGTAGTCTCAGTGTGGCCTTGAACTCACAGTGATCCTTCTACCTCTGCGTCCCAAGTGCTGGGATTAAAGGCGTGCCCCACCATGCCTGGGTTTTTTTTTTTTTTCATTTTTTAAAAATTATTGACAACTTCTATAATTATAGACAATAAATCATGATAATTCTCTCCCCCCCCCCACTTTTCTCTTCACAGCTCCACCTTCCATCATATCCCCTCCCCCTCTCAATCACTCTCCTTTTTTTTTGATGTCATCATCTTTTCCTCCTGTAATACTGGTCTTGTGCAGGTAGTGTCAGGCACTGTGAGGTCATGGATATCCAGGTCATTTTGTGTCTGGAAGAGTGTATTGTAAGGAGTCCTACCCTTCCTTTGGCTCTTACATTCTTTGTCCACCTCTTCCGCATGGACCCTGAGCCTTGGAAGGTGTGATAGAGATGTCTCAGTGTTGAGCGCTCCTCTGTCACTTCTCAGCACTATGGTGCCTCTTGAGTCACCTGAGAGGTCACTGTCATCTGAAAAGGGAAGTTTCT
Source organism: Orientallactaga sibirica (assembly GCA_036365145.1). Classification (NCBI taxonomy): domain Eukaryota; kingdom Metazoa; phylum Chordata; class Mammalia; order Rodentia; family Dipodidae; genus Orientallactaga; species Orientallactaga sibirica. The sequence goes on from JAEOAD010001989.1 coordinate 6,216,703, forward strand.
CTAACTAAAAGTGAGAGCAGAATTAATATATGAGTATAAACATTAAGAGAAGTACTTCCCAGGCCCTTGGTGAGCATACTATATGCATTTAGCCAGACACCAGCAGACGTTACATCCCGAGGCACAACTGTTCTTTTAATGCTTGCAGCTCAAGTGGCCTAAACCCAGTCTCCTTGCCTGCCTGTCACTTTAAGCTTGCTCACCCTCTTTCTGTGTCCACTTTATAGTTTTTCATATCTTTCTGTTCTATACTTTCTTCTGACAAATGCACCAGTCCATTACATCTACATTCTACTCTGCTCAAATTCTCAGAACATGGACAGAACTCAGCTGGATTCTGTCCCTATTCTGACAAGGTCCTCTTTTTTTTCCGCCCCTCCTCAGAAATCTCGTAAGCTGAGCCTTCATAGATCGTACTTGTTTCTACATTGCTGCCGATTAAACTTTCACCAAAATGGCCCATCAAGCCCTGCATATAGCACTGTAAGGTCTCTCTAGTCCAAAGTTCTAAATCCTTCCATATCCCTCCCACAAACCAGTTTCAAAAGCCCAAAACCCCAGTCAGATTCACCGTAGTAATAATCTCACATCTTAAATCAATTTAGTATAGCAGTGACTTTCTTATCACTGGGATAAAACTCCCAACCAGAAGCAACTTGTAGAAGGGGAGGGTTTATTTCAGGCTTATGGTTCTGAGGGGAGTTTCATTATGCTTAAAAAAAAAGAAAAAACAGGGCTGGAGAGATGGCTTAGTGGTTAAGGCACATTATCTATGAAGCCTAAGGACCCCAGTTCGATTCTCCAGGTCCCACGTAAGCCAGATGCACATGGTGGTGCATGCGTCTGGAGTTCATTTGCAGTGGCTAGAGGCCCTGGCACACTCATTCTCATTCTCTCTCTCTCTCTCTCTCTCTCTCTCTGTTTCTAGTAATAAAAATTTAAAAAAAAAAAAAAAAGCAAAGCAGAGCAGGTAGCTGGGATGTCACATCTCAACAAAAGGCAAGAAGGAAGTCATCAGAGTGAGCCAGCTCTCAACACTCAGTAGGGCTGGACTAGCCAACCCCCAGTCCACCCCTAACAACACAAGACTCCACCTCACAAAGGTTCCACCAGCTTAGGAGAAACTTGATCGCAAACACTTGAGGCTACATGGAAGACATTTTCCATTCAAACCATCATAGGGACTTACCTTTTAAGATACCCAAGCACTTTTGTAATTTTTCCTACAGCTGTAACAGTGGATTAAATGAAATAAAATGAGAAATTAATGCAATTTCTACTAAGAAGTAATTAACAACCCAATTGCTTATCATCATGGAGATAGTTAACTGTAAGCATAATAAAAATATAGAAACCCAGGCTGGGGAGATAGCTTAGCAATAGCCAGTCTCTGTGACAGGTAGTTGAAACATTCTGTGTGCATTTAAGCAAATCCAAAGAAAAACAATCTGTGTTCTCTGCCTTTTTGAAGCTGTTTCTAAAGGTATCCACTCTATGAACTCACCTCATGCCATTCAACCTACGTGTCATCACCTGATCTTTTCTACTTATTCTTATCTACTGGCATTTAAGCAAATCCAAAGTCTCTCTGCCTTTTGGGCTTTGCAACACACAAAGATAAATTAAACTTACATTTCCCTTTCATGAACCTTATAATTCAGATATTGGGAAAGATATGGCTGTCATAATTTCTATCATTTAATGGTTTTGCTTATGTAGAGTGTATTTCATTTACTTGTCATGTCAAATTTCTCTGTCTTAATTCATCTTCTTAACTAACTGATAATTTTCCTAACAGTAGAACTTTACATCCTTTCTTTCTTAATTGTGATCCAAGCTCTAATCTCATCTACTAGGTGGACACAGTAAGAGCTTAATAATACTAGTGGTTGGGTTGGCTGGTTGGTTTTGTTGACTTTGTGTTTTATTGCTAAATTGTATATTTTAAAAGTGAAATAAATTCCTTTCTCCTTGGGTAGGTTATTAAAAGGAGCATCAGCAGTAACTGAAAACATTTCCACTACGTTGACCTTCAACCATGGATCAAAGTCAATATTCAACCAAAACAGAGACGTTCCCATCTTCAGGAAAAGAGAAAACCAAATGTTGTGATCGATTCAAGGTAGAAGGAGGGTCGTGCTTCCAAGCTAAGATAAGAAAACAGCTCATTTTTATTTGTAGAAAATGAAGCCAGTTGTTTAAAAGAATATGGCACTTCAAATTAAGGCTTTTAATCAAAGCAGCTATGTCTTGATTTAAATGTCCTTAAGATGCTTAAGTGTTCATTTATATTTAATAATATAATAATAATAATAAAACATAATCCCTTTTATGTTCCTGACAGGTGAAGAGATAACTATAAGTATATAATTAAAGTAAAGGAAGATGTTGTACAATGTTTAATATGTAAAAATATTCTTAAAGGTAACCAATAAACCTAGATTTAATGTTTCATGAGCAATTTTGCAGTTGGGGCAAATAATAAGATATAGCATCATTAATAAATAAGCATATTCAAATATTCTTTTCTCAGCATGTTTTATTTGATAACTTAAGGGAACATCTGGTGAGAAAGAAATCTGCCATAAAAAGATCTGGCACAATGACCTAGTGAATGACTTAGTAAAGCTACTTAATTTTTTCATCCCAAAATTAGTAAAAATTATAAGTCTGTGCTTAGTTTTCACAAAAGTGTGGATATTAATGATGTTTGCACATCTGTAAGTAGGAAAAAGTATCCCTGAAGCACAGTGTGACATGAGGAAACCAAAACTCAGTGAACTTGAGAAATTTGTCTGAAGTCACCTACCTTCCAAATGAAAAAGCCTTGAATTCAAGACCAACCCTACAAAACCCCTCACGGAGATTTACAGGAAATTATGAAATCAGCTGCAGTCACCTTTTGCCAATATTTTAAGTTCCTTGTTTAGTTGACGTTGTGGTTTTATCTACGTGAATAGATGCTGTATTTTGTCGTAAGAATTCTCCCTTTTAACTTTGCCCAGGGAACATGAGGTCTGTTTGTTTTTAGACACTAGTCTGGTAAAGTCTGTTCTGATGAAATGCTTGAATAATGTTTACACAGAATGAGAATTACAACAAAAAGGTATTGGTTCATACAATTTAATCACGCTGTGTTTGGTAGGGCAATGCACTGTGTTGCAGGGACTTCATTAGAATGTGCCTCACAGAGTGATACCCCGTACAGTATATGTGGAAAGTGGCTGGAAGACAGGAGCTGGCAGTGTGGGTAAAGCAGCCTAACCAAGATTTTATAAAGAGCAATGATAGCCGTGGCTAACATTTACTGAGTGCTTGCTATATGTCAGGCGCTGGTCTAGAGATTTATTTCTGTTAATGGACTTCTTGTCACAATTCCTTCAACCGTGTACTGTCAACTCCATCTGGGATTCTTTGGCTTTGCGGGCAAACGCCTTAACGTACACACAAAAAGTGACTTTCCATGGGTGTCAAAGCTGTAAGTGGTAGAGCAAGGTCAGAAATGAGACAATCTAAGCAACTGTCACTTTCATATTACTTAGTACTTTCATGGTGCAATGGTAAGCAAAAATATATAAGTGGATTAATAGGGCTGGACAGATAGCTTAGCAGTTAAGGCGTTTGCCCACAAACCCAAAAAATCCCAGCTTGATTCTCCAGGATCCACTTAAGCTAGATGCACAAGGGGCGTATGTGTCTGGAGTTCGTTTGCAGTGGTACGCCCATTCTCTGTCTCTCTGTCTCTGTTTCTCTCTCTCAATAAATACCTCTTCATCCATCCTGATGTTTTGGTTTTTTTAATGCCATCTAACACCATTTCGCACAATTAAGCCACACATCTAGAGGAGTGCAAAGTATACCTAAGTGTGCTTGATGGCTTAACACAGCAGAAAATTTCTTACTCTATGGTTTTGTTTGTTTGTTTGTTTTTTGAGGTAGGCTGTCACTCTAGCCCTGGCTGACCTGGAATTCACTCTGTATTCTCAGGGTGTCCTTGAACTCTTGCAAATCACATCGCACTGTCATTAACTCTTCTGCCACCCTCTCTCACAATTAAAGAAACTAGGCAGAGCTAAGCCAGGTGGTAGTGGTTTGACTGAGTGTGTGTGTGTGTGTGTGTGTGTGTGTGTGTGTGTGTGTGTGTGGTGTCTTCATACATATGTGCCTTGAGGCTGGACAGGAGCAGCTGGAGGACAACTTCAAGTATCATCTGTCCCCCTCAATCACTCACACGTCTATTTTTCCTTGCGACAGGGTCGCTTACTGGTTATGAGGGTCTCCATTTCTCAGCCACAGCAATTCAGTCCCTGCCCCCTGTTGCAGACAGGTTCACATGGCTGGCAGAAATCACCCTACCAAGAGCAGCCTTGGGGAAAAAACAGGTTTATTTTGGCTTACAGACTCGAGGGGAAGCTCCATGATGGCAGGGAAAACAATGGCATGATCAGAAGGTGGGCATCACCCCCTGGCCAACACAAGGTGGACCATAGCAAGAGGAGAGTGTGCCCAACACCAGCAAGGGGAAACTGGCTATAACACCCATAAGCCCTCCCCCAAGGATACACTGCCTCCAGGAGGCATTAGTTCCCAAATCTCCCTCAGCTGGGAACCTAGCATTCCAAACACCTAAGTTTATGGGGGACACCTGAATCAAACCCTCACACTCCCACAGGACTGGAGTTATGGACATGTGTGGCCCTGCCCAGATATCTACCACATGAGGTAGAGAGATTCTAACTGGGGCTCTCTCAGGCCCCTACAGGCCCTCATGCTTGCAAGAAGCACGCTTAACCACTGCTCCACCTCTCCTGTCCACATTGTGTCTTTATTTATTTATTTATTATTTGGTTTTTCTAGGTAGGGTCTTGCTCTAGCCCAGGCTGACCTGGAGTTTACCATGTAGTCTCAGGGTGGCCTCAAACTCACAGCGATCCTCCTACCTCTGCCGCCCAAGTGCTGGGATTAAAGGCGTGCGCCACCACACCCGGCCATTATGTCTTTTTATGTTACACATTTATACACATTATGTCTTTTTATGTTACACATTTATACACATTATGTCTTTTTTTATGTTACACATTTATACAACAGCCTTGGCCTCCCAAGGTTGGGCACGTTTGCATATTCATGTTTTGCCTACATAGATATTCTTTTTGCTTGTCAAAGGATCTGTGGTCTTCTAATACTCGGGAATTTTTCTTTTAATATTTCATTTCTTCTTGAGTGTCTAAGCATCCTTTGCCCCCTGAAGAGTTAGCACCATTCTTTTTTATTATTATTATTATTTGAGACAGAGAGAGGAGAGGGACAGAGAATGAGAATGGGTGTGCCAGGGCCTCTAGTCACTGCAAATGAACTCCAGACGTGTGCACCCCCTTGTGCATCTGGCTTATGTGGGTCCTGGAGAATTGAACCGGGGTCCACAGGCTTTGCAGGCAAATGCCTTAACCGCTAAGCCATCTCTCCAGCCCACCATTCTTCTTTTTAAAAATATTTCGAAATATTTTTATTTACTTACAAGGAGAGATAGAGAAGAGAGAGAGGTAGAGAGCAAGAAAGAGAGGGAGAGAGAGAGAGAGAGAGAATGGGTGTGCCAGGGCCTCTGCTGCTGCAAACGAACTCCACATGCATGAGTCACTTTGTGCATTGGGCTGGGTACTGGGAATCAAACTCAGGTCATTAGGCTTTACAGGCCAGTGCCTTAACCGCTGAGGCATCTCTCCAGCCAAGTTGCTTCAGTTCTCAACAACTGCATCTATAAATTTAACCCATGCTGACAGCATTAACCACTTGTTCCCCTGTGTGCTTCAGCACACGTTATACCTATGGCCGCCATCAGTGCCTGGCACACTGCCTTTTATTTGTCTGCAGCTCACTGTCCCTATGGACCATTAGTTCTCACGGGGCATTTTCAGACTCCTTTGATCTCGCTCCATTCTCTGCACTTCTCTTGGCTCTGAACCTTAGCAGAAGCAGGTGCCATATCTCAGTTGCTCAGTAAATATTTGCTGGGGCACACCAGTTGAAGTTTATTTAAAGTAAGCAAGTCAATCAAAACTGCACATGTAACAAAGTGGAAACTTGCAACTGTCACCTGACCTCAAGTCCAAATCTCTTCCCATAACAAATAACTCGTGCCACAATTGTAGGTAAATATAGACTTTACCTCTTCACTCAGTGGCAGTTTTTTTTTTTTTTCTGCCAGTGTATTTTACTGAATGACTGTGAATGTATTTTTAAATTTTATTTACTTGCATGTGAGGAGGTATGTAGGCATGGGTCGTGCTGGGTTTTCTCCTCAGTACAAATGAACTTCAGATGCAGTCACCACTTTCAGCATACAGCTTTACCCAGGTGTCCAGGAATAGAACCTGGGCCAGCAGGCTTTGCAAGTAAGCAACTTTAATCTCTGAGCCACC